>JAAVMX010000011.1:0-600000 GCA_012934285.1 Ophiocordyceps sinensis | reverse complement strand
AAAAATGAGGTCTGGCGTTTTCGGCGTTGAACGGGCTCAAATAGGAGTGGGCGGCATATACCAACATCTCGAGATAGAAAGCCAATGTGGCTGGAACAAGCACGCCTTGCCTTCTTTCGAGTTGCATTGCCAACGAAACTGTTTTTGTTGGAAGGTGAGTCGGCCCCCTCACGGGGGGGGGGCGGACTCAGGGTCAAGAGAGCGTGCCCGAAAGCGATTTTCCGACTCGACTCAACATCAGGCTCACAGGCTCATCGGTGTCATCTGCTCCCATCCAAAAGAAATACCTTCCCAGGCGTTGCCCGGGGCCTAACTTGGACAAGAGGAACTACTATATGGTACACTAGGCCGGTCAAACGGTATCTCGTACACTCTATACCCGAGCCTCGCCTTCGCATTGCAGTAAACCCTCTCTCCGCCTTCGCATTGCAGTAAACCCTCTATCCACCTCTCTTATTTGCCTCAAAACTTGGGCTTCATAGTGTTCCTCAGTCTCTGGTAGTCAAAGAGCGCCTCGATGCCTCCCACGGCGCTAATGGCAATATCCTTGTCCCAAAGCTTCCGGTTGGCAAAATCCATGACATCCTTTTCCGTGATGGCATCCACCCTCCGCTCAATCTCTCCAGGCATCATGCGGCGGCCGGTTGTGATGAGTTGACGGCCAATGTCCTCGGCGATGGCGGTCGTGCCATCAAGAGACAGGAGGAGGGAAGCCTTGAGTTGGGCCTTGGCACGCTCCACCTCGGCCTCGCTGACGTTGACGCAGAGCCGCATCCACTCGCGGATGGCAAAGTGGACGAGGTCGTCCAGCTTGGTGAGCTTGTCGGTGACCAGGTAAATGCCCCACAGTCTGCGACGCCCATTAGCAGTCGGGCCGAGCACGGAATCAATCAAGCCCAAACTTACCCGGTGTCGCTGTAGCTGGTGTTGAAGCTCATGAAGCTGTTTGCCAGCTCGTGCTTGTGGACGTAGCCACTGAGCTTGCTGCCCTGGTGAGGAGCATTGCCCATGGCCTTGTCGTAGTTGCCGACAATGGCCTGGGTGACCAGGGCGGTGAAGTAGTCGTCTGAGCTCCAGCTGACGCCCTCAACTGCCAAAGCGACGTTGGCGATGCCCATGGTGTCGTCGCGCACTCGAACATCAGAGCCAATAAAGTCGGCCTTTTGCTTGGACAGCTGGTAGGCGTGGTTCTGGGGGCCCCGGCCCGGGAGACCAGAGAAGTGCTTCTCGGCGAGCTCGACGAGCTTCTCGTGGGGAATGCCACCAGCACCGACAAGGACCATGCGGTCGGCAGTGTAATTTTTTTTGATGTAGTTGACCAGCTCCGTCCGGGTGATGTCACGTATATTCTGGCGGGGGCCGAGGATGGTGCGGCCCAGAGGCTGATTTTGGAAAGCAGTGGCGTGCAGGTGGTCAAAGACAACCTCGTCGAGCTGCTTCTCGACCTCCTCGGACTCGCGCAGGATGACGTCGCGCTCTCGCTCGATGGCAGTCTCCTCGAGCTTCGAGTTCTGGAGAATGTCGGACAGAATGTCGACGCATTGAGGGACGTCGGAGTTGAAGGACTTTGCAAAGTAGACGGTGTTCTCGCGCTACGAAACTGTGAGCATGGCTCTCCGGGGCTTCCCCGTGGCAGACTAACCGACGTGTAGGCGTTGAGATGGCCGCCCATGTTCTCAATCTCAAGCTCGAGCTGGTGCTGCGATCGCCTTGCGGTGCCCTGTAGGTCAGGCGATCAGGGGTGCCGTCCATCGTGGAGACTCTGACGAAGAAAGGGGGCGGGCAGTACCTTGAAGGCCAGATGCTCGAGGAAATGCGCGGTTCCGTTGGTCTCGTCCGTCTCGGCCCTCGAGCCGGCATCGATCCACATGCCGACCGTTGACGTCTGCGCCCATGGTGAATGCTCGGTCGCGACCTAGATGGTGCATGTCAGAGGAGCAATGGCGCAAGGCTGGTCGAGGCCAATTGGGCGCGCCGGGGACGGTGCTCACGGTCAATCCGTTCTTGAGCGTCGTGGTCTGAGTCTTGCCGGCGGACGAGGGAGTGGCGAAGCCCCTTCTCAGGGCAGAGGCGGCCGACGGACCAGCACGGGCGCGTAGACCCTGCGGGAGGTTCAAAGCTAGCCTGCGGGACGCCATGGGGAGAGTCTGGAGGGGTCCGGAGATGGGGTTGCGTGGTGGTGGAAATCTTTGGCTGACGCTCGGCTAGAAGCTTGCGCAGAATGATGGTGGCCTGAAGTCCCAGGTGTCGACTTTTTGCCGTTCCGACCGTCTCCGACGGGTATCCCGTACCTCGAAGGTTGTGGCCAATGGGGGGCCGCAATTACCAACACCGCATATCGACGATCTGACACTGTATCTGGCACTGTGCGCTCGCAGTTACCACGGCAGGACAAAGACGCAACTGTGCATGCGCCACGTCTTCCTCGGCAACCCGACCAAAGAGCGAGCCATGTCGACTGAAACATATGATTTTGCAAAGGAATTCAAGCAGACGTACATGTCCCAGCAGAAGCCGGCTCCTGCCTCTATATCCAAACAGACGCTGGTCCAGCTTCAGAGTCATCCTCCTCTCGGCCAAGTGACCCCAGTCGAGCATGGCGAGTCGACGTTGACGGCGGTGTTGGATGTCGCGCAATCCCAAAGCGAGGACGGATGGGAGGTCGCCTTGTGCTTCTCCCTGGATGGAGCCGAGTGGGCAGAAACCCTTCTTGCGCCTGTCGAGACTGCGTCAAAGCCACAGACGCTTCAATCCTTGCCCAGCCCAAGATCAAGGCTCTACTTCACCTGCTCCCTCTCCATCGCAACGTCCATGCAGTTCACCCTCAAGTTCCGCGACGAAAAAGAAGGCGTTTGGAAGTGGATACGCAACGAAAACGGCTTGGACGATGGCCTTCTTGTGGCGACATCTTCCCCAACGTCGGGGGATCTTGCGAGCTTGGTTCCGGGTCTCAACCACGATTGGAGAGTCTCATCACATACGAGCCACTCGCCGCTCGCTCGACTCTGGTCTCTCGAGGCTACGGTTCTGCCCGCCACCGGTGAGAAATCTTCGTTTACAGACACTGCGATCGGTACCCCATGGGGCTCCTACTCGAGGTAAGTAAGCTCATATATGGTAAACAGTAGCCCTCATGTCGCCCCATAGCTCGCCAAAGACTTCAAAATCGTTGTGACTGATGGCCAATAGATGGTTTGCGCTTGTGCGAGTCTGGTCTCCTTGGCTTGCTCCTCGACAGGGCAAATCCCGCTTTGCCCTGGATAAAGACTCCGTCCTTTGCTCTTTTCTGAGCGACAAGGGAGAAAGTCTCGTGTTCCTTGCCTTTAGTGGGCTCGGCAGTGTGTTGACCACCTTCCGCAGTACTGCTCAAGGCGGTGTCTCGGTACACGTACGGACTGCCATATGGGGGATGACGCGGATACTGACTCTTCTAGGCGCAAAACGACCAAGACTCAGAAGCCAAGGCAACCATACTTGTGTCGCAGAGTCACGACTTCGAGCAGGGCGTTGCGGCGGTCATGCATCACGCCAGATATCTTGCCAACATGGCAACCGAGGAATCCCAAAAAGAGCCAGAAAGGCGAAAGAGAGACGCCAACTTGGAGTGGCAGCAGAACTGGTTTGATGGACTTGGATACTGTTTGTATTCCTTGTCCGTCTATGCATCAACCTGACTGACATCGTCAAGGTACCTGGAACGCGCTTGGGCAGAAGCTTAGCGAAGACAAGGTGTTGCATGCAGTTCAAAAGCTGGCCGAGCATGAGATCAACATCACAAGCCTCATTATTGACGATAACTGGCAGTCCATCGATTACAAAGGTGAAAGCCAGTTCCAATACGCCTGGCTAGAGTTTGAAGCTGAGCGCAAGGCCTTTCCCAACGGTCTGAAAGGGTTGGTCTCGCGGATCCGCCAGCAATGTCCTGGCATCCAGCACATTGCCGTCTGGCACGCTCTTCTGGGCTACTGGGGCGGCATCTCTCCCGAGGGCAAGATTGCTCAGACGTATAGGACCGTCGAAGCAGTCTGCAAAGACTCCAGACGCCGGAACCTTCCTCTTGGCGGCCCCCGGACCGTGGTTGCCGAGGACGACGTGGAAAGGTTTTACAATGACTTTTATCGGTTCCTGGCCGAGGCAGGCATCGACGGCGTCAAGACCGATGCTCAGTTCGTCATCGACACCTGGGTCGACGCATCTGTCCGCCGAGACCTCATCAACAAGTACCTGGATGCGTGGTCGTCGGCCTCGTTTCGGCATTTTGGCGTCAAGACCATTTCGTGCATGTCGCAAATCCCGCAGGCCCTCTTTCGCTCTCAGATGCTACAGGATCGGCCGCCGCTGGTTGTGCGCAACTCGGATGACTTCTTCCCCGAGATTCCTGCATCTCACCCGTGGCATGTGTGGACCAACGCGCACAACAGCATCTTGACGCAGTTTCTCAACGTGTTGCCGGACTGGGACATGTTTCAGACGGTGCACGAATACTCTGGGTTTCATGCTGCGGCGAGATGCGTCAGTGGCGGTCCGATTTACGTGACCGACGTCCCGGGGGAGCACGCCATGGATCTGATCGGGCAGATGACAGGCGTCACGCCAACGGGCACGACTGTCATCTTCAGACCGAGCGCTCTAGGAAGATCCATCGATCCCTATGTTGGATACGACGATGATTTACTCCTGAAAGTCGGGAGTCAACACAGTGAGTCGAACCCGTTGGGAGGTCTGAGCAGCAAGCGTTAACGGGAGGACACAGCGACTCCGGGTTTCCACGCCGGGATCTTGGGCATCTTCAACGTTTCTGCGCAACCGCTGACGGAGATGATACCTCTCGCGTGCTTTCCTGCTACGGCATCGTCTGTCGACTACGTGATCCGTGCTCACACTACAGGCAGAGTGTCGACGCCCACGAGGGTCGGGCAGCGGGACTCACTCGTGGTCTTGTCGCTCGATACGCGAGGCTACGAGATACTGTGCGCATATCCCCTAACCCCCTTTACTGGCAAAACGCAGCATGGCGGAACGGTTTCCAACCTCGGATTGGTGGGGAAGATGACGGGTTGTGCAGCCGTCGCGGCCAGCAGCGTCCAGCAAGACGAGTGGGGAAGCGTGACACTGGACACACGACTCAAGGCTCTCGGGGTTCTCGGTAGGCGACGGTGCTGCTATTCGTCTGGGACTGCCACTGACGAACAATCAGGCATCTACATCTCAGCGCCGGCAGAGGGTCTGGTTGAGCGGGCTTTGAAGGCGACCATCAGGGGCCAGCCAGTGCCGGGGCACTTGGTCCGGGTCTCAACAGACGATGATTGTGTCTTTGAGGTGGATGTTTTGTCGGCATGGGAGGAGATGGCGCTGGAAAGGACGTCCAGCAACGAGGTGGAAGTCTGTGTATACTTCGATGCTTGACGATCAGTAACAAGCAATGGCCGTAAAGCCAACCCCTTGTGTGATCCCCCGAAAGGTGGTTTGCTGGGAAGCCGGCGTGAATGTGCTGTCGTCTCAACTGGAATGTCCCGATGCCGTCCCGTTTCGACACATGGCCGGCATTAGAAGGGAACTTTAAACATTTTAGCAAGTTAATGTTATACTTGCAAGCTAGGCTAGTTATCCGTTGCACCAAGTTGGCCTCGGACGTCCCGCCCGTCAGGCCAACGGGTATAGCTATTTCCTCCTATCGAGGTAACCCGTTAAGGCCTCCTGTCAGAACAGCGCATATAAACAATACCAAGATCTACCTAGAACAATTGGTGTCCTTTTGCGTGGTGCAGTGGTTCCGACACCTCCATGGAGGCCTTTCTCGTGCGCTGTTGATCCGTCTCAGCGTTCCTCCTACTGTACGGGTGGGCGTGTGATTGAAGCTGCGTGGGATCAACGTGCAGATGTGTGTGCATTGCAGCAAGAGAGAAAGAGGGCCCTGTGGGCTGTGCGAGGGTGATCCTAATTGTCCGCTGCGCACCATGTCGATTCCGTCTCGGGCTGCCATGATCGAGGACGACCGTACTGTGTACGCGGTTGCGTGGAATCCTGTTGTGACTTGGTGCGGCGTTTTGAACGAAAAGGTGCCATGCCAGCCATAGGGCCTTTAACATACTCTCCACCTTTGATCGTGGTTTCTTGGATATCGGTTGTACTTCACGAAAGCTTCATGGAGCATCGACTGAGCGGTTTTGCGTGCCGCGCCTTACATACCACCAGGAGCTGATAGGCACGGAACCAATCCTCATGGTGGAACCCGAAGGTCAGACACGCGCTCGTGTCTTCGCCTCCCCCGATCCTCTGTCGAAAGAGCCGCTCGTTCGCGGACCACCAGACAGAAGATGACTGTCGTTGTTGCCATGGCGGTGCTAACATGAACGAGGCCGTGGCCCACCTTCCACCGGTCTCCCAGGACTTCTCGGTGCTCCGAGGTCGGCTGGAAGACCAGGGCGCACAGGTTGACGCCCACGGCCGCGAGGGCAACGGAGACCATCTCCGAAGCGGCCCCAAAAAGGGGGTTTTCCTCATCTGTTCCTCTCGGGGCTTGAGCCTCTAACGAGACGACCCGCTGTGCCGGCTGTTGCTGCTGTTGCCGCCGAAGTCGGGAAGGGACAAGCCGGTCTCGGCGTCTCCGCCTTGGCGTTGTGGTTCGGACCTCTGGGGTGACGGCTACGACGGCGGCGTCGGCAACGGAACTCAGCTCTATGGCGTCATAATGGTCCACCAGTGCGTCGTCAACAAACATCTCCGATGCTAGTGTTCTCAACCATCAAGCGCAAGCACGTTGCAAAGACAGTTATTGCCCTGTCAACGCCATCCATCGACTGGTGTTCGCTTGATTTCGTCAGGGTCCCCGTCGTCCCCGACCCTAAACAGATGAGGGCGTGCGGATGGGCGTCGGGATCCCCTAACCGCCCTCACGTCCTTGGCGTTGCTGTGGCGCATTTCGGAAAAGTAACAAAAGCATGGCCGTTGATAATCCCCGCGTACAAAACCACCGGCCCTAGAGTGTATGTCCGTGCTTTGCTGCGCCTGGAGAGTCGGCGTGCCGTGGTTACGCCTGGAGAGTCGGCGTGCTTTGGCTGTGCCTGGAGAGATTCGGGCTTTGGCTGCGCCTCGGAGGGGAGGGTTCGTAGGGTACGCTGGAGTTTCGCGTCGTTCGTGAGGGTCTAGGTATTGGCCGTAGCTATACCTTTAAGTCGTAGAGCCTGCCGCGTAATACAAAACTGGTGTCCGGTGGTACGCAAGAGGTGAAGACGGATGCTAACGTCACACAACCTTTTTGAATCAGGCCCGACATGCAGACAATCCTGATGCCAAAGAAATGGTATGTGTGAGAAGGAAGAAGGAAAAAGGAAGCAACTAATAAGTGGGTTGTGTGCGCCTAATCGCGGCCCTCGCGGGCTAGGGCTACTTCGTAGTCACGTGCCGTTTGCACGGGTACCCGCGTAACTCGGTGTCGCTTAGTCACACTAGAAGGGGCGAGATCCGTTGGCTCCCGAGTCGGCATGCCATGCCTCAAGGGCCTTTTGCAAAGATTCCTCATCGGCAAGTCGTTGAGCTGAGAAATCAAACGATTTGCAAGCTTGCAGAGCCTCGGTCCTCCCATCTCAAGCCCCGCCCCAGCTGCGGAGGAGTCGACGAGGGGAACAGAGAAAAAAGACGCCCTCGCCCACTCGAGCATCACAGAGTCGGAACCAAGTCCTGCTCGTCCACACGACGTCGACGGAGCGAACGCCGAGACTTATAGCAAAGCCGCTAAACTGGTTGCCCCGCGGATTGGGTGGACGCTGAAGTCGAGCGCTGGGCTGTCCATTGTAGCAGCGGCAACTGCCTTGCACAGGACCAGGGCACGGCCGGCGGAGCTGGGCTCAAGGAAGATGCACAGCAAGGTTGTTAGTAGGTCGCGACTCTTCCGGTACGGTTCCGAGCGAGGCTAATGGCTGCGACATAGTCATTGGCTCGGGGCCTGCGGCCCATACCGCGGCCGTCTATCTGGCAAGGGCCGAGTTGAAGCGTGAGCGGGCATCCTTGGTCGACAACATGGACGCACGGCGAGGCTGACGGAGAGACGGCACGCAGCGGTCCTGTATGAGGGCTTCATGGCCAACGGCACGGCGGCGGGCGGCCAGCTGACGACGACGACCGAGGTGGAAAACTTTCCCGGCTTTCCCAAGGGCATCATGGGCCAGGAGTTGATGGTGAGTCTCTCCCCCCTGCAGACGGCCGAACCGCGGCCAACACGGCAGCCTCGCAGGACAACATGCGCCAGCAGTCGGAGCGCTTCGGCACCGAAATCATCACCGACACGGTGGCCATGCTGGACTTGTCGTCGCGGCCCTTTCGCTACAGCACCGAGTTCAGCCCGGACGAGACGCACACGGCCGACGCTATCATCGTCGCCACGGGCGCCTCGGCCCGCCGCCTCGATCTCCCCGGCGAGGCCAAGTACTGGCAAAACGGCATCTCGGCCTGCGCCGTGTGCGACGGCGCCCTGCCCATCTTCCGCAACAAGCCCCTCTTCGTCATTGGCGGCGGCGACTCGGCCGCCGAGGAGGCCACCTTTCTGACAAAGTACGCCAGCCACGTCACCGTCCTCGTCCGCCGCGACGCCCTGCGCGCCAGCAAGACCATGGCCTCGCGCCTCCTGGCCAACAAGAAGGTGACGGTCCGCTTCAATTGCCAGGCCACAGAGATCCGCGGCGGCCCAGACGGCCTCATGACGCACGTCGTCGTCCGTGACGCTGCCACCGCCGACAAGCTCGACGTCGTCGAGGCAAACGGCCTCTTCTACGCCGTCGGCCACGACCCGGCCACGGCCCTCGTCAAGGGCCAAGTCGCCATGGATGACGAGGGCTACATCAAGACGACCCCCGGCACCACCATGACGAGCGTCGACGGCGTCTTTGCCGCCGGCGACGTCCAGGACAAGCGCTATCGCCAGGCCATCACCAGCGCCGGTAAGTCCCCGTTTCCCTTGCGCAGAAGGCGTCTGCAAAGTCGTCCCGTCTGGGCACAGCCGGCTGACCGGCCTCAATGTGGTAGGCACCGGATGCATGGCCGCCCTCGAAGCGGAGCGGTACTTGGCCGAGCAGGAGGAGTCTTAGGTGGAGGTGGGAAGTACGGAATACACGGAGACGACGGCATCAAATCTAGACTTGGGACATGGTATAAATTCAACGATGTGAGAGGTCCCCATGCCTTGTCTGGCATCGTACGAGCAGTTACTCATGGGGCGAGCGACCAGCTGCGTGTCCGTAGCAGCGCTGTACCGGTGCCAACCTATTCTGCAGAAAATGGCGTCTTTCCTTGTCCTCTGCGATTCCACGCAACCAACTCCCGCCACAAAATTCCGTGTCTAATAGTTGAATTTCCTCTCCTACGTGCAGTGACCCCTCCTCCTTCTATTCCTTTTGCTCTAGCTCAAGCACGGCCGGAGCCCTAATGGTTGTGCCCTTGAGCTTCTCCATACCCTCGCCACCCTGTCTCATGGTTCATTAGCTTCGGTTCTTGTTTCGTGACGGGGGGTGTGCAACGTACGTAGCTGATGAGGGGAGAAACCTCAATGCCGCCGTCTTCGACGACGGTGGCGCCGGCTTCCTGTGCCCAGCGCTTGCCTTGGTCCATAATGTCGCGCTTGCTGGTGTCGGCGTCATCCTCGCCCTTGCCCCGGGCGTTCTTGAGGGGCGAGAACTCATCTTCGCGGCGTACCTCCATGCAGGCAAACTTGTCGAGGGAGAGGAGGGGGAACACGTCAAAGACGAACTGCTCGAGCTTGATGCCGTTGGGGGACTCGGGCTTGATGGTCTCGCCAGTCTTGGGGTCCACGGCTGGAATCTTCTTGTTGGCAACGTGGTGCGGCAGCTTGTGGGACCACTGGGGGATGGACTCGAGGAAGCGGAACGAGTAGTAGTGGTTGACGATGTTTGCGGCGCGGAACTTGAGGAGGCCGGCTTGCTTGGGGTCCTGGGCCTCGGCTGTGGCCTTGTCAATCTCCGAGTACTCGACGACGTCGGGCTTGCCGTTCTTGGAGAGTATCAGGCCGACGGACTCGGTGGCGTTGCGCTTGCGGACCACCTTTGTGGCAATGTCGACGTCGAGAGAGGCCGAGAAGCCGAGGAAGACGGGGTCGGCGACCTTGACGAGACAGTTGTCGACGCAGTAGGCGTGGATGTGCTGGATGCCGCGCTTGCGCATGTCGTCGAGGACGCCAGAGGCGACGAGGGCCTGGTAGATGCCGCCGTTGCCGTCGGGGGCCACGGCCACCTTGGACTTGTCCTCGAGCAGGATCTTGCCCTCGTTGGAGATGCAGGGCAGGACACCCTGCTCAAAGATGCTGACGTTGGCAGAGTCGAGGCCGAAGTAGCTGTGTTCCTCAAAGAAGCGTTGCGTCGGCCCGCGGGTGGGACCGCTGGTCATGACGTACCAGGGCACGACGGCTGACGAGGCGCCAGTCTTTTCGGCAGCGAGCTTCTGGACCTTGCGGATTCGCTCGGCCTGGATCTGGAAGAGGGTCTTGTGGGAGGGCAGGCCAATATCGAAGCAGCCCTTGGGGGCCGAGCTCCCGAGACGGGTGCCCTGGCCGCCGGCCATGAGGACGACGGCCACCTTGTTCCGGGCAATGAGGTCGAGGCCGGAGCTGTACCACTTGCTAATGTCTGCGGGGCTCGAGTCGAGGATGCTCGCCGTGGCAGAGTCGGGCAGGGGCTCGAGGGTATCGTTTGACTTGTCCGAGGCGGGGGTGCTAAGGGCGCGCTTGGACACGTCGTTGATGTGGGCCGGATCGAAGCTGGAGAGCTGGTCGAAAAGGAGGCCCCTCTGGGAGGAGCTCAGGGAGTCGTAAAAGGCAAAGACATGGTCCTGACCGGCGTCGGAGTACTTGGCCTTGAGGTCGGACAGGGCGTCGGGCGAGGGTTCGGCGGGGGCGGCGTCGGGCTTGGAGCCCACGTTTAGCAACTGCTTGACCTTGTCCATGGTGTTTAGGGGGGGAGCTGTGAAGAGTGAGATTCGTGGAGAGGGGGGGAAGAAGATGATGACGAAGGCAGCAAGTCGCTCGATAGTGCAAGGAGCAGGTTGTTGGTCCCGCCAAGGTCCATGCGAGACTAGGGGGTCTAATAAAAGTCGACCCCCCGTGCTGCCGTGCTGGTGACCCCCCCTCGTACTGTCAGAACCCGAGGTTCTAGATGAGTAGGTAGGTAAAATACCCCGCTTTTTTTTTGCAACTGGCCCGTTGTATGCGGAGCATCACGGACGGGTAAGACCCCCACCCAGTATTATCGCACCCAATGTCTGTTGTTCATGATGAGGCTCAATAAACCTCGAACCATCCAAGACCCGGGATCATCCTCTTTTCCATCCAGCCGACGTCTCTGGCTCTCGCCACCACGGTCGTCAGGTTGAGAGTGGTGGCCGAGTGGACCGTGGCGGGAGGCGAACGTCGAATTCGCCACCTTGCCTTGTGCACAAGACCATTTCTCTCCTCACTACTCTGTAACTATAGAGCACCGTGCCAGGATACAATCTTGGCTTGGTCCCATGAAACCATCACTAAAAGGACGGCGGTTAGGATGCATCGGGAGGAGAGCCTCGAGGCCCTTACGGACCTGGCCACGTCACCCCCCGCAACCTTCAAAGGCCGCCTCGAGCTCGACAGCTTCAAGTACAGCGCACCCGCCCAGACGACGGCGAGTTCTCTCCACCGTCGGAATCCACGTCGGACCGCAGCTTCGTCGTCTGGTCAAGACACGTCAGCGGTCTCCGCAGCGTCATTGCGAGCAAGCCCAGGCTCCGTTGAGAGGACGAACAAGGGGAAGCGCGTCCGTCGCCCATCTTCTCCTCTCGCTGCGCATACCCCTGAACCCCCGACGACGAGGCAAGGCAAGCGAATGAGAACCGCCAGGGGCTACGCGCCGCCGTCGACGTACGCCCACTTGCCGCTGCTCCCCGACACCGTCGCCCCCAACCTGCTCGTCCTCTTCATCGGCCTCAACCCGGGCATCCAGACCGCCCGCACCGGCCACTCCTACGCCCACCCCTCCAACCTCTTCTGGAAGCTGCTATTCTCCAGCGGCATCACCCCACGGCCCTGCCGCGCCGACGAGGACCGCCACATGCCCGCCCTCTACTCCCTCGGCCAGACCAACATTGTCGCCCGTCCTAGTCGCAACGGCGCCGAGCTTAGCAAGGCCGAGATGGACGACGGTGTCGCCTTGCTCGAGGAAAAGGCTCGCCGCTGGCGGCCCGAGGCCATGTGCGTCGTCGGCAAGGGCATCTGGGAGAGCATCTGGCGTGTCCGTCGCGGACGTCCTGTTGGCCGTGACTTCCGCTACGGCTGGCAGCATGAGGCCGATAACATGGGCGTCATTGACGGTGAGTGGCCCGGTGCCCGCATCTTTGTTGCCACCAGCACCAGCGGCTTGGCTGCCTCGCTGTCTCCGACCGAGAAGCAGGCCATTTGGGCGCAGTTGGGTTCCTGGGTCAAGGCAAGGCGGGCCGAGAGGGAGATGCAGGCCGAAACCGACAGGCGCAAAGATGACTAAATGGCTTCGTGACAATTGGCTCAATCGCTTTCTATTGCACCAAGTGTACACAGCCGCATTACCAAGACAGCATCGTTGCAGCAGCATGGCTGATCCCGGATTGCAGAAGTGGATACATGCGAAAGGCGCTTCGCCCATGGTTTGTCATTGCCCGTCTGCACGACATTGCTAAGCCATCTTCGGTCGCCCTTGCCCAGGGTTAGACGATGCTCACCAAACCCTGTCATCTCCGATTCATCAGAGGCACATGTTGTCTCGACCTGCCGCGCCCATGTCAACTGGGCAACCCCTACTGTTCACGCCTCATTGGATAATTTGGGTTGCCCATTGGCGGTGAGTAGCTTGCCCGCAGTACTATCTCAAGCAAAAAACGGCATGCAGGCATCTGCGAGGGCTGTTGCGGATGCAGGTTAGAGGTTAGAGGTTGTCGCGGGATTTATGTAAGTGGGCTTATGTAAGTGGCACCGATTAGATTAGTTAGTCAAGATGGGACATCACGTGAGCCGACCCGCCGTCCCTGAGCCTATCCGACGTGTCAACGTGGTGATATCGGCCAAAGCCACCTCGCACAACACCCGACTTCATCCTCGTCCGACCCAGCCGCCCACCATGAGCTACGGAAAGAGGGACGAGGACGCCGACCTGGGCCTGGTCAAGGTCGACCGCACCCAGGTCTTCCAAGAAGGTAAGCAGGCGGCAATGGCTCCAGCGGGCTTCTGCACGGCCGAGCTAATCGGGAGGCAGCACGACTCTTCAACAGCTCCCCCATCCAACCTCGACGATGTCGCATTCTCCTGACAAAGATTGCGCTTCTTCTCTACAATGGCGAAAGGTTCCCGTCCAACGAAGCCACCACGCTCTTCTTTGGCATCTCCAAGCTGTTCCAAAACAAGGATGCCAGCCTCAGACAAATGGTCCACCTTGTCATCAAGGAGCTGGCCAACTGCGCCGAGGACATCATAATGGTCACCAGCACAATCATGAAGGACACTGGCGGCGGCAGCGACGCCATCTTCCGACCCAACGCCATTCGGGCTCTCTGCCGCATTATTGATGTGCGTTTGTGTTTGAGAGCCTTGTCTGCAGGAGGTGCTGACGCCCATCGCAGGCAACAACCGTACAGTCGATTGAGCGCGTCATGAAGACTGCCATCGTGGATAAGAACCCCTCGGTGTCTTCGGCGGCACTCGTCTCGTCATACCACCTTCTTCCGATAGCCAAAGACGTTGTGCGCCGGTGGCAGAGCGAGACGCAAGAGGCCGCCGCTTCTTCCAAGTCGGGCGGCGGCTTCTCCCTGGGCTTTTCGTCGTCAAGCGGCCAAATGCCCATAAACAACTCCACGATGACCCAGTACCACGCAATAGGCCTGCTATATCAGATGCGCATGCACGACAGGATGGCTCTGGTCAAGATGGTTCAGCAGTTTGGGGCCGCAGGCGCTATCAAGAACCCTGCCGCTACCGTCATGCTCGTTCGGCTCGCTTCGCAACTGGCCGAGGAGGATGCCTCGCTGCGGAAACCAATGAAGCAGCTGCTCGATGGGTGGCTGCGACACAAGAGCGAAATGGTCAACTTCGAGGCTGCCAAGGCCATCTGCGACATGAGGGATGTCACGGACAACGAGGTCGCCCAGGCCGTCCACGTCCTACAACTCTTCTTGAGCTCACCGAGAGCCGTAACCAAGTTTGCGGCTCTCCGGATCCTCCACAGATTTGCCTCGTTCAAGCCTAGCGCCGTTTCCGCCTGCAATCCCGATATTGAACTTCTCATCTCCAACAGCAATCGATCCATTGCTACCTTTGCCATCACCACTCTGCTCAAGACTGGCAACGAGGCCAGCGTGGATAGGTTGATGAGGCAAATATCCGGCTTCATGTCGGAGATTACCGACGAGTTCAAGGTCACCATCGTCGAGGCCATCCGCACTCTCTGCCTCAAGTTCCCGAGCAAGCAGGCCGGCATGTTGACTTTCCTCAGCGGCATCCTTCGCGACGAGGGCGGCTTCGACTTTAAGCGCGCCGTGGTGGAGAGCATGTTTGACTTGATCAAGTTTGTGCCGGATTCCAAGGAAGAGGCTCTCGCTCATCTTTGTGAATTCATCGAGGACTGCGAATTCACAAAGCTCGCCGTTCGCATCCTCCACCTCATCGGGCTCGAGGGGCCCAAGACGGCTCAGCCCACGAAATATATCCGGTACATCTATAACCGAGTCGTGCTGGAGAATGCCATCGTCCGAGCGGCTGCCGTCACTGCCTTGGCCAAGTTTGGCGTTGGCCAGAAGGATCCCGACGTCAAGGCCAGCGTCAAGGTGCTTCTCACACGATGCCTGGACGACGTGGACGACGAGGTCCGCGATCGCGCCGCCTTGAACTTGAAGCTCATGGGAGAAGAGGACGATGACATGGCGCAAATTTTTGTCAAGAACGGTAGGCCACTCTGTACCTCTTCTCCCACCCGAACCAAGGCTGACTGCATTTGCCTTAGAAAACATGTTTTCACTTCCCGTGTTTGAGCACCAGCTAGTCATGTATGTAACTTCGGACGACAAGGCGGGCTTTGACCACCCTTTCGACATGACCAAGATTCCTGTGGTCACTCGCGAGCAAGCCGACGCCGAGGACAGGACGAAGAAGCTCACTGCGACGGCACCGACGCTCAAGGCGCCCACTGTCAGCCCGACCAGGGCCCCCGCAAGCGGGACTGAGGCTGCAGCGTCCGCCTCGGCCCAGGCACAGCGCTACGTCGAGGAGCTAATGCAGATCCCGGAGATGAAGGAGTTTGGCATCATGCTCAAGTCATCGCCAGTCCTGGAGCTGACGGAAGCGGAGACCGAGTACGTGGTGACTGTGGTCAAGCACATCTTCAAGGAGCACATTGTTCTCCAATACGAGGTGAAGAACACCCTGCCGGACACGGTGCTGGAAAACGTCTCCATTGTTGCCACTCCCGTCGAGGACGAAGAGCTCGAAGAGGTCTTCATCATGCAAGCCGAAAAACTGGCCACAAACGAGCCCGGCAAGGTGTACGTGGCGTTGAAGAAGGCTGCCGGGGCAGGGTCGATGCCCGTGTCATCATTCTCCAACATTCTCAAGTTTACGAGCAAGGAAATTGACCCGTCGACTAACGAGCCTGAGGATTCGGGCTACGACGACGAGTATGAGGTGTCCGAGTTTGACCTCACGGGCAGCGACTACATGATCCCGACGTACGCCAGCAACTTCAACCATCTGTGGGAGCAGATCGGGGCTTCAGGCGAGCAGGCAGAGGAGACGCTGCAGCTGAGCGGGCTCAAGAGCATCGCAGGCAAGTGCAACGTCTGGACACGTGAGCAAACTCGAACTGACAAGCGGGACAGATGCAACGGAACAGCTGGCCAAGACACTGTCGCTGCAGCCACTGGACGGCACCGACGTGCCGGTGAACCAGAGCACGCACACGCTCAAGCTCCTCGGCAAGACAGTCGGGGGAGGCAGGGTGGTGGCGACGGTGAGGATGGCTTACTCGTCAAAGTCGGGTGTGACAACCAAGGTTACTGTGCGCAGCGAGGAGGAGAACGTGGCGGCCTTGGTGGTTGCATCGGTGGCATAAAGGTAGTTGACGTCGGCGTTGCGGGTAACTTGGTTGCAGGGTTTATTCGGTTAGAAAATCCCGATCCAGTCTTGTCGACTTGATGGGACACATGGTGCAGTGAGGACTTTGCCGGCGGATAGGATGACTCTTGTCGGCTCCGCTGGCAATGGGGTGCATGAGAATGAGTCGATGTGGAGCGGCACGTAGCGGGTTTTTGTCAATGCCAATCAAGCACACTTTGTTTCCGAGCCTCGATGATGGCCCTGGGCCAAGCAGTGAACGAAGGCTCCGATCTCGACGCGGACCTCGAGCGTGTCATGGAGAGGTTGTTGGTTGGCCGGGTTTCATGATCAAGTCAGGTCGACTGCAGTTGGACCAAGACGCTGGCTTTGATGCCGGTTATAGCCGGCGGCAGAGGATCTTTGTGACGACTTGCACTTGAGCCATTAATCATTAATGCACCCCCGATGCAACATGATACAAGGCAAGCCAACAGATGGGTGGAGAAACGGGAAGAGGCCCCACCGAGAGACGCCATTGACAAATGCTCAAGCAGCCAAGGGGACGCCACGTGCAAAGGCAGCCGAGACAGGGCGGCCGGGTCGGCTGCCTCGCGGGAGGATTTGCGGGGTCGCGGTTCGACTTGCCATGATGTCGGCTCATTCGTCAGAGTTTGGCAGAGCCTCCCCAGCCTCCTCGAGTCACTTGAGCATTCCTGGCTTTGATGGCGCAAAAGTTTGATGGCGCGAGAGAGGAGAGAGGAAAGGGGCAAAGAAATGGACTCTTACCCGTTGGGCGGAGCTTTCCCTAGGTATGTACATAAGTTCCCAACGGGTACGAATACGACTGGAGTATAGCGCCTGTTACGGATAGACGGGACAGCTGCTAGCAAGTACCGGCCAAGTATCCAGCAGCTAAAAACGCGGCGGGTCTTTTCAATGCTCGACAAATGGCCCTTGTTTCCTGCCTGACAAAAGAAAGACGGCTCGTCATCGCGCATCCAAGTCATTCAGGCACGCGCATTCGTACTCGGTTGTACCCCAGCCAGCGCCACGCACCAATAAGCACGGTAATCTTTACCGACAGGGTACCTGCCTTGTTGTTGTGCTGCTGCAACCGCGACCTGGACCGTCTGTCTGGCCTCTCGCTACCTACGTTGCCTGATTTTTTATTCATCCATCCAAAACCCTCATTCATCCTCTCCTTCCACCTTCTCTTCTCGCCCTCGCCATCGCCCTCGCCGTTGTCCTCGCCCTCTTCCACCTCCCGCGGGACTGACCAAGGTCTGACCAGACTGGAATAACGGTCGCCGCTTGCTCCGCTCGTCCACATCCGCCACCCGTCCGTCTCGTCTCCGCCACCCCGTCCGTCGCGTCTCCGTCACCAGGCGGCACCATGAACGCGCTGCAGCAAAAGTGCCGCCCCAAACATCAAGTTCTGGTGCTCAAGTGCTACCCGCGGACCACAAAGGGCGCCGTCGACGTCAAGCCAAACAGCAGCGAGCTCAGCTACCTGCTCTTCTACGCCACCAGCCGCCGCTCCAAGATCCAGAAGATTGGCGCCTTTCTCGAGAAGAAGACGGCCAGCGATGTCTGGCGCATGCGCATCGGGTACCTTGGCCTCGCCGTGCTTTTGCCTGAGCCCCAAACTGACTTGTTCGCCTAGCAATGTCCAGGTGACGCTGGGCATCCTCGCCGCCCTCGTCGACAAGTCCCCCAAGGACCTCGCTCTCATCGCCCCCTGTATCTTCAAGGTTCTCGACCTTGTCCTTCGCTCCAATGACATCACCATGATCGAGTCATCGCTGCCCACATTTGAGGCCTTTTGCGAACACCACGAAGTCTCGTCCCTCTTTGCCGACCACGACCATCTTCAGCAATATCGCTCCATTGTGAGCTCCTACGCCCACCTCGCCTCCTCCCAGCACGTCCCCGGCAAGGCCCCCATCAGCCGCCCGGTCCAGATGCGCTGGAGAACCGCCGGCCTCAATGCCATCAGATACGTCTCCGCCTCCGACGCCTTGTCCTCTGTCACGGGCCGCCAGATCGATGTCATTATCCCCACCATCTTGGACAACATATGCACCGCCAACGATGACCTGTTGGACACGCTGCTGGACCGAGTCGACGCCGAGGACAGGGTCGACGCCGAGAAGCTACACCACCGCCGCACGAGCGTCGCCACCGTCAAGACTGCCGATACCGCCGCCGGCGCGAACCCCCTTGCCATATCCGGCACCGCTCTCGACGTTGACAAGATAGCCGAGGAGGATCTGGGCGCTCTGGCCATGCAGTGCTTGAAGAGCATCTTTGTCGTCCCCAATCGCGCCCAGATTCACGCCGCCACCGTCGCCTTGCTCAAGTTCATGTCCCAGAGGCCACTCCAAGGCGAGACTGTTGGTGCCGACGACGCGTCGGATCGTGGGGCCAGCTGGGCAATCAAGGTCTTTGGCATCATCGCCTATTGGGCGCCAGTACAGGATCGATATGTCATTTTGCTGGCCGCCCTCGACACCATGTGGAAAACGCCCCTGGGGGACGATAGTCTAGGGCACCATCTGGTACTGACGGGCATGATTCAGTCTTTGCTCCGCTCCGACACCAATCTCATTGGCCTGAGCGTCATGGACGTGGTGCTGGGCCTGGCGAGACAGATCAAGAAGCTGTTCCAACTGCGCCTCGGCACTGGCCATGACGGCAGCAGCCAGAGCGACGAGAGGACAGACGCCGAAAGGGAACAAGGCGCATGCTCCCAGCGCAAAGCCCTCGTCGACCGCCTCGAAAATTGCATAGGTGACCTGGCAACGCACGTTTACTACGCTGACCAGATCTCGGACATGGTTCTGGCGCTCATCGATCGCCTCAAGCCCGGCCGATCTTCTAGCTCCAACTCACTTCCCCTTGGGGACGAGACGGACGGACACGAAGGCGGGGGGCACGCATCGGCGTCGGCTGTCGATTTGCCGGGAACACGGTCGCCTTCTGGCGCCCACGTCTCTTCCAAGACTCTCAGGATATCTGCGCTGAGGGTCATCAAGGCCATTCTGATCGTCGCGAACCCCAAGACGAATGGTGGCGGAAACACGGACCTTGCCCGTAACCGCGTTCCCATGACGGTGTGGGCGGGGACGCAGTGGCTGCTGCGGGAGCCAGATGGGCTCGTTCGGAAGGCCTACGTGGACGCGCTGGTGACGTGGCTGGACCGTGAGACTACGCCTGCCGACTCGCGGGCACACGGCGAGCTGGCCACCCATAGCCGCCAGCCTCCCAAGAGCACCGAGCGCGAAGCGTTGCATGGCCGGCGTGTTGTGTCGAACGCCTCGGCCCGCGAACGTCAGCCAAGGGAGCGGCGGTGCCAAGTCCTTCCCCTCTTGCACTTGGTGGCGTACGACAGCGCCCTCCAGTTCCTCGACTTTGACAGCGATATTGCGCTCTTGCATAACCTTCTCACGAGACTCGTCATCAAGCTTGGCGTCAATGCTGCCCGCTACGGCATCCCCATGGTGTACCGGCTGCAGGAGGACGTGCAGGTCCTTGAACAGCCCATTCACAAAGTGCGCATCGCCGCCTTGTGTCACGGCTACTTTTGGGCGCTGACCGAGAGGTTTGGCTTCGAGTCGTCGGTCGGCGGACGGGCCATTCAGAACGAAATCGCCAGGCGGAGGAGCAAGGGCTTCTGGGCTGAAGGCGTGCTTGTCCCGCCGCCGTCGATTGGCCGGGTCGGAACGCCGGGCCAGCCCGGACCTCAACCTGCATGGGATCTCGGCACTCTCGAGAAGGAGGCGCTGCTGCCCTTTGACGACCGGTCGTCGCTTGTTCAGGGCATCGCCGAGAGCTACCTGGAGAGCAGCCTGTCGCCGCCCGGAAGCCCGGTGGCGTCTCAGGGCCGAACCGTTTTCAACCCCGTTTTGTCGAGTGCAAACTCGATGCCCTCGGCAGAATTTTCGGCGGAACTGCCCGTCGTCTTTCGCGAGGGCATGCTTTCGGAATGGTCGAGGGACGGCGCCGTCGCGGCGCTGGCCGAAGGCAAGACGGAGTCTCTCAACGGGTCCAGGACGGGCACTATGGGCACGAACCAGAACCGACTCACGATCCATTCTGCGGGAGTGAACGGAGGAAGCCATCACCTCCCGTCTCCGTACGGCAGCGTGCACCATCTGAGGCCTCACTCGTCCCAGGTGCACGGCGATCGACTGAGTTTGTTGAAACCTCGCAAGACTAGCGCCCGAAGCGGCGTCTCGCCGTCGACGTCGGTGTCGAGTAGGGGCGGCATCGCCTCGGTGGACCAGTTGAAGATGATATTGTCAGGTAACGCGGCGCCGGGCTTGGCAGGGATTCCGAGCGCCGAGGGCGACAGCGACGAGAGCATGGTCAGCTACGAAGACAGCCCGTCGGAGCGGAGCGTGAGTCCGACGTCCAGGGGTGAGCAACTGGCCATGGCGGGAGAGGCTCTCGGCCGGCCCCGATCGACATTCGAAGCGTTTCAGGGGCCCCTGACGTCGAACCCGCCCTTCAATGGCGAGGCGGGCGAGGAACAAGGCGAGGATGATGTGCCCCCAGTACCCCCATTGCCGAAACTGAGCGCCCTGTCGATCCGAGGCGGTACGCCGCAAGTGGCCATTGCGGTACAAGATGACGCCGTGCAACCCCCAAGGCTGCACATTGGCAGCCGCGGAAGAGAGGGCTTCGCGGCGCAGTCCCCGCGATCACGGTCCGGCAGCAGCAGAGGGATGGACCTGCAGGAGCTTTTGCGAGGCATTGACAGCAGAGCAGGGGATGGAGGCCTGAGTAGTGTGACCAAGCCTCCCTACTAGAATATGGCATAAGGCTGCGGCACATTGTTTTGTCTGTTTTCCTTTTGATGAAGAGACGAAGTGGGAAGCGGGAAGCGCCTATTTCAACAGGGAGCAAGCGATGCAGGCTTTCCTGGGCCACAAGATGCTGCGTTTACTTTGTACTGGTGAGTTGGCGGGGGGCTCTGGGGGGAGTCCTGGTTGACGAGATGTAAGAGAAAGTATTCGGTTGCTGGTATTCGGTCTGGCAGTTGCTGGTATCCAGTCTGGTGTTCAGTCTGGGATTCAGTTGCTGGGATACAGTTGATGGGATTCAGTTGCTGGGATACAGTTGCTGAGATTTCAAATGAGGATTGGTGAGAAGAATGGATCAAAACTCGAGAGTGTTTCTCGAGAAAAACTCTGCCCAGTGTTTGCATGCCTCGACGAGGTCCATGTCGGGCTGGATGTACTCGGCATGGGTGTTTGCTCTCACCCGGCGTTGCATTGACGGGTTGACGAGCAGCCTGTGTGTGCACGCACGCATGACGGCGCGGGCCAGCTCGGGCTCGTGGCTTGAGCTGACGAGGCCTCTGCCCAGACGAGGTTTGCGTTTTGCGTTTTGCGTCATGGCGCAGGGCCGGGTGCTCGCTCGGGTTGCTGAAGGCGGCGAGGGCGGGCCGTCTCGTTTGGGGGCGGCCGAGATGTCCTGTTTGCGCGTGTCGCGACGAGGAGCGACGGTGACGGTGAGACGGAGGGCGAGGGCGTGGGCGCGCGTGCATGTAGGATGCATACCATGTATCCGCAGTCTAAAAGATGTGTATTCGTACACTGCGGAGGAAAGATGCGGACTCGTGTGTCGACGGTGTCGATTGGATTCGGCGGGTGGGAGATTGTGTGGCGGTGGGAGCCTGAAGGCCTCGTATCGACACCCGTGCGACAATGGGAGAGGACGCATACGCTGGTGACTGTAGGCTGTAACTCGTAGGCATCAGCAGTACTACTATCGTCGTCGTCGTCGTCGTCGTCGTCGTCTGTGTTGGTTGGCGCATGCATGCACGAGGTGCGTTTTGTTTTGTTGGTTGATTGATGAAGCATCGAGGCACCGCAGAAGGAGGCTTTTTGCCCTGCGCATTGTCCGCTGGCAGCCCAAGGAGGTACGTAACTCGTACATACCAGAGGTTGTCTGCAGTGGCTGCGCCATCAGGCCAGCGGGCCAATGGCGGCCGCATCCTCCCCCGCGGGACAGCCCTGACGGCTGCATCAAACTGCCAGGTAGCCATGTACTTCGTACTCGCCATGTATCCGTACTCCGCACTGTATGCTCTCTCGCAGTCCATTGTTGGATCGTTAAAGCCAACCAGCCAACCAAACCCACGTCGATAAACGATTGTGTGTGTTGGTCGGCGGCAAAGAGGTCAATGTTGGAGGAAAAGCTTCCGTCGACACCGCCGTCTTGGCCGAAACTCTCCTCACTCTCCCTGCCGTAGGACCGAGGCAAAGAGTTTCAGGGCCGGCGCTCCGGGCTCCCGGGGTACTAGTTACCTACCTAGTCGCCTGCATGCATGCCGTGGTGTTTTTCCTGTCTCTCTTGTCGTCTCTTCCGTCTCATCTTGGAAGGAGCCGTGGATGAGAAGCGGTGCCTCGTCTACTCCGCAACTCGTACTTTGTACGAATACACCACACACACACTCTCTGCGTATGTATGTACTTCGTAGTATGTGCATGCTCCATCGGCGGCAAAGGCAGTTGGTTACACGAGGCCAGGCACTGTAACGCACGCGCATCCGCATCCAGCAGCACGAGCGGACGACCATTCCGACATGCATGTATTTACATACCCTGTATTTTACATACAATATATCTGTTCGGATACATGCACGTCACGTCCGCGTCCCTCTCCTGGGTCGTCTCTCGTCTCAGTCGTGTTTCTTTTCTTCATCGTCTCCTTCCTTTCTTTCACCGCTGGCCCCCGGGGCTTAAACCCCCTGGCCCCGAAACCTCGGAAGCGCTCATCTCGGCCGTTGACGAGGTGATGATGCGTTGTGGTTTTTGCTTGGCGCATGCATGCCTAGAACAGTCTCAAGGTACGAACAGCACTCCCTGTGACACATGCACACATGCACACATGTCCAACAGCAGCGACGACGACGAGCAGAGGGGGGGGGCATCGGCGTCGAGGCGACTTACATTACGAAGCATGTACCTACCTACCACTACCACCACCTCCCCCCCCCCTTGACACATGTACTCGGCCAGGGAGAAACGAGGCAGAAAAGAAAAGAAACGGCGTGTTTTGTTTATGCTACAGACGGGGGGTGAGGGGAAGAAGCAAGCAAAAAGGAGACGACCAAGAAGAAGAAGAAACCGCAGAGGGGGGGGGGGATCGTCGCATTCATTTGCATTTCGGATTCGTCAGACCCGTAAAAGGTACCTGACGAGACTGTCGTCTGCTGTCTGTCTGTCATCCATCAGCCCACCGGCGACGGCCAACTAAAAAAGCCCGTCCAGGGGGGGGGGGCTCTTTTTGCGTCTTCACAAAAGAGCCCGTCGGTCGGCGGCACTCTCTTGAGCAAAGCGTCCAACCGTCCTGGTGAGTTGGCTGCTCGAACCCTCTGGCCTCGGAGGTATTCGTACATATACGTACATACATGCGTATGGTTGCTCGCACGTCGTCTTCACCGCCCGCAACCCAAAGTCGACGCCCTCGTTCCTCGATCCCCCAACATTCCTCCCTCTCCTTTCGCCCGATCCTCTCTCTCTCTCTCTCTCTCTCTCTCTCTCTCTCTTTCCCCCTCGCCTCCTTCACCATTGTCTATTCTTCTCGACGCCCTCTTTTGCCGAGAGACCCGGTCGCGCACCTTGCCGCCGTCGCTTCTCCGCCCTCTTTTAATCCCATCATCATCACCACATTCAAGGCGGCAAAATCTGTCGGGCGGTGCCGAGGTACAGTTCGAGGTACCGAGTACTCTCGCGTACCTCCACGCCTCGACCAGTCAGGCCGCCGGGGTAGATTGAGGTGGGCTCCCGACGCGGGGACTTGCAAAGACAAGCCTCTGGCCTGCTTACACGGCCCAAATCTTGTCGCCCTCTTTTGCCAGCCACCATGACGAGGCGATACCACATGTCGGCCAGGTGCGCGACTTGCTCTTTCTTCTTCATCTCTCGTCCCATCTCTTCCATTTCGTCTCTAGGTACATGTGTGTGTGTCATCAGTCCTTCTCTCTCTCTCACTTCATCTCTCTCTTACTTCATCTCTCTCTCACTTCATCTCTCTCTCAATTCATCCCTCTTCACTCTTCACTCATCTCTCTCTCACTTCATCTCTCTCTCACTTCATCTCTCTCACTTGATCCCTCTTCACTCTTCACTTTATCCTCTCTTCAGTCTACCCTACTCATCTCTTCAGTCTCATCCATCTGACTCTTGTCCATCTCCAGCCGCGAGCTGCACGTCGTCGTCCTCGGCGCAGGTTCGTCTCCACGCCCTGCTCTCCTCCTCGTCGACACTCCTGACTTGGCTTCGCAGGCGGCGTCGGCAAGAGCTGTCTCACTGGTCCGTCTCTTCCCCTCCCTACACAAGTCCGTCCTCACAAGACTCACGCCAAGACTCACGCTGCCACTCAACAGCCCAGTTCGTTCACAATGAGTGGATCGAGAGCTACGATCCCACCATTGAGGACTCGTATCGCGCACAGATCCAGGTCGATGTCAGTGGGCTCCTCCCCCTTGCCGCGATCCATCTTGACCCATTCATTCGCAGGGTCGTCCGGTCATGCTCGAGATGTGAGTCTCTCGCCACCAGTCACTCTTCCCGGCAATCCTCTAAACAACCTCCAAATACAGCCTCGACACTGCAGGCACAGAGCAATTCGGTAAGCCGCTGCCTCGTCACCACTCGTCGGCCTCGATTCCCTCCATTGACCCTTTCCCCAGTCGCCATGCGTGATCTCTACATGAAGACGGGCCAAGGCTTCCTCCTCGTCTTCAGCATCACCTCGCCCTCATCCCTCAGCGAGCTGGCCACTCTGCGCGAGGAAATCATACGCATCAAGGACGACGAAAACGTTCCCATGGTCATTGTCGGCAACAAGGCCGATCTCGAAGAGTCTCGCCTTGTCCCTAGGGCCAAGGGCTTCTCCATCTCACAGCGCTGGGGAGCTCCCTACTACGAGTCGAGCGCCAGGACGCGCAGTGAGTCATTGCCACGCCCAGTCAGGGGAGGCTCTCACTGACTGCTCGTCAGCAAATGTCGAAGAAGTCTTTGTCGACTTGTGTCGTCAGATGCTTCGCAACAATGACCACCACCCGTCGTCTGCATCCGACGGCGGACTCAAGTTGGATACAATGCGCGGCTCCCATAAGCGCAGCCGTCGCATACGCGTCAAAGACCACAGCCACCCGCGTTGCACCATTCTGTAGCAACACCACCCGGCTCCGCTGGTGGGCGGCAAGAGACCGCCCGGCATCGACCTTGCAACACGACGTGCAGGCCGTTGCAATAGCCAGGGGATGGCCCGTTTTTGTGAACGGGACCAGGCGCCGCTCTGTACGGGTCCTGCTTTACGGCAACGTTGTTCTCTCCACTTGAATCGTCTCCAACTCGCGTCTACCCTGGCGATCTGGCACCCCGAGAGGTGTGGTGCCAAGATGGCAGACAGAGGTGGCGTTATCGGGCGACGCCTGGTCGGATTGGATAAATCCCCGACTCCCGCGGCAATCCAAGGGTTTTCAACCCAACAGCAGAGAGTTCAAGGGTAGAGGAACGGCTCAGCCGGTGAGGTTCGTCTTAGAATGAAAGGCGAGGGCGAAATACGGGAGAGCGCTAGACCGCGTCCTGCCAAGGTGGGGGAACATGATGGCGTACGCGGCGCTTAAAGACGGATGACGGGCTCGACAGGGTGTCTTGAATGGAATGTCCCTCTCCCCTCTCCCACTCCATGATGCTTTCCACTGGTTGATACGCCTGCTGCTGCCCGGTGGCAAATCCTGCCTCGCTACACGGCGGCAAATCCCTGTCTCTGCTACATGAGCCAAAACTAGCCAGGGCTATTGTATCATCTCTTTTGGTCTCCTGAGTGCCAGTAATCACCGGCTCTGGGCTTGGAAACCGACGTCAGAGAGTCAATGAACCAGAGCGTCACTGGGTCGGGTTTGTTACGGTGCGCTACAACCTCTGTCCCCTCGTCTGATTGATATTTTGGCCCGGCTCGACCCCCGGGGCCACTGGGCCGCTGTGGCGTCACCTCCGGCGGAAAATGTTCCACAAGTCGCGTATCCAAGCCAGGGAACCGCGGGCCCTGGCAATGACATTGAGCATGCGCACGTAGCGCCAGGTAAAGGTCTCGACCTCGTCGTAGTCGTGGGCGTAGCACTCCCACGCAGCCCGGCCCCTGCCCTCGCCCTCCCCGTCGGCGACGGGCATCTCGCCGTGCGGGCCGGGCCTGAGGCGGGGCCCGACGACGAGAGCGCGGCCGGCGACGGCGGGGTCGGCGACGAGACGCGTGGCGGCGTCGACGACGTCCGGCACCTCGGCGGGGCCGGCGCTGCCGGCCAGGTAGGCGGCCTCGACGAGGGGCTGCAGCATGCGGGTGCCGCCGACGTAGTAGGGGGCAACCATGTTGACGCGGATGCCGTGGCGCAGGGCGGCGGTGCCGCGCAGGGAGCGGAAGAGGCCGGCGACGGCGTGCTTGGACATTGTGTACTGGGCCTGGCCGGGCAGCGGGGTGAGCGAGGCAAAGGAGCCGACGAGGAGGAGGCAGCGGTCCGGGCTTGGGTTCTGGGACAGGTGGTGCAGGGCGAGGTGGGCCGTGTAGGTGACGCCGACGATGTTGACGTCGAGCATGGCGACGCTGGGGCGGGGGAGGGCGGGACCGGGGCCGGGGCCGTGGCCGGGACCGGAGCCGGGCGCGGGGCCGAGGGGCACGGGCTCCTCGAAGCGTATTCCCTCGTCAACGAGCAGGATGCCGGCGTTGGGGACCACGACGTCGACGACGCCGCGCGGGCTCGTCCTGACGGCCGTCTCGAACAGGGCGACCTGCTGGGCCCAGTCGGTCACGTCGCAGCGCTGGTAGACGCAGGGCGGGTCGGCGGGGCCGGCGGCGGCGCGCAGCCGGGCGACGAGGGCCTCGCCGGCGCCGTCGTCGACGTCGCCGACGACGACGTGGGCGCCGCGGCCAGCCCAGGCCGCGGCCATGGCGGCGCCGAGGCCGCGGGCGGCGCCGGTGATGACGACTGTCCTACCGCGCAGGCGGGAGGCGTCGTAGGGCTTGGAGACGTCGACGGGGGGGGACTGGCGGATGGTGGAGCGGGCGTCCATTCTGGGTTTCGTGGCCGCTGTGCTTGGGAGATGAAACGGGGTGAGAGCAGCACACGAGGTAGAGGTGTCCGCTGGCTGCTGCTGTCTCCTGGGCTCTCAGCCTCGCTCCCTGTTGCCGTTTAAGTCTCCCCGGCGCGGAGTGAGCGGGCGTAATATAGGGAGCAGCACTACGAAGTGCAAATAGCGGCGAAAGGGATAGTGAGTGAGTGAATGAGTGAGTGAGTGAGTGAATGAGTGAGTGAGTGAGTGAGTGAGTGAGTGAGTGAATGAGTGAGTGAGTGAATTGGTGAGTGAGTGAGTGAGTGAGCTGTCCTTGGAGAAATCCCACCAACCAGAGTCGAGAAATCCAGCAGCTTCTCCATTCTCCACCTACGAAGCTCGTCGTTACTACGAATACTCCGCAATTGGTGGAAGATGCCCGCATCATCGTGACCCCAGAGGGTTTGCGCCTGCTTCAGAAGCAAGACGCCCCGCAGTCAAGACGGCTCCGTGCAATGACGAAATGCCCGGCCTCTGCAGTATTGCACAGTCGGGAAGCACACGAGTGAGGTGTGCGTGAGCGGCAAGGCTGACTGCACACGTTGGAGGGTAGGACAAGAACAATTTGGGCAAGTCGCAGCAGAGAGCAACGTCGGGATGCCGCGCGCCCAAGCGGCACAGCAGACTGGCCTCCTGTCCTGCCTGTATCGTACCAAATACTGTAAGTTCGGCGGGCAGCGCTTCTCCATCGAACCGCCGACTCCAAGTCCCGAGTACGGGCCCGTCACCTCGACGAGGTAATTCAGCTCATGGCAGTCAAATGGAAGCTGAACAGCCAAGCCACCGGCTCGAGCCCTGTGCTGCCGCCAAGGGGTGCCTGGTATCCGAAGTCCCGGTCGCCCGTCCACCAGCTTGCAACGTCAACCCCGCCTCCTCAGCCACCGCCAGATAACAGCGTCGTCCGAAGGCCTGTCCTTCCTCAAGGCGGGAACGGCCTAGACCAGGGAGACCCGAGTCTCGGGAAGTAGCGGGCGCAAAGCAATGTATTCGTAGGAGTCTCCAGGTTATCCGAATGTTGCGGCCGAGTCCCCGGGCATCCGGGCCTAGACAGATAGGTATAGTACCGCCGCACGGCGTAGGTATGTATGTATTCGTACATACTGTACCTATCGGCTTTGGAATCCCATGCCAAGCTTTCACTACGGATGCAGCAGTGCGTTAGCCGCGTCCCAGCAACCAACAACTGGCTGGTGAGCCAGGCAGGGGGGGGCGTGCGTGTGCGACACGACCCGCTGATTGGGCTTTGATTCACGTGTGGCCTGCTTCTCCCCCCGGCATCCTCCTGCCCTCGCCGGATTGTAAAGTCGCGAGGGGGAGCAGAGGCCGTCATGGCCAAGAGCGAGGTCTTGGTCCGGTACTCACTCCTCTACGAATGAGTACCGGAATGCTTGCTCAATCCCACGCCTTGCTCTCCTTCTTCGCCTTGCTCCGTAAGGAGGGGGGGTTTACTAACGTGGAAAAAGACCGACAATATAGAATAAAAAAAAAGGTACTTCATTTTGCGCTAGCAGCCTCTAGTAAACTAAGGTAGACTACTTTAGCTTAATATCTTCGATATCTCTATAGTCGTCCTATACCCTACCTAATATAGCAATATAATAATATCGCGATAACGCGTACGTAGCGTTAACCTATATTTTAGCCTATATCGCACGTTTAATAAAGCCGAATTTGCATAATGGCTTCTTCCCCGCCTCCGGTATCTATAGTTAACTTTTATATCGATCCCGAGACGGGTACGTATACCTTTACGCGCTATACGCCTTATAACCTTAAGGCGCGTGCTATCGCGGGCGTGGCCCTTTTTTACGAAGGCTTCTATAGCATAATTGCTTAAGCAGCTCGCGTACTCAATGTCCTTTATAAGCGCCTTTAGTCTTAGGCTAAAGGGCATTATTTAGTCCTCGATAATAGCGGCTAAAACTATCTTCTTAAGCCGTTTAAAGAGATAGAGGTGCTCTATTAGGCATATCGCCGCATTACTTAAGGGCACTATATTAAGGGGCGCGCCTTATAATAATACGCTAACGCAATACCTAAGGCGAAAGGCAGAGAAGGAATAGTATCGCGGTTCTAGGCTAAGCGCTTTATAAAGCGCTTTAAGGCGCACTTCTATCGTCGTAAAGCATCGTCGCGAGACGCTAAGCGTAAGGCAATATAAGACCGCGTTTATATTAAGGCCTTCTTCGACGGTTGGTCTAGCTGTATTATAGAGAATTATATCCTTCGTGAGAATATCTAGAACTTCGACGAGACCGGCTTTATAGTTAGTTTCTTATAAAGGGGCACGTTCCTTTAGATATTTAACGAGATCGAGAAGCTAGTACTTACTAATTCTTACGATACCGTCTCTATAACTACTATTAAGGCGATCTCGGCTACTAGGGGGTTTATTCCCTCCTTTATAATCCTTCTAAGTGTATAGATACTAGTTAAATAGGTTAATAACGCACTCGATAAACGCATAATGCTTATAACGAGCTAGAAGGGCTATACGAATAATATTATCGCTATTAAGTAGATTCGGCACTTTAAGGAATACTCTCGAGCTTTTACTTTAGGCGAGAAGCGGCTACTTCTTATAGATAGCTATAAAAACTACTTTATAGCGGAAATCGTAGGGTTTTACTTAAAATATAATATCGAGCTCTTCCCCTTACCGCTATACCTTACGTATATGCTCTAACCTCTCGACGTAGGCGTATTCCGCTTATATAAGCACTAGCATTAAGAGGTGCTCTATCGTAAGATCGCGGACGGCGCTATTAACTTTAATAAGACCGACTTCCTCTTCTACCTTTAAGAGATTTACAATCGAACGTTTAAAAAGGCAACGATCCGCTCGGCTTAGGAGAAATATAGCCTTTTTCTATATAACCCGTCTATTATACTTAACTAGCTTTAAGACGCCCTTTTATCGCTAACTAAGGAGGTAGATAAGCGATATCTACCTAGCTTTATTAAAGGCATTAAACCTTACGACTCTACTATCGTCGTAATACTTTAACGCTAAGTTCGCATACGGCTAATAGACTAGAAGAACGTTACGACGCTTATAAGCAGCCTTACCGATATATAGCGGTTCTACGACTACGTCGGGTATTAGCTCTAATTAACGATAATTTCTCGTTTGCCGCTATCGCCCTTTATTCTTTAAGTCTACGAGGCGGCGAGTAAGGCTAGCAACGCTCTCGCACTTAATAGGATTACCGCTATAGCTAAGATACGCCGACTAAAGGAAAAATAAATCCAACGGAAGGTTCTCTATACTAGGATATAAGTTATAGCTAAATACGGCCTATTAAGTATTTATAACGCTAGACTCCGAGCCGTACGAGATTCCGAGAACCGTCTAGCTATATAAGACGATAAGGCACGCCGAATAAGGGTTAAGAATGCTCGTAGCGAGGCTACCTTCTTACGACGATAGCTTCGTAACGTTAGGGCTATCGTTTGCGGTAGTATCTTAGAGACATCGCCTCGTATAGTTAAGGCATAAGGCGGCTGGCTAAAGGGCGCCCGACGCGATTATCTTAATAAAATAGACTAGCTCTATTACCGATACCTCGTCTTCCGCGAATTCTTACGTTATAGGCGTTATCGTCGTAATACTAAGGCGGTATAATATAGGGATAATATTATATACGAGGCGGTAGACTTATTAATCCTTAAGGCTAAAGAGCGAGCTAGCGGCCGCTAAAGGCTTGCCTTAAAGGTCGACGGTATTAAGATCGCGGGCGCTAGCATCGCTAACGGCATAGGCGAAGAATTTAAAGCTATTAAGCTAGAGGCATTATAGTAAGGGGCGTAAGAGGAAAAGTCTAATACCGTATAATACTAACGCTAAATGCTAGTAATATCTCTAACGATAGTATAGGTATTACGGGTTAAAAGGTTATATACCTAAGAGGGGAATGCATCTACACTAAGATACGTATGTTTTACACTAAAAATAGCGGGGCTGCTAAGTACCTTATTTTTAAGCAAAGCTTGCTTTGCGCTACGAAGAACACAGAATCTTTGCGCTACGAAGAACATAGATTCTGTGTTCTTCGTAGCGCAAAGCAAGCTTTGCTTACTTAATATATGTAGTGAGCTTTTTTATTGTAAGGGTCCCCTGCTAGAAAACGAAGTACGGCGATTGGCTGTCGCGAAATAACACGCTATGATTGGATAGAGTCTAAAAATCCAGTGCGCTCATTGGCTATAGTGGGGCCGGGGTTAAACCGGCCAAAAAATCCAGTGCGGCTATTGGCTACCTGTCCAATGGAGTCTAAACGGTGTTAACTAATGACATCCTTCACGGCTATTGGCTGCCTGCCATAGGTGCCCTAGCTATAGGAAAAAATAGCTTGGTGCCGCGGGCACAGCAAAGCTTTGCTTATAGTTGTGCCCGCGGCACCAAGCTATTTTATTCCACATTGTCGGTCTTTTTCCACGTTAGTGAACCCCCCCTCCTTGCGGAGCAAGGCGAAGAAGGAGGGGGATGCCGGATTTAAGGCCCCCCTAGTACCGGAATGCTTGCTCAATCCCACGCCTTGCTCTCCTTTTCCGGCTCCTCGCTCCAGAGCTTCGGGGCGCTTCATCGCAGCATGGGGTATTCGTACTTCGTACCTATTCGTAGAACAAGCAAAAGCAACGAGCAGGGCAAAGGTTTCCGGCGGGCCGGTCCACGACTCTTGGCTTTTGCTTCCGCCCGACGCGTGTTTGCAGGCCTGCCGGGCGGGAGAGCCTCAAGCAGCGGACAGGCAGGTACATACTTGCCCAAGACGCACTGTACGGCCTGGACGGGATCTGCAGACGCACCGTCGTAGCCACGCCATGTATTCGTAAGTTATTCTCGATGGAACGCCGTTGCTGCGTCGCACCGCAACAAACACGACGCCGGCCCAGAGCTGCAGTTCGAACCACGGGCAGACACGTCAACGCCGCTGTGCCGGCGTGCAATCGGAAGTCAGTCTCTTCGCAGCACAAGCTCGGGAGGGGGGCAAGGGGATGGTGGTGTCGCATCCCCTCTGCTCGATCTCAAGCACCGAGCTAGTCATGTATGGCACCAAAAGGAGGGCTGGCTTCTGCGACTCAAAAGGAAACAAGGAGGGATTGAACGAACAGCCGCAGATGGGAGGGGTTCGTGCTTCCAACATGGTTGCGCCGTCAGGCTACAGCCCCAAGGCCGTCACCCCCGAGTCTTCAACGACGAGAAACATTACTCCGCACGTTGTGCTAGGAGGGAGAGGAGAAGCGATGGATGGATGGACTGGCGGGCTGGCCAATCGCGTGGGTAGACGCTCGTGGGCAGCCTCGAGACCCCAGCTGCAGCGGGGGGGGTTGCAAGGCTTGCCATGCTAAGACGGGAGGCGCCCACGCCACAGGGAAGAGGGAGGCAAACTTTGCAGCCACGTATGCATTAGGGAGCGACGAAACGGCCTAGTCTCGTGGGCTGCTTCTCCTCGTCAATGCTGTCATGTGAATCGTCCCGTCTCGACCTGCTCCGGGACCCTGCGGACGGACGCAGTCGGCGGCGGATAGGGCTTGCAGGCCATCGTCGACCAACAAGGACCCTGTCGGCCTCGCGTCGCACGGCAGGGGTCCGGCACCCCTCTCTGGCTCTGGCGGACTCGTGGGCGCATTCCGTGGGACCATTGGGGAGGCGCACGTTGCACAGGCGGGCTGGAGACGGCGGGCTAGGCGTCACGGGCCCGGGCTGGCGTCTGGGCCGAGAGACCAGACGGCCGTTGTGTCTCGTCCACGCAAAGTCTTGTCTTGGGAGCGCCAAGGCTGCGTCCTCGGCAATCCTCCGACGAAAGGCGTCCCTCTCTCATCAACCTGATGATTCCATCACTCGAGGGGGCCGGCTCGAGGAGACGGATTGGCCAGGTGCGAGGTACTATACGAGTCGATACCACGGCAGACGAGAGCAGGCCAGGTACAAACCTAGGGAGAGGGGGTCATGATGGATGATGGATGGAAAAGATGGCAAAGCTGAGGTGCAAAATGTTGCATATCTGGATGGGCGTTTCCTTTCCGTGGTGGGGACTGGGGAGGCCGCGATACCTACCTACCCCTCATCTTTGCCGGGTACGTACCTGACTCCGCAGGCTCTGGGCCTGACTCGCATGTCCTGGGGAAGCGGTCTATATTTGGCCCGGCCGTCCAGGAGGATAGTGGGAGACGCGCATACCTGTATCCGTACCCGTACAGAGCATCCACGAATACTCACATGTGCACCAGCAGCTGCATTGGCTACCGCCGGCCGATGAGCTAGGCAGGAAGACGCTACTTCGTAGGCAGGAAGGCGATGCAGACCGTGCAGGCACCAAGGCATGCACGGCAGGACAGCTCACCCGGCAGGGTTGGCTTTGACATGGACCATGGACGGGCTTGGTTGATGAAACTGGGAGGCAGCATCTGCTCCGCCAGCAATCACACGCTGGTGACCTCATAGTGATGCCTCCCCCCATGCCGTCGTCTGATCTGAAGGCTTGGGCCTTGCATTCGACCCACTGCCATCCGGCCGCCTCGATTCGTCTGCATCGGCGCACGCAACGCAGGGCCAGGTGGTCCGGAGTGGAACGACGAGACAGTCGACTCTGCTGCATGTCGCCAGGCGGACGTGGCTCCTCCGTGGCGTGGCTTGCAGGCGGGCCTGCTCCGCTCCCTGTCTAGGGCTAGCCACACGTGAATCTCGACAGACGCACCAACCCGACAGGATTTGCCGGAGCGCCGGACGACGACGGGTAGTGACCGGTCTAGATGCAGATGCGGGCGAGTTCTAGAGTGGGTGTGCATACCAAGGTGGGTGGTGGAGGTTATCGCGTCCTTTGCACGTGACTGCGGCAGTGAGCGGCCAAGCACGCGAGGCAAGGCTGTACGGGGTAAAGGCGGTTGGGTTAGAGAGGATGACGCTGCAAGGGACCATGATGTTACTGATGGGCATGAAGATTACCCGCCTTGTTGTTAGGAGAGCACAGGGCGCGTCCCAAAGCGGAACGTGTTTGCAGGGCGAGGCTGGCTTACGGCTACACCAGCCGTGTAACGCTTTACTACCTATTCTTAGGAAGGTATCCGTACTTACCCTGTATCCGTACTCGTGGTTGAGCGACCCCGGAACACGGTTGACATGGCTCGTCTACAGTATCAGGATGAGGTCGTCGTCCTATAGTCGGCATCGCCTATTGCTCCATGGCCTCGACCATTGGACAGCCATTGGACAGAATGCTCGGGGTAGGATGCGGCTAGATTAACTCGTCTCAGGCATCACGTCGCATCAGCCGTCGCACTCTGGTCACCCGAGGCCGCCCTACGAGGCACTGGCGTAATGTAACAGGTGCGGGCGGAGCAACTCCGACGATAGATTGCAGTGTCTGGCTGATGAGGGCCAGGGGTGAAACATGCCGGGCCTGCATGTGCGCACATGCTCTCTCCCCATCCTGGCCCGAAAGAAGTTCCCCCAACCCCACGACGCTGTTCGAGACACTGTCGCTGGAACCTGGTCCATGCTCCTTGACAGGTCTCGAAGCGCAATCCGGGGGTGGAGACGAGGGAGGAAGTTGGACGGAAGTGGACGCACAGATTCGGGGGCGCAAAGGCAGAGCTCGTCGTTGGTCGTCTTTGCAGAGCTTGCAGAGCTTGCAGAGCTTGCAGAGCTTGCAGAGCTTGCAGAGCTTGCAGAGCTCGCCGTTCTGCCGTCTGGCTTGCGGGCTGGCGGGCTGGCGGGCTGGCGGGCTGGGTGGCGACGACGTGGAGCAGAGACGAAAACGAACAGTCGTGCCTTGATGAGTCCGTCACCGGATCGGGGCCTGGTTGATTGGTTTTTGTTTTTCTATTAGCATTTGGTTCTAGTCACGAGAGGACGGATTTTGACTTTTGGGCAGGAGGCTCGGATGCGCTCGCGCCCCGATTGGGCGGTTCTGTCTCCGCCTGGGGGGAGGGGGGGGCACAGTGTCTGTGGTCCCTGGCTGCACAGTCCGTGCACGGCCACACTGGGCCCCTGCGATGAACCTCGCGGGGTCGCGCACCGTGCATGCATGCATTGCGGCTGTCGAGCCTTGGGGTCGAGCGAGCTTGAAGCGCTGGACGTCGTGGGTGTGAGGCCCTGTCTGCATTGCGGTTCGGGCATCTCGAATGGCCTGGCTTGTTCCTGAGAGGCCGAGGCCACGACGACTGCTGCCGTTGCTGCCGCTGCTGCTGTTGCCGCTGCTGCTGCTGCTAACGCTGCCGCTGCTTTTTTAGACTCGAAACCTACCTTTTGTCGCTCCCCCCGGCCCTCCCCTCTGGCTTGTCTGCCGAACCGGTCCTCTCCGACTCCTCCCTTTACTCCTCCCTCTCGCCTTTGCTCCGCGAGTGTCTTTACCGACAGCATCCGTCACCTTGTCGTGGAAAGGGAGCAACCACAAGGCGGAAAGGCGCCTAAGGCAGGCACCCGGGTCCAATGTGCGCGGCTGCGACACGGCACTTTGCGTGGTGGGCCTTTGCGAGCCTTTGCGAGGAGCCAGAAAGTCTCATCAATCCCCTCCCCACGTCTCCACCCATCCACCAGATCAATCAGTCAAATCAATCGTAGTCCCGTCTCGTACAAGCTTCGAACAGGGCGTCCGCAGCGCATCCGCAGCGCACCCACAGGCATCCACAGCGCGTCCACAGACGTCCACGGCGCAGGGCACCCGCCTGGCATCCACCAACTCACTCCATCCCTCCATCCTCTCATTCCTCCACCTTTGGCTTGCTTTTCTTGCGCCCCGTCCTCCCACCCCCCCCGTTTCTAGCGCGATACCGCACCCCCTCTTTCTCTCTCTTTCTCTCTCTCTCCTCTTTCTCTCCCTCTATTTCACACACACACTCACACTCAAAATCCAAACTCACACACGCACATATACTCGCGCGCGCCCCCATTTTCCCTCCATTGACTGGCTTCCCACGCCCGTACCTCGTCCATCGCACGCCGCCGCCAAAATCGTCGAGTCCCGAGCCGTCCTCGTCCCCCTAACGCCCGCTTCTGCTACTCCTGCCACCGCCGCCGACGACCGCCGCTCGTGTCCTCCCTTACCCGTTGGCCTCGTTGTCGCATGCGCCCGCCCTCGAACGTCGGCTCCCCACCCCCCCCCTCTCCTCTCCGCGGGCGATTTGCTCCTGTTGGCCTTGGCCACGGCCCTGCCCAGCGGCCGCCTTCCGGACGCCACCATTTGGGCCGCGCATAGCGCATTCAATCGACACGTCGCACGCGCGAGAGGCTCTGGCGTCGTGTCCGCCAGCCCGCCCCGTTACCGTCGCCGCCCCCGAGTGGCCAGCACCGCCGCCGCTCTTCGCTGCCGCGGCGTGCGACAATAACATTTCGCCTTGCGACAGCGTCGCGACATTGTCGCATTCCGGTGTGCCTAGACAGGTCTTGCCTACGGGTCTTGCCTCGGGTTTTGCCTTTGCCAGCTAAGCTCACAGTGGCTCCCTTTCGCCCTTGCCACCCGCACATTTGCCCGTCCCCTGGGCCATGAACCCCGACCAGACCGCAACCACATCATCCCACCAACAGTCAATATCCGTCGCCGCCGCCGCCACGAACCCGCTACAGTCTTCCCGCCCAAGCCTTGGCCCGCCGACGACGCCGACGACTACGACTACGCATACGACTACGACGACGGCTGCTTCCGACGCGAGAGACATGGCCGCCACGGGCTTCATGCCGACGTCGCAAGCCTTTCGACCCTTGGCTCCCTCGCAGTCGCCCTATCCGCTCAACATGTCGCCCGCCCATTTTTTCGAGCGCGAATCTTGCAACCCCGTCGGCACCCCCTTTTCCAAATCGCCCTCGCCTATTGTCCGCGTCCTGATCCGCCGCCTGCCCCTCAACACCTCGGAGGAGTCCCTGCGTCTGATGGTGGTGTGGTCCAAGGAGCTGGCCGACGTTGAGCTGCTCCCCGTCGACAAGTCGGAAGACGACGGCTTTCGCTCGGCTTTGCTGAGGTTCCGCAGCATGGTTGGCGCCATGGAGGCCAAGCGCATGCTCGACGGCCGCTCCAACATCTCCAACGACGCCGAGATGATTGTCGAGGTTCTCGCCTCGGGTCCCGTCTCGACAAGGCGGCATGCCGCCGAGCAGACATCGTCCAGTGCCACCTCGTCGGCCGCGTCTTCGGGTCCCGGCTCCCGTCAGCCATCGCGCTTCAACGGCGTCTTCCCGCCCAGGGACAACATCTCCCCGACGCCCAACAACGCGTTTCCGGCGCACGAGTTCCTCAACAAAGACACCAGCGCCGTCTACCACGGCAGCATCTTCTCCCCCCAATCCCCCATTGGGAGTCACCTGTCCGACCGACCCAGGATTTCCGGCAAGACGCTCATCAGCAACGACCCTGGCGACGACGACGAGACGAGCGACCTGCTCAAGGACCCGGTCGCATACGCCGAGAGCGGCGCCAGCTCGCAGCGGAGAGCGACGGCTCCGCATATCCCCATCGGCCGCATGGCGGGCCTCTCGCTCATCACGGGCAAGTCACCCGCGCCGTCGTCTCTGCCACAGTACCTGAGCCCTCTCTCTCCCGTCAACGCATCGGGTCCCGCGGCCCTCGGCTACCCCGTCGGCGGCCACGGCGGTTACCAGCCGCGCCACAACTTCCCCCCGGTCAACCCGGCCGACCAGAACCCACCGTGCAACACCCTCTATGTCGGAAATCTGCCCATTGATACTTCCGAGGAGGAGCTCAAGGCCATGTTTTCCAAGCAGCGCGGCTACAAGCGACTCTGTTTCCGAACCAAACAAAACGGGCCCATGTGCTTCGTCGAGTTTGAGGACATTTCGTTTGCCACAAAGGCGCTTCACGAGCTGTATGGACATCCTCTGCACAACAGCGTCAAGGGCGGCATTCGACTCAGCTTCTCCAAGAACCCCCTGGGCGTTCGTTCCGGACAGGGCCCCGGCCAAGGCTCTTCCGGGTCTCCTGGCGGCGTCAACGGCATCATGTCGGGCAACGCGAACGGATTCACGACTGCTCACGGTCCCCCGCCGGGCTTGGCTGCTCCTCCCGGGCTAGGCGCGGGCCGCGGCGGCTCCTACAGCTTGGCGGCACCCATGAGCACTGGTGGAAATCACCCGCATCACACCGCCATGTCTGGCTTCGCGGGTGCGTCGAATCATCCGTGGAATGCGCCCACGTACAACAACGGCGTGGCCGCGGGACCGAACGCTCCCCTACAAACCAACTCGACCTATCTCCCCCGGCACATGATGGGGAGGTGATGGTCCAGGACTGGTTGACGAATAATGTCGCCTGGAGACTTGCATGGCAAGCGGTTGGTTTGCGCCCCCTTTCCCTCGGGCGGCAGTTGTCCGTTGTTTTTTTTGGCTTTCGGACACCAAGGAAGCGGCCAGGGTGAAGACGAGAGGTGCCGGGCACCATTACATCACTCTTGCGCGCACAAGATGTCACGGTTTTGATCTCTTCCCGACCTCCGATTTTGATACCGGGCACGGCTGCCATGTGGTCTTGTGACTGGAGCATTCCGCCGCGTGTTCAAAGGAGTTTTGGGGGGTGTTTTCTTGCAAAGCGTTTTATGCGGCATGACGGCCATACAGCCGAGGTTGCCGTTCTAGCATGCGTTCTTCCCCCCCCCCCCCACGAATCATGTTTCGAGCGCCTTGTCTTCTGGAAGAGCATATCGTTGGGCTTTCACGGCGTTTGCTTTTCGCGGGCGCTCCTGGGAGTCATCCAGAACAGCTGGCTTGGATGCAGACTTTGAGCCAAAATACCAAGACGGGACGACGACACAAAGAGGGAAAAGTGAGAAAAGAAGTGCTTGGAAATCCCACGACGGCACTGGCGTTCGGAGAGGACGCGACTACACGGATACGGAGCAACGAGGTCCAGGCAAAGGACGGGCTGGACAAGAGGCATTGCATCCCCGGGCACACGAGCATGAAGCATGCGAGGAATACCGGACCACGTTGTCCCGGCGGCAGAGACCCATCCATGAGCGTCATGTGGCCTGCCTCGGTTATCGACTCGGCCCCCCCTCCCAACGACGGCCTACACTCGGCAAGGTCTGGCGGGTGCGGCGTCGCTCGAGACATGTTTGGACCCTTTCACGCCCTTGCTATGACGATTTTCCTTTTGATTCCCCCCCTGGATTTTGACGCAGCAGCAGCAGCAGGCGATATTTTGCAATGTGCGTTGCTGTCTTGTTCGTTTGAGCGGCATTGGGTAGGTAGAATACAGCGAAGGCTTTTTCTTACAATATCGAGCAGACATGTCACTTGCTATAGCCTTGTGTTTTATTTCTTCATCTTTTGCCAATCTACCACTTCTCGTCTCGACCAGACATGTCTCGTGCTCGAGTGTCTGTCGTGGTGCTGGACTGCGTCGACGTGTTGGCCCTTGGCCTGTACAGCAAAGTTGCATGCTGTTGGTTCTCCCCAACACCAACAACCCGGCACAAGGTCCGTCCTCGGCCATCCCGGCGTCTTCAACGGACAAAGCTACCCGGCGCTAGTGGCTCGTTGCTCCCCCGGCCCGTTTTCCACTACCTTGCTGCGTTGGACGGACGAACTGCACGAGGGAGGAGGGCAAGCCGTCGAACCGTTGCCGCCGACTGCCCCCCCCCCCGCCTTGGGAGGAGGGGACACGTGTGGTCACGTACTCCGTAGATGGAGTGCAATTAATCAATCAACCGGCGGAAACAAGGGCCGGGCGACGGCTCGGCTCGTGCATTGGCAGCCGAGCGGAAAGGGGGGGGGGGGGGGGGGGGGGGGGGGGGGCGGGGGCTGCTCTTCGAGGACAAGACGCGCACCCAAACACAGGAAGAAGATGCAGTTGGTCGTGCCATGTTGCAGTGTGCTAAATCCTACTACTACCTGGTGTAGTACCTCCACGGCGTAGTCACGGAATCGACAAGGTCCTGAGACGCAGAAGCAAGATGGCTAATGTGCACAAGGTGACATGTGACAGCCGAAGCAGAAATGGGGGAGGGTGCGAGATCTTGCGAGTTGACTCGGCGTCCTCTCGAGCCGCAGCAGCGAATTTGGCGGCAGACCATGCATGAGTGGACGCGTCCGGGACATTGTCCAGTGTACGGATAATTCCCTCGGAGTCGCGTCATCCCGTCTTCTTCCGCAGAGGGCCTCTTTTATGAAGGGGTCCGAGACTGATCCATGTGCCCTTTCCAAAAGGACCCCTGGGTAGAGAGAAGGGGACTGCAAGTGTCTCGTAGACTTGACCACGGCTGGCTTTGCAACTTCCCCTTGGAGTCCGTCAAAGGGCGTGGCCGGTGACGACGTTTGTTATGCGGCATGAGATGTCATGTAGTAGTATGGAGCATCCGTATTGCGGTCCAACAAGTCTTTCGCGGGGTCTCATTTCCCCCCTTCCGCTGCTGCGGCTGCCACTGCTCGCATCGACATTCTGTTCGCTGCTTTGGTCAGCCGGAGTTGAACTCCGACGTCAGAAACAAGGACGAGGTGCAGCAGATCGAGGACCAAGACTAGGGAGACGTGTCAATTCCCGTCCCCTCCGTCATCACCGGCTGCCTTGATCGTCCCTCCATTGTCCTCTGGCGGTGGCGGCAGGGGCGAGTCGACGAGATATCGGGCTACAATGGACCGCGGAAGCCCGTAACCTCTTGCTCTGCCAGTGACTCGTTACGAGGCGTTGACCAGCAAAGACGGTTCCCACCCGCTGCCCTCTCCCCTCACTCGATGCACACACGCCCTGGTTGATCCATCATCTCTCGGATTGTCATCAGCAATTGTCTTGGCCGGCCCAATTCATCGTCATCGTCGCCCATAGGTCGTGAAAGACGGGCAAGGGAACCGTCGACCCCTCTCCGGACCCCGATGGCAGCGGTGCGTGTCCAATCCCGGCTTCCCAGAGTGGCAGATAGGGCTCCAGGAACGTGTCAAACATGGGGCAGCCGTGTGCCTTTTCCGGCGGCGGCGCCTGCCTCTCCTCCAACGCCCGCAGACGGCCATGGTACTTGGCCTTGATGACTCCCATGATGACGCGGCTGGCGGACAACACGTCGACTTTCTTGGAGGCCGACGTCGAGTCCATCTCGCTGCCCATACGACCGAGGAACTGGTCAAACTGTAACTGCGAGCGAGCCCACGAAGAGTCAAACTCCGGGCATTCCGGCATGGGGAATGACAGTCGTAGGGATAGAGCCACGGTGAGAATGAGGCGCAACCAATCATCAACGGTAAAGCAGGGGAATACTGCTTCGTCCAGCGCCGCGAGACTGTCGAGGAGCCGTCTCAGCTTGACGACGCACTCGTGCATTTTGCCCGGCAACAGTGGAAGAACCCCATCTCCGCCTGGACGCTGGCGGGTCGCGCGAGGTAGCCTCATCAACGAGCCGCAGTCGAGGTACACGTCGATGAAGCTGCATTGCAAGGAAAACGGCACTGCCGAGGGCCTGTCAGGGCACAATTCAACGGCATGGCAAGGAGCACATACAGCTGGATGCAACGGCTGGCGAGACTGTGGCCCGGGCCTCGGCGAGCTTCGTCGCAAGGCCCGACAGGATGAGTCGGCGGTGGTGATGCTGTTGACCGCTGTGCTCGTGCGTAACCTGAAACGCCTCATAGAGAGCACAAGAGTTGCGGCACAGCGCTGCGAGCACGGCGTCGCCCTCGACGCGGGCGTTGCCTTGGAGGACGTCGCAGTACGTGGCTGTCCAGGGCGTGTAGATGCTGGGCATGTATGGGTTCTTCTTCCACGAGATGAAGTGTCTGGGACAAGTCAGCCAGTGCTCCCCATCCACCAAGACACGTGCTTACGTGGTTGTGAGGTGAAAGTAGGTCAGATAGGCCCGGATGCCATGGAGCTCCTGGTCAGTCGGGTCCATGGTAGCGGGTAATTCACGAGCCAACTCGAGGTCGTGAATCAGGTCCATGGCCATGCGTAGATACTGGAATCCCAGCTTTTCCTTTGGGCGGAGATGGAACGGGTACCTGGATGAGACATCAGTCAATTGCCTCGTGAGGGCTCGGGGCGCATACCATGAGCAGTAAATGAGAATGCCCTGAAGCAGCTCCAGAGACCTCTCTCCGCCGGCGACAAGCTTGTGGCCCAGCACCCTGCGAAACTCGTCATCATACAAGCCGTGGCCCTGGGGCGCGGCCGAGGCGGCGAGAATGGCCAGCAGTACAAAGGGCCGCGTGGCAGCCAAATGCGGGACCGACTCGTCCGCGGACAAGACGATGCAGGGTAGATGCTCGAGTTTGGTGCAGCGGAACGAGTGGAGCAATGACTCGGCCGAGGCCAAGTTGAACAGGGGCTTGGCGTGACCCTCGTGGATGGAGATGAAGTGAGATTGCGCCGATGCGGTGGACGGGGTCTGCACGTCTGCCGTCCCGGGCCACGTCCATTGCTGCTGATCAGAGCCGCCGTCGTCCGGAAAGAGGCGGTCCAGTAATTGCTCGTGTGAGTGCCGCAGGAGCTCTATGCCGTTGCCAAGCTCCGACCTCGCAGGCATGGCAAAGTCAATGGTGAAGGTGCTTGACGGGCCCACGGGCGGCGACGACGACGAAGACTGATGAAATAACCGACTGTCTTGCCATCTGCGAGGGCATCAGAAGGAGAGACATGGCCGTCTGGCTGGTGAGACTCACTGAATGGCCTTGTTCGACCGTCGAGGCCGCGGGCACGTCCGCGAGATGCACTCTCTCTTGAACGCAAGGCACCTGCGAAACCGACCAGGGCAATCAGCATCCCAGGGCTTGTTACCCAGGGCTTTTTACCCAGGGCTTGTTACCCAGGGCCTGCAAGAGGAAACGGGGACGAGGCTGGACGATACTTTTGGCAGACGTCGGGGGTTTCACTGGGTCGACACCGAACCTTTGTCGCCCGGCAGGCCTCGCATGCCGTCGAGACCCTCTTCCGGACGCCATCGGCCATTCCTGCATCGGGCTCCATGCTTGGCGGCGCGGCTGGGGAACTGTCGAGGCTTTGGCCGAGGATTCGGGGCAAAGGGCTGAAGGGGGTTGAAGCTGGCGAGTTGCGACGTGGCAAGCGCGGATCTGCCGAGGATAATCCACCCGACGGAGCTTTTTATATCCGGCGACGACCGGACTTACTCTTTACTCTTTTCACGATGTCGACCTATACAACTGCAGACTGACTATTGATACTCGGCAGAATCGCCACGGTCTCGCCGCCGCCCCAGGCCCATGCACCAGAGGCTCGCTTCCCCCCTATTCAACCTGTGTCATGGTCAGCCCCGGATTCACCTTGGCCAGCGTCGCCTCGACCATATTTTGCGTCAAAGTCACAGATTCCCCGGCCTCTTCAGCCGATGTCTTGACCCCGTGCGAGCTTTGCCTGTGCTCGGCCACGTTTTCCTGCGCGCACCGGCTGGAGCAGAAGATCGTCATCCGATTCCGGTCCAGACACTCCTTGCACGACATCGTATTCCACGTCCCCTCTTCCACATCCTCGTCCCCATCGCGCAGCCTGACACATTTGTCGCCCGCTTCACAGTCGTGTTCTGCCGTGACGTGCTCTTCCTGCAAACATGTCATGTTAGCCTTGTTCGTCTTCTTCGACCCTGGCGATAGCAGCCGAGCAGAGGGTAGCAGTATTACATGGCCCTTGAGGAAGCACGCCTCCGTGCAATAGACTGTCAACTTGTCGCTGCCCCCCATTTGCGTGACGACTTGGCACAAGCTGCACGAAATGATGGCGGCGGGGTCCACCGTTCCCTGGCAGACGTGGCAGGGGGGCAGGTTGCCGAGTTTCTCGCTCGCTGTAGACGTTTGGTTCCCAGATGCTCGGCTCTTAGCCTGCGCCTTGTCATGCTCAAACGCCTTTTTTGCCCTTCGCAGCTCGTCGAGCCGTCCCTGGTGGTAGTTTCTTTGTGGCTGCGAGCTCCTGCTTTCCTTCATGTCCGAGGCAATCCTGTCCATGATATCTTCGAGCGTCACGCTCTCGCTGGCCTCGTATTCCCCAAGGTATTTGTCCGCGTTCTGCAGCACTTGGCCTGAAGCCCGATCCATGAAGAATTGAGACGTGTACAGCTTCTTCAGCTCACCCGCGTCGCCACTGATGGCTGCCGCCTTGTCTGCAAATGCATCGACGCTGGACGGCCAATCTGCCGGGGTTCCCACTCCTTCCAACATCATGGTCACCAGCTCTTGACGCGATCGATCCGGGTCGTCCAGCATACGCCTCAGTTCGTCCTGGTTGGCGCCGTTGTCTGACACGGCGATGAATTCCGGGTACTTTCGCAAGACCCAACGATACCACGCCTCCTTCTCCGATTCAATCCTTGCCTCGATAAACGCCAGGGTCCGCTTGTGGTCCTTTGCGTCTTGAAACAGCCCTTCAAGTTCGTGTAAAAAGGCCTTTCTCTGCGTAAACCACTCCCGGTCTTGGCTCTCGGTGTATCGCAGTCGCATCCGATCCAACGATTTGCTGTAACAACTGGGACAGTCCATCACGGGCTTCTTGTCGCACTCTTGGTCGCATGAGCTCCTCAGCGCTCTTATCTCTTTGGAGCAGATCTGGCGTTGCTTCCTGGCCGCACTGAGCTCGGTCCAGTGCTCCGGCATGGCGTGCATTGATGGCGCCGCCATGCTGCCCTTCTTCCCCTGGGCCCAGACGTGATCTCCAACGCGGCTAGTGACAATTTCTGGGCTTGACGTGTTTGACAAGACGCGTTCGGAAAGAAAGGCTGGTCTCCCGCCATGTGCGCCGGGAGAGGTGGAGCGTCGATGAGCCGAAATGCCCTCCAAGATTGAGGAGCTTGCGGCGCGAGGCGGGGTACGTGAGAGAAGGGTATCTCGATTGTTTCCCCTTCTAAATATGCTTCAAAAGTCGACTCCTATAATATAAGAGTTCTGTCGTAAAGATCGTGACCAACATTTGGCGGCTTGACGATGAACTTGAGTCACTTCAACTGCCAGGTGACAAGGTGAGTACAATGTACTTTGTATACCGACCGAGTCGGGTTTACTTTCAGCCGATGTCCTGCCGGCCCATCACCTCACACCTTCTCGCCATCACGGGCAAGCGAACCCTTCACCGAGAATTTGCGCCTGCACGCAGTCACATCAAAACACGAGACGACTCAGCTACCGCAATACACACGCGTCGATCCGTGCTGCCGTCAGCTGCCATCGGCGCAAACTCAACCGAGCGGTTCCATCGCTTCATTGCCGTCGACTGCTATTCGCCACAATGGTAAGGCCAAGTTTCACCACCATCGCTTGCATTGTCCCTCTCACCCATCTCTCCCCCTCAGGCCGACAAACTCCGAAACCAACAGGAACTCGAGCGCCTGCAGGCCAAGTACATTGGCACTGGCCACCCTGACACGACGAGCTGGGAGTGGAAGACGAACATCCAGCGCGACACATACTCCTCCATCGTGGGCCACAGACCTCTCCTGACGTACATTGCGCTTGCGGAGAACGAGCCCATCTCTAAAGTCCGGGCAAACTTGATTCGGGTACGTCCACCGAAGAGTCGTCGACCACCGCGTTTGGCTGAACACGTCGGAGCAGAAAATGATCCAGCCTTGCGGGCCTCCCCCGCCTCGCGAAGGAGAGTAGATTTTGCCCTTGCAACGGCAGCAGAGCTAGCATGTGATGGAACATTTGCAGGGTTTCCTTGGGAACGGCGTCAACGGCGTCAAACGGCGTCAATGGAGAGATACCACTGGACCACCGGGGTCGTCAAGACATGTTTGCGACTCGTTTCGAGACGAGATATACTGCCGCGGCTGTTGACATATTGAACATGCCGGCAGCGTCAGTCTCGAATATCGTACGCGAGGTCAAAAGTCTTGGACCGCTACTCGTCTCCTTCACCGTCGGCGGCTTGCCCACCGCCCCCGCCAGCTCCCGCTGCAGCCTCAGTGGCTGCCGTGGGCTGGTCCTTGAGTCCAAGGCTTGACCGTAGCTTCTTCTCCAGGTCCGGGCTCCAGTCGCCAAACACCTCGCGCACCATGCCCATGACGCCGTCGAGTCCAATCTCCTCCTTGGCGCGTGGCCCAATATGCCAGGTGATGTTCTGGTCGCCGTCCTGACCGATGGGTGGCCGCTCCACCTTTTTCACCACGTATCCATGCTTCTCCATTTTCTTCAGCGTCGTATCCGTCTTTTCGTTGGACACGTTTTGTTCGGCATTCAGCCGCATGAGGTATCGCTTGAGCTTCTGCTCGCTGAGCTCGCCAGAGTTTAACCAGATCAAGGCGACAACCAGGGTGTAGAAAGCGGCGTATGTAGCCTCGTCCTCCTCGCTCGGAATTCTGGATGGCTTGAGAATGGCCGCGCTTCGATATGACTCTGGTAGCGTCGAGGTCAGGATGTAGGCTCCTGACCCGGTCTTGACTTGGGAAGACGTCTTCATGGCTGGTCTTGCGTTAGCTTTGGGCAGTTGCACACTGCGAGGCCAGCTTACCTTGGCGCTTTTCTTGGAGAGACATCTTCTCTCGAACGGGGAGCTCCCGCAGTTCCATACCCCATATTGCGCGAAGCTGTTTTTGCGCGAGAACAAACACCTTCTTGAAAGACCGTCCTTGGTTGCCAAGGACTAGACGGCATGTCAGCGATGACAGCCACAAAGCGGCGGTAGGGCACTACCTCTCTCCTTGATGCCGTCGCGTCTTATCGGCGTCCGCGAGTATTCGCACGAGATGGCATATCGCACCAGCTTCTTTGCAAGTTGCTTGTCGGCGTCTTGGCTCGGATCGCCGTCCATGCCATTGCCGGATTCGTCGCCAGCCTCGTCGTCCGAGGCGTCGCGGTTGGGGCGCTGGCGCGAGCGCGCATCTCCGTAGTCGTCGTCGGCGATGATCTGTTGACGTGTTGAGTGAGCCGCTCACCATCTATCAGGGGTTGAAAGCCTACCGGACGTTTTCTTCTGTGCGAAGGAGGCATCGTGCTTGCAAAATGTCGTCCTCGGCGCAACAAAGTACTACGCGGCAATCAGTGACTTGAGTTTGCGCAACACCAAATGAGCGCGAGGCGTGAAGCGTGAAGCGTGGAGCGTGAGGCGATCATAAGTACTTGCAGCTAGTAGTACTTGGTCGGCGGGGTTAAACGTGGTCGCACATCACGTCCCTTATCGCATTGGCGCTTATCGCAAATGGCCTTATCGTCATAAATTTCTTACATCGCCAACTTAGCGCAGCGCATACAATACAGCTCACGGGCAGTCGGTTTCCCGCGTCTGCACCCATGGTTTCACGAGCGTCGGTTCTGCCGCGCCTTTTCCTGCCATGTCGAGTTCCTATGGTACTGTCCAGAGCGACGCCCCGGCCCGGTGGCCTGCTCGACTACCACGAGTTCTCCCCCGATTCGGGGCCCGAGTTCGAGGCCACGATGACAAGACTGGTAAACGATGAATACCACCACGACTTCCTCATGAAGAGAACCCTTGGTCTCGAGTCACTGGGCAGACCGGTCACCGTCTTGATCCTCAAGAACCCAGACAAGATTCGCGAGCGGCGCGAACCCCGGCCCGTGCTCGACAACAAATCGGGGCCCATAGGCACGCCGCTGTCGATCGGCGACGCTCTCCCCAAGGAGGAGGAGTCGGAATCGGAAACTCTGGCACAAGTAATGGAGAATCTCGAAGAGCTGCGTCCGAAAGACAGAGTCGCTCTCAGCCTGCTGGAGACGAAGAAGCTAGCGCGCGCGCTCGAGTATGGATTTACCCGGGAGCAGCTGAAGAGCTACCTTGCGGCCAGGAATTCCAAGCCAACAGAATTATATTCTTGGATCGTCAAGCAGGAATTGCGGAAGGCTGCCCGAGCGGAATCGTTGTCTCCAAAGCAACAAACTATATCCAAGATCATGAATACATGGAATGTACACGTTCGGGGGCGTCGCACGGGTCCAGACAATCTGCGCGTCTGGCTTGGGCTTCCGCGCCCTGTCTTCGATCTCCTCTTCAGTACGTATGAACCTGCTTTCGCTCGAACCTGCAGCTCTAATGTGGCCGCGCAGGTCCCTCAAGCCCAGCTCTGCGGACATTGACCGCCTACTGCAAGCAATGGAGAATTATACCGAGCCCTACCGAGTGTCAACTGAAAATTTCTGCCCCCGAAGTGATATGGCGGAGAATCTTGGCACGAATTGACAAAATAATTCAATCCATCATGACGCAAACAGTCCCATTCAAGTCCGCGAGAAAGCACAGCATCCCGAGAACGATACTGGATGAGCTCGAGCGAATAACCAACACATCACTTCGATACAAACACAGTAACTCGGTATGCGCTTTTCATTGAGGCTTCGTCCTCGGCCCAAGTTTCTCATGATCCGTCGTCTGACTCTAGTAGGAACTCTCGATATTATGGTTTGCGGACGAGAGCATACACCAACCCAATCAAGGCCCAGAGCAAGAGAGTCAGCGAACCGAAGATCGCCCAAACGCGGTTTTGCGGTTGCTTTTGGCACAGCAGGCGGACCAGCATCCCGCCCGTGTCGACATCATGCCTTCGTTCGAGCGGGAAGAGCCCGTTGACGGATTCATGGCGGCCGTGCACCACCATCGTGGAGACAGGGCTCTGCCCTGGTACCACAGGATGCAGAAGTGGTCTAGACATGTCTATCCCGCCAGCCGGAGGGATTATGTTAAGCGGCCAGTGCGACGAACTTGCCTCTTCGAGAAGCTGTGGCTGCCAACCCCTTTCTTCAAGGCCGGCGAGGCCTCATCGACGAACCGCATCACGGCCACCTTTGGCCATGTCCTGCACTCCGGGTCCAAACCCGTTTCCGGCTTCAACACGATGCGCCGCCTCTTATCCCCCATCATCCCGCATCCAGCGGCGCTCAGCTCGTTTGGCCTCGAAAGCGACAAGCCAGTCGTTCAGGCCACCACAATCATCCTCAACTTCTCCCCAGAACAGGGTCGCAAACCAAGCCACGGCCAAGCCTCGATTCGAATCCAAATACCGGTTGACCCCGACTGCGATCTCTCAAAATTAACCCTGTCACCAGGTTCCACCCTCGAGGGCATCCTCGCACCTTGGAACGTGACGGACGTGTTGCTGCCAGACGAACGTGTTGACGTCCGCCTCGCTCAGCAGCGGGTTCTCCGCCTTGACTCAGACCAGCCCTCGTTGAAGGAGTTCCTGGCCATGTCCGAGATCAACCTCGTTGGAGGGCACATCAAGACGCCCAAACGTGCATATTTCTCCATTCCCAAGAATTGGCGCCCCGCCAGACCGAGGGCCATCGAGCCAGCGGAGTCGACCAAACTTGTCCAGTCGGTAACCGAACTAGTTGAGATGGCCAAGGCCGTCAAGTCGACCAAACCAGCCAAGACTGCGAACGAAGAAGCACGGCCTGACGGAGAAGCACGGCCTGACGAAGAAGCAGAGTCGTTGGCTCAGCAGCGCACTGATGTCCCGTATCTGTTCGTCAGCCTGGAGGTTCACCAGATGGTCGACGTGGAGCTCGACGGGTGCACCCTGCGCTACAACAGCATCGAGGCCGGCCATGGCGGCCAGCGGCAGGAGATTTCCCTCTCTGTTTCCGACTGCCACAGCGGGGAGCCCGAGGCGGCGAATAAGACCAAGAGCTTCCTGCAGGTCGTCGAGAACATTGCCTTTGGACAGGCCTTTCCCTGGCACAAGGGAAATCGGAAGGTGAATGACCATCTGTGCTTCGAGGCCGTCGACTGGGATATGATTGACGACACTGCAGAACTCCACGAGGTGACGATGCAGCAGATGGAAGCGGCTGCGCCACCGGCGGAGGAGGATGCGAATCTGCTTCCGGGACAGGCAGACGCGGAAGAAGCTCGAGGTGCTGCCGCAGCGGGACAGGCAGACGCGGAAGAAGCTCGAGGTGCTGCCGCAGCGGGGCAGGCAGACGCGGAAGAAGCTCGAGGTGCTGCCGCAGCGGGACAGGCAGACACGGAAGAAGCTCGAGGTGCTGCCGCAGCGGGACAGGCAGACACGGAAGAAGCTCGAGATGCTGCCGCAGCGAAGCATTCCCCGTCCAGGACGCAAGGGGGTGCAGCGAAGTCTCCCGCGGCGAGTGCACAAGACCCAGATTGGGTAGCACGGCTTCGCTCCATGGTGCGCCGGAACTGAAGACTGCACGTCCCATCTGGCCCCGGGCTTCACGTCCAAGTGACGCCTGCAGCCGCTCCTCATGGCCTCGAGACGGGGAGGATCAAAGCACAGACCATACGACGACGTGTATAGCTATGTACGTGGCCTTGAGACCGGAGGACGCTCGCTGCCAGGCTTGGTTGCTGTACGAGGCGAATATTTGCGAGTTTCTTGAGGCATTTCACGCGGGGGGGGGGTTACTTCGTAGCCATGCACATATGTACATCTAAGGGATCGGTTAGACATGAAAGAGTATTGAATGGGGCGGGCATTGGTTGTTGTGTTTTGTCACCTCGGGGGCTGGCAATTACGGGTGGCTTCTTGTACGATACTGCAGCGCTCATGGAATAGACACTCGCCTCGACGGACAGCCCAGAGATAGATGGTCGTGCCCACGGTAGGAGCATACGAAGTAGACACAGCGGCAAAACTTATTCGTCTTCTCCAGTCCTTCACAGCGTATCAAGTGGAACATAGGTGGCACGAATCACTTCTAGACTCTAAGGTTTTTCTGTAAAGCACATCATGAGAAGTCCCCGACGCAGAAAACCCAGTATCCCAGCCTCTCATTATGTGCCCCGAGACAAAAGCCCAGTCATTCATCCCTTGCACAGGATATCATTTCATCGTAGAAGTGAAAACATGACACTCCACGCAGACTCGACTCGTAACCCGATTGCCCCTCACACGTGACAGTGACAGCTTATTTCTTGACAGCCTTGGCGGCGGACTTGGTGACCTTGCCAGAGCTGGCAGCAGCCTTCTCGACAGACTTGATGACACCAACGGCGACGGTCTGGCGCATGTCGCGGACGGCGAAGCGGCCCAGAGGAGGGTAGTCGGTGAAAGCCTCAACGCACATGGGCTTGGAGGGAACCATCTTGACGATGGCGGCATCACCAGACTTGATGAACTTGGGGGAAGTCTCGACAGCCTTGCCGGTACGGCGGTCGATCTTCTCCAGGAGCTCGGAGAACTTGCAGGCAATGTGGGCGGTGTGGCAGTCAAGAACGGGGGCGTAACCAGCACCGACCTGGCCGGGGTGGTTGAGGACGATGACCTGAGCGTTGAAGGATGCGGCGCCCAGAGGGGGGTCGTTCTTGGAGTCACCAGCGACGTTGCCACGGCGAATCTCCTTGACGGAGACGTTCTTCACGTTGAAGCCGACGTTGTCGCCAGGAAGACCCTCGGTGAGCTGCTCGTGGTGCATCTCGACGGACTTGACTTCGGTAGTGACGTTGGCCGGAGCAAAGGTTACGACCATGCCGGGCTTGATGACACCAGTCTCGACACGACCGACGGGAACTGTTCCGATACCGCCAATCTTGTACACATCCTGGAGGGGCAGACGCAGGGGCTTGTCGGAGGGACGCTTGGGAGGCTCGATGGAGTCGATGGCCTCGAGCAGGGTCTTGCCAGTGACCTTGCCAGACTTGATCTCCTTCTCCCAGCCCTTGTACCAGGGGCAGTTGGGGGAGGAATCAATCATGTTGTCGCCGTTGAAGCCAGAGATGGGGACAAAGGCGACGGTCTTGGGGTTGTAGCCGACCTTCTTGATGAAGTTGGACGTCTCCTTGATGATTTCCTGGAAGCGAGCCTCGGACCACTTGGTGGTGTCCATCTTGTTGATAGCAACGATGAGCTGCTTCACACCGAGGGTGTAGGCAAGCAGGGCGTGCTCACGAGTCTGGCCATCCTTGGAGATACCAGCCTCGAACTCACCAGTACCGGCAGCGATGATAAGGACAGCGCAATCGGCCTGGGAGGTACCGGTGATCATGTTCTTGATGAAATCACGGTGACCGGGAGCGTCTGCGAGGCCATGGTCAGTGGGAGCCATTCGGACAGGAGCAGCAACAGGATTGAGTTACCAATGACGGTGACATAGTACCTGGGAGTCTCAAACTTCCACAGGGCAATGTCGATGGTGATACCACGCTCACGCTCGGCCTTGAGCTTGTCAAGAACCCACGCATACTTGAAAGAGCCCTTGCCAAGTTCGGCGGCTTCCTGTAATTCGAGTCGGGTTAGCGATGTCACATGAGCGCGGATTCTGTTTTCTTTTGCGGGGCTGGAGGAGGGTCACTGCTGGGTGCCATTGGCAGCAGGGCGAGAGTAGCGGGGTAGAGCCCCACCAGCCCGAGGTCAAGGCACGCCGTGAGAAATTTTTGATTGCGCGTGAGGGGGAATAGATGCCCGCCGGTGCCCTGGCACTTGGGGAGCGGGAAAATGGGTACGGAAGAGCGGAAGAGACGAAATGACTAGATATTTACCTTCTCGAACTTCTCGATGGTTCGCTTGTCGATACCACCGCACTTGTAGATCAAGTGGCCGGTCTGAATTGCATGTCAGAAATGTTCATCTGAATACCCCGCACTGACGATGAGGCAGGCGGGGGCAGGACGAGGACGAGCCGGATGTTCAAGTCGCGGCCGACGGGGAAAGACTCACAGTGGTCGACTTGCCGGAGTCGACGTGGCTGACCCGAGTGTTAGCACAACGGAAACAGTTGGCGGCAGGAATCGAGTGATTCGACGTACCCCTAGAAGAGAGAAGTCAGTAAGGCGTGCCGAGACAAGAAAGCGGGCTGAAGCAGGAAGGGGAGCACGTACGATAACGACCACATTGATGTGAGTCTTGTCGTCCTTACTACACGATAGCGTCAGTCAATATGTTATGGCGATGGTATGGCGAGGCTGCCGCGATGCCGCTGGAGAGGGCGAGGCGACATACCCCATCTTGGCGAGGTTTGTGGAGGTGAAGTGTTCGTGTGGATTGCTTGACTGAAATCGAACTGCAGAGCGAAGACGCGCGTTAGACGATGCTCTCGCTGTGGATGGCGATGGCGGAAGGCGAGCAACTGACAAAATCGCAGGTCGGATGCTTGAACCGGGTATGCGAGACGAAGAGCAGAAAGAGAAAAATTCGCAAACGCTGTGGTGGGAGGAAGGGATTTAAAGGGTGGGTAGGGTGGGGCGAGAGTGGCTCATGCTGCTGCCGCACTCGCGCGGGGCAACTAGAGGAGGGTGGGAGCAGTTTGTGCAGTTTGTGCAGGCAAGCCCTAACACGCCCGAGGTACCTGGTCGGTCGCTATTTTTCCCTGCCTCGCAGTGAATTTACCCCGCCCCCCCTCTGTCTGTGGGTGGACCAGGGCTACGCGGGCCAATGAGATTGACGCATTTCGGGCCGGTTGTGTTGTTGTCGTGAGAGTCACTGGTGCAATGCCCAAACGCAGGCGCACGAGAGACAGACACGACTCATCCTATTTTCAATGACCCTGCCCTCGTCCCGGGGCGCCGAGGCCGCAGCCAGCAGCGGAAGGTTTTTTTCTACGGCGAAAGTACTCATCCTGCCCGGATGACTCGACGGTGCGCCGAAGCCGCTCTTCCTAACGGCAGTGTATACTTCGTACACGTCATCTGTTAGCAGATACCTACGAAGTGGGGTCGAAGCCGCATCCACGATGGAGCCAAAAAAAAATCGGTGCGTCTCGAGTTTCGGGTGGAAAAGCGAGGGTCCCGTCATGCCCAACTTGAGCCCAAAGGACATGGGAGGGAATTGCCGCAGTGGCCAGCTATTTCGGTGCTTGGTGATGCAAGCTTGGCCTTTTGTTTACTATCGTGCAAATGTATTTTTGTTATTGATTTACGCATGGGCCGGGGAGAAGAAGCTCTCCCGCTCAGCTTCGTGCACCAGCTGGAGCTGTAGCTGGCTACCAAAACGCTTGGTGAGTCACCCCTCCCCACCCCACTCCTTCTGTCTCTGGCCACCTGTTGTCCTTGGCGAACGTGCGATTGTATGTATGTACATATGTACATACATATCAGGGAGGTTTCATACATTGCCTCGTCGAGCATGTTCATACCAAAGAAGGCGGCCGCGCAAACTCTACGGCGCCGAGGTGCGCAGGGAGGCGACCCCAAGCCTCGATGGGGGTTGCTTGTGCGTTGGCGCCTAATCAAGTAGTAGTATCGAGTAGCGAGTAATAAAGCAATACTACCAACCGTGGCGGCGAGGTTTCATTCAGCCCGCTGCTTTTGATGCGACAGCATCGGGACCCACGAGGTGGTTACCGGCGCCTTCTCCACCTTCCTTCAAGCTGTCCACTGTGGCAACGAAATGTGCCCCATACTTGATGTAAGGACAGACCTTGAATTCACTATTCCGTCACCGTCGAATCCACAAAAGGTTCTTTCATCCAGGCTGTGACACCAACTGCCCGCGCTGCGATGAGGATGACCTCGGGTTGCCCTAGATGTTGCACCCGCATCGGAGCTCGATAACACATGGCGACACTTTCACAAATCTTCAAGTCAATTCGTACACTCCTCGTCGCCTCGGCTATCTGCTCTTTCCATTCACCTTGGCCGCTTGCGCTGCCTTGGGAGTATTGAGCCCCATCATGACAGCCGCCGTCACCACGGCAATGCCCGTCGCGCCCAGCGAGTAGGCATACTCGCGCCCCGCCCACCAGTAGACGCTGGTAAAGAGGACGGGTCCCAGCCCACGTCCGAGCTGGCCCCAGCTCCGCAGGATGCCCAGCTTGGTGCCGCGCTCGTCCTCGCTCGCGTTGAAGCTGCTCAGCGCGTTGAGGCCCGTCACCACCGTGGCCGACGTCGTGGCCAGGCATGTGGCGGCGGCGTAGAGCCCGCCCACGCTGTCGATTCTGGCGAGGAGGATAAAGGCCGTCAGGCAGGACAGAATGCCGAGGCGGATGGACGAGAGCGGGGCCATTCTTCGCGTGACGCCGCCCTGAAGAACCGAGGCCACGAGGCCGATGAAGCCTAGCAATCTGCCGTTCTTTCCGGAGCCGAAGCCAAAGAGCTCGTACGTCATAAAGGATAGGGAGCTCTCCATGCCGGAAAAGAACAAGAGGAAGAAGAAGTTGACGGCGTAGAGCAGCGCGGGCGAGTTGCTCTTTTCCACCGCCGCCGATGACCGCGCCGCTCGCCTCTTGGCTTCAGGCGCCGTGTTGTTGCCATTGCCCTTGGCTCCCTTGTCCTCGGCCATGGCAGGCAAAGTCTCGGGGAGGCAGAAGTAGAGATAGACCGTCTCGACGACAATGAGGAAGAGGCTGAAGCCCGCGGCGACGGCAAAGGGGTTGGCGGCGACGGCGGACATGGTGCTGAGCCAGGCGCCGAGGGCAGGACCAAAGGTAAAGGCGACACAGAAGCAGGCGCCAATGATGGCCATGGTGGGGCTGCGCGAGGCGTCGTCCGAGATGTCGCTGGCAATGGCCGTTGCCAGCTGGACGTTGCCCTCGGACAGGCCGCCGACGACGCGGCTGGCGATGAAGGTGCGAAAGTCGACGGCGACGACCCACAGTAGCACCGACACGATGTTGCCGCACATGGAGGCGAGCAGCGCGGTGCGGCGGCCGTAGCGATCCGAGAACCGGCCGATTATCGGAGAAGCCATGGCCTGTAGGAGGCTGTCCAACCGCAGAGGCGGGAAGCGTCAGCATGACGGAGGCGGCCATGGGTCGGGGTGACAACTGCGTACGAGAAGAGCGAGCCCATGGCTCCGCCCAGCAAGACAATGTCATGCCGCGAGTCGATGCGCCGGGAGAAGGCAGCCTTGTACCGGTTGAGGCCGCCGAGAACCTGGCGCAATAACGTTGGCGGGCCACTGCCGACAAATGACGGCGCTTCGCGATCGCGATAGAACTCGAGGAGCTTCGGGAAGAGCGGGAGGATAAAGGTGAAGGATATCTGCGGCGAGACACGTCAGTTACTCAATTCCCTCGTTGGTCACCTTCCGTGCCAAGAAGCGGGAGGCTTTACCAGGTCCAAGAGGAGGGAGATGACGATGACGCGGAGCACCCTCTTGCGCGTGGCCGGGTCGACGGCTGCCATGGTGGTTTGGCGATGCCGTGGTTCCCCTGTTGACTTTGTCTCGGTTCGTTCTCTGCGCAGCTTGGCAGCGGTTCCTTCGCTCGCTCTCGCACGCGCTCCGTCTGCTGTTCGGCCGACTGGGGGAGAAGGAGAGCGTGGTGCAAGCAGGTAAGCCGCAAAGACTCCAGCTTGAACAACACAGGATGAGAGGAGAGAGGAGAGGGAAGAAAGGGGGAAGACGCTGGGAAGGGGGTGAGGGCGCAAAGGGAGTTGGCGAGGTGGCGGTTGGTGACGGAGAGACAAAGACAGTCTAGGCTGATGGAACATTTGGCATCAAACAAGTGACGTTGGGAGCCCCGAGTTCGTCCGGGTCCGCTGCGGAACCAACGCCAACAGTTAACCTAGGCTCCTCCCGTCCGTGCCCACCTTGGAATTACGAGTACTACTACGAAGTACTACTACAGCTATCCGTACGATTTAGAGGCTATTCGTATAGCCCTATAAATAATAAGACTTGGCTCGCATCAGTCCGCCGGGGCTCCTCAAGTGGGCTGCCAGTGGGATGCCATGAATTGATTATTGATTCATCAGTGGCTGCTCGCAATCATCTAGACACTCCTGGCAAAGCACACAGTGTGTTGGATCGCATCCTTGTGCAGGGTAGGACAAGTTAGGTGCGCGCTGCTCAAATGCCCTCTCCGGGCTGCCTCTGGGCCGTGTTTGGCACCAGACTGACTGCCCGGAGTAGTTGGCAAGCACATACAAGTACTTCGTACAAAGCGAGAAACAACGTCCGACGACACTCCATCCAATCACGGCGCGACGAATGCGCAGATTTGGCATCGTCCGTCCCCAGAGCTTGGCCGGATAAGCCTCTCCCCTGCATGGGAGCAAACCCCTTCCCGCCGGGGATCCACAGATCCCCCGTTCCGCGTGCTTCTTCCAAGCCTCCCCCCTTGGCATCAGTCAGTTGGCTTCGAACACGAACCGGAGCCCCTTGCTGCCCTGCGTCACCGTGTCAGCGCGGTTCCATCCCATTGGACTCGGGCTCGTCACCAACCTTGTACGGAATGGGCACGAAGTAGTCGGCCGCCATCTGGCAGTCCCTTGGCGTGCTGTGGTAAATCTTCAGCACGCCCACGTCGCCCGGCCGCCTATCGCCGTCCTCGGTGACGCCGACGGTGCCGCCGCTCCCCCAGCGGCGAAACAGCTTCGCCAGAAGCAGGTACAGCTCTGCCTGTGCGAGGGCCATGCCCAAGCAGATGCGCGTGCCGCCTCCAAAGATGTGTAGGCGCCCATCCAGTCCCTCACCATCCTTGACCCCGAGCCAGCGCTCCGGGTGGAAGCCCAGGGCATCGGGGAACTCGGTCTCGCTCATGACGGTGTGAAAGGGGCTCATGCTCACCACGGTCCCCGGCGGAAACCTCCACACCTTTCCCGACTTTCGGTCTCTGCACGCCAACGTCTCGTCCGGCGCGATCCTCGGGAGCCTCCCACTGGTCCCAATGTTGTGCCGAAAGGCTTCCTTGACCACGGCCCGCAGGTAAGGGAGATTTTCCAGCTTGGCCAGAGAAACAACCTCGTTGGGGTCCGGCAGGGCAGCAAACAACTCGTCCCGCAGCTTGCGCAACGTCGACGGTCGGTGCAGCAGGTGAAAGGCCGCCATGGTCAGGGTCCACGCCGACGTCAGGGTCCCGCCCTGGACGAGGATCTGGCCCTCTTGCGCCAGTCGCTGCGGTGTCTTTTCCTCGGGCGGAAGCTGCTTCGAGCCGAGCATTTCGTGGAAAATGGTCGGATGGCTAGCGTCGAGCTGCCACTTTTCCGTGTTCTCGGATGCCTTGATGTCCCGAATCTGATGAAGGATGTCGTTCTTCATCTTGAGGAACCCTCCCCAGCCTACAAGGGTCAGAGGCTGCTCCAACAAGGGGCCACTGCCAACGTACCGGGAACCCACCGGCCCGAGACGGACTCGGGTAGGCTATTGACAAGAGTGAGGGCCCAATTGATGTGCTTGACGAGCATGCCCATGTGCGTTCCCATGAGCAAGTTGTCCGTCACCTCGGCGCCAAAGTCGGGTTGCTCGACTGGCAAGGTGCCGAGTTAGTCTTGTCAACATGGGATCGTCGGGAGCCGAGACTTACTGAGGTGGTCGCATCTCGCAAACGCGTATTCGTTGATGACATCTAGGGGCTTGCTTGAGCAGGAGACGTGGAGCCAGAGAGAATCGGGGACACACCATTGGAAAAGGCTGAAAAGGGATACATGATGTTCAGGGGCTCCCCTTTGCGGGTGGTTGCGTACTTGACGAGGGCATCGCTGAGGGCATTCACGCGCTCTTCCAAGACGGGCTGAAGGTTCCGAACGCTCTGTGTCGAGAAGAAATGGTTCAAGGCACTGCGTCGAAGCTTGTGATGATAGTGGTCGATGGTGGCGAGCGAGCTCTCTGGATCTAGTGTCAAACCCCTACGGATCGGCACTCGGATGGCCATGAGACGTACGTGGAGAGCCAAACTGCGCCGAGTTGGTCAATCTCGACGCCGAGCACGATTTCCCTGTGGATGGGGGATGCGAGGCTTCACCATACCTGCTTGGCATAGAATTCCCACTTGTCTCGCGGTCGAGAGGCTCCTCCGTAGAGATCGTTGTGAAAGTCCGGGTCGAGGACGTGAACCTCCCACGGGTTGATGCGAATCACATCTCCGTACTCTTCATGGAGCCGGAGCAGCTTGAACGAGTACTGGCCCCCAAGCACAATGTCGTAGTAAAACTCGTAGAACTGGGTCAGGGCGGCCAGCCTGGGGCCCGGCACGTGGGCAATTGGGCTGAGGTAGAGCCTCTGAACGGCCAAGACGACGGCGTAGACGAGCCAGAGGGCAGCGGCGAGACCGCCAAGCTGAGTCCAGGCGAGGGAACTGATGAGGCTTTGGACCGCCATGGTGAACAAGCTTCGCGACAACCAACGCGGTGTTGTCGTCCGGGACCGGGCTTGAAGATGGCGACCACGACGATTAATAAATAGCCGCTGCAGGCAACGCCACTGGCGCAAAGCAGCCAAGAAAGCCAGGCGGTGAGAGTGGACGCCATTGAGAGAGAGAGCCTGCGGACGAAGATTGCCGGGTTGCATTGAGGGCACGCCCCTTGCACCGCACTGTACATGGCACAGTGCCAGGCAGGGGTGGCCTGGGAGGCGCGATTTGAGCACACTGTACGGATACATACAGAGGATCTGTACGGAGACGGATAGGCGTCGCACGCAGACGACCAGGCGTGCCGGATTGATTGATATGCGAGCGGGGGGCCCCTCGCTGGCAGCAGGCAATGGCTGACAGGTTGGCTTAAAGGGCGAGAGCAGATTGGTGAGGCGCAAGCGATCCTGACGATGTCGCAGCACGATGCTACTTTTAGGGGAAGGTACTGTGCGTGTTGTCAGAAACACCGTGTGCATCCTCGATGGCCAGTGGCACGATACAGTCTCGAGAGCACGAATAGAGACTTTGCACTGTAGAAAACGAACCACGGAACAGCAGCTTTCATCCCCAAAACCCTCGACGCATGTACCGCTCTGCCTAAACGAGACTCTAGGTTCGGTTCAAGGGCAAATCTGACACCGAGGAAAACGACGTCGGAGCGGGCGCGGCGCCTTGGACCGCCTGTCGAAAGGCCTCGTTGGCGCGTCAAGCCTCCGACTGCACGTCCTGTGACCGAGGCGAGCCAGTGACCTGGCAAGCCGTCTCGGAGCCGCTGCAGCCCTTTCCAATCTCGGTCAACGCATCCTCTTCGTGGCGCTGACGAATGGCGCGTTGCAGGTAGTAGCCAGAGCCATGCTTCAACTCAGTGTCGCGCCCACGTTTGGGCCGAAAAGGTCGCGACTTGTCAACGGGTGTGGCAACCGTCGCCAGCAGAAGGAATCGACTCTCTCCTTTTCCATCAGAGAAGAAATGTCGTGCTCGAGCCCCTAGTCTCAGTTCTGCCGATCTCAGCCTGACTTCCGGGCCAGGCCGCGCGACTACAGGTCCGATTCGACGGTACTGAGCCCAGGTGAAGGGGTCCTGGACCCATCACTCATCTGATTCACGGCATGGCGGCCGCGTCGCAGACCCGTCACGCGCCTCCTTCTCGACGGCATTGTTGAGATGGCCCGCGTGTGTGTGCCGGATACTCTGCATGTCTCTCCGAACTTCGTACTCCGTACGGCTTGCCATGCCGTACGACACAATCGAGGCCAGGTCAGTGACGGTGTCATTTCGTCGCGGCACGCACTGGACTGTCGAAGAAGCATCCATGTGGCTCAGCCCCGAGCTGGAGTCACCACCAACGGGTGCTCAGCGAGACACTGAGCCGTTCCATTGTGTTGCGGCAAAGATCCTGTGCCGCATTGTACGGCAACGTGGCCTGGAAGTGCAGCATCCGTACGAGTTACATGTGTCCGTACGGATACTCCGCGGCGTGGCCTTTGCCCGTGACAAGTCTGCACATCACGACTACAGCATGCCGCCCCTAGCATATACATGCTCATGGTATCGGATGCCCTCATAATCAAAGGTTCAGAATACGGTGCCGGGTGAATAGACACGTCACCGGCACCTTGACGGCTTCCCGACTCCCTCAACGCCACAAATACTTTTCTCAATTTGGTAACACAAACGCACGTCAACAAGACAGACTGTGTACATGATGGACCGGGCATCACAAATAGGAACCGCATCCGCAAGTCTGAAACTGCAACGCACCTGGTGGTCATCTGTCAGATTCCGATGTTCCGAGGCTCCTCGTGGCCTGACGACTGGGATTCCCGAAAGCCACGGGGTCTCGTCTACTCAAACCGACACCTTAACCCTGGTGTCTGGCTTGTCTGTCTGGCTCATATGGGTGAATCAGGCACGCAAAGGTCCCTTTTCCATCTGTGGCTGGCGGCGGACGCGGCGGGAAGAACGGCATGGCCCTCCCCTCGCCAAAGGAAGAACTACTCAAACAAGAGGCAATGGGAGCAAGGGCTATGTAACAGAGACTACGGGCACCGAGGGACGGGTTCTTGGGCGGGCATCGATGTTTGTCTTTTGCAGGGGTCTTTGTCCACTGACAGTTGCAGGTCCAGGGGGGGTGAGTGGCCCATCTCTCCATGACATCTGTTGTGTCTCCGCGTCTTCGGGATCGAATCACGCCCACGACACGAGGCACACCAGCCATCTGGCCGTTCCAGACTATGCAAACGCCTTCTGCTGAGCGACCGTCGATGACCGCGGCCGCGGCCCGGCACTCGACCAGATATGCAGCCTGCTCATTCGACGAATAGTGTCTACCGCACAGGCTTATCGCCGTCTTGGCTCGACCGTTCCATTCGATGCTCCGTCCGTACTTGGTACCAACTAGCACGCCGGCATGTGTAGGGCTGACTGTTTCCTCCCTACAGCGCCATATGGGCATGTTGAGGATAGGATAGTCGACGTGGGCACAGCTCAAAGCATGCCTGCTCTGACTATATGAACAGTCTCCGCGTCCGGGTCCCGCCTCGGAACCCCCCTTGGAGCCGCGCCCAGCAGCGTAGTAGCAGCCAAGCACACCCTCCTGGCTCCACAATCTACAGAAGCTTTCGGCACTGAGTTCCGAGAGTTCCGAGACGTCGGCTGCTCCCGATCGGACCTGACCCAAGGATGAGATGGACCTGAGACACAGCATGACCATGGAGCAACGGCGCGTCTGGCCAGCTGCTGCTCTGCAAGGCCAATCCACGGGAGCACGGGACAGGAGCGAGGGATTGACGAATGCAAAAGTATCGCCGGCGTTGCCGCCTTGGACCGTTCTATAACCATTGCTGGCGGTGGCTCTGACCATGAAGCCTAACGCTCGTCGTCACGCATCTAGCCAGTTCTAATGTGGTATTTCAACCCCCCAAAGCCAAACATTTGCCCGATTTTCCACTTTCCCTTTTCCCCGTCTACTTTTTTTGGCCAAGTGATTCCCAAGAGAAGAAAGAAAAGAAGACGCCGACGGTTGATTGAAACGGAAAGACAAAAAATAGCCAGAGCAACATGTCTTGCCCCAACGCCAACGCTTCGAGACGCAGCAGAGTTGATGGGTCGGCATCATCTTTCGGTCGAGACGGACACAGTCGCTGCACCAAGGCGTCAGCATCCAGGAGCCCCTTTTGGCCTGCGAACTGGAGGGGTTGCCCACCCGTCGAGGGTCCAGGAGGGCCGATCCCGCCGACTCAAGCGAGTCTTGAGGGCTTGGGCGGCTTGGGAGCGTTTGGCTTGACCACGCCAGTCGTGTCATACGGGCCGCGAGGCATTGTAATGTGAGATTTGGCAGTTTGGAGAAGAATGAGGACGCAATGCTCGCAGAGGGCTTCTCAACGGGGGGCGCGGGCAGCAGGTTGGCGGAGTCGGTGCAAGCTGTCGGAGAGAGGGAGCAGTAACAGTGGCGATGAGAGGAGAAGGACGAGAGAGGGCGGCAGAGAGGACAATATATATAAGGCGGCGCAATTGCGTGACGGGCACAAGGTCGGACAGACGGGCAATGAGCTTTTCCTTCTGGTCGATGGTCGAGCCCAGAGGGACGAAACTCGGAGGACATGTCTGAGATTTTTAAGCCCCGTCTGCAGTGGGTGAAGTCTCGTCCCAGGAGCTGGCTGCTAGGGGGGCACAAGCTCGCGTGGCAGTCCTTTTGCTAAGGCACACTACGGAGTGCGAGTACCGAAGTTGTGATGACGCTTGGCAGTCAGCGATACCCCTGATGACATGGCATCCTTGACCGGACACGCCCCCCCTTGCCCGCTGGCGATTTCCTAGTGCGACACCGTCGGGGCGGCTCAGCTCGAGGGCCGTTTGGGGTCCACAGGGGGTGCGGCGCCTTGTTGTTTGCTGGCCGGAGACAACAATGGGCGACGACGGCAGGGAGAGAGCAGAGGCGCATGACGGTGACGGCGACCCGAGGAACCTAATCGTGCCTGGATCTCGCATTGCATCGAATGGCGAGGTGGTCGGGTAAGAAAGGCCACCCTCATGTACACAGAGTGGGCAAGTCTTTGTACATGGTTCCGGTGAGCGGACGGGCAGAGCCAACGCCGGGCCCTCGGTCTCCAGCGCGGTGATTTCCGGTGTGACCTCGTGGGCTTCTAGACCTCGCGGGCTTCTAGAAGTTGCAGCAGGCCGGCTCGGTGGAGACTGCCAATGCCAGCGGGTGACACCAAGTCAAGCCATGTTCCGGCGGGTGCAAGATACTGCAAGATAGGGGCCGCGGACATTGGCTCGAGACGGACGGACGAGTCTGCGGCGGCGTATTCGTGCTTTGTATATTCGTACTTGGTCCGCAAGAGTGCCGACGTTGCAGAGCTGGAGACTGAACCATCAGCCGTCTGTTGGTATGTGAGCAGAGTGCCGAGCATCGTACTCGGCATCGTACTCGGCACCCGTACTCGGCACCCGTACGAAGTACTCGGCATTCGTACCGAGTATGTACATACAAACAGCATCGACATGCACCCGCATCGGGCCATGACATCCGAGAGCCGGCTCGCCCAAACGGCGCCTCGGATGCCAACGGCCGGCCGGCCATGTGGCGGCAGCGCCCGGATCATGGACCGCGCCGAGAGCCTCATTTCCCAGAGGTTGGACAGCGGATGGCGCCTCCCGGCCGCAGCATGGGTGTGAGAGAATACCTACCCGTTGGGGGACTAATAAGTGTCTTTGTAGTAGTACGAAGTACATACCTATTCGTATGATGCTCAAGTATTCGTATCATGATGCTCCCAGGCAAACAAACGGGCAAGCAACCCCCCCGGCAACGACATCAAGAGGCTGGCGGTCTGGCCAGACAGGGGTCAGCCCAGACAGGGGTCAGCCCAGCATGGACGGGTCAATGCCGATTGCTCGTTTCGTTTCGACAACGAGCCTCTTTGCTCCTTTCCTTTCTTCTTTTCCACCCGCGCAGCTACCGGGGCAGGGCCGCCGGGGAATGGCAAACGACGCCCGGCCGGCCATGGATTGCAATAGAGGGGGGTCGTCGACATTATGCAAAGACCGCTCCGATCCACAAACTGCCTTGTTTGGCCAAGGGGGGGGGGGGGGCTGGGACATGTAGCCCTATATCGTCTCGACCTAAGGCACGCTCCGAGTCTTTGGGTTTCAGTCCAGCATCACAGGGGGGGCCGCTTCGTATCCGGCTTCTGGTATGCCATCAACACGAGCAAACTCTACCGCCCTCCCGGCGTTTGATCAGGAGAGCACGCAGTCATCGAGGAATACCGGGCCGGCCTGCACACTCGGGGCGCGAACGAGGGCCCCCCAGTCTGGCGGTGCGAACCGCCGCTTTATTAGTTTGTGTCTCCACGGTGCCGCCGCTTCGGTACCCAAAACCCAGCTGCCTGGAACGGAACCAGCTCCTGGAACCAGCTCTGGAACCAGCTCCCTTGCATTCGACAAGGCATGATGCTTGAAAGAGTGAGTGTGAGGAAAAAGAAAAGAGGATGCGGAAAGGAAAAAGAAAAAATGTCCGTGTTTGCGGTGAGACGGCAAACGCGGACCGGCGCAACCATGACGATTCAGCGTCACACATGAAAATTGAGCCTTTTTCTTCTTCTCTTCTTGTTTTCTTCCTCGTCTGTTTGCTTTTCCACGTCAGAGCCTCATCACCAGTGGTCCTCAATCGTCAGCGTCCCGCACTTGGTCACCAGAAACTCGTCGACGGCCACGTCCTTGCCCGTCTCCTTGCCCCAGCCGCTTTCCTTGATGCCGCCAAAGGGAGACTCGGCCGACGAGGCGTTGCCCGTGTTCTGTCGTGCAAGCGTGTTAGCCGAGTGCAATGCATCCTTGTGAGTGTGTCCATGTAGGTTCACCCAAGAAGAGAGGCGACAAAAAGAAACAAGAGTCTGAATGGGTAGACGGCCCAATCAACGGGAAAAGAGGGACGGAAAAGGGGGTGCCAAAAGCAAGCACGCAGAGAGGGCAAAAGGAGACGTGACGAGACAGCCGGTTGCAGAACGAGGGAAAAGAAACGACGCACCAGCCCAACCATGCCCGCCTCGAGCTTCTCAAACATCCTCCACAGGCGGTCGACGTCCCTGGTGAAGACGTAGCTGGCCAGGCCCATGGTCGTCTTGTTTGCGCGCGCCACGACCTCGTCCTCGGTGTCGAACACGGAGACGCCGGCCAGGGGCGCAAAGATCTCGTCGCGGCTCATGAGCATGTCGTCGGTGACGCCCGTCATGATGGTCGGCTTCATAAAGTACCCGCCGCCCGACGACGTGCGCTTGCCGGTGCCCAGCTCCATCGTGGCCCCCTTGTCCAGCGCATCCCGCGCCATGGCCTCGGCCTTGTCGAGCCCCCTCGGCGTCGTGACGGGCCCCAGCGTCGTGTCCTCGTCCAGGCCGTGGCCCATCTTGAGCCTCGCCGTCTGCTCCACCAGCGCCGCCACCAAGCCGTCGTGAAGCCCGCGCTGCACGTAGATGCGGTTCGCCGAGATGCAGGCCTGGCCGGCGTGCCGCCACTTGAGGGCCATGAGCTGCTCGACGACGCGATCGAGGTTGGCGTCGTCGAACACGACAAAGGGGCAGTTGCCGCCGAGCTCGAGCGTCGAGCCCTTGAGGTTCTGCGCGCACAGCCCGGCAATCAGCTTGCCCACGCGCGTGCTGCCCGTGAACGACACGCGGCGAACCAGCGGGTGCTGGCAGAGCTCCTCGGCGACGAGCGGCGTGCCGTCGAGGCTCGTCGTCAGCACGTTGACGGCGCCGGCCGGGAACCCGGCCCGGACGGCGAGCCGGGCCAGCGTCAGGGCCGAGACGGGCGTCTCGGGCGACGGCTTGACCACCATGGTGCAGCCGGCCGCCAGCGCGGCGCTCATCTTGCGCAGCGCCAGCACCAGCGGGAAGTTCCACGGCACCAGGCCCGCCACGACGCCGACGGGCTGCTTGATGGTGATGGCCCGGCGGCCGGCCACGGCCGAAGTAATGGAGCTGCCGTGGATCCTCTCTGCCTCGCCGACGAACCACAGCAGGAACCCGAGGGCATAGTCGACCTCGCCGCGCGCCTCGAGTAGCGGCTTGCCCGTCTCGGACACGAGGGTCCGGGCCAGGTCCTCCTTGGCGCCGGCGACGAGCTCGTGCCATCGAAACAGGCTTTGCGAGCGCTGCTTCGGCGTCCACCTGGAGAGTATCTGGAACGCCTCGTGGCTCGACTGCACTGCGGCGTCGACGTCTTGGGCGTCTGCATCCGCGCACGATGCCCAGACGGTGCCCGAGCCTGGGTCGACGACGTTGAAGCGTTTGCCCGACTGGGCCGGCTTGGACTCGCCATGCACGACACAGTCGAACTGGGAGACCGTCTGCTTGGAAGTCGAACTCATCTTGCCGTTGACTGGAAGAAAGGGGTTGACTGGGAGAAGAAAGGGGTTGACTGGGAGAAGAAAGGGGTTGACTGGGAGAAGAAAGGGGTTGACTGGGAGAAGGAAGGGGTTGACTGGGAGAAGAAAGGGGTTGACTGGGAGAAGAAAGGGGTTGACTGGGAGAAGAAAGGGGGAACACTGGACTTGGATGCCTCGTCTCCCTTGGCTCTGTCGCGTGTATATGCGGCCGGCTCTCCCAACTCGATGAGGAGTTTCCTTAAGCTGCCTGACCACGACCATAATATGGCCGCCTTTCCCCTCAACCTCAGATGCTACTCCCCCGCACGACTTGGCACGCCTTTATCGTCTGCAGCAATGCCACCAATGAGCATCAAGCGTGCTTGTTTGACCTCGAACCATCAGCTGTCGGATACAACCTCGGGGCGGGCGCTCTTGCGATTGGCCCCGGTGGGCCGGCTCCATGTGTGCTTGTCATCCGTATACATATGTATGAGACTCAGCTGATGTTGCGCTTCTGGATGCTTGCATCATGGTGACCCGCTCTTCATGCCGCATCGTTTCGTATGGCGGCCTGTATATATGTACATACCCGTTGGGAACTTGGAAGCTCCCCAAGTTCCCAACGGGTAGTTGTACGTGTTCCATGTTTCCAGTCCAGTTGCCTTCTCTTGTCGGTTCGACTCACTCAACAAGCGTTCCCCTGAGCCCCTGGACACGTTTGGAGGAGCACAACTCGACGACAGAACAAGATGGCCTCAGACCATGCCACGCCCTCATCTGGGTCGTTGCATAATGTCCCGTACGACTCCTTGCCGGACGAGTACCGAGTCTGGCAGGGCGAACCCGGCTCCAGGGAAGAAGGCCTCGGACGCCTCGTCCTGCTCACCCCAAAGGTCGTCGCCGAGGCGGCCAGGCGCTGTATCCAGACGGGCATCCGCGTGTCCCTAAACTGGGACCTCACCAAGCTAGACACGGCCAACTTTGGCCGTGCCCCGGCCCAGCACCACATCTTCTCCCTGCTTGGAGGCGTGGCCTTTGACGACGTCTACATCTTCAACCCCCAGCAGTCGACCCAGTGGGACGGCCTCCGTCATTTCTCGGCGCCCTTTCCCACCCAGGAGAGCCCCGAGCGGCGTCTGTACTATGGCGGGACGACGGCCGCCGAGATTACGGACCGCGCCAACCATCGCATCGGCATCCAGCACTGGGCCAACGAGGGCATCTGCGGTCGGGGCGTGCTTCTCGACTACGTCGCCTACGCCGAGGAGCTCTCCATCTCGTACAGTCCCTTGTCGCGACACGGCATCCCGCTGCGAGTCCTGAAGCAGATGGCCTTGAAGCAGGGGGTCGAGTTTCGTCGCGGCGACATCCTCTTCATCCGGACGGGCATGACGAAGCTGTGGGACTCCCAGATGACGCTGGCCGACAAGGTGGCCTATTCGCGCGACCCGGACCCTCGTCACGCCGGCCTCGAGGGGACCGAGGAGGTGCTGCGCTGGCTCTGGGACCAGGGATTCGCGGCCGTGGCGGGCGATTCCGTCTCGTTCGAGGTGTACCCGCCGCGGGAGTTGTATTCCAGGCAAGACGGCGACGACGTGCCGGGCCTGTTTCTGCACGAGCGTCTCCTCGCCGGCATGGGGGTTCCCATCGGCGAGCTCTTTGATCTCGAGGAGCTGAGCCGGACCTGTCGAGACATGGCCCGGTGGGACTTTTTCGTCACCAGCTCGCCCCTGAACATGCCGGGGGGTGTGAGCAGCCCGCCCAACTGTCTGGCGATATTCTGAGATTGCTCGATCTAGTGTAAAGTCGTGTCGCGTCATGGGGGGCTCATGATTGATACACCTGGCCTCGTCAAGTCCGAGTCGTCCTGGTTATCATGGGAGCTTCCCCCTTGCATCTCTCCGTTGTCGATACGTCATAATTGCAAATAGTAATATAAAAGACAATTTCCTGCAAACGACATGTCGATGCGGCCAAAGGTCTCCGAGCGGCTGGCTGCATAGTATATGACGTGAGTCCAACGATTGGTCGTCGTCAAATACTGGCATGTGAGACCCGTTTTGTCCAATGTAACTGCAAGCCGAGGCTTTTGTCTTGCGCATGGGGCAGTCAGAGGTCGATGAACGAGGTCATCATGATCATGGTGAGCATGTTTCATAAAAGATATGCTTGAAACCAAAGGCATAACCAAGCAAGAAAGCATGGACAAATGGACCTGAATATGAGCTTCTTCAACGGAATCCTCACGCGCAAATCCCATCGAGGCTTAGACACAGCGTCCACCGTCCACCTCGAGATTGACGCCTGTGACGAGGGAAGCTTCGTCACTGGCGAGATAGCAGCAGGCATTGGCCACGTCTTCGGGCTCCGAGGGCCGGCCAAGCGGCACAGTCTCGACAAACGGTGCCAGGTTCTCGGGGGTCCCAGGCTTGCCGATAAACAAGTGCGTCCTCACATGGTTCGGCCTTGTTAGTCACCAAGCCATCTTCCAGGGGCCGCACCAACTCACATTCCCGTGTTGCCCACAACAGGCGAGACGGCATTGAATCGAATCTTTTTGGGTCCGTATTCGACGGCCATGCCCTTGGTTGCCGTGATCAGGGCGCCCTTGGTGGCATTGTACCATGTCAGTCGTGGCCGCGGTCGGACGCCGCCCGTCGAGGCCACCTGAATGAAGCAGCCCGGGCGGTTTTGCTTGAGAAAGTAGGGCAAGAGGACGGCTGTCGACATGAACATGGACTTGACATTGACCTTGAAGACCAGGTCAAACTCGTTCTCGGTCACGTCCTCGGTTGCCTTGTTGGGATACGTGACGCCGGCATTGTTGACCACGATGTCGAGCTGTCCGAATTCGCTCAGTGTCTCGGACAGAAGCCGCTCCCAGTCCGACTTGCTGGAGACGTCTGCCGTGACAAACTTGCAGCCCAGCTCCTTGGCAGCCGCTTGGCCAGCCTCGTCGGCCACGTCCGCGATGACGACATTTGATCCTTCGCGCACAAACTTGGCCGCGATGCCCTTGCCGAAGCCCGAGGCGCCGCCCGTCACGATGGAAACCTTGCCTTGGAGGCGTCCTTGAGTCATTGTCTCGGCTGCTAGTGAAGTCGCAAGTTGCAGACTGGAAGGTCCTCCAACGGGGACACGGAACTTGGAGTGGCCTTTGAAGCCACTGCAAGAGGTCACCCCTCCCGTCTTGAGCACGGCATCTCTTACCGCACGGCTATGGGCTGCCGAGCTCCCGTGATTGTTGCATCAAGTGCGGAGAAGAGGGCCTCGATGGTGCCGATTGGTGGGCGCGGCATACTCTGTACATATGTACGGAGTATCCGTACCGGATTCAGATTCGGTCAAGGTATTCGTATGAATCGTTCCATTATGAGGTTATATGCTTATGGGGCAGATCCAAGCTGGCTGCGCTCGTCGTGCTGGTACAAGGGCGACTCTTGATAGAGTGACGTGCCAGAGTGATATGTATGCATCGAAGGGTCCAACGGCCAGTCTCAAGCCATTGATCGTCTGTAGATTCACGAGTGAGAGTGGAGAGAGGCGTGCTGCGTTGGCTGCGATACGGGTATTCGTAGACGGATGCAGAAAGGGGGTTGAAGGCGATTCGATGCCACCACTGACTCCCTCTCCCTCGAGTCCCCGCCCCCTTTGCTTTCCCGGTGCGAATAGTACTTTGTAAAATGCAGAAAGTCGACCGCGGACCAAGGCTGAAACACATGGCGGCGAAGCTCGAAAAGGGTGACGTCAAAAAGCGTGCAGATCGAGGTTGCTCAGGGAGTACGAAGTACGAAGTAGAACGAGTAATTGCGCACAGTGCAGAGACTGTACGCACGCACTTCGGTAGGTCGCGCAGCCGTGGACCGTGCTTGACCCATCCACGTGCACTGTACGTCCTCACTGATCATCATCAGTGAGTCTTTTTTCTTTTTTGCCTTTTGCTGGCTGGCCCAGAAACACGCTGCGCCATGCACTTCCAGCCGGTAGAGCTCTCCGGCGAGGAGATGCATCCCTCGGACGCTGCCGATGCCTCGGTGTCCCGCAACACGCATCTCATTGTCGACGCCTCCCTCGACGACGTCTTCGGGTCCGCGTCCCCTGAGCCCCAAGACGCCGCCTCTCATCCCTCAGATATGCTGCGCCTGCAGTCGGATCACACCACCACCGGCTACCGAGAGGCCATTGCCGTGGCAAAGGCGTCCACCATCCAGGCGGGCTTCGACGAGGGCTTTAGCTTGGGCGCTACCGTTGGCTCTAGAGCCGGGCGTCTGCTGGGGATGCTCGAGGGCATCTCGGATGCTGTCAGGGGCCGCGCCGACGACGAGGCTGCTGCCGCCGTAGGACAGCTCTTGGCTGAGGCGCGTGTCGAGCTCAGCACGGACCGGGTATTCGATGCCGCTTATTGGGCTCCAGACGGCAACTGGACCTTTGACGTTGAGCCTGCGAGCCACGACGAGATCCTCTTTACACATGTGGCAGATGCCCACCCGTTGATCTGCAAATGGAGCAGCGTTACCGACGCGCAAATCAGGTTGTGGAAAATAGACGAGGCAATCTTGGGGACTGCCGACGCCGGTCCGCGATTGGATCCCCTTGTTGACGAAGCGCCCGTCCTTGCCGCCCCTTTGACGGCGGCCAAGAAGCCCTTGGACTGGTGAATCGACTATCCGTACGGGGGGGGCGACATGTCAAGCGCCAGTAGCATCCCCGGCCATCTTGCTCCCGCAGCCCATTGAGGTGAGAAAAAGCAAGTTGGAGGAAATGGTCCGGCCCTGGCGACCAAGTAGGCCCCCAGAATCCGATTCGACGTCGCTGGTCCGGACAGAGATTCGATTGGAAATTGGAATATGAGCCCTGATGACGAGAAGTCTCAGAAACCATCAAAGTCAAGTCTGCCGCCTACCCTTGTCTCTGGACCTGCTCAAGCTTTCATCTGTCTTTCGCGAATGGAGTTTCCATGCAGCAGAAAGCCGGCATTAAGCGCCCAACACTTGGTCTGAGATTTACAAAAAGAAAGGAGAGACGAAAGAATGCTATCCGAGATACTATACGAATAATCGCCCTTTCTTTTCCCTTTTCTGTTCCCACCCCGCCTCCAGTCCAGACTGCTTGCTTTTGCGCTGGGGACGCCATCTAAAGAAACACGGTCTTATCGAGGGCGCACGCAGTAGCCGCCCTGCATAAGGATACTACACGATGCTACGAAGTACTCCGTAAGTCGAGCACTGCGGAAATTGTGGCTGGTTATTCCCCGCCTGAGCCAGAGTGCTGGGCTAAAACTGGAAATTGGGGGAGGCTAGGATCTGACCATCCCTTACCCAGGGGATCGCGGCAAAGCGACGACCGAACACGAGACGAACCCAAACGCACTCTTCTCCGTTCAGACTCTAGTCTTGGGGGGGAGGTCGAGCATGGCGTGGCCTTGGCGGTGTTGCGCGCTTGGCGGTCAGCTCAGGGGATTGCCTAACGGCCCTACTCTGGAAATCACCCGCACATTATTCGGAGCGAACGGCCAACCTGGCAGACATCAGCGCACCTCCTCTTGATCCGAAAGTGGAAGCAGAACGTTGCCGAATCATGGGCGAGGACGCTAGCGCAGGTCGACTTCGTTCGATATTGCCGGCAGCGCATACGGACAGACGCATGCAACCGTGTGCGTGTGTCGCATATAGACAATGGCGGTGGTCCCTGACATGACTGCATGACATGACTGTTCCTGTCAGGTCCGTCAGAACGGGCCATCAACACCCGACTCGCTAGTCGGTAGTCTTGCCGCGCAATTCTCAGAAGCAGGGGCGGCTTCGAGGAGGCGGGCAGACTCATACAACCGGGCCCAATCACCCGTTGTGGTTTTTTGTCTCTCCATCCCCCCCCCCCCCAATGACCCATCCCTTCACTAAGCCACCCTCGTGGGAGAGGGCGGGGGAAACCTCCTCGGTAACGATGGACTGGTGGGTTGCTCGGATGAGGTGTTCACGGGGTATTTAACACGACGGTACTCCCCCCCCCAGTGTAACATTCTCTCCTCCTCAGCTCAAGCAGATTCTTGGACATATTCCAACGCCTTTCGCTCATTTCTTCATTCGTTTCCAGGGCCTTTGTTTGTTCACTACCCGTCCACTCATTTTTCATCCGACAATCAACTGCCTGTTCAACTGTTCAATTCAGACCCGCCCAATCATCAAAATGAAGTCTTCCATCTTCGCCGCCGCCTCCGTTGCCGCCTTGGTCTCGGCCCACGAGGCTCGATCGCCGCTCGACCTCAGCCTTGACGTCGCCGACCTCGTCAGCGTTGACCTCTGCCTCGGCCTCGATGTCAAGCTGCCCCTTGGCATCAGCCTCGACACCGACGGCTGCCCCAAGCACGGCCCGCCCTCGGACTGCACCAACGTCTGGCACCCCTCACACGACGTCGACATTGATGGCTGCGACAACAATGACGAGTCCGACTGGCACTATGTCCACCCCTGCAAGGGCGACTGCGGACACGCCGGGCCTCCTCACCGCTGGACCACCAGCACCATCACCGAGACGAGCATGAGCACCGTCATCGGCTGCCCCCCCGACGTCCACGACTGCCCGAGCCGCAGCACCGTCCACACCGTCGTCACCATCCCGGCCACGACCACCATCTGCCCGGTGCTCGTCACCTCGACGACCCTGGCCACGGTGCCCGCCCCGGCCGGCCCTGCCACCGTCATCCAGGCCACTGTCACCCAGACCCCCGTTGCCCCGTACCCTGCCGCCACCCAGGGACAGCAGCCTCCGGCCACCTACGTCCCTGCTCCTCCCGCCCAGCAGCCTCCTGTCGCCAAGTACCCCTCGGGCGAGCAGCCTCCCGTCGCCAAGTACCCTGCGGGCGAGCAGCCTCCCGTCGCCAAGTATCCTGCGGGCGAGCAGACTCCCGTGGCTCAGCCCCCGGCCTCGCAGTACCCTCCCGTCGTGGGCGTGCCCAGCCAGCAGCCTCCGGTCGCCCCCTACCCTACTCACGCCCCTAGCGTCGTCCCCGCGCCGGCCGGCTACCCCGTTGCCCCCGTCCCGGGCCCGGTTGGCACCGGCGCTCCTTACAACCCCGGCTACTCCGGCTACCCCGCCAACACGACCTCTCCCGTCGTTGTGGGCGCCGCCTCTGCCAACAGCCAGAAGCTCGGCATGGCTGCCGTCGCTATTGGCCTCGCCGCTGCCCTCCTCCTCTAAGCACCATCTTCGGATGGCGGAAGTGCCGAGTTGCAGGCTTTTCTGACGACTTGACTGCAAAGGGCGCGGCATATCAAGCATGTTCCCCTGTAATTTAATTTATTTCCCGACCCGCCGGTGGTGGAAAGGTGTTGCGGGCGGCCGACGCCGCCTCATGACCGCCGTGGCATGAGCCATGAAGCGCATAGGCGCCGGGTTCTTCTGTATTAAGACTTTCTTGCAAATACAACGATTTATTGCTGGTTGCTCAGCTCAACTAAGAGGACACACCATTTGCATACTAACCAAGCAACGCCTGATCAAATATCTGGAAGGGCCAGAATCCCACCTGAACACTGAATCACCATGTCAATGTCTCATGCTGGCAAAGAGCAATCTCCCGCTCTTTGACTACATAGGACGTAATCCCAGTCAGATGTCTCTAGGGACGATTGACGCTGGACACGCCCCTGCTGTTGTTGTGAGTCGTAGGGCAATCTCGAACACGCCTGAGAGCGGATGTTGCTTTGCCCATCGCTCGTCAGCAGGCAACCGGACCTGGGTTCCTGCGTGCGTCGAGCAAGCCCCTGCGGGACATGGTCGAGCAAGCCTCTGCGGGACATGACTGATGGGTTCGTCCATGGAGCGCCTCCAAGGCCTCCAGTTCTGCGCGGTAATTCGACCCTCCTCAATCTCCGGCCCCGTGTTCTTGCAGCTTCCTCGCAATGTCCTCCATGCGGTCGTATTTGCCAAACAGCTTCTTTGCCGTGTCCCAGTCGCGCCCCTGCCCCCCAAAGACGACGAACTTGAGGACGTTGCCATCATCATCCATGACCAGGCGGCCGCTCCTCTCGTCGGCCCACGTAAGCTTGATCTGCTTGGCCTCGATGTCGGCGATGCCCACCTCGACGACGGAGTTGGCAGAGACGTCGGCGGGCGTCTTCTCGTGAAGGCCCAGGCGCCTGCGCAAATCGGCCGACACCCCGAGCCGGTTGTGGTAGCGCATGATTTCCCGCCTCAGCGCGCGGGCAAGCCCGTCGAGATGCTGCTGCGGCTGCTGCTGAGCCTCATCGCCCGGGTAGTTGGCCGGCGCGGGAAGGTAACGGGCCGCAAGGCCGGCGAGCGGCACGCCGGGGGGGATGGTGTGGCGGTGGACTCGCAGGTGGTGCTTTGCGTGGGAAAAGGGACGGTTGAGCATGAGGTAGTAGGGCTGGAGGAACTGGCCGCGCGACATGACCTCGAAGCGCAGGCCGAGAACGTGGCCGCCGTCGACGGCACAGGGGTCCGGGTCGTGGACCTTGAAGGCCGTGACGGGCGTGCAGGTGCGGTAGCTGCACTGCTGCATGTAGGCGTGCTGCTGGGCAGAGCGGGCGCCGAGTTGGCGGTGGCGGGAGATGAGGGTCGCGGACGACGGCGAGGCGACGGGGACGGTGCCGGACGAGAGTATGGTCGAGCATTGCACCTCGAGGGCCTTGCGGAGGGTGGCGGCTTGGATGTCATGGTCAGCGCGTCGCGTTTCTGGTCTCTGCGGGCCGTGGCTGTTGATGGTCGCGTACCTTCTGCCTCGAGAGCTGCTATTTCCTCGTCGAGCGCGTTCGCGTCAGGGGTGGCGTCGGCGGTCGAGGCCATGGGGTCTCCGGGCGAGGCGGTTCGTGTTCGTGGTGGTTTTCGTGGTCGTGGTCGTCTGTCGTCGTCTTTGGACGTCGATGGCAATGCGACGAGCGACATGCTTGTTGACTCGCGATGCGCCCGTCACCAGCCTGTTGTTTCTTGTTGTTTCTTGCTGGAAGCGAAGCTGAAGCTGACTGCCGAGGGAACTGATTAGATAAGATGCTCGCACCCCCCCACCCCCCCTGACCCTGAATCTGAAGCGCAAGCAGCGCATCTTCTGTTGTTCCGGGGGTTAGCCTCAACCCACATTGCACAAGCCAACCCCAAGTCACCCGTCCAAGCTTCTCTTTGCACTCTTCCAATTGGTCTTACAGGGGACGGCCGTGAAGACGATTCCTCTTCTTCGTCTTTCACCGCGCCCTGCGACTCAGTCTTGCCTTCTTTCGATCGCTTGGCCCCCCCCGATTCTTTTCTGAAGCTTGTCACGCGGATCCGGTCACGGCCCACGCAACATTTTAGAGGCCACGGTAGCTTCCCCCACCACTACCGCCACTTCTCGCCGCTCTCTCTCTCCCTGTCGACTCAACCTGCGATTGGATCAGTCTTCGCATTTTCCTTTGACGTCAAAGATCTTGTTCATCACGCCATCTCACAGCCATCGCGCTGTTTCCTTGAACTCGGCTCCTCCCTACCCCTCGCCGGCACACCTTGGCTGCATCGAGGCGTTGCGACCCAAACGATCCCGCCCGACCCCGAGTCGGAAGTTCGGGGAAAAGAAGGAGGCGGAATACGAGCAAGGAAAAGACTGTTTGTTATTCGGATTCGCGCCGGCGGAAGACCATCGCCCTGTACTTGATCCCGCCACCCGACTGCGAGCAGCCACCTATGGGTGTCCGCAGCAGACGGCCCAAGTCGCCCGAGTCCAACGGACCATCTCCTCGTTCCTCAAACGGGAAGAATGCAAACGGCAGCATGAGGAGTGGTGTTGAGATGCGGCGCAAAGCCGCCCACCCCGACGTGGACAATGTTGCGGCAAACTTCATCTCGCGCGAGAGCTTTTCTCTCGACGAAGCCGTGCCCAAGTCGCCCTCGGAGAGCAGCCTTGGCTTCTTCGACCTTTCTCTGCAGGACCAGAGGAATTTCCTTTTACTCGTCCTCCTCTACTTTCTTCAGGGCATCCCCATGGGCCTGGCCATGGGCTCGGTGCCCTTTCTGCTCAAGAACCACATGTCGTACGGGGAAATCGGCACCTTTAGCCTGGCCTCGTATCCCTACTCGCTCAAGCTCTTCTGGAGCCCGTTTGTCGACGCCGTGTGGAGCCCCAAGATTGGACGGCGGAAGACGTGGATCGTCCCCATCCAGCTCCTGTCCGGCTTCGGCATGCTCTGGCTGGGGTCGCATGTCGAGGAGATGATGCTGACGACGGGCAAGGCGGGCGGGCCGACCGTCTGGGGCTTCATGACGTGGTGGTTCTTCCTCGTGCTCATGTGCGCGACGCAGGACATTGCCGTCGACGGCTGGGCCCTGACCCTCCTGACGCCGGCCAACGTCTCGTTTGCGTCGACGGCGCAGACGGTCGGCTTGACGGCCGGGCACTTCATGTCCTACACCGTATTCCTCGCCCTCAACGCCAAGGACTTTGCCAACAAGTGGATCCGCACCGTCCCCTCGGAGGAGGGCCTCGTCTCCCTGGGCGGCTACCTGACCTTTTGGGGCTGGGCGTACATTGCCGTCACCATTGGCCTCGGGCTCATGAAGCGCGAGGAAAAGTCGCAAAACGAGGACGGCGTTTGGGACGTCTACAAGATCATGTGGGGCATCCTGAAGCTCAAGAACGTGCAGACCATCATCATTGTGCACCTGATTGCCAAGATTGGCTTCCAGGCCAACGACGGGGTGACGAACCTCAAGCTGCTGGACAAGGGCTTCGGCAAGGACAACATGGCGCTGACGGTGCTCATCGACTTTCCCTTTGAGATTGGGCTGGGCTACTACGCGGGCATGTGGTCGCAAAAGTACACGCCCATGCGCCTCTGGTGCTGGGGATTCGTCGGGCGGCTGGGCGCGGCCATGTTGGCGCAGCTTACCGTGGCCGTGTTCCCGAGCAGCGGGGTGACGACGGGCTATCTGCTGCTCGTCATTGGCGAGCACGTGCTGTCGACGTTTACCAACACGGTCATGTTTGTGGCGGTGTCGGCCTTTCACGCCAAGGTGTCGGACCCCGTCATAGGGGGGACTTATATGACTCTGCTGGCCACGTAAGTTCACGTTACCTTTGTTTCGCATCAGCCTTTGAAGAGGAGGCAGCTGACTTGTCTGACAGTGTGTCGAACCTCGGCGGAACCTTTCCTCGATACTTTGTGCTCAAGCTTGTCGACACGCTGACGGTAGCGACGTGCCACCCGGGCTCGCCGGCCAGCCACGCCGGCCTCAAGGGCGCGCTCGTGACCGAGGCCTTTTCGTGCGCGCTGCAGTCGGAGAAGGAGCGGTGCGAAGCGGGCGGCGGGACGTGCGTGACGGTGCGCGACGGCTACTACGCCGTCAACATGCTGTGCGTGGCGTTTGGGGCGGCGACGTTTCTGTGGTATATCAAGCCCAAGGTGCTGCAACTACAGAGCCTGCCGCTGCGGGCGTGGAGGTTGGCGCCTGGCAAGTAGGGGGGGTTGCTGGTGTAGAACACATAGACGTGTAGGCGGCACCATGTAGTACGGAGTAGAGTTGTTTATGCGGGAGCATGGATAGAATGTTTATACAGTATCCGTAACTCGCAGGTTATCCGGGAGTACTTCGTACGGATACTCGTTCAAGCTCTGTTATAATAGTGGTCCAAGCTCATATGTACTACCGACAAGGTTCCTCTGAGGTCCGGGCCGAATGCCGAATGCGGGCCGACTTGATCTGCGCCGGGAACCAATAAGCCGAGGTTTTCCCCTCTCTGATACCTCGACTTTTCATTCACCTCACGGTTTTCCATCCTCGTCGACGACCTATTACTACCTCCCTTTCCTGACGGTAACGAAAGCAAACACGCGGCAGCAGCAAATGTTTGCGTCAGACGAGAAGGCGAGAAACGCCGAGAAATGGTAACAAGGAAAAAAGCCCCCCCCCCCCCCCCCCCCCCACCGCCGGGATGGGAGCTGCTTCGTAAACGTGAGCACAGCGCGTGCATATAAGGCATTCCGAAAACGGCTCACTCTCGACTGCTCACCTGAGTCTTTGGCGATTGACCGGCTCTTGATTGATCTCCACGGCTGCTGGTTTGACACGCAACGCAACCTCGACAATAACTCACCTGATCCACGCCACATCTGACACGGCTGTCATCGCCATGACGCTCCCTCACGCCACCGCAATGCCCTCGCCAGTCGAGGCCGAGGACGCCTACTTTGCCTCCAACCCGCCCCCGCGGCACCTCGACGAGCACACGTCGCGGGCAAAGGCCTTTATCGACGGGCACGCCGGCGCGGGCCGGCGCGTGGTGCTGGTGACGAGCGGCGGCACCACGGTCCCGCTGGAGAAGCAGACGGTGCGCTTCATCGACAACTTCAGCGCCGGCACGCGCGGGGCCACGAGCGCAGAGTACTTCCTCGCCGCCGGCTACGCCGTCATCTTCCTGCACCGCGAGTTCAGCCTGCTGCCGTACTCGCGCCACTTCTCCCACTCCAAGGACTGCTTCCTCGACTTTTTGCGCGACGACGACGAGGCGGATGGCGCCGAGGGCCGCGTCGGCGTCAGGGCCGGCGACGTGGTCAAGGTGCGCGCCGTGCTGCGCGACTACCGCCGGGCCAACGAGGCCGGCCTGTTGCTCATGCTGCCCTTTGTGACGATTGGCGACTACCTGCACGAGCTGCGCGCCGTGTCGAGACTCATGGGGCCGCTTGGCGCGAGGGGCTTGCTCTACCTTGCCGCTGCCGTGTCCGACTTCTTTGTGCCGCCGGAGCGCATGGCCGAGCACAAGATTCAGTCCACCGACGTTGTTGCGCAGCTCGAGCGGCAGCAGCAGCAGAGGCCGCACGACGGCGCCTCGTCGGGCGAGGAGCCGGAGTCCAAGAAGCGAAAGACGCGAGCCGAGGAGGACGAGGACAGGGACGAAGAGCACGGCACCGGGAGCAAGACACGAAACGGACAGCACCAGCAGCAACTGCCACAAGAGCGCAGGAACCCCCCCGGCATCAGTGCCAACGACGACCAGGACGAACAAGACGAAGTGTTTGACAACTTTGACGCCTCGCCGCGCGTGCCGCGCTCCAAGCGCCTCGTCATCGACCTCGACCCCGTGCCAAAGTTCCTCAAGAACCTCGTCGACGGCTGGGCTCCCCAGGGCATGATTGTCTCGTACAAGCTCGAGACGGACCCGGCCATCCTCGTGCACAAGGCCCGCGCCTCGCTCGACCGCTACCAGCACCACCTCGTCATTGGCAACCTGCTGGCCACGCGCAAGTGGGAGGTGGTATTTGTCAGCCCCGGCCGCGACGACCGCTGGCTGCGCGTCCCGCCCCCGGGCGGCCAGGCCGGTTGGGGCGATGCCGAGGGCCGCCCGCTCCGGCCCGACGAGCTGCCCCGCGAGGACCCGGACACGGAGATTGAGGAGCTCATCATCCCCGCCGTGGCGGAGCTGCACGATGCCCATGTTGCGGCGGACAAGGCCAAGGCGCGACTGGGCTGAGCCCCTGCCGCCGACCGAGTGAGCGTCTCTGCGGGGGAGCCAATAGAGCTGCTGGCCTCGAGTGTATTGTTTCTATACATTTCCCTTTTGTGACTGTCTAGGACACGCAGCGTCACCTCGCCGCAACTCGTTTGCTTCAAGGCACATTGGAGCAGGAACGTGTCGCGTCGTCCTTGTTCACTCGTAACCATCCGTGAGCGCATCGCCCTTTGACCCCTTTCTATACCATTGTCAGCAGCATCTAGTCTATCTGGCGCCGGCTGCATCGTAAAAGCCATCCCGGACACTCGTCTAAGCCCCCCGTCTAAGCCCGCCTTGCATGCCGTCCTACACCATCCTCCTCTCTCGCCAACTCCAACGCCCAGCCAACTCAAACGCCCAGCCAACTCAAACGCCCAGCCAACTCAAACGCCCAGCCAACTCAAACGCCCAGCCAACTCAAACGCCCAGCCAACTCAAACGCCCAGCCAACTCAAACGCCCAGCCAACTCAAACGCCCAGCCAACTCAAACGCCCAGCCAACTCAAACGCCCAGCCAACTCAAACGCCCAGCCAACTCAAACGCCCAGCCAACTCAAACGCCCAGCCAACTCAAACGCCCAGCCAACTCAAACGGACCCGTTGCTCAAACGGCCCAGAAGCAGGCCACGAGGCAGAAACCAAAACGCCGCATCACACCGCAAGAAGCCCCGAGCCCGGGCAAACGCCCCCCCGTCTCGAGGCACTTGCGCACAGTCCAAGGCGTTCAGTAAACAGCAAGCCAGTTCTCCCAGCCGAGGTGCCACACCTTGGCCAGCATCATGCACGTGGCGGCGGCGACGTAGACGGCGCCCGTCAGGATGATGAGGGCCGAGTACGAGCCGCCGCTGGCCTGGACAATGTTGCCGCCGATGGGGACGCCGAGCAGGCAGGCAAAGGAGACGACGGTGTAGCAGGTGGCGTAGTAGCGGCCGTAGTTTTGCGTCTTGCACATGCGGCCGATGCACACGGGGGCGATGCCGATGCAGGTGCCGCTTCCGAAGCCGAAGAGCACCGAGAAGGTCATGATACCGGCGCGCGTGTGGCCGAGCGGCAGCCACACGCACAGGCAGGAGACGAGGGACATCAGGACGGCGAAGAGGCACGTGTTGAAGGGCCCGACCACGTCGGCGTAGTAGCCGGGCAGGGCCCTGCCGAGGACGGAGCCGGCGTTCATGATGGGCAGCAGGTGGAAGGCAAACGACTGGCTGAAGCCCTGGTGCAGGGCATAGGTGGAGATGTAGGTCAGGGGGATGAAGAGGGAGAACTCGATGAGGAAGATGGAAACGGTGGTGAGGGCAAAGGGCACCTGGCGAAAGATGCGAAAGTCGGGCCGGGCCGTGGCGTTCGAGGCGGGCGGCAGACGCGAGCGTACGAGCAGGACGCCCAGCAGGCCGCAGACGAGGCAGATGAGGGCGAGGACGCGCGTGGCCTGGGCGTAGCCGATGCGGTCGAAGAGCGACGTCAGCATGAGGGGGAAGACGATGCCGCCGATGCCACCGGCCGTCGACGCCATGCCCGTCGCGAAGCCGCGCCGGAGCCGGAACCAGTGGCCGACGGCGGCGATGCACGGCGTGAAGAGGAGCGAGGTGCCGAAGCCGGCGAGCACGCCAAACGAGAGGATGAACTGCCACAGCTCTGGCGGCGGTTAGTCGCGACAACGACGCCGGCAAGGGGGCCGGCCATCACCTTTGCAGAAGCTCATGGCCAAGACGCCGGCCACGGTGCTCGCGCACCCGGCGACGACGAGCCACCGCGGGCCATACTTGTCGAAGACGGGCCCGATGTAGACGCCGCAGAAGAAGGCGAGAAAGGTGTATATGGAGAAGATCCAGCCGACGGTGCCCTCGCTGTGGTCGCGGAGCTGGTGGCTGAGCGTGTAGGCCTGGAAGATGCCGACCGTGTTCATCAGGCCCATGGACGAGATCATGGCGAACCAGCCGCCCAGGACGACGAGCCACGCCTGCAGCCCGCCCTCGGGGTACGTCTCCTCGTACGACGCCGTCGAGACGCCCGTCGCCTGCTTCTCCAGCGCCGCGTCGTCGTCGTTGGTGGCTTCAGGTCCGTCGCCGCGGCCCCCCGTCGGATCGTGCTTTGGAGGCCCATCGCGGAGCGCACGCGAGTTGGCGTCCATTCTGATCCGTTGCCGTGGCAGTGACCAGAAGATGGATGCCAGGGGAAGAGAGGCTGGGCGTGATGTTTGCCTTTTTTGCCTTTTTTGCCTTTAGACCACAGGCGCCCGGCGGCGGTGGCGTACGACGACTGGCCAACGAGACACAAAGAGAACAAAGCCAGCTTGCCTTTGCTTCCAGTGGCGGCATCCTGCACATGACCAAACGAGGGCCACCGAGACGCGGCCATGCACGAGCAGATGGTCCATGGGCGCGGAGCGAAGGCTTGTTTCGGAACGGATCGCCTTTGTTACTAGCTCGTATTGGCGTCGAGCTCGGCCGTGATATGCATGTATGTAGTATGTTGTAATGGAAACTCAGCCATGACCCGCCAAACGTGCCTCGCATTGGTCGATACCGCATTGGTCGATCAGCATGCAGATACAAACAAAGCATCCTTGCATGGCCTGTATGAAGCTTGCCGGCGCCGGCCGGATCCGAGCCCAGTTGCCGCAGAGGAGACGCTTTGTGCTGCAGCATTCTTGTCCCACTCGAGTCGGTCGTTTCGCTCCGCAGCAGCCTCGGTTGATGGTTGGGTGGCAATCACCGTCTTCTTTACCCCCTTTGCGCAGTCCTCAGGGTACATACTTGGGCATGACGTTATTGCAGGCGAGCCGACGTCGGCCGTCCATCATCGCATGGCCGGCTCCGCATCAACAACCTTTGTCCTCGTGAGCATCCTCCACCGTGGCCGTTCGAGGTGTCTGCTCCGCGCCGCCTTGTCGAGACTGCCTGTCTTCTCTCGTCGTCTTGAGATAGCCCTCACGCTCCAGCCTGTCCGCTTCCTCTGGCTCCAATAGCCCCCCTTGGCCCTGTCCCTTGGCCATCTTCATCTGGACCGCTGCTGGAACAAACGCCGCCACGGCCTCCTTGCGCAGGTTGCGCATGATTGGCTTTGCTTCGTAGACGGTCTTGTACTCGGTCACCGGCGTCTGCCTCGTCGGCGGCCCACGGCCATCTTCGACTCGGCCGGTGTCGCAAGTGTCGCCGGGGCCAGCTGCGCCTCGGCTGTCGTCGCCTCGGCCGTCGTGCCTGTCCGCGAATGCCATGTTTCGTCGAGCTCGTCGCTTCGCCCACCACTGATCCATAATGTCCTTGGATATCGGCGGGGGCGTATCTCGCGGCATGGGGATGCCACGCACGTCGTCTGGCACGTCTTCGTCGCTGCTAGAAGCGTCCTGGGAGCCACGGCTCCTCTTGCCCAAGACTCCGGGCCTAGAATCTCCGTCTCGGCCGCGGCTAAAGGACGGCGCGTTATCGCCGACGGCCTCTCTCGCCTTCTTGACTGCTTTCAACTCCTTGTCCAGGCCGACCAGCACCTGCTCTTCATGGCTCGTGAGCTTGCCGCCCTTTGAGGTGATGGCCTTGAGGTCGTCAATCTGCTTTTGAATTCGGTCCGGGTTCTTGCGGGCCAGTCTCTCGTTGCGCTTTTCCTGGACCTCTGCCTTGCCTGTGCTCGGAAGTCAGCGAAATGGGCGTTTTGGGGGATGCTTGTCATGGCTGCGCGCCTTTCTTGATGGCCCGCGCCTTGTCCGCCTTGCGCTGGGCTTGTACAGGGTTGTAGTTCTTTTCTTTTGGCATTTCGACGACGCGTCGACGATGGGTCTGGCTCGAGGTTGAGTTGTCTGGTGTCTTGGCTTCAGAGCAAGTGTGGGAACCTACCTTGGTACGTACAGGTAACGTACGGATATGTATGTATGCGAGGCAATGACTAAGCGCCTGACTTGGTCTCAGCGTCCGTCCGCCAAGGCACACCGTTTATCGACTTCCACCCACGGCCTCTGTGCAGTCTTTAGTAACTCGTAGTACAGCAAGAGATGCGTCACAGCAGCCTTTGTGGCCTCTTGTTCGAGATTTACAAGCCACGGCCTCGCCATGGCCAAAAGCCGCTCATGAGATCAAGCACCATGTCACCAAAAACATGAAGCCATCCAAAGTCGATCAAGGCTTGACAAACACACGACTTGTTCACAAAGACGGCTCTGTCCCGATACCATGCTAGGAAAATACGCGGTCAGAGTCCCGACTCTTGCCGAGCGCGAGAGAGATTCGTGCCGACGGACTGAACAAGGGCTAATATTGCTGCCAAGGAAGCACCCTTTCGTCTCTCGTGGCCCCGTTGCTTCAACCATCTGTGCGATAAGTAGTCTGCCTCAGGCTAAAGGCTTGATAACAGAGCCCGACGTGATTCAAGCCGAATTCTCTTCTCCTCTTCCCTGCAGCCTGGCAACTGGCGAGCTGCCCGACTATGCACGGCGCCAAACTTCAGACTCAGGGAGCGACTCCTCTGCATCACGTCTCGGCCAAGGTGCAGCAAGTTGAAGCGTCGTGAGGAAGTCTGAACGCCTTGCATACTCCAGCGTCCCGCTGCGCTCCTGCGTTGGACGAACTGGACGCCGAAGCCCGTCACGAACCCTCCAGCGAAGCAATATATAAAGGGCCGCAAGAGCCAATTTCTCCCCAGTTTGTCAATAAAGCTGCTGATGGTCGTCGTCTGGTTTTCACCAATCGCTCAACGCTTTCCTGTGCGACCTTGAGCAACTATCCCCGCAACAGACTGCGATCCCCCCTCCAACCTTGCGAGAAGCGCAAACCCACAACGACAGCAGCTCCGACCATGTGCAGCATCGACATCATCTACGCCTACTGCCCGGGCCACTATGCGCGGTGCGAAGTCCGACGGGAGAACGAAGAATTGTGTCCCCAGGCTCGGTTGAAGTTCAGAATGGGCTCCTGCAAACAGGGCGTCGTCGTGACTCACAAAAGCGCCGTCGACGCCCACTGCCGTAACTGCCTGATCAAAATTGAGCGGGGAATCAAGGACAAAAAGAAGAAGCAAGCCGCCGAGTCCAAGTAGAGGGTTGGAGGGTGGCTGGGCCAATGTCTCTTCTGGGACGGGATAATGGTAAGGAAACCTCGGCCCCAAGGACTGAACCGGGGGGCAAAGGGACTTTTGCGGAAAGGATTCAAGTGAATGCACGATGGTGGCCATGTCAAGGGAGTCCCTTGAATGCATCACTCAAGCAGACATGACCCTTTGATGAATGGAAGCTGGCAAGGTACGGGCAAAGCTATGGCGGCAAGTTGCTGGCCCGACGCCCACCTTCAGATAGAGAGGTCAAATCGCCATTCCTTGAACAACTTGGAATTCCGTCGTGCGCCGGTCTAAGCCTTCCACCTTGCGGTCCAAGTCGTCCAGCTTCCCATTGACCACGCGTATCTCGTTGCGCACGTCCCGCATATCGTTGCGCATCTCAAGCACCGGTGTGAATCGGAAGACCACCATCTATAGTGGGGAGGTTTGAGCAACGGGCGACCTGTTCCGTCAATATCGGAGACTGCGGATTGTTAGAGGAAAGTTTGGCTGCTCCAAGGGATTCTCATGTCTCGGGACGTGATTGTTTCTCTAGACTGCGGACTGCTAGAGCGAAGTTTGGCTGCTCTAATGGTTTCTCCATGTCTCGGGACGTGATCGTGTCTCTAGACTGCGGCAAGCTAGAGGGAAGTTTGGCAACTCCAATAGATTCTCTGGAGGATGTGAAGTTAGACAAGACCCCACTTGCCCAGGAACGAAAAACACGAGGTCAGCTGACTGGCCTGACTTAGCCTACGTATGTATGTATGTACCCTATAACTAAGCAGCAACGCCCTGATCAAGATTGGAGCAAGCTTTTCTCAAGCCAACCGACCGAGAAGCTTTTCCTCTGGAAGCGGCCAGACGGCGAACGGCGCGGACCATCTCCATGATGCCTCTGGACGTTGGTGGCGGATTACTAGGTATTCACACCGAACCTTTTTTTACAAGAACCAGCTGCTTAAGCTTTTGCCAGGAACCAACAAGCACACAGCTGTCATCACCGCCAACAACCTTTTAATGGCAGCGGGACTTGGCGGCAACCCGGCACATGTGCATGCATGACGCAAGTGTCCGGTGTTGTGCTGGTCGACACAACGAACATTCACAATCCGCGACGCCCCGTCTGAGAAAACAACCAATGAGAGCGCCTCTTCCACCTCCGGTTATGACTTCTCCCAGTTCCCAACGGGTAACGTTTTCGGTCGCTGCGTGCGGCTGGGAGATGGTTGGGTCTTTTTCCTTTTGACGATTCAGCCAGGAGGGGGGCGCGGCGACAATCAATCCATGGGCGTCTACGAATACTTCGTACTGGCTGGAGAGCCCAACGCAGTGTCTGCCCGACGAACTCGGCAGGGCGAGAGCAGCAGCAGCCAGCGCCTCCAGGAAGCACGGCGTCTGGGGCTGGCGAGTCCGCGGTGCTGCTGCTGCCGGACTTCCTGTCGTGCGACGGGACTGCACGGTACAACAGGAAGGGGGGGGGGGGACGGATAGGCGCCCTTGGCCAGTGTCGAGGTGCCGATTCCGGCTCCCGGACCCCCCTCCGGCGGCCCCCGGGCCCGGGCTCCCGGCGCCGACGACGCCCGCCAAGGCAATCACTTGCGCCGGCATGTGCCGCCGATATCGTCCCGATGACTCGCTTCCCACACTCGATGCAAGCTACCCTTTAAGCTTTCCGAATGGATGGGCGATACCCGGCACCCGCTCTCGACACTGAAACAGGGCAGCCAGTTGGTCGAAACATCCGGAGTACTCCGTACTTTTACAACGTTAACAAGCATGTACAGTACCTATGTGTCTGTGCAAGTCGGGGATATTGCACCATGTAACTCGTACGGAGCACATACAAGACAAGGTTGGGCCAGGAAGCTGCAAGGAAGAGTGACGGCTCACAAAAGTGGAGATGGAGGAGCATGTCGCGCAGCCTCACCGAGGAAGCAGGCTTGCGGTTGCCCGTCAGATGGTCTGGGCAGCGCAGAATGCATCATTTCTGTCGCCTTGTGTCTTGTCTCTGGACGAAACGAAGCAGCTGGCTGCCCCGGTGTGCCGTTAAGAGAGCCGGCAGACTCGAGTCGAGCGTGTTGTTGTTTATTGCTGAAGCTGAAGCTGACCAAAATGAAGTCGATGGACGGAGGCAAGTCGGCATCGAGTTTATCAGCGCTTGTCGGCCCCATTCTCGGCCCGAGGAGAGAAAAGGAGGCTACTAGGTAGGGCAAGTAACTACGGAGTATATATATACTTCACCCGAAGACTGGCAAGTATTCACACAAACCTCCCGTTTTCTTCTTCTTCTGCTCGGCTACTACTTACTACTTGATCAGACGCCCCCCCCCCCTCCTCGCTCCCGCGCCAATCACGCACAGCCTCGTCTATCTTGGCGTCAAAATGCCATTTCGCCCTGTCAGTTTCGGGCTCGGGCCATGCGCTGCGACCTCACTGCATGCCCTTGGCGGGAGGTTGCAGATGAGAGCTCGCACGCCATCGGTCCACCGTGACACCATTTGGTCACGGAGCTATCGACAAGTGCTGATGGGCGGTGGACGCCACGGCAGCCCGTACTCCGTACATTCAAACAGACATGAGGCGGTGCGCGGGATTGGGCTGATGATGAGCCCCCTCACTATTCCCTCCCGCCTTTCCCCCCAACGGTGGCCGGGAGCACATGTCAATCAATCCATCTGGGGCCTGAATGTTTTGCGGCTTTTCTCCATGCTGTCTGGGCTTTGTTGAACTAACTGCCCCCCCTCGGCTGGCCCGTTGGGCACATCTCTAGCGTCGCGTCTGATTTCCGGCCACGAGACAAAAGTCTATGAAACCACGAGGCAAATCGTCTGCTTCCAGAGACAAGCTCGGTTCACATGGTCGGCTGATAAGAAGAACGGTAGGTCCGTGCTGGATGTGCCCCCGACCTGGAGAGTGTGTGCGGTTCGGAAGCCCCAAGCAGTCAACTGGTAACGTGGTGCAGAACCACCTTGTCTTTATAACAGGCGCTAGAAATCCCCCGTTGTTTATTCCGGCCCTCCATCCTGTTCCATCTTTCCTCGCCGTCGGAGCTGCGATATGGCGGGAAGACGGCACGTTGGCGACGAGGTACAAGCCGTATTCGTACTTTGCAAAGACCCTGGCTGGCGATACATGAGAGTACATGCCGCCCATCTCCACACAAGGGCCCTGTTGGCTCAACCTCGTGCGGCTATTGACAGGCCGGCAGTGCCCCTCGTCCAGCGTCCCGTGGGCTGCGCAGGTGCATGCACGTACATATATATGTATGTACCACCCGCAAGGGCACCGGAAGGGCTTTTCGACAACTCGACCGCGCCAGCCCACCGTACTACATGTACTACATGCTCTATACGGAGTACTCCGTACGGATACATGGACCCTCGCCGACTACCTAATACCCTTGTGCTCTGTGTACTCCGTGCTCGCAAGTTGTGGTACTTGGTAGGTAAAGTGCAAAGCGCAAATTGTCGTTGTATGTATGTACATACATTCGAGTCCTCCATCGAGTTCCCCAAAGCAGTCATCCGTCGGCACACCCAACCGCATGCCCGCATCCCGGCGCCAGCAGACATGAGACAAGAAGCGGGCGGCAAACAGATACTCGCTGTACGAATATGTACCTGCCAACTGCCAAGCATGGCACATGGCAAGTACTAGGTACCTAGGTACTTGGACCTGACCAGTTGTTGAGTGTTCGGCAGCGACATTGTCTGCTAGCAATTGAGGGGATAGACGCCAACATACGCTAACATACATACGCCGCCACGACCATCTTCCCATCCCCACATGCTTCGCCCACAAAAAGAAAAGGTGGGCGAGGGAGGAGAGAAACCACGCAGCAACTGGACCCTCCCACATACTGTACCTAGGTACGAAGTACTTCGTACCTAATCCTCGTTAACAAGCGCACCAAGGTACTTCGTACTACCTGTAACTCTTACCCCCAGTAGGCAACCGTCTCGCTCCGTTTCGCAACATACACTTTTCTTCATTCCTTCACCACGTCTCCTCTAGTCAAGTCGGTCAGTCCCTTGCTCGTCATCGACTTCTCGCCATCGACAGCCCCCGTCGCCTCCGGTACGCGCGTCTTATTTTTTTTATCCATTTTTATTTCCCGCCCAAACCCGTCCGTGCCTTTGCCTCGCTCGTCTCGACGAATCTCGGCGACATGCCGGCCAGCATCGCGTCCTCGACGGCCACCTCAAGGCCCGTCGTGGCCATGGATCCCACGTCGACCGAGCACGACTTTCGCTTCCCCCGCCGGCCAGACGACGAGGGCCTCTGCTCGCCCGACGACGACGTGGTCAATCGCCCGTCGCCCGACGGCCTGCTAGGCGACGCCCTCTTCCCCTCGCTGCAGAGCGCCGCCCTCGACTCGCCCGACAGCCTCGATCAGCTGCGGCGCGACGACCCGCTCGCCACGCAGGTCTGGAAGTTCTTCAAGTCGACCAAGCAGCAGCTGCCCAACCAGCAGCGCATGGAGAACCTCACCTGGCGCATGATGGCCCTCGGCATGCGCAACGGCGGCCGCCGCGACCACCAGGAGCCGCTGTGCCCGAGCCACGGCGCCCGGTACGACGGCCGCCAGCCCGCTGCAGAACTGACTCGAGAGCCTCGCAGGCCCGCGGCCGTGCCGAATGCGCCCAGCGGCATCGCCCAGCTGCGCAAGACGTCGGAGCACAACGGCGCCGATGCCATGAACATTGACGACGTCTTCTTCGCCGACAGGCCAGACACCCCCCCGGCCGGCCTCATGTCGCCGCCTCCGCTTCCGTACAGGGCGGCAGACAGCCCGGCTGCTGCCGCCACGGCCATCCCCATCAAGCTGCGCCGCGACTCGGCCGCCCAATTCGTGCCCCAGTCGCTGCCCCATGACCAGCGGCCCCCCGACGACGAGTTCGACTATGTCACACGTCATCATCGCAAGACGAGCATTGACGAACGCCGCGTGAGTCCACCCCTGTCTGCTGGCCTGGCTCACGGCCCTGCGGCCCGCCTGCCTGCCGCCGCCGTCCGTGGTGTCTCCGTTGAACCTCATGCCACTTTTTTTTTTTTCGCCCTCCTTTCTTTCCCATATTCCCCCACTCGCAGTGCTGCCTGCCCCATGGTTGCCTGCCCGAAGACAGGGAAAAGAAATAGGAACCCCCCCCCCCCCCAAATCTCGCCGTGGCACTTTGGTGCAGCATCACATGCTCATCAATCTCACCAAATGCACAGAACCGAAAGCGCCCCGCAAACTTCTCCCCCCATGTGTCTGCCGTCAGCAGCAGTAGCGCCGCCGGCGGCGCTCATAGTCTCCCAGACGCCGACCTGCAGGGCTATTCTCTCGACAACACCAACCCTCCCGCCATGCACCACCACCATGCTCACCATCAACTGCCGACCGCCGGCTCGGCCATTCCCTTCAACCTAGACTCCTTTATGGACAGCGAGCCCGTCATCAACTCTGCGCCGCACTATCCGCAATCCTTCTCCTTCTCTCCCTCGACATCTCCAATGATACCCAATGGTCCGTTTTCCGCCATGTACAATAACAACAGCTCCTCTTCCCACACCGCAGACCTCTACTCTCCCACCGGCTCCGCCTACCAGTCGGCCGCCTCGACGCCGATCCCCATTGCCGAGAGCGACGGCTTCTACTTGGGCGCCCATGACCTGCGGCCCCAGCCTTCGCAGAGCTTCCGGCAGTCTGCTTCTCACGGCGGCTTGAGCAGCAGCATGGGCGCGGGACCGCACTTCATGTACAACGGCGCCAACGGCGCCAGCACCAGCACCCTCAGTAGCAGCCTCGTCATGTACCCTCCAGGCCCCGGCCCAGACGTCATGACGGCATTCGGCACGCCCCAGGGCTCCTTTGGCCACGTCGATCCGAACCGAGTCTTTCAGCACGATAGCCAGGGCACCTCCCCCGCCATGGCCATGCGCCAAGATCACATGTTTTCCTTTGGCGGGGATTCCGACGACGAGGACGCCAATGGCATGGGCGACCGCCCTGTGGGCATGCACGCTGATTTCTCGTCGGCTGTCGACGAGGCGGGCTCCCTGGGGTGGGACGCGTCGCTCCCCGGCCAGTTCAGCACCCAGGCCGCCCGGTTTCCTGGCGGCCCGCCCCGGAAGCAGGTCATGATAGGAGGCACCACTACCGACTATGTCGACAACAGCGGCGAATGGGATCACACGGGGTTGGCCCGATCACAGTCGCAGTCGTTTAGACACGGGAGCGACACGCGCCAGCAGAGGATCCCTCGCAATGCCTCGACCCCCTCCCACCTGGCGACCGCCGCATTTGATCAGGCCGCTCAATCGATGCCCGCCTCACCCGGAGGGGAAGTCAATGGGGTCATGTCGGGCTTCTCCTCGGCCGCGCCTAGCCGGCCGCCGTCGCCGCCGGGTCTCAGTCGCGACTCGTCGACCAACCTGCAGGCGGCCGCCGGAGGCCAGAGCGACGGGAGCCAGCCAACCACTTGCACCAACTGCTTCACCCAGACCACCCCACTGTGGCGGCGCAACCCCGAGGGCCAGCCCCTCTGCAACGCTTGCGGCCTCTTCCTCAAGCTGCACGGCGTCGTGCGGCCGCTCAGCCTCAAGACCGACGTCATCAAGAAGAGGAACCGGGGCTCTGGGGGCACCGGCGCTGTTGGCTCGGGGGGCCGCGCGAGAAAGCACGTAAACGCAAACAGCTCGGCCGCCGCCTCGCGCAAGAGCTCGACGCTGTCCATGTCGACGACGGCCGCCAAGAACAACCCTCCACCGACCACCGCGTCGCCCCCGGCCAGTCGATCCCCTGTCGGCGCCAAGGGAAGCGAGAGCCCGGCCAGCGGCGGCCTCGGCTCCGGGCTCAACACGGCCGACAGCACCCCGACGAGCCACTTCGGCAACACGGGCCCTGCCGCTGGCGTCGCGGTCGTGGGCGTCAAGGGCGCCGTGCCGATTGCAGCTGCTCCCCCTAAGACGACGCCTGGTCCAGGCGCGTCGTCGGCGTCTCGCCCCCCTGCCGCCTCGTCGAAGCGCCAGCGTCGGCATAGCAAGAGCGTCGGCTCCGAGTCGTCTACGGGCATGGACCTTGATAGCCCCGGTGAGACGGCCTCTCCTCACGAGGTTGCTCGCTCCCTGGGCCACGTCTCTGGCATGGGTCCCGTGCCCGGCACTCTGATGGCTAGCCCCTTTGGCGTCAACCAGCGGACGCCCATTGCGCCCGGCGGCATGATACCCATGGCTCCGCACCAGGCCACCAGGGCGAGCCCTCCCGGCGCGCAGGAGTGGGAGTGGCTGACCATGAGTCTCTGACGACTCGTGCCTGGCCACGTCCGACTAACCTACTTGCATGTCTTGACGCATTACGCACTGCCTCCTTTTCTGGACGGCATGACGACTACCTTTGCGCAATCCTTTGCCATTTATATTCGGGGTACCGGATGCAGCGGCGTGTAGACGGGGAACAGGGAGTCAAATCCCAACGTCGATTCACTTTTTCCCTTTTGGACATGGGTTTATATAGTCGGCGCTCTCTGCAGCGACGCCGAGGCGGGAAGCGTCGTCTGAGCAGAGGCTCACTCACGCGCGCACTGGCCAAGGAGTGCGAAACGGCAGTGCGGCACTGGCGTTTGGAGGAGCACGAGGGATGCGCAACCAAGTCGTCTGCATGGCTCGCCGGCCGGCGTGACGTGCAGAGCTTCATTGGCGTCGAGTCGAGCCCGCCCGTCTCAGCTGTCGCTTTCTCCTCGCCTTGTGTCGGGCCTTGTTTCTTGGCCTTGGGCTGGATGCGCCGTGTCGTCTCCTTGACCCTAGAGTCTTTTTACGTGAGCTCTTTTTTCTTGGGTTGCGGTAATGCTGGGGACAGCGGGCTACTAGGAATCTTCTTCACCATGGGACAGCGGGTAAGGAAGAGAGGGTTCTCACAGGTAGTCGTCATGATATATCACTTGCATTGTTTCATTCGCACTCATACACGCATAACGCGTCTCGACACCACCAATTGTATGCTCCCTCCCTCGCTCTCGCCACCATTAGCCATGGCCAGACTGTCAGGTATCCCGCGCTCCAAAGAATACAGAAAAGAAGAAGACTACATGTGCGCAACACCTCCCTCGCACCAGAGGGAAACGGGACGAAAGCGCGTGGCGTCTCCTTGGTGCCGCCGGGTCGCGGCGCCCGGGTAGATGCCTGTCGAGGCCAGGAGCAAAATGCGAGCAAGAAATAAGACGAAAAGGGGGGAGCGGGAGGCAGATGGCCACTACCACCGCGGCCGGGCCGCCCGACCCATCACAGTATCGCTCTGCCGATGGCGCAGTCCCCGCCAGAGCCGGACCGGGCTCCTCTGCTCGTTCTAAAGCATCGTGCCAAACGGCTCCGCGTCCGACGTTGGGGTCTTCTTTCGCGGGCTGCTCCCGTCCTCTCCGACGGGCTTGCGATGCCTGAACGTGAACCCAACAAAGAGGCTTTTGCTCATTGCTTCGTCTCGGTCAGCCATCGACTCGAGCGCCGCCTGCTTGTCGTGCACCTCCTTGTACTTGGCCATGTCGGCTTCGTTGCTAAAGTCGTCAAAATAGCCAGCGTCCGTATCCGAGTCCAGCTCGGGGACAAAGGGTGCCCGCGTCTCGCGCAGCGTTTCCCATTCCACCTCGGCAAAGTACTGATGGCCGTAGATGTCTTGGATGTTGGAGAATCGTCGCGTGCGCGAGTTGATACACCTGGGGCTTTGGTGTCAGCAATCGCATGTTCTCTTCAGGCAGGGGACAAGTCGGCCATGACTCACGTGGTCATGAAGCTCCAGGTACGGTTGCTCAAGAAGTAGCTGGGGTCCTCCCACACCGGTCTCTTGAGCACGTCCTTCCAGTGCTTGAGGTTGCGCCAAGTCTCATCGGGCGAGGCTCCCGCGAAGGGGGGGAACCCTGTCAGAGCTTCGAAGAGCATGCATCCCAAGCTCCAGTAATCGACCGTGAAGTCGTATTCCTCGCCCCTGAGGACCTCGGGGGCCATGTAGTCGGGCGAGCCCACAATCGACTTGGCATAGTTGACGTCGTTTTGGCGCATGTTACGGTAGCTTTCTCGACGTTCGGCCACGGTTCGCTGATCCATGGGCTTTCCAAACGGCACCGACGTCGCCGACGCCTCTTCCAGCTTAATCCGCATCGACTCGATCCGAGCAGGGGCGAGCAGGCCCGCGGCAAGGCCAAAGTCGGTCAGCTTCACATGGCCGGTCGAGTCCACCAGGAAGTTCTCTGGCTTGAGGTCACGGTGAATGTATCCGAGCTGATGCAGGGCGTTGACGGAGCAAAACATCTCGGCAATGTAGAAGCGAGCATGTCGGTTGGACAAGACACCCGTGTTGTTAAGCAAGGTGCGGAAATCGCCGCCCGGCACGTATTCCATGGCAAGATATATACTCTTGTCGTCCTGGAAGGAATAGAGCAGGCGGACCAGCCAATCGCTCTGGGACGAAGTGAGGATGTCTCGCTCCGTGAGGACGTGGCGAACCTCGTCAAGCTTGAAGAGCAGCTTCTTGCTCATGACCTTGAGGGCGCACACCTCGCGCGTATCCTTCTTCTGAGCGAGGAAAACCTGGCCGTAGCCGCCCTGGCCGACCTGGGTCAGGATCTGGAAGTCGCCCTGTCGGAGTCGCACACGCCGCTTGCGAAGGTTGGCGCGTTCGCGGCCCGTGTATTTGGACCACATCTGGGCGTGGCTCTGCTCGTCAGTGGCGGGGGGCGGCGGGTAATCGGCCTTGAACGCGGCGAGGCGATTCTGGCGCGCGCCGACGTATGTCAAGAGATCAAAGTAATAATCTAAAAAGTCTGGCAGGCCGTCAGCACAGAGACGTCGACCGGCATGGTAGCTTGGAGTGGGCAAACATACATAGCTGCGTCACATTGACCAGTCTCTTGATATTGGGCTTGTTGAGAATCTCACGCTCCTCGGGCGTCAGGCCTCGGGAGGTGTTGAACTTTTTGGGGGCGGGAGTGAGGGGGCGCTCTCTGGGCTCGTAGAGCTGCTGGCGGGACAAGGCTGCGTAGTTGTGCTGCAGGGGCGAGTCGGTGCCCAAGAGGCGCGACGGCGGTGGCGTGTTTTCTTGCCCGCGCTTCTTGAGGGGGCTCCCCGATGACGCAGTCTTGTGGATGACGCTATCGTCGACATTGAGGCTCGTCTCGTCGAGAGGCTGTGCATTTTTTTTTCTGCCCGGGGACAGAGGCGTCACTACGCTCTGGGGCCGCGACAGTCGGAAAGGGCCTTCGGCGGTGAAGTTGTTGAGCGTGAGCGCGTTCTCCAATGCAGCGGGCAAGTCGTGTGCGCCGGGAGGGACCGTCTTCTTGCTGGGACTGCCCTGGGGCGTGCTTGGGGGATTGATGAGGTTATTGTTGGCGCCGGCCCTCTTGATGGGTGTGCAGGGGCGAGCGTCGGCGTCGGCGAAGGTCTTGTCCTTGTTGCCGGGGAAGAAGTTGGCCATGAAGCCGGCCATGCTTGCGGCGGCGGGGGGCAGCAAGTCGTGGCGAGGCCAATCGTGGTGAATGGAGGGGAGAGACGGCGGAGAGAAGACTTGTTCTGGCGGTTGTTGGCTTGCTCGTTGACGACGCCTGAGAAAAGATGTTGTTGGTTTGGGGGCGCGCAAGGCGATGACGTGAGAGAGAGAGAGGATGAACCAACGGGAGGAAATATGGACGAGGGGCTGAGGGGATGGAAGGAGGGAAGAGAAAGGTGAACAGGGTGCGAAGTAAGAGCGACGGAAAGATGTTTGTGTCGCTGCAGTGAGGCTGCGGCGGGGTGCAGCAGGACCGAGCAAGGCAGGCAGCCGAGGGGTGGCGACAAGGGATGTTGATGATGCGATGCAGGTTAGGCTGCACGAGCTTCAAGTAAGTATGTATGTATCCGTACCCGACAGCTTTGCTCTTCTCTTTCCGACTGTTTGGCGGCATGTCATTGGGTGGGGCGCCCGCCAACGTCAACACGGTTGCAGGGGCAACGATTGGGCAGGTATGACACGCCACGGAGCAGCTCCACCCTGGAATTCCAGCCCGCCGTTCCAGCCAGGGCCCGCCAAAGTACTACCTATGTACTCGTATGTACTTCGTGTGGATAGACCTGTTCCGTCTTGATAAACGTCAGCACCTGGACGGCATGCGACTTGATCGTACCAAGTACGGATACGGGAATACCTATGGGATACATGGGTAGGGATTCGATTCCTTGCATGACCTCATCGTCACCACCAACAGCAGACCTCAGGCCGGCGGAGCTCGTCTCGAAGCAAGGGAGAGTCATCAATTTAACATTGTCCCACAGGTCTGAGAAACCCATGGTTGCCCCGACGCTTCTTTTCCCTCCCACGGCACTCACGCGAGGGACAAGATGCATGTTTTAAACTCCATCCATGCATGTATAAATAGCCCCTCGGGTCCGGCCGACAATGTCCGCCGTCGCCCTCTATTCTGCCACAGCCGCCTATTAGTCCTTGTCGAACCCGCTGTCGAACACTTATTAGTGCGCGCTGCAGATTTGCTGTCACTGTTATAGATCTCCATCACGGCTATAGGACATCGGAGTGTGTTAGAGTACCAATATAAATGCGCCTTTACCACCGCCGCACCGCTGTCCCTGCTTCCCGAGTTTTCCTCGTACGTTAGCACGGCGTCGTCGAAGTGGGTGGCGCATAAGCTAGAGGCCGTCGAGCTCGCCTAAACCTGCCCCTCAAGCTGGTATAAAGCCATGATGGCCATGGCTGGCTGGGGGGACCTGGAACTCGTTATCGGTTATGCCGAATGCTCTGCAGAACATACGGTAGTGACACAGGCGACCATCATGACGGAGCCGCCGCCGACGACGACCGCTGTGCCATCGGGAACTAGCCACGATATCTGACAGTCAACGGGTAGTAAAACACTTTATGACAGTTGAGCCGCAATAGGAGTGTTCTTCTTCATCACCAAATTTGACCGCCATAACATAGAGTTAGCTGCACCTAACACGGTTAGAACCCCGCCTGGCGCGCAAATGTACATACGAATACTTCGTACGAAGTAGTGATCTGTAGCTTCTCATCTAATCTTATCAATCTCCCCGCACCTCCTGATCACTCCCCAGGAAGGCGCCGTGATACTCGGATCCCGCGACCTCTGACCTCGAACCCCTTCTCGTCATCCCACCTACATCAAACATCCGGCCTCGAAGAGTATTTCCATCCCCCCGCTCTTCCCCTCCTGTGCAACATTGCTGCCGCCTTTAACCTTTGCTGTTCCTTTCCGCAACCACGCGCCAAGCGACACGCCGCCATGAAATCCCTCAAAGTCACCACAGGCTTCCTTGGGCTCGCCGGCGCCGCTGCCATGCCCCAGGTGCCTCTTGGAGACTTGGCCGAATCAAGTCGGATCCCCAACAGCTCCGAGTCGGCCGCCATGGGCCGCCGCATCCTCGCCTTGTCCAAGCTCGCCACCTTCTCGACCGTCTTCCCCGATGCCTCCCCCAACAGTCCCGACTACTACCATGGCCCCGAGACGTTGCACAGCCGCCCAGAACGACTGGCCGGCGCGCCTGTGGGACTGGTGGACTACGTTGCCGACTGCGAGGACGACGGCAACCCGACGGTCCTGGCCATCACCATCGGGACCAGCTTTCAAAACGTCCGCGCCGGGTCCAACCTCACAATATCCATGAGGTGGGCTCCCCCGCACCCGCCCGCCAAGCGCATCTCCTTCCTCCGCCGGCTCTCTGCCTACATCCCCTTTCTGTCTCGCCGCGACCCCTACCACGGCGCATCGACACGCGCGCAACTCCCAGACACGGTGCCATACTCGGCTGCCAATCTTGCGCGTTTCTCCTTGTTCGGATACTTGGAGCCCATCACTGCTTTGCAGCTAAAGGCCAAGAACGTGGCCGAGTGCTACGTCGGACAGCACCAGGACGCCAGGATCTGGCTGCCAGGAAACAAGATACACACCAGCGCGTGGATGAGGTTTGTGGTGACGGATGTGTACTGGATTGGCGGGTTTGGCAACAGGGCCTACATTGGCTGGATCCCCGTCCAAGAGTGGAGGGGCGTGACCAGGGAGCAGTGGCGGTCCATCAAGCTGCCTGGAGAGAAGAAAGGCTGGAGCGAATGGAGCGTCGACATGGTCGGCGAGCTCTGAAGGGTCGCTCCCTGTTTGGGGAAGCGGTGCCTTGCTCTACCGGCGACCGGACGGCGACCGGACGGCGACCGGACGGCGACCGGACGGCGACCGGACAAGGACTCTTGACTGCTGCGAGCGGCATCGTTGCGCTGTTTGTTGGTCGACCATTGTACCTAGCCTAGGATATCGACTCCGACCCCTATTCTAGTACAAACCATACCCGGCTACCAACGGACGTCTCATCCCGCGTCGACGATGTGTGTGTGGACGGGGCTTGTTTCACCACCCCCCTCTCCCGGACTGCTTGAGCGCCTAAAACATTCGACCTACGCACCTCTGCACCCACGGGGCGACGAGTCTCGTTGCGATTGTTTGGCCCGTCCCGTCGTTGTTCGCATTGGGCGACGGCTCCCCGGAGCTTCGGCTTGCCAACGTCGCTCGGGCGTTGTCGGCAGCGTTCCGGGTCGCCACGCGGTACAAACTCAAATATGTACCAAAAAAGACCAGTTTACTCATCCCCGTTTCAGCCGGGACAGACAGAAACCGTCATTAGATGCCAGGGAAAGCGGTTTCATGGCGCCGGTAACCAGTCCGATGAACGTCGGGGAGGCGGGAGAGCCTCCGGCTGGGCCGATCCCGGGCCGTATGCTACGACCACGTTGGTCGTGTAAATCCTGGACGAGACACATGTTGATGTATTTGTAGGGTTTCGAGAGACGCCAGGGGAGGGACGACTTGGTTCAAGATTTCTGCGCCGAGTCATTTCTCTTGCCGATCTGGAACTGCCGAGGGCTATTTTACGGGGTGATGACTGCAATACAGCTCACACCAAGTAGAGAGGCTGGCCTCGAGAGCTCACGCGCTTGGCAACAAATATGCGAAAAGAGCGGACCAGCCAGGCGAGTCCCGGCCGTGATCGGTAGCCAGAGTCGGCAATCGTGTCGATCAAGCTCTACCCTCGCTGCACCTTTGGGACACACGAGACGCACGTTGAAGCGGGAGAAAAGGGTGGCCGTACCGCATCTCGACGGCCTCGGGCCGGCACGAGGGGGGGAAGAAGGAGTGCGGTCCACGGGGTCATGGCCGCGAGACATGCGTGCGTCTCAGCCGGCTTTGGGCCACGGGTCTCAGATCATCTCCGCGGGCCTCGCTGCGCCGTACTGGAGATGTCGGGGACATTGGCCGCCGGGTAAAAGCCTGTGTTCAACATCGTGAGGCGGCCCCAAGGTTCCAAGGCGCTTGCACAGAGCGTGTTCGAGGAAGGCGTAGATGGTCGACCACGAATATTAGGTAGTTGGACGGAAGCCCTCGCGGCATCCATCCTCAGAGGCGGGTATGTGTCTGTTGGGTCGCACCCGGTAAAAACACATGTGAGCTCTCGCCGGCTTCCATCAGCAGAGGAAGAGAACAAGCTTTGCAGCGGCAAGAGAGCAAACGGAGAGGCGGAAGGGCGGCGCCGGCAGAGGTCCCGGTACCTATGTACAGTGCGAGTGGTGTTCAAGACAAGACACGGAGCAGACCAGTTGCCGCATCAGTCAAGACGAACGTGTTGACATGGATGTCAGCGTTTACTAGTTACCTACTGTCCAGGGGGGGCCACAGGGTGCAGCATCCACTGGCAAAGAGATCCAAGCCTGCAATCGCGCCCAAGAATCGTCAACAAATGTCTCGCTGGCAATGTCACCTCGACTCGAGTTGAATGCACAGTGCACGCGTGTGACTGTCCTCGAGATCGATCGCGTGAGGTACCTATGTACCTAACCGGTCCGTACGGCGAGCCAAGGTAGATACTTGTCATTCGACACCTGGACCTCGCCTCCCGCGCCTAAATGGCGGTGTCTGCAAGTTTCTACCTCATATGCCTGGTGTCGCCTGACTTACCAAGTTAGGGAACGACCCCCTGCCTGTTGTCGTGCTAGGTATCAACGGGTACTAGCTGGAAGTACATGCTGTAGAGCCCCCTTGCAAGTGTCTCTCCCCCGTACCATCAGCTAAGACGTGATTAAGCTGCCCTGCCTGGCCATTACGGAAGGCCATAGCTACATATGTTTCAAAACCTCGACGTGGCCGAAAATCCCTACGAGCACCTAAGGGGGGAAATAAAAAAGGCGATAGGGGTAATGTCCCCCCCTTACCCCCCCTATCTTATAAAACTTTATATAATATAAATTTCTATAAATAGAAAAGTTATATAAAAACCTTTTTCTATTAGTACTAATATATTAGAGTATATTTAAAAAGTAATAATAAAAACTTTATATAAGTTTTAAAACTATAGAAATAAGTATAAGGATTAATTAATAACGTTATATATATAAGAATATAGTTATTATTAGTAAGGCTTTAATAACGGTAATTAGCCGGATAGATTTATTAAGTTATTATATTATTAAATCTATAATCTAGCTAAGGAAGAGGGGAAGGCCTTATAGAGATATAGCCTTATTACGTATACGTAATCCGTAGGATTACGTATGCGTAACTACCTTAATAATGCGGATATCCCTTATTCCTATACTAGTAGTTCTTTTAAGATAATAATAAGAGTAATAAGAACCCTTTTTTCCTACTAAATAAAGATACGTAATAAATAAAGGGAAAGAGGGCCGTTTAAGCCGTATAGTATAAAGAGCGTCGGGGCGGTTAAAGCATTAAGGCGGCTGCTAAAGGCGTAGCGTAAGGCTACTAAAGGCGTAGGGCGAGGCTGCTAAGCTAAGGGCGAAAAGTAATATAACGAATATAGGCTACTAAGGCTATAAAAGGCGTTATAAAAGGCGTTGCTAAAAGTATTGCTAAAGATATAAAAGTAGGGCGTAGAAAGCAAAGTAAAGAGCGTAGGTAAATTCGAGGTAAAAACGAGGCAAAAAGCAAGGCGAATTTAAAATAACGAGTATTAGGAAGGAAAAGGCTAGTAATACAACGAGTAGCTAAGGGCTACGGGCTACGGCGTTAAAGTCCCTAACGATGCTATATTACGCTTTCTAAAGCTCTTTCTAAATTAGAATAAAAGGCGAAAAGCAGCGTGCGGGCTTTAAAGCAGCAGGCGGGCTTTAAAGCAGTAGGCGGGCTTAAAGCAATAGGCGGGCTTAAAGCAGTAGGCGGGCTTAAAGCAGTAAGCGGGATTAGTAATTAACCTAGTCGACTTAAAGCAACTAGCGGCTTTATGTTTACGGCGGGCTTATAGCAGTAAGCGGACTATATTCTCGTAGGGCTTAAGGCAGTAAGCGGACTATATTCTCATAGGGCTTAAGGCAGTAAGCGGACTATATTCTTATAGCTTAAGGCAGTAAGCGGACTATATTCTTATAGGATCGCGAGGGTCTTTACGATGCTTATTAAAGCAAGCGGCGGGCTTTTAAGGACGCGTAGTCCGAGGGTCGGGCTTATAGTTATTTAGTATGCCGTTAGAAGAGCTTTTCTTAAGGGAGCGCTTAAAAGAGCTCTTCGGCGGTTAATAGGTATACTACGTCGGCGGCGGCGGCATTAGTTGCTTAAACTAGCTATTAAAGGAGTCGAGGTTATCGTAGGAATTACGAGGGTTTTCGTAATGCTTATCGTAACGGCGTTACTAACGCACTATTAATTAACGTAACTCTTCTTCCTTTAGGAAGCGAGATAGGATTAAAGGATAGCTAAAGAGACTTCGAAATAAAGAGGTTAACGTAGTAATATTATAATTAAGAGGTCTCGTTCTTAGTATAAAGATAACCTTCTCTAGGTATTCCCGCGTAAGGTGTTTTTTACTTTCGAGGGTTATAGATCTTACCTCTTCTTTCCTAACTATTTATAAAGAAATCTCTTAGTAGGTAAAACTAGCGGAGAAGCCTTTACTAATTAGTATTAGTAAGGCTTTAATAACGGTAATTAGCCGGATAGATCTATTAAGTTATTATATTATTAAATCTATAATTTAGCTAAAGAAGAAGGGAAGGCCTCGTAGAGATATAGCCTTATAGTATATATGTAATCCGTAGGATTATATATATATAACTACCTTAATAATACGGATATCCCTTATTCCTATAGTTATATAACTTAGGAATAAAGTCGTTACTATATTATAGACTTTATATAGGAATAAGGTAATAAGTATCGGACTAATCTAGTTATATAAGGGAGAAAAGGGTTATAAGTTATAACCCTTATTAAGGCCTTAATAATAGCGTTATCGGGAGCGTTATATGCCCTAACTAAGCTCCTTTTAAAGCCTACGACGGGCTTAGTTAAGACGTATAAAAGGGCCCCCTTTTTACTCCTCTTCGCCTTAGCTAAATAACTATATTTTAGACTAATCTAGCTAGTTTATAACCCCTTTTATTTATTTAATTAACTAATACTAATTAGTAATTAAACGATTAATTATAGATTAGTAAGGTTAAAGAGGCAAGAGTTATTATTACGATATAGGACCGTCGTTACCTTTAGTAGTACCGTCCCTCCTATATTAAGAGATAACCCTTCGTGCTAAGAATAAGGCATCTTACTAAATTACCGGCCGAGATACCTTTTAAGCTATTAATTAACGTTACTGCTTTCGTAGACTATAGCGACCTTAATCAATAGTACGTCTATAACGCGACGAGCCTACTACCTGCTCCCGGCAAGCATCGACCCTTTAACGTTGCTAAAGGAATCTACTTAAATTACCGACTAAATCCCTTCTTTAACGAACTAATCGATAACCGTTGCCTTAAAGAATAAGCATTACGGGACCCCTTTAACATCGCTGCTTTCGCAGACTATAACAAACTAATCGGCGACCCGCTGCTTATTTCGATAAATATATCGCGAAGACCCTCGCGATCCCTATAAACCTAGTTATCTACGATAATACCGACGAACCCGGCTTTTGCCCTTACCGCCGCCGGCCTAGCGATAGACACTTATACGGTAGATAACGCCGTTACCCTACAAGCTCTTTTAATAGCTCTTACGAATCCGGCTCTAGCTCTTTAGCCGGTAGCTCCTATAAGCCTAGCTCTTTAGCCGGAAGACCTTAAAAGTCCGACTCCGCAGCTAAAAGCTTCTTAGCTAGCACCTCCTATAGACCCGAAATATACTAATTAGTTAAATAGCATCGGTATCTATAAGTTATTACATAACTAAGTCGACCTTAACCTTGTTAATAATATCGACCCTAACGAATAAAGCTAAATAGTAGTAACTATATACGTCGTATTATATATACTATACGTAAGAGTAGGAAATATTAATAGATACTACTTGCTTTAGGATTTTAAAGACTCCTTTAAAGACTAGACCGAAGCTACCTAGAATAAGGTCTAACGAGACTATAGAAGGGCATTGCGAACGTTCGTATAAAGGCGTAGGCTCTATATAGGACGAAAGGACGAACCGATCGGACCTTAATTCGTTATGCTATAGGCCGCTAATAGGCCTTTGCCTTAGCCTTAAAAAGAATTCCTCGAGATAGACTTCGATATTAGAATAAAGGCTTACGTAGAAAGGAATAAGCTGCGATCCTAGCTCGGCTTACCGCTATATAAAGCCTATATTAAATAGGCTCTTACGCTTACGCCCGCCGCTGCTCCTACTCTTACTCCCGCCGTTATAAGCACGCCCGTTCTAATAACTGCTCCGCCGACTATTTAAAGTCCGCTAGTTAATTTAGCTTCGGTAGCCTCGCCCTTAGCCTCGCTGTCCTTAACCTCGCCGGCACCCTTATCGTTACCCTTAAGCCGGTATAACCCTATAGAGACCCCTAACTCCCGCCGGCACGACTTAGTTTCCTACGGGGAAAATCCTATAGCTGCCCCTAGCTTCTATAGGCATAGCCCCGGTGCCGGCCCTATAATAATAATAACGATTTCTTCGCCTTTAAATAAAATTCCGCTAGTTATTCCTATTATTCTAAGCCGGCCCTTTACTTTAAGCCGGCTTTTTATTATACGCCGGCTCCCCCTTCGAAGCCGACTCCCCGCTTTAAGCCGGCTCTCCTATTCGCCCGCTCTAAGCTCTCGCAATAGCTCTTCGGACTACTACTATAACGACTCCCCTAGCAGCTTATTAAGCTGCTTTTCTATAAGCTCTTATAGTAGCTCTTCGGCCTGCTCTTTTAACCTTTAAAGTAGCTTAGTAAGCTGCTCTCCTATTAGCTCTCGTAGTAGCTCGTTAAGCTGCTTAAAGCCTATAAAGCTACCGCGTATATAGCAGCTTCCTTAACGTTAGTAGTACGCTCTATAGTATATCCTTAAGCTAAGCTAATACCGCCGCTACTAATTACCCTTTAAGTCTTATAGCGTACTCTTTCGCTACCTTAGCGAAGGATATTACTATATAAAACGCGTATAGACTTCCTTTTAGACCGTTATGCCTTAAGCCCGGTATATACTATAGTAGACCCCCTTACTATAAAGGCATTTACTAAAGTAGGCTAATTGCTAGCACTATTTTTCCTACTTTAACTCCCGAGGCGTACTCTTCTATTACCTTACTAAAGGATATTACTACCGGAAGCGTATATAAGCTTCTTCTTAGCCCGTTGCCCGATAGGACAAATAGTAGGATAAACGGCACCCTCCCCCTTAAGGCAAGGGACACTCTTCCGCCCGGCCCTAGCCTACTGTCCGGCATACCCTCTTATAGGACCGTAACGTAGAAGACTCTTACTAAAAGCCTATATAGGCTTCCTCCCTACTAGTTGCCTAATAGGCACCTTCTTCCCGCTAAGCACCTACGTTACGGTAGACGCCGTCCTTGCCTTTATACGTTATTCTTCCGAGGTTCGGCAACGCGCTTATCGCACTATACGGCTAGCTTAAAATAGCGCTATAATAGCAGCTAGCCTCGCGAGCTTCCGTACCGTTAGCCTCGCGAGCCTAGTAGAAGAAAAGCTCCTAAGGGATGTCTTTATTTATTGCCCCCCCTTCCTTGCCTATTGCCCCTTCCGGCCCCTCTCGCCTTCTACTTAGCCGTTCCTTTATATATTCTCGTTATTCTCGTTGCTTATTATTTCGCCCGTCTCCCTAATGCCTTATTTCTTCGCGTGTTTATTGCCTATTATTCCGAGTGGAATTTCCGCGTATTATTCTTTGCTATTTCTATAATTTATTCGCCCTTTTCTACGTATTATTCGCCCTTTTCCTAGCGTTATTCCCTTTTTCCCGCTTTATTGCATTATCTTATTTATTATTCGTATTTCCTACTAATTGCTCGTATTTTCCGCACGATTATTCCTCGGCCGCTAATTATAGTTTATACTTATTATTTATATTTATTAGTATTAGTTAAGCTCTACTATATAAGGTTAACTAAAAGGGGTGTGTGTTATATCTAGCTTACTAGCTAGAGAAGGGAAGGCATCGCGGAGATATAGTCTCGTTGCGTATACGTAATTACGTAGATTACGTATCTATAATAGCACCTTATGTATCCCTTATCCCTTATTCCTATACTAGTAGTTCTTCTTTAAAAGGCTATAAATAATAATAACTTAGTAAGGTCGAACTAAAGGAATATAACCTAATTAAATATATTAAACGAACGAACGTAACGAAAAAGGGAAAGAGGGATCTTACGATACTATCGAAGGTTAGGCTAAATAGGCTTCTAAATATAGATCGTAAATATAATTTAAAGTAAGCAATAAAGCAATAAGTAAGTAACAAAGCAATAAGTAAGTAATAAAGCAACGAGAGAGTAATAAAGCGAGTAACGCAATAAGCGAATAAAGGGAGCATTAGGAAAGGAGCGTTAGGAAGTTAGGTAAAGCAACGAGTAGCGAGAATACATAAAGGAAGGGTTAGGTAGAGTAATAGGGCTAAAAGGAGCTAAGGAAGCTCGCGAGGCTACGGAAGCTCGCGAGGCTACGGAAGCTCGCGAGGCTAGCTGCTATACCGTTGCCTTAAGTTAGCTACGCTAAACGAAGGGTGCGTTACTAAAGCTCGGAAGAATAACGTATTAAGGCGAGGGAGGCGTCTGCCGGGACAAAGGCGACTGCTATAGTAAGGGTAACTACTAGGTAACCGGCGAGGAGAAAGCCTATATAGGCTTTATATACTAGTCTCCTTCTCTACGGTAATAAGAGAGTAGCCGGGTAGTAAGCTAAGGCCGGGGAGACTATCGGTTATTGCCTTATTGCTTAACGGGTAGAGGGGAAGCTCGTATACGCTTTTAGTAGCGATATCCTTTAGTAAGGTAACGAAAGAGTACGCCTTAGGAGTCGAAGTAAATATCGTAGTGCTAGCAATTAGCCTACTTTAAGGCATACCAGGCTTAAGGCATAACGTTCTTTAGTATCTACCGGGCTTAAGGCATAACGGTTTAAAAGGAAGTCTATACGCGTTTTATATAGTAATATTCTTCGCTAAGGTAGCGAAAGAGTATACTACGAGACTTAAAAAGGGATTTATAGCGGCGGTATCTACTAGGTATTAGGGTATGCCGTTTATGCTATTAAGGAAGCTGCTATAGGAGCGGCTTCGTAGGTTGCGAGTAGCTTAGCGAGCTACTGCGAGAGCTAATAGAAGAGCAGCTTAAAGAGCTGCTTTAAGGGCCGAAAGAGCAGTCCGAAGAGCTACTATAAGAGCTTAGGGCGGGCGAAGCTAACGGCCGGGTTAGAATAAGGAGTCGGCTTAGCCGGCTTAGCGAAGCTTATAGCTACGGCTGCTACTATAGACTTATAGCAACTAGCGGACTTTAAGCAGTCGAAGCCGTTAGTATTAAGGGCGAGGAAGGCGACGGCGAGGCTAGCTTTAGCGTTATCGTAATAAGCTTCGGCTACGGCAAGCATTTCTATATATAGTCCCTTAGTAGCGGCGGCTTTATTCCTTAACATCTTTATATACGGTCCCTTATTATCTCTATCTAGTAGCGAGCGCTTATTAACCACCGGGTTAAATACCTAAGGTTCGTCTTAAGGCTACGGTAGTAGGGGGTTAAAGAGCGCCTTAGGATTACCGCCGTATATTATAAAGAAATTAAATTGCTGCGCTAAAAGGGTATTTATCCTGCCTATATAGATACTACGCTTTCTTAGCAGTTGCCGTAGAGCTCTCTTAAAGTCCTAATAAAGCTTATCCTACGTATATTTAGTCTAGTACTTAAATAATATCTTAAAGAAGCCTAGTATCTCGATGCCTTATAGATAGGTGTTATATTCGCAATAGGATATATATATAGCAATGTGTGTTATAATTGCGACCGTATCCTAATCTCGTTTAATATTGCCGTCCTAAAGGCTTATATTAATTTGCTTATATAAGGTCTTTAGTAGGGCCGTTATCTTCTCTATTATAAGGTAATCGAGTAGTATAACGTTTGCCGCTAGGGCGTTTGCCGCTAGGGCGTTTGCCGCTAGGGCGTTTGCCGCTAGGGCGTTTGCCGCTAGGGCGTTTACCGCTAGGGCGTTTACCGCTAGGGCGTTTGCCGTAAGGGCGGCTATAGTAGCGTCGGTCGGGACGGCGGGATTATCTACCGTATAGGTAGCGGCGGCGGCTATAGGATTCGGGCTTATAGAGGTTATTATAGATAACTAGGTTTATATATAGGGATCGCGATATTCTTCGCGATAGTTATTATAACGGTCGGAGGAATCTCTTAGTAAGTAAGACTAGCGGATATCCTTCTCTTATTAGGTTTATTGCGTTGCTAACGCACTTGTAATTAATGTCGTGCTTCTATCGAGGATAGCGGCGATAGGGTTAATTAAAAACTTAAAGGAATCTCTTAGTAGGTAAACTAGCAGAGATCCTTATTCTTAGTATAAATAACCCTCTCTAAGTATACGGAATATAGTTACTAAAGACGAAGATCTATAGCACGTTCGAGGATGCGTATCTGCCTCTTCTACCTAGCTGTCTATAATTAAGCGGATTAATTACTAATTAGTATTAGTTAGGCTCTACTATATAGGGTTAATTAAAAGGGGTATGTGTTATATCTATCTTACTAGCTAGAGAGGGGAAGGCATCGCGGAGATATAGTCTTATTGCGTGCACGTAATTACGTAGATTACGTATCCGTAATAGCACCTTGCGTATCCCTTATCCCTTATTCCTATAATTAGGCAATTTCTAGCTTAATGCGTCTTTTCCGTTGTTTCTTATTCGCGGTCTATTGTTTCTTTATTCGCGCTTATAGCCCGAATTAAGGCCTTGCAAAGACTTAACTAAGGTCTATTCCTACTCGAATAGACGCTTTATTCCGCCTTAAACACTAGAGGATGCCCTTAATTTAGCTCTTCCGAATGCTCGTTTTCTTACTTATCGCGCCGGGCTACTTACTGCTTATTTATTGCGTTCGATTAAGCGATTAGTCCGTTAGTATAGTATTTACAGCCTCTAAAAAAGAACTACTAGTATTGGACTAATCTAGTTATATAAAGGAGAAAAGGGTTATAAGTTATAGCCCTTATTAAGGCCCTAATAATAGCGTTATCGGGAGCGTTATGTGCTATAACTAAGCTCCCTTTAGAGCCTATAACGGGCTCGGTGAAGACGCATAAAGGGGCCCCCTTTCCGCTCCTCTTCGCCTTAGCTAGATAACTATATTATAGACTAATCCAGCTAGTTTACAACCCCCTTTATTTATTTAACTAACTAACAATAAGGGTTATTATAAGAATAAGGAATAAAGGATACGTATAAGATAGTTATAGCTACGTAATCTACGTAATTACGTATATGCAATAGGGCTATATCTCTACGAGACCTTCCCTTCTTCCTTAGCTAGATTATATAGAATATAATAACTAACCCGTTTACCTAAAAGGTCGACCCTATAAGGGTCTTCGACTATTAGTAAGATTAGGTCTATGACTTAATCCGCATTCTTATATACAAGCGGGGAAGAGGCACGTGCGGGCGGGGAAAGGGGCTCGTGCGAATAAGGGTAAGGGGCTCGTGCGGATAGGGGTAAGGGGCACGTGCGGACAAAGGGGTACGTGCGTAGAGCTATATATCCGTATATATAGGTGCGCTTACACTTAGTTCTTTATAGATAATTTCTATACCTATATAGAGGGCACTTATATAATTACTCTACCTACCCTATTATAGACCCTAAAGCCTATCTAATACTAATTAGTAATTAACTCGGCTTAATTATAGATTAGTAAGGATAGAAGAGATAAGATATATAATTCTTAGGATAGCTCGTATAGTAAACCCGTTCTACGACCTTTGCGAGGATCTTATGCTAAGTAAGTCCGCTAACGTTACTGCCCTTTCGAGGAGAACGTAATATCGTAGATTCTAGCTTTATCTATAGTCTCGGCCTATAAACTAAAGAAAGAGACGAAAAAGCTATATTAAATAAATAATATACTAGAAAGCCCGCCGCCTGCTTCCGATAAGACTATCGTAAAGAATCTTACGACCGATAACCTTAATACCTTTACTAGCTAGTTCGAATAACCCTTATTAACCGCTAAAGAGCTTGCACTCCTTTAAGAAAGCTCTTCTAACGGCGCACTAGATAAGTACGAGCCCGACTCCCTCGTTAGACTACTCGCCTTAAAAGCCCGCCGCCTGCTTCCGATAAGCATCGCGAAGACCCTTATATACGATAAATACCCCGCCGTCTTCCGACCCGGCATATATATATATATAGTCCGCTTACTGCTTTAAGCCTAGCCTGCTAGTTATTCTTTACTATTTAAAGAACTGCTAGTATATACCTACCTGCCTGCTTTACTCTTTATAGTACTAAAGCAGACCCTATATTAACCTAGCCGCGTGCTATTTTAACCCGGCAAAAGACCTACTTCGCTTATATACGAGAATATAGTCCGCTTACTACGTTAAGCACCGAGAATATCGTCCGCTTACTGCCTTAAGCCACGAAAACAAAAGTTACTAGTTGCTTGCTTTAACGACGAAGTCAACTATAAGCCTGTACGCTGCTTCTAAGCCCGTACGATAATTTAATAGCCCTTGTTAAGGGCGTAAATACGGTATTATTAAGGACTTTAACGCACGCAGCGATTTAATAGCCTTTATTAAAGACTTTAATAGCCCTCGTTAAGGACTTTAAAGCCGCCGCCGTAAGCAGCAGCCCGTGGCTAATCGTTGTATTACTAGCCCTTTCTTTTCCTAACGCTTGTTACTTTAAATTCGCCTTGCTTTTCCCCTCGAATTCGCCCTATTTTCTACGCTCTTTTCTATATCTTTAGCAACGCTTTTAGCAATGCTCTTTATAACGCTAGCGCTCTTTACAACGCCCTTTATAATACTACTTATAACGCCCGTTATAATACAAACGCCCTTTATAATACGATTTATAACGCCCGTTGCAATAACTAACGCTCTTATAACGCCTTTTGCAATACTAACGCCCTTTGCAACGCTTTTATAACGCCTTTTATAACGCTTTAGCAGCCGCCCTACGCTCCTTATATTATACGGCCCGAACGGCCCTCTTTCCTTTATTATATTATACGGCCCGACCGGCCCTTTTTCCTTTATCTATTGCGAACCTTTATTTAGTAGGAAAAACCGGGTTCTTCTTCTTCTATTATTATTATTATCTTATAAAGACTGCTAGTATAGGAATAAGGGATAAAGGATACGTATAAGATAGTTATAGCTATATAATCTACGTGATTACGTATACGCAATAAGGCTATATCTCTACGAGACCTTCCCCTCTTCCTTAGCTAGATTATATAGAATATAATAACTAACCCGTTTATCTAAAAGATCGACCCTAAAGCCTATCTAATAGTTATAATTATATAGCGTATTTATCGGACTAATCTAGTTATATAAGGGAGGAAGAGGGTTATAAGTTATAACCCTTATTAAGGCCCCGATAATAGCATTATCGGGAGCGTTACGTGCCCCGACTAGGCCCCTTTTAGAGCCTAGGACGGGCTCGGTTAAACCGTATAAAAGGGCCCCCTTTCCGCTCTTCTTCGCCTTAGCTAGATAGAACTAATATAGACTAATCCAGCTAGTTTACAACTCCTTTTATTTATTTAACTAATTAACAATTATATTATAATTTCTTTTTATATTATTTAAAGGGGGAGGCCCTTATCGGGCTGCTTATCGCCATTTTAGCGCCTATTTTATCTATACATTGGTGTAGGCGTAGACAGGTTGTTCGGCCATGTCGAGGTTTTGAAACATATGTAGCTATGGCCTTCCGTAGCCATCTCGCCGTCCCACTTGTCTCTGGGAACCTCCTCTCATGGCGTGCCTGACATCTCTGCTTTTCGAGCCTCCAACGTCCCGCCAATTCCACCACCACAACTCCCAGCTTCATTCCGCGCCCGGGTTCTGCATCGTCGTAGTTGCATGAAATCACCTGCATACCTACACGAAGCACCCATTCGCCCACTCCTCCGCGCCTCGCCGCCTTCCTCTCCTCCGAGTCGCCCTCGACGCCGACGCCCGCGCCGACACTCCCATCCGACGGGCTGCCTCGAGGCCCCTTTTTTGCCTGGCGCCGCCCAGCGTCGGGCCTTGGCTTCTCGCTCGAAAGCTCGTCGTATCCGTCGGCTCTCGATCCTCGTGGCTTGGGCGGGATGGCTGCCCGTCGCCCGTCCGAATCATGACGTCGAGGCCCCCCATGGGCGTCCCGCCGCGACAACCCCAACGAGGGCCTGGGTCGACGCTGGCGGTCCAGCGGCCATCGCACCCCCAGCACTCCCTGTCGCAGCAATACCTCTCCACGTCCGCTTCCCCCGTACGCAACCCCGACGCGCCCAACGACCCTGCCGATGTCCCTCCCGCCGCTGCCCAAGGCCGTCACCATGCCGCCACCCCGCGCCGAGGCGGCTCCAAGCTGCGGCTTGAGCTGTCCAATGACTGGTCCAGCGACCTGCAATCTGCCACAGAGTCACCCCATATCCTCACGCCCTCGCGTGGCCATGTCATGTCCATGCCCGACGCCATGGACACGGACAAGCCGAGCCCGGCCCTCTCCCGCGCCTCGCAGCAAGAAAGCAACAATCCTCCAATGCCCATGCCCAAGCGCCGCCCCATGCCTTCGGAAAAGCCCGAGTCGACTGCGCGGCCCTCGCCTGCCCCGCAAGCGCCGCCCAAAAAGGATTCGAGACCAAAGCCCTACACGGTCGAGGTTCCCGCCGACGCACCCCGTTTCGTCTCGATACACAAGCAGGATATTCCCAACAGAGATCCCTTTAGCAAGGGCCTACACACGGGCCACGCCGACTTCTTCCCCTGGTCGGGTCAACACCACGAAGACGAATGGAGCGCCGAAGCCATCCAGAAAGGAACGTGGGACAGGGGCACTCAAAACGAGACGGCCTCGGCTCGCCTGGCAGTGCTTCCCGCCCTGAGGCAAAAGACCGGCATCAATGCCATGTCAACAATCTTCATGGGCGTCATGAATCAGCGCAGATTTCGCGGCCAGATCCTTGCGCCTTCGACATTCAAACCGCCCCCTCGGGTGACCTTGACTGACACCAAACGCGAAGTCTGGCTCAAGGACCTGGCCAACCCCACGATTTCGCTTCGACGCCTCAGCCGCACGATTCCTCATGGCATCCGTGGGAGGACGCTCTTGGACCAGTGCTTGAATAAAAACGTGCCCACCGAACGCGCCGTTTGGCTTGCCAAGTGTGTGGGCGCCAACGAGATCAGAGCCTTCAAGAGAAAGGGAGCCGGCGGAGCCTTCGTCATGGGCGGCGAGGTCAAGTGGGTGAGAGACTGGACCGTCTTTGTCGAGCAATTCGTCGAGGCTACTGTGTCCGCCTTTGGCGAGCCGGACTGGAAAGTCCGCATGACCTATGCGTATGCGCCCAGTCTCCTGCCTTGGAGTCAAGCAGACGACTTGTCGCGGCGGCTAACATTTGACACTAGGATCCGACTCGCAACGAACCTTTACTCGGAGCATCTCCTAGATCGAGACCACTACCTGGACTGGATCGCGTCCGGCTTGGAGACCAGTCCTCAGTCGAGAATGCCCATGTGGATATTGATTGCGCAGATCACCTGGGCTGACCTTGTTCGCTCAAGAAAGCACGGGCGGCGCCTGGTGTACACGCTGCTAGGCCACCTCAATACTGTACGTTTGACTGATTTGAAGCCCCTTGACATGATGGCTGACTTTGATGGCTGAAGATTCACAACGACCCTGATGGCGACATTCTCATACAGTTATCCAGCCAGCTCACTAGTTTATTGGGGACTCTTCTAACGAACAATCCAGAGAGCTTCCTGTCCCCGACGCTATGGCCGCAGCATCAAGAAGCGTTGAGAGCATTCTTACCCCCCGACGCGGTGGCCGTCCAAGGCGCTTTTCAAAGAGTCAACGCAAGAAACGCAAGGCTGCTGGTAGCCAACACCACGTCTCCGCCGGCAGGGCGGCAACACCTCGTCAAGTTGCTCGACTCGGCCATCCAAGGTCAGAACGAACAGGACCTCTCGGCCAAATGCCTGGCAGTCGTCGACGACAGGGTTGAACTCGTCAAGGCCGTCGTCGAGTGGGCCACGTCTGCTCACCGACCCGGCCTGGCCAAGACATACGTTGCGGCGAGGCTAGTCAAAGCGTGGAGCACACTCGACGTGAGCGCCACGTCGGTCATTGTTGACACGTTGGGCAGCATACACCCCAGAGACAAGCGTCGCAAGAAGGCCGTCTTCCACCTCGTCGCAGAACTCGTCCGCTCCGGCCTCTTTTCAGTCTCCAGGTACATGCAATGGCTCATTGCACGGGGCGGGCTGCATGATGCCGCCGAGATAGATGCCGACGACGGGCCCTGTGCCTCGAGGCTGCTGGTGGAGCTGCCCATCCACTGCCTTTCCAAGAGTCAAAGGGCTCAGCGGTGCAACATTTTGCGCCGCGCTGGACATTACTCGACGTTGGACGAAGCCTGCGACATCTCGAATGCCCTGAGATGCGTCGATGACACTCTGGGCATCGCTCCGCACCTCGGTAACGCTGATGCGCATAGGAAATGCCTACCTCTGCGAAAGCTCCTTCGAAGAGTCTCCAACAGCAGCAAGGCGGTCCAGACGTCCATCGGCGCGCACCTTTGCGACGCTTTTACACGCGACCTTCTGGGCAAAGTCGACTCGGTCGTCACTCTGTCCATATTCAACTCGGTCCGCGCCGTGCTGGAAACCACGCACGACTTTTTTACTCTTTCCCAGATAGTGAAGTCCTGCTCAGCTACTTTAGATATCCGTGTCCTGGCCGCCTGCGCCGATACCATCAACTCTCACATGGAGGTCTTTCTGTCTCTCGGGACCGCCGACGCCTTGTTCGACGCATTCACGGGCAGACTAAAGTCGATGAATCGAGAGCAAGGCGTCGTCGCTCGTCCTCTGCTGGTGGCGCTTTCGAGTCTCGCTCAAAGATTGCCTCAGCGCGAGGCGATTGCCAAGCAACTGTCGCGGGAGCTTGCGCAGAGCGATCGGAGCAGCGCAATCGACGCGTGCTCCCCAGTGTCGGATAGCATGGCCATGCAGGCGCAGAATGGAGAGAGCGAGGTATCGGAGCAGATCGACAAGCTGCTCGCCAGCGGCAACACCGTCGATGCTCCGACAATGAATCGCCTGTTTCGAAACATCATACCCAAAGTCGAGGCCGGGTGGGCCAAGTCTGACGGCAGCCGCAGGGTCTTTGCGTCGCTTTTATCCAGGCTGCGCGTCTTTGATGCCCAGCACTTCGACAAGCTCATGGCAGACTGGGTCAGCCACATTGGGACGCTCAAGCACCGGCCACTGCTGTCGGAGCTGTTCCCCCTCCTCGTCAATCTCGGCTGCCTGTCAATATCCATCATGCTGCACACGGCAAACGCCGGGTCTCCTGCGGCGGAGCAGGCACCGGCGAACTCGGGCTCGCCCCCATCCGGATCGGCCGTCTACCTGCAGGAGCTTCTGCGCCTGGTTGTCATGAAGCTGCCCAAGGGCAGCTGTCTTGACAGCGTCGAGGCCTATCGATTCGAGATTCAACAGAAATCGGCGAGGTCTGAGCGCCCCAAGGCCCTGCTCTCGCTGATTCGCAATGCTCTGGCCGAGTACGCCGCCATACGGTCTCTCGCCCCTGAGCGTGACTCCCTGCTCGACGATGGCGCCTGCAAGGACGGTCTCGTCGAGACGCTCAGATATCTTGTTGTGGCAGACTCGGCCGCCGTGATGAGCATTCTGCATATCGGGAGCCTACCGCCGGGCGCTGTCAGATATGTCGACCACCTTGTAACCAGGCTTCTCGTGCCGGATGGCGATGGGAGCTCCCAGACGTCGTTTGATCAACTCCTCAGCCTTACAAACGAGCTGACTATGCCATTCTGCCAACTCAAGCTCACGCTGGATCTGTCCGAGACGCAGCCTGGCGCGGGCGAGGCTGAGGAGGAGCAGTCGTCGCGATTCGAGGCTTTCGCCAAGGCAATGGACCGCGCAATCGAGGCTAGAAACATCATGTGGACAAGCATGCTTCCGTGCCTGAGCCCGGACATTACTCGCAACCTGAGCTCGCAGGCACACGCGAGGTTCCTGCATCTCCTACCGTCGCTCAAGTCGACGGGAGCCGACGACGAAGCGACCAGCGACCATCGCATCCATCTAGCCGAGAACTTGCTGGGAGTGATTGAGGCCATCGTCTCTGGCCAGCCGCCGTCCAAGTCGGCCCATCTCACCTCGAATCTGGTGGAGAAGCTGTGCGACTTGTGGGAGATTGTCGCTTCACAGGACGAGGACCGAGCCCAGGCACAAAACAAGGTCTTGAGCCACTGGCTACCCGCGCTCTTGCGCTTCATTGTCGTTCACAGCATATCCGCTTCTGAGCCGCCGCAGGCGCCGAACCCCAACCAGCCAGGGCCGGCCAAGATGGCCATTTCGCCTCACCACGATGCCAGGGCCCGCATCATCCTGGTCCTCTGTGGGCTCCTCGTCGAGCTCGATTCACGACCCCAGACGACGCAATGCACGCTCTCCCAGCAAGTCTTTGACGTGGCCGTCTTCCTCGTCGACGCCCTTCCCGACGACCTCCGAGTTCAGTGCGCCAAGAGTATACTCTATCTGCCGGGCGGCGCGTCAAACACGAGCACGTCGTCGGACCCGCGACTGTACTACCTCTTCAGCGTGCAGCAGCCCACGTGGGCCGAGAACTTGAAGCTGGCGCACAAGGAGCGGGCGTCGATTGCCTACAGCGCCGCCGCCCGGGGCATGAGCGCCTTGTACGGCATGGGGCCTGCCTCCCACGAGCGGCTCAGCCCCTATCTTCTCCGTCGGTGGGAGGTTTTGAGCGAACCGACGCCCAACGTCGGCGAGAATGACACCAGCCTGAGCCTCGGCCTGTTTGAGGCCATCAAAATGCAGTAGCAGGCCCTTGGCGCGGCTTGGTGAGCTCGTCCGTCACGGCCAGCGAGCTTGCGTGAGCCAGTCTTCTTCGACACTCCAAGGAGACTAGCACGGACGCCCACGAGTTCATCGACTTGTTTAGCCCGGCGTTATCTCAACATGTTGTACTTTTTTCTCTTTCCTTTCTCTGGGTGTTTCGTCATATAGATCGGGAGTTGTTGATCATTTCCCCGTCTCTGTTTCTGGCACGCATGCCACATCCCGGGATGAAGGTGACGTTTACGAGAGGGCGGGGGGCATTGCCTGGCAGAGGGGGGGTGGGTTGGCCGGTCACGAAAGGCTTCTATTCCGGGTTTATGATTATGCATAGCATGGGGCCTGCTTTCTTATGGCTGTTTCTCGCGAGGAAGAGATCGAACCGAGGGGGGGGGGCAGCGGTTCATCGGTGTTTGGAACCCGCATCCTTCTGGCTCACACACTTTGTACTCATCCATATACACATACATGCGTGTCTTGCTTCGTTGGCCAAAGGGGGAGACGATTGTGACACGGGGGCTGTCGTCGTGGAAGGGTGGCGGTGACCCCCCTACCACGGCCAGAGAACGACCACTGGGATCCTACCAAAGCCGCTTCTCGCCGGCTACCTTGATATAGATATATATATATGCGCATGTGAACAGGCGCCTCTGCGGAGAAAAAGACCGAGACAAAATTTCGTTCGTCGGCGAAAAAAAAGGGGGAGACGAGGCACTCGGATTCCAACCCCCTCTGCCGCGCCCACATGCCCAAACCGTGTCAAGACTGCCACAATGCGCTCAGCATCGGGCAGGCAAGCAAGCAAGCGAGCGAGGGACCCTCCCCCCCTAGACTGGGTCGTACAGTAGTCGTACACGGGGCAATGGTCACGCAATGCGGTGACGCGCCCGACACAGCGAGAGACGGCATCTCTCGTGCGCCTCCCGCCCGGCTCCCCTGGAGGGATGTAAAAGACATTGCAGCGGCCTAGTCCTCGTCGAAAATCTGGTACGTGTTCTGCAGAATCGTGACAATGACCCTGATCTGCCACCCGGCATCGGTAATGGCCGTGCTCGGGTCAGAGCCCATGAGCGTGGGGCCGAAGATGACGGCCAGGTTGTGCGAGTTCATGCGGTTGACGTGCGAGTTGTCCATGATGCGGTACAGGTGCAGCGCGAGGGCGCGCAGCGTGGCGTAGTTGGGGTCGGGGAGCGCGTTGATGATGGCGTGGAGCGAGTCGCGGCGGACAACGTCGTCGTCTTTTTCTAGAGAGACGTCAGTTCGAGACGGGGGCGAGACTGGGCCCGTCGACACTTACTGGCTGCGGCGATGAAGGCATCGTGGTGCTCCATGGTCAGGATCGGGTCTGGCAGATCGCGAAAGAACTGCTTCAGCAGGCCCGTCACGCTGTTGACATCGTGGTAGAAGTTCTCTGGGTTGCGAAAGTCGAGGGCCGGGTTTTGGGACTCTGCAGCACGGCCACGGTCACGGTCAGCCGTCAATGAGCTTGCCAGGGGCTCGGCTCGGAGCAAGACATACCTGCGTCGAACATGCCCTTGAGCTTGTTGATGTGGTTGAGGGAGCCCGACTGCCGGTAGATGCCCTCGACGCCGAGACCAAACAGGTCGACGGCCTGGATGCACTGATGCACCACCATGGGCACTGCCAGACCGTCTCTCTCGTAGAGACGAGCGAGCGGGACTCCAAAGATGGGCTTCGAGGCCGAGCCCTGCCCGGGAGTGCCATGGCCGGGCTGAGCCCCGAAGCCGAACTGAGCGCCGCTGCTCTGCCGGTCCTGTGACGGCAGCGGCGGGGAGGCAGACCGAGGTTGCGGGCCCGACGAGGACTGTGAAGCCTGGAAAGGCAGCGCGCCTAGCCGCGGGGGCCCCTGTGAGCTGACGGTGCTCCCGTTACCGAACCGCGGAGCGGCCTGGGCCGAGTTCCTCGGGGCAAACTGCGGCGCCGGCCCGCCCTGTTGGCTCAGCATGGCGCCCTGGCTGAAGCTGCGTGCATGAGGCAGGGGGAACCCCCGTGGCGCATCTTGAAGGGCACCCTGTCCCGAGTTCCCAGGCCCAAAGTTAGCTGTGCTGCCGTGCGAACCCACAGACATTGGCGGAGGGAACGGCCCCTGCGGACCTGGCGTCTGGCCACTGGACTGAGGCGGGTGCATGTTCAGCGGAGTTGGCTGGTTGGCCGCCGCCGACGATGGGGGGTTGAGCATCTGGTGAACCGTCAGCTTGGAGCGACCCGGCCAGGCTGTGCCATCACAAACAGGGCTGCGCTCGTATTTGACCTCGGACTTGGGCTGGATCTTGGCGTGTTGCGCCGCGACAAAGTCATTCAGGTCCCCTGTGTTGTCTATGGCCGCGACGGCTTCGCGCAGACTTCGGGGCTGCGGCGGGCCGCCCGTCGCCGAAGCCTTGAAGGGACTGACGATCAAGCCATTGCCGAGCAGAAGCTTCTCGTTGAAAGCGGCTGTTTGCCGAGCCGGGAAAGACACGTGTCAGTCAGAAGATGGCTTCAAAGGCTTGCGACACGCGGGGACGAAGCCTACCAAACTTTTGCATCTGCAGCGTCACCGCACAGTCGGTCTCGACGATGAGGTCCTGTAGCGCCTGGACAGTCTCGGGGCGGGCCGTCTTGACGAGGTGCGACTTTTCCGACTGCAGCGCGTTGACGTGGCCGTGGTAAGTCTGGTCCGCTGCCTGTACCTTCTTCAGCAGATCCTCCTCCTGTTGGGCCGCCGACTTGTGCGCCTTGAAGGCGCCCAGCACCTTGCCGCTCTGCCTCGCCTCGCCCGTGCGAGCCCGGTCGTACTCGTCTGCGAGAGAGTCGTACTTGGCCTTGCTCTTGCGCATGGCCTGCTCGAGGTCGACTACCTTTTGCTCGGCAGCCATGCCCGTCGTCTTGCAGCTCTTGCGGCCGCGCTCTGCGGTGGCGGCCAGCTCGAGCAAGTCCTCGTGCATCTGGTGGAGAGAGGCGACAAACTGGGTGCCGTTTTCGGCCATGCGGTCGTGGATCAATATCATCTCGTCGTACGACTGCGCAAAGGAGCCCTGCCTGTGCTCGGAACGGCGCGTACTCTCCTGGTTCAAGCGGCAGAGTTTCTTGAGGCCCTGGGCGTGGTCATCTTCGAGCACTGATCGCCGCTTGAGGAAGATGGCAAACTCCTAGACGTGTGTGAGTACGTGTCCCTGACGCGTCGCTAACTTGGGGACGGGTCGCGGGTACCTTTGCCGAGGCTACGCTCTGCTTCAAGCGATTCAAGAGGGTCGGGATACCTAGCTGCCGCCATGTCAGCACAGGCTCGAGCGTGGACTCGGTCGATCGATGGTACCTCGGAAGCCATGACTTGGTCGACTTGCTTGGCCAGCGCAGCACCGACGCCTGGCCGAGGCGAGTCCCGCTGGGCAGTGGGCGCATTGCTTGCTCCGTCGGCCGTCTGCTTGGGGCTCAAGACGGCATCGCCATCTGGCTCCGTGTCCTGCTGCTGCTGCTGCTGCTGCTGCTGCTGCTGCTTGGTCGCCGAGTCTAGCACTGGCATACTTCCAGCCCTTTCGCGCGATGGATGGGGCGGTGGCGGGGGGGCCTCGTCATCGCCCGCCGAACCGCGCCGGTCGGCCATGCTGGAAGCCGGAGGGTGAGCAAGAGCGAGAAGATGCTTGATGCTTCTGCGACCGGTTTAATATTGACTCTGTCCGACGTTTCAGATGCTACGAGACGTCGCGACTGGCGCGTCGTGCTCGTCGTCGTCGTGGCCGTAGTAGCGCAGTCGGTCGAGGATCGGTTCGCGAAAGGCCGGGGTGGTGACTTGAGGTGCCTGCGACAATGCGCGGGCGTTCGGTAGCAAATGGGGAAGCGTGGTGCGGAGTCAGGGGACTGGGAGGAAGCAAAGAGGAGAGAGGGGAGGGGGGAGAGAGGAGAGCGAGAGAGGAAGAGACAGAACGAGAGAGAGCGAGATAGAGAGAGATAGAGAGAGACAGAGGCAGAGGCAGAGGCAGAGGCAGAGCGAGAGGGAGAGGGAGATAGAGGGGGGGGGGGATGGAGGTGGTTGAAGATGGTTCGCCGCGCGGCGGCCCAAAAGCGGCAGCTCCCGAACCAAAAAAACGTGCGACGAGGAGCCCGGTTTGCTGCTGGCGGGACGGCGCAGAAAGGGCAAGCAAAGTGTGCCTTTTTTTCCCTTCCGCAATCAGGTGCGAGCAGACGTCGAAGTGCCGTCGTCTCTCGGCTGCCACGACGGTATCGAGGCAAATGACGGGCAAAAGGCAGCCTGTTGGTGGTGGTGATGATGGTGGCTGATGCAGCGGTTGAAGAAGTACAAGTACGAAGTACCTGTGCCCTGGAATGTACCGGCCCGGGTTCCCCTGGATCCTAAATGACGCGGGTCCCCAATTTTCTCACTGAAAACCTAAAAAATGACACCCCTTACATAAGCCTCTCGCTCTCTGCTGTTCTGGAATCCCCACTCACTGGCACAGATAGGAACGCTCCAACGCTCCCTGTCACAGGTCCAAAGCTTATCCAGGCGCAAACCTGTCGTCCAATCGTCCAATCTCCCGCGCAGAGGACCGCGAGGAAGCCTTGTAGAAGCGCCGGTAGAAGCGCCGGAGTACGTTCCCGGCCGATTTCAAACACGGCACACGCACACATCTCCTGCGTGCCCATCAACAAGGGAAGGCGATTCAAGCGTGACTCGAGACGACGGGATATTACTCATGGCGTGGCGCCATTCATCTCATCTGGACTGTTCGCCACGTGATGCTGCAAGCAAGCCGGCCCAGGAATCGCTTCTAGGAACCAAGACCTAGCCTCGCTTGATCATTATCCGGATTCCAGAACCATAATGGGAGGCAAAAATGGGCCTGGTAGTTTTGTCGAGCAGGCGGCAGAAGCTCGCCAGTGCTCTCTCTACCTGACGCCTAATCGTCCGTCAAAGGACCCTGAGCTCAAAGCCTCAGAAACCCCTTGGAATCAGAGACCCGTGTGCTCCAATCCATGCGCGCAAGTTTTGCTCATGCAGCCATCGCGGCCAGCTCCGGCACCCTCCACTCCACCATATTTGCTTATCGCAGGCGTCTGGCCTCGCGTTCGGACTCGAGCAGGCACAGAATATCGTCCTCGCGAACTGCAGTGAAAACACCATGTCAGTCTTTCCGTCGCCGACCGTGTCGCCCCGTAAGCCCGAGGATGAAGGGGAGGCTTCGGCAGTCTTACCGGCGCCCTTGACGTTCCGGATGATGGATCGGGTCTGGTCGTCCATGAACTCGACGCGGACTTGCGTGACACCACCACGAGAGCCTATAGTCCCGGATTAGCCACCTGCCGCTCGTTCCACCTCGACGGAAATCAAGTCTCTTCATCGTTGTTCCCCCGTCGGCGCGTGGGTTGCGAATTTTGGCATGTCCCTGCTTGCAAGCGGAGGAGGGGGGGGTTGGTTTGGGTGTTCGTACCGGTTCGGCCGAGGACTCGGGTCACCTTGACCAGCTTGACGGGGACCTTCGAGGTTTCCATTTTGAAAATCCGCTGTTTTGGTTCTGCGTCGAGTGGTTGAGGCGGCGAGACGGGCGGCTGGTGGGCGAAGATTTGAATATATTCGCTTGCTGTGGTCGGAAAAAAAGGTGGATGGCGAATTTGTGCCCTTTCGGACAGGGTTTTCCCGCCCGCATGCCAGTCAACGCGGGCGACCAAGTCACGTGCAGCCATGGAAGATGGTAATTCCGGCATCTCTCCTGCTCCTCCCCCAATGGCAAGCCCGCAGCAACCAAGGCATTCCTATACATAACAGACTCTCGTCTACCTATCCGACCCGACGGGCAAGGAATTCCGGATCTCCTCCTTGCGCGCTCCCGGTCCACGTATTTATGTATGCACGCTCTTCTATATATACGCCGTGGCCGAACGAGCACAAAGTTCGTCCAGAGGAGGGTGAAGAGCTGAATGTCGCGCCACCTTGTAAGATTTACTTCACGGGCTTCATCCGTACGTGATGCCGTGCCATGAAGTAGCAAGCAACTGCGGCGTTACACCCAAGAAAGCCAGCCGAGCCAGCTCGTATATATGTACTCGTACGAAGTATTCGTACATACGAATTATGTACCGATTACCGATGCACATTCGCAGCCAGTCTCTCCCGTGTTACACAACAGCTCACCTCCCCCCCTCGTGCCAGGCACCCATGGGCAAAGACGGGGCCGGTCGAGAAGGGATGGTGAAAATGCAGCTTGATCCATACTCCCTCGACCGTCTGGACGCGCGTGTCTCTGCAGTGTTCCTGACAATGGAGAGACAGAGAAGTAGAGTGAGCTTGTTATTGCGTGGCGGCTTTGCTAGATTCGTCATATCGGGAACTCCATGCTCCTCTCGCTCTCGGACCAACAACGTTGACAGCAAACGCACAGGATATTTTACATGAGAGCAAAGTCGACAGGCGGCGTCGTTTCCACCGTGTCCCCAGACACTCGAAAGGGGGGGCACCCACCGCCTGGACCATCACACGAGCGGCAACGCTTGCCTTGGGGATGCTTTTGTCCTTGATGCGTAAACGGGTTTCTTGCCCATTAAAGATGTTGGGCCGGGTTACAAGAAGGAAAGGGTCAAGTCTCGGGGCGTGCCGACAATGCGAACTGGCGCTCCCTCCACGGCTTCGATGAGGAATCAATCGGTTCTCAAAAACGCTCCATGTGAAATCCAAAAGAGACGTGAGCCGAGGAACGGTTGGGGTTATACAAGATCCCTATGGCGTGGATGCAACCCGAGGTATCGACATTAAAGGGGAATGAAGATGATATAAGAAAAGGTGACGTATGTGCAGGTGGGTTCTCATTAGTCCGACATCGACCAGAGATGCCGGGCAGAACGCCACGTTCATGAGATGAGCGCCAAAGTTTCCCCGGGAACCGTTGATTCATGAGTCTTGCCCGCGTCGGGCCAGCTGGGAGGCAGCACGGGGTTGTATCCGACCCCGTCTCTGTCTTCGAGCTCCTTGCATAACACCTCGATGGCGAGATTCCACCGCGCCGCCAGTCGAGCGTTGCGCAGTTGGAAGAAGCGACGGAGCGCCTCTTCCTCACGCGCCATGCTCTCGTCGGATTCTTTCTTTTCGACCTGTTGGGTTTCTGTGAGCTTCACGAGCTCCTCAGCCTGGCGTTGGAGCAGCTCCTCCATTCGATTGGCCTGTCGATCTCGCATCATGTTGACCTTGGACTGATGTTGCCGCTCCATGTCGTCACGGAGGTTATACTGATGCCCCAGGTCTCGGAGGTTCTGCTCTGTCACCACACGTGGAGGCATCTCGTGGCCACTTGGGTTCCGACCCAAGCCCTCACAATAGGCTTCCATATGCCTTATCCGCACCCTGATGGTGCGTTCGCTCTGTTCGAGGGAGGCGCGCAGTTCCATCTCTTCGGTGATTTGATGATCTTCGAGTTGAGCCGCCGTTGCGACGTGCTTATCCCTGATCTGGGTGCCTTGATCCGTATGAGTGCTCGACAGGTTGGCCCGTTGCTGCGAGTGCCGCGCGTGCACGGCGCTCCATGTCTCCGTCATCAAGTCGCACGACCGCTGCATCTCCTCCCGCTGTGTCAGTTGCAGACTATTCACGTCGGGATGCTGGGCCGAGCGCTGCTCCGCCTCTGCCGTATCGCGAAGTGCCTCCTGATTCGTGGACGCCGACGCACTATCGTCCGAGTCGCGTCGTCTGGCACCCTCTTCTTCGCTGCTACAGATATTGGGACAGCCGACGATTGGGTCCCAAACCCCTCCACAGAGAGAGCAAAACTGGGCTCGGCAGACGCAGGTCAAATGGCTCCAGTCCCGGGCGTTATCGACGAGACTGCGGCACTTGTAGCATCTCTTCCGAGTCGGCCTGACGCCGGCCTCGCATGATGCAAGCCCCTCCCTGTCGTCTGGACAGTCCTTGCCAATCGGGTGAGCGTCATGTTTGCAGAGGGTGCATACTCGGGTATGACACTTGTGGCAGGTCGCGGTAAACGGAGCTTTGGGGTCCACGTGCTTTCGTCGGGGGATGAACTCGCCACACGAGGCACCAGTGCAAAATAATCTCGACTCGAGCGGTGTGCTGAACTGGACGACGGCGCGAAGAAATGTTTCCTGAGCTGGGTGCTCAAGGATCCGCTGGATGGTGGATGCAGACACGGGCGAACAGCAGCGTGGCGGCATCTTGGACTCGTCTGCAGAAGCCTCGTTGATCTTGACTTTGAGGCAGTCGTTGCATTGGCTATGCCCACAAGGGAGACTATGCAGTAGAGCCGATGTGCGGAATTCGGTTCGGCAGCCCAGGCAGATTCTAGACGTGCGACACTTGTTAGCGGGTGCCTCCAGACCAGCGACGGAGGCGACTTTGACAGTACCGAAACCGCGGTGGGGAAATAAATCGTAGCTTACAGGCTGGGCTCGAAGGACCGAGTAAACTTCTTCCTCAACGTCATGCGACTCCGAAACCCAGAAAGGCCTTTTCGGGTGCTGACGCTGAAGATGCTCTGGGCCGAGCTATCAGTCGTCACGGACGACTTGCCAGACTTGGTCGACTTGGTCGGCTCGGGGGCAGGGTCCCGGAGCGCCAGGAGCTTCTCGTAGGGAGAGAAGCTCGGAACCTTGGGGTGCCTGGAGCTGGACTGATCGGCCGTGGCGACATCGGGGCTGGGAGGGCCAATGATGGACGAATGTGGCGTGAGATATGTGCTGGCGGACCAATCGGAGGCCGTAGAGAAGAGCTGGTCCTGCGAGGACGAGGCGCAAGATTCAGACAGGGCAACCGAGGCGGGACGCCTGTAGTGGGAGACGGAGGGCAGAGACGCCCGGATGCCGAGGGCGTGAGCCTTGGCTAGCAGCTCGAGATCGAGGTCATCTTCCGACTTGTCGACGGGCAGCTGGAGAACGCTAGCGCTGTACAGCGCGTCGCTGAGCTCTGGTGATTGGCAAGCCTCGTCCATTCTCCCCTTCTCTTTTCCCCTTCTCTTTCTTCTCGTGCTCGCCCGCGAGAGTTCCCTGATCTTGGTCAGGCGAGCGTAGGGACAAGAACAAAGGTGATGATGGCTGATGGTGAGCCAGTCGTCGTTGTTTCGTCGTCTCGGGACCGGTGACAGGGAAGAGGTGTTCGGAGGCGTGAAGGCGGTCAACCGTCGTCAAAGCGAGCACGAGAGGGGGATGTCCAGGGAAGATAAAGCTCGGCAGAGATGGGGCAGAAGGGTAGAGAGCAAGGGGGGGGGTGCCAGCAGAGAGGTGACGATGGCGTTGGCGTTGGCCCCCTCCCCCCGATCCGGACAGTGGGGGGTGAAGACGGGTTGTGCGCAGTTAAGACAGGCACCAGATCCAGGACTTGGTGGTCCAGGTTGCGATGCGCGGCTTAAGTTAGTAGTTGGATGTTTGTCGTTCACCACCCATCCATCTACGAGGACTTAGTTGTGCGGATGTCTTGGAGGAGGCTGCAGAGCTAAGCAGGGTCTCACAAGTACCACAGTAAGGTTGTACGAAGTACGTACGAGTTACTTCGTATTGCACGGCTCCCCGAGAGGAGAGGACACGGTTCAAGGGTTGGGTGCGGGACGACGGGTGAGTCGGGCAAGAAAAAAGAAGCAAAAAAACAGGTAATGAAAAAGCACAGGCTTGAGTCCATTGCTAGCGACGCGAATTTGAGGGCACGCGCATGAATAAGCGGCCACCTTTTTCCTCTTCTCCTCCTCTGCTTGAGATACGAGTTACATGAGGAAGCGATTCGGACGTTTGCCGGAATTAGGACTTGTTGGACATGGAACCTGTTGGGCGCAAGAGGCCCGTACGAATATACTATTACCTACATATCCGTACCTGGTCGGTCCCGTTGATACACCAAAATGAGGCAAGGCGGACGAGCACGGACGACAGGAAGCGGCATCTCGGCAAGGGAGCCCTTTGGCCACATCAACGCGGCCTGATAGAAGCCCCCCCCCTACGAAGTATGTACACCCCAAGTCTTGACGAAGGGGGGAACCTGGAAGGCAACGGGACGAGGAGGAGACACTCTCGAGGAGGAGAGGGAGAGATGACAGCATGCAGGTGACAGATCCGTCGTCCTATCATGTTGCGTCGCCAATATCCGACCGAGAGCCTTTTCTCCGCGTAGGGCCAACCCGTCGGTCGTGGAGGAGCCGTCTACGCTTGGCCCTTTGTTGTTTGCTGTGCACTGCCAGCATCCGGCTCTCTCGGATCCGTCTCCGGGCCGTCGAGTCAGTGGCCTCGAGAGACGTGTCTTGAAGTTGCAAAACAGTTCCACGTCACCGGTTAGGCCTCGGCCATGCTGGGTGTCCGAAAGGGCATAAACGAAGGAGGGGCAGCACCGACAGGCTGGGCGGCATGCCAATCTCTGATGACATTGTCCGACCACTCACTCATCTTGTCCCAAGCAAGAGTGTAGACGAGCAGCCGGGGGGAGCGGAACGAGGGAGACGAGGACGGACGAGGATGAGAAATAAAACGCCTTGCATACGCGACAGAAATGTACGAAGACATGTTGTACGTACCTAATGGAGCGGTCACGGGCATCGCCGACCTTTAGGCAAGGCGGTGTCGCGGGCGGATACTGGACGCCGGCAAAACGACGGCGCAGCGATGCACATGAGCCCTGTGCGTGACGGCATTTGGCCCATTCATTTTCATTTGCTTTTTCGCCTTCAGTCCGCCATCATTGGAGTCACGAAAAGCCACGTTTCATCCGACGCCTACGCCTTTGCCGCCGGAGCGCACGATGAGACCAGCATGCTACCGTGTCGAGAACAGGTACGGCGCAGCGGTGACAGGAAACGGAATCGGACGGATACGGATACACTATGCCCCCGTGGTTAGTGTGCGCAACGAGTGGAACAAAAGCAATGCCAGCAGCGCAAGAGGCCGCGGACAGAAAAGTAACAAGTCTGGAGAGGCCATCTCCCGTTGATCCCCCCCGGGTTTGTTGGGCCACTGAGGTTTGTTTTTGGCCCGCCAGAAGGTGGCATTCTCTCCCTCTCCCTCTCCATCTCTTGCATGGCAAGGAGAGAGAAAAAGAGGCAACTCGTTCGACGAGTGCCATTGCACAGCGATTCAGCCGAGCTGGTCCGCTCATCGAGACATTTTTCTCTCAGCCTCTCGCTCCCTGGTTCGTCAAAGACAGCCCGCATCCCCCACACGGCGGTAGGGGTGGATGCCAAGAGGTACAAGTACGAATAATACTGTAGATGCCTTCGTCGGGATGTCGACACTGGACACGGGTCCCTGCACTTGAGATCGCCGACCCGCTGCCATCCAACCTGGTAGGGTGCTGGCTCAAGACTTGACATTTCACAGACAGAAAATAGTACCGGTGGCAACCGCTTCAGCATGGCCTGATGCCTGACTGCTTCAGTCCCAACAGGATCCCTCCCGTCATGATTATTCCGCTGCTTGCTTGCCAGCGCGACCTCCAAGCAAAATACCGTCGACGATGCTCGGGAGTACCTAATCACTTCGGTTCGCCTCCGACGAGGTGAAAATGGGAGCTTTTCCGATTTCTTTTCTTTTTCTCACATATTTGTTTCTCACATATTTGTCACCGACAACGAGTGATTCAAAGATCGCCTTCGGATCCTTGAGCCGCCGCATCATCTCCAACAATCCCTTTCCTTCTTGTCTCGTCATCCAATTTAGCCCCCCCCTGTCATGAGCATCGACTGGACCATCCACGTCTTACCCCAACCACCCCCTGGGTACCGCCTTCACACTTGCCTCGTTGGCCCTGACCGCTCTCGGGTCCGTGGGGAGTGGCCGATGTGCAGGGTTCATGCCAGAATGAAGGGCAAGCTACGAAGTATGTCCGACATGTCAGGGAGCGGTGTTGAAGAGGACGAGGAGCACCAGACGGGGTGTTCATCACAGCGCCACATTGCTCGAACATGGCCGCCAAAAAAATAGGGTGAAATCATTTCAAAGACAATGATGCCGGCACTCGGGAACAAGGCGTCCCGGTGTCACTCAAGGTGTCTCGCCGCCCCGGCCCGTTTGCCCTCGCAGTTCCCGGCTCATCACAAACTGTTTTGCCCATGACCACCAACAAGCCTTAAGCCACCAACCCGCACCGAAGCTGATGCTTGGGGCCCCTTCCCCCGCTCTTTCCAAAGCCTGACCCTGTTTCTCTGTCTGTCTCCCTCTGCCTCTCTACCTATCTCTCTCTCTCTCTCTTTACACTGTCCAAAACCTCCACCTTGGCACACAGCCGGCGATGAGATGCTTCCCGAGGGACCGACTCGGTGGTGGCCAAGACTAGGAAACACACCACATCACACGCCCTGCTCTCTTTCTACACGCTAGTTTCTACACGCTAAATGGCTCCAACACCGGGGCTTTCGGGCACTGTAGGCCGCATACTACCAAGAACCCGTTCTCCCTTGTCCATGCCCGTTCACCTAAACTTTGTCGTTGCGCTCATGCGGGCCCCCCTCTCCTTTGTATCCATGCCCTGCGAGTGAATCCATCAACCATCAGTACCTATCAACGGCGTTTATTCGTACTTCGTATATCCTGACTTTATTGTTTTTGTTGCCGCCTCCGCCGCCACCAACCGCGGATGCCCCTCTGAGATCTGATCCGCACCCCTCCTGGTCCAGCTTTCTGGTGAGATGGAGGGGGGGTTCACCGGCGACGGCTCCCCTCACACCATCCGTCGCTTAGCCCAGGAGTATGTCTCCGTAGGTAGCCTGGCGCCCCTACCTAAGTACCTACTATTCGTACATTCACCTCTTCTAGGTTTTCGCTCGCTTTTCCCAACTTTGCTATAATTCTTGCACTCAACGCACCGGAAAGATGCCATAATAGTCCTGGTTCAGAGCACGCTTTCCCAGGATCCCGTTGAGATCATATCGCCATCGGACACGCATCTCGTATCGCGGACGTCCCGTCACGCCGACGCGATGCCATGACAGACTAGTTCAAGATTATTTCACGACGGCGTCATGAAAACGGCGAACCGAACGATGAGGTTTATACACCGCACTCTTGTGGTCGCCCTAGTTGTAGAGAGAGCTTAGAAGGCTGTTGAGGTATGTGAAACTGGTTGTTCGACACATAATCTTGAACTGTTTCTTGACTCACAGAACTTGTTCTAAGATGGCGATGAATGATGGCCAGAAATGGTTTGCGGCGACGAAAATAAGCCGTACGAAGTACTTCGTATGTACGAGTTACTTCGTATATACTCGTACTCCGTACGAATACGAAGTACGGAGTTCTAGCAGTACCTACCTACCTAGGTAGATTCTCTAACCTGTGTATGTGTACTAAGTACCTAGCAAGTCCCTAGAGGTAAGGCAAGGCAGTAAGACACTGTTGAACCAGCCATCATCAAAAGTAGAGATACCTCCGAGAGATGACTGGTTAGTATTGATTGTAACTCGTATGTATGTATGTTCGTATTCGTAGCTCCCTTCTCGTTTGGACACCTGGCACACGGGCAGTGAGGTGCGTACTGCCAGGGGCTCGAGCTAACCTGAAGTACAATCTCTACCGAGACGTGACGTGGAACCGAGCTTGAAAAAGAAAAGAAAGCAAGGCAACTCGAGCCAAGGGTTGCCCGAGGTACTACGGCTCCGAGGCGTCGCCCCGTTGCCGCCACCAGATCGTCGACAAAGGGACAAATGGTGGCCAGGAGACGAAAAAGGGGAAGTGGGGGGAAAACGAAGATTTGGGGCTTTTACCGAGGGCTAATGACGTCCAATCTAACGTTCTAACGATGGCAGGACATAAAAGGCTCGTCGAAGTCCAGCGATTCGGAGCGAAGCGTCTCCGGGGCATAACGATATCATCGTTCTGCGTGATCCGATGATATCGAATCACGTTAACTCGTAGGACCATGCGCTTAGACGCCCCCCTGCACGCCTGCACGCCCGCGTCCTGCCAACCAGAAGTCTAAATCAGTCGTGGACCCTGCTTGGAGATGACGAGCTCCTGCCGATGGGTTCCAGTTTATTGACGCCAACCTTCCTTTGTTCCTTTGTTGCCGGGGATGTCTGGCCTGACGTGTCATACCCCGTGGACGCTTCACCCTTCTTCTTGCCCGGCTCTCTCTGTGCATCGATGCCTCTGTCACTTCCTTCTGAGATGCACCCAGATGCTTTTCCCTGTTTTCCCTGGGGGGTCTTGTGCATATTCACACACCATGTTGCACGTCAGTTGGATAGTCATCTCCAGCGAAAGCCGTCCGTGTCCATGGTCAGACCCATGATTCAGACCTCACGGCTGCAAAACATGCAGTGACGTGGTGGGGAGGAAACCACAATCAAACGTCACACCGGCAGGCCCGACTTTCTGCGGGCATGGAGACGGCCGTGCGCCCTGTCCCTCCCTCCCCAAGGGCCACCCCCCACGCTTCCGTCGTTGGCCAACGTATAGGGGGATGAGGCTGAAAGTAGAGCGATCACAGTAGCGGGTCGATGCCTGGCTCGATCGGGTCAAAGGCGAGCCCGTGTGTTTTGAGCCTCGGTGTTTCCTCGTGCATCTGTCTGTTGATGTTGCTTCCTTTTCCGCGCCCTCACATTCCCGAGCGTTGAATGGAGCTGATGAGCATCGAGCCAAGGTTGATCGGAAAGCTTGTTGAAGCCACAAGAATGACGACATGGGCGCCACACGGCTGCGCCGTCGATGATGTACTATGTGGCGCTTTGGCTGCCAACAAGTCTCGGGCATCATCTCCGTCGTGTCTCTCTGGCCCGTCACTCGCTGCCTGACTGACTGGCTCTTTCGAGCACAGCCTCGATTGCTCCGCAACGTCTTGGATGGTCCAAGTCGGTCGTAACGCATGACTCCCTCGAAAACACTCATCGTCCTCAATTTTACCCTACCTAGGAGATGCGCCCACATGGATATCCGCACATAGCTTTACTGACTAGCCATGAAGGCCTCGGTTCGTCTTATGTGTACTTGCTGTCATCACGCTCACGCCGGCCGTTCACACAGGAAAGCAAAGGCGCCGGATTCCACCTCATTTTTGGCCTTGACCTTCGTGGTCTTGCGTGCATGGGATGCTGTGGTTTTCCGCGCCTCGTCACTCCTCACGGCTTGCCTCGCGTGCAACCAAAGGGCAAGCATTCTTCTGCTCTCAGAGGGATCTTCTTCCGCTTTGGAGACTACAGCCATTCATTCCAGGTCGTGAGCGAGAGGACGAATTGGCGTTACAAAGTCGTCCAGCCTGAAACGGCCAGTCCTTTGCCTGCCATGAGCCCAGGCTCGCCAGGAAGGACTTCAGGGGGCGGCGTGAGCCCCGTGCAAAACCGGTGATTGACGTTTGTCTGCGAATGCCAGCTTGGCGGGCAAAAAAGTCAGGGCAACAGAAGCCCAACTCATGAGGTTTTTATGACGGATGGCAACGGTCCGTCCGCCTATGCTCCTGAGCGGTCAAGCGTTTCCGAAAAAAAGACTCTTCACGCGAGGGTCAGGTGAGCGATGCGTAGTTTGTTGGGCATCCATCACCACACCTGACAAAACGTCAACGGTGCTCCCCGAGTTCGAGGGGATCGAACGGCAGGCGTCGTCACGGATATGCATGAACGGGCAGTCTCGGCTGTGATGGATGCCACTGTTCTCGGTAAGGGGGGTGCTTCCGGACGACGGCCTGTGAGCCCTCCGGCGCGTGAATTTGGAGGATGACATCAAGGTCCGGCGATGAATGCGGCAATTTGTGACAACGACAAGCTCTGCGGAGAGGACAAGGGAGTCGTTGCATCACCATGCTCTAGTGGGGCAAGACCAGAGTTTCCACCCGAGTTGCCGTGCGAGTGTTTCCTCTTCACAGCCACGAACGGCGTTGATACCCCTTGAACAAGCAGACAAGGATGGCTATCGAGCACAGGCAAGAATCAAGGCAGCGTCGGGAGATATCTCTCATGAGCGCGACTAGATTGGGCAAGGCTGCACGTGGCTCACACCTGGTCCCTCATGCGCTGTCGTGCACGAGTCGTCGAGCACACACATGTTGACGCAGAGTCCAAACTAAGGTGGCGTGTCATCGAGCTTGTCCCAGGGTCCGCTGCCGGCGCCGGGTGGCGGAGGGACACGTCGGCGGGAGGTCTCCTCCCGGATGAGGAATAATCAATCCATTGATATCAACAGACACGGGGCGCCCGGATAAGACTCTCCACGAGTGGCAGTTGCCCGGTTTGTCAAGTCGAGCGGAGGGTGCAACCGAGCGAGCTTGACGGGCAGGGAGGGGCGTCGGCGGTCAGATAAGGCCTGGCAGCACTGACGTCTTCTCGCATCGCTCGCTGTGACTGCCGTGAGGCTTAGCAAAGGGCATGCAAAAGGGCGATATAACGGTAACCGTGTGGCAGCCACTCAACTGACAAGAGGTGGAGGGGCGTCACCTCCTTTTTCTGTCACATTGCCGTGACTGGCCGGCTGACTGGACACGAGGGAGAGGGAGAAGCGGTCGTTGTCTGTGGGACATCAGGCCAAGGGGGGCGCGAGAGGAGCCTGTAGACAGAAAAAGGGGGGCTTGGTTCGAGGGCGACGAGTAGGTACTCTGTACACTGTGTATATACATATGATATACATACATATGTGCATTTGTGCATGTGCATATATTCCTGATATATGCATATGGCCCGCAGTGGGGGCCACCAATTAGGTTCTGACCACCATTGTCCAAGCCGTTGGCGTCGCATCAAACCACCCGTAGCCTTGCCCCGATAGGCAATATGTCGTTATCACGATAGCATCAATCCCATCCAGAAGCCAGGCACTGCCTCTCCTCTCTTCCCCCCCCCGCGCCACGGCCACGACCAGACCAGGCAGACTCCCATCGCGTCCCATCCCATCAACGAGCAAAGATTCGTGCCACACCCCATTCATCCCTGGCCCGGGTCTAGAGCGACTATCGCCGCCGCCGCGCCGGGAGCTCACTGCTCGCACCTTCTACTATGGTATGCTTCCGACGAGGCTGTGAAGCGCGGCCGATGCGGCTACTCTACCACCGACCAATGGATAGCCGACGCAGATGAAATTGAGGTGCTTTCCCCTCCCTTGTGTCCGGCGGCGCCTGATTGGCCCCAACTGAGTTATATGTTATACTATCCCGATGCCTGGTCCTCGCTGGCCCGTCGGTCGAGTTCCGAGACGGGAGCCGCCGATCGTCTCCGACGCCTTCTCTCCGCGCTTGTGTGTCGCCAGCGCATGACCCTGCCAAGGGAAACGTGCCTAAGGGCTCTGAGATGCCGCATCCATGACGGGCGAGATCCGAAGACGACCACGGCCAGCCATCAGTTCCTCTCCCTTTCCTGCCCTCGATGCCGTGCATGCTTCGCCGTACCGGGCCATAGCGACACCAGAGCCCTTTTGTCAAGAGCGATGGAGGAGCTCGTGGCTTGCTTCTGCCATCTGCGGAACCTCGGTGTGGACTATGTACTGTGTGCAACTTCCCCGATGTTTCCATAGCCCCCTCGGTCCGTACTTTGTCTGTCACGCATCCCTGCCAACAATATGTTTCTGATCCATTGGCAGGTTTCCCACACTTGCAAACACTGCCACAGACACTTGGTCAACCCGCTTGGCTGACGGGTCGTGGGCGGACAAGGGAGGCGCTGGAGCCGCGTGCTCTTGCTGGATCATGATGCCCCAAAGCCCTCACGAGAGATGCCCTCGCCTCGAGTGTCTATATAAGGCCCGGCCTGCCTGGCCTGCTTTGAGTAGAGTTTCCTCTTTCGTCAACGACGTACTCAAAGTTGGCAAACAGTCGCCGCTCATCCTCTTGTGTTTCTGGGTTTCTCCTCTGGCAACGGCCTAGATCGGAAGCGAGCAGCACTTGGACATGGCCACCGTCATGATGGCTTCTTCCGGGGCACTTCCCGGCACGCGTTCCCGACACAATGGACGCGTAGCTAAGCTAGCCATAGCCGTCATGGCTCTGCTATGGACCCCGGCCATTGCACTCCCACAGAGGGACTCTCTCCGAACCTACCCCGGGGAAAAGATTGGCTGGAGACCGTGTGGGCAGGCCAAGGGCCACGATCTCGAATGCAGCGAAATCGACGTGCCCATGGACCAATTCGACGCCAGTAACTCGGGCGACAAGACGTTTAACCTGCCCCTGATCCGTATGCGCGGCCTCAACGCAACGCAAAATCTCGTGCTTAACCCGGGCGGGCCCGGCGAGAGCGGCATGGGATTCCTATACACGGACGGCGCTCACATCCGCGACGTGGTCGGTGACGGCTTCCACCTATTGTCCTTTGACCCACGCGGCATCAACAAGTCGCGGCCTGCGGCCCGATGCTATCCCAACAAGGAGACGCGCAAACGCAACTTTAAGCTATCGGACCCAGACCCCTTTAGCCGCAGTGAGGAACGTTACGCCTGGACGAAAAACTACGTCCAGGGCTGTGTCGACAATATGGGAGAGCACGGCAGATATATCAATACGCCACAGACGGCGGCCGACATGAATAGCATCCTCGACGCCGTCGGCCAGCAGGACATGCTGTTCTGGGGCTTCAGCTACGGCACCCTTCTTGGCCAGACGTATGCCGCCCTCTATCCGGAGCGCTCCCGCCGCGTCGTCATTGACGGCGTCGGCGACTATTTTGACTGGTACGAGTCGCCCATCCTACGTGGCGACTTTCTCGACACCATGAAGGTTTTTGACGGCTTCTTCGATGAATGCATTAAGGCCGGCGGCGACCGCTGTGCCCTAGCCCACCGGGCCCGGACCAAGGAGGAGCTGCGGAAGATGGTGTTGGACTTCTTGCGTCACTTGGAAGCACACCCCATCCCCGTCTACGTCAACGCCGAGAGTCAGGGCGTCTTGACGTACGCCGCCATGCTCCAGTCCGTCATCTACACTCAACTCTACACACCGGCCACTTGGCACGTGCTGGCGCGCCACCTTGGGCAGGTCATGGACGGCAATGCGACGGAGACGTATCTCCGGTACGGCGAGGACAAGGCGGACAGCATCGACGAGGCCAACGACATCATCGACCTCAACGATGGTGCGTCGGGGTCCGGACATTGGCCCAAGGGGAGACAGGGCCTGGTGGACTATCTGGCGCCATGGTACGACTCGACGCCCTTTTTCTTCCAGATGAACCGGGAATACTACGCCAAGCAGCAGTGGGCCATTGCGCGGACGCACAGCTTCAAGCCGCCCCGGCGAGTGCGGACGGCGCATCCGATGCTCATTGTGTCGACGACGTACGACCCCATCTGCCCGATGGCGTCGGCCAAGGTGGCGCGACAGGCGTTTGAGGACTCGCGCCTGATTGAGATCAAGGGCTACGGTCACTGCTCGCTGGCCCAGCCGTCGCTGTGCATGGCCAGACACCTGCGGGCCTATCTCGAGCACGGGACCATGCCGGACTACCACACGGTGTGCGACGGCGATCGGCCCTATTTCCACCCGCACGAGACGAAGATGTCGCCGCGGCATGTGGCGGGCGAGACGGACGACGACAAGATTCGCGCGGCGCAGCTGGCCATGTCCGAGGTGGCGCGATGGCGAAGGAGGCGATGAGGCACCTACCGGCCCTTTATGCTTGATGTGAAGAAAGAGCGACGGTCCCTCTTGAAAGGCTCTATTGAAAGAGGGGGGGCTCTGGAAGTTGGTCCATTCGTGGGGGGCGGACAAAGAGCAGGTGTGACAAGCTGGGCTGGTGGCCAACTGCCGTCTTGCTGCTCACCCGCATCACTCGACGGTACCGGATCTGAGCCACGAGATCCGGGTTGTCTCTGTCTTTGGAGGGCTTCGGCTGCCTCTTTTTCCCGTTGTTGCGATCCTCATTGTTGTCTGGTTTCTTTGTTGTTATATCTTCACTGTCGATATTTGCCTCTTTGCCTGCACGTCTGGTGCACGGTGGCTACTTTCAGCGGACTCTAGGCCGCCACTTCGTTCCATGCCTACCTTTATTGTAGCTGGTTTTATTCAATTGTATTCGACTGTACCGCAGCCGTTTCGTAAGCCATTAATTAACTTAATTAACTCGTATGTTTACGAGGCATTCGTGGTGAAGCACTGCCTACCTACCCTGTACCACTTACGGGCTTGACCTCGCTGCACTTCGCCGTTGGTGAATTGAATCGCAAGGGGCTGCATGCCATGCCATGCAACATGCAATGTAATCTAGTCTGTGTGTGTGTGCTTGCCTTGTGTTACCTTTTGGCCCCCATGTCCCAGGAACACATGCCCAGCAGTGACGAGATCGAGTTCCATGGTGGCGTGAGTGGGTGCTGTATGCTGTATGTACTCCGTGTCATACCGGTAGTCGGGTGGTACAGTCAGTGATGCTGCTCTCAGGCCATGGCCTCAGTGGTCAAGGCCTGTAGCCGAAGCCTGTATGTAGCCACTAGCCGAAGCCTCGCATCGCATCGCAGCGCAGGCCAACCCCGATCAGCGTTAGCGTCGGCCCGCCCCCACTTTCTCCGGAACCTACCACCTCGTGCCTCACTCTCCCACTCTCACCACTTCTCTCCTCCCTCATTCACGCACAACTCTCTCCAACTCTCCTCTGCTCCTCCGCCTCGCCGACTCTCCCCCGCCCTTCCTATAAAACGCCCGGCTCGTACTCGTCCTCTACCCTCCGCTATCATCTCATTGTTACCTTTGATCCTTGATCCCCGTCTACTCACCACGACGCCGACGCCCCCCCCATTTCGAGAGGATTGAGCGTCCACACCCAGCCCGCGGCTCCGACGCGGCCAAGGTGCTCCCTCAATGGCTGCCTTTATCGACCCCACTGTCAATGGCAGATACCCCGTCGTCCTCGGCGACGGCATGCTCGACGGGCCCTCCAACGACATCTATACCGGCATCCGCTGTACGGCCCCGTCGTGACAGACACGTCCCTTCTCCAGCGGGCCCAAAGCCCTGCAGTGCTGACCAGAGGCTCTCCCATGTCAGACAATCACAAGCCCACTCTATCCTCGAGCGATGCGCCCGCCGAAGCCCGCCTTAAGCCGTCTCTGCCGGGCAAGACGACCTCGTACGACCTCTCCTACACCGACGGTGGCTCCCCGTACGCGTATACCGGGACGCGGAATGTCGACGACAACCAATACGTCCTGCACTTTGACCCCAAGCGCAAGGTCTTTATCCTCGACAAGGTTGACTCGACCTTCAACATGAATGTCACCCGCCTCCCCGGCATTTCAGACCCCGCCAAACTCGCCCGCCAGTACCCTCACCTCGACGGCCAGAAGCCCAACGCCAACAAGGCCGCCACGGACGGGCCGAAGCCCAAGCCCGCCTCCAAGCCGCCCGCCAAGAACCCCGCACAGCAACCAAAGCCGCGCCGCAAGACGGAGAAGAAGCAGCCACAGCCGCAAAAAGACGTTGCCCTCTCCCTGCCCAAGCCCGAGCCGCCCAAACCGCCCAAGCAGCCCAAGCAGCCCAAGCAGCCCAAGCAGGACAAGGCCAGCGCCAAGCGGGTCGACAAGGACGAGGAGGACGAGGAGGACGACGACGGCGACGGCGACCTGCTCGTCGAGTACCCGGGCGGCAACAACACAACCGCCAAGCTGACCGACTTCTCGCCCGCCTTTCCCGCACTCCCCCCACCGCCCCGCTTCGACGACTTCATGGACCAGCGCGACTCGGAGGGCGACGCCGACGGCGAGAGCGACGACGACGTCGACCACGACTTGAAGCTGCCCAGCCCCGTCAACCACAACAGCCAGGCGTCCCCGGCGGCGCCAGACGGCCACGCCCAAGACGACACCGCCGTGGACGCCGAGGACGAACCCGGCAGCGCCGCCGACATGGAGGACGACCTGGAAAAGGAAATGGAAATTGCCTTTGAGGACCTGGCCAATAGCCAGGAGGGTAGCCAGGAGGAAAGTCCCCACGGCGGCGACGAGAGCGAGATTAGCGAGGAGGACTAGCGGGCCGACGGGGCGGCGGTTCCCCGACGCGACACGACTTTGATGTTCTTTACGATGGTGGGTGGCCCAGGGCCTCTGCATGTGCCCTTTGTTTTATCGGTGGTTCTGTATTGTTCTTCGTCGCCGTCGAACGGGGGCCAAGACATTTGGCATGAGAAGATCCATTACTGGCGTTGGTCTAGAAGCCTGACATAGAAGCCCATTTGATTACTTGCGACATTGACTACTTCATTGGCGACGTGTGTCGTCGGCCTAGATACATGAATCTGTTCGAAATGGTCTAACTGCTGCGCTAATACCTGACTGCTGCGCTACTACCACTCTGCTGCCTTTCAATGCCTATGCCTTGCCGAAACGTGACGTGACATGTCTCCGGGTCCCCTTTTCCCCCTCCCGTCAGCCAGCCATGTGGGGAGAGTCAAAGAAGTCGTGCACAGCGCCCCGTGTGGCAATCAGACGGCCTCCCAGCGAGCGAGCCAGCCGACGTTCTCGCCGGCGTTGCGCACGACGCAGAGCCGCCCCTCGCGGGGGTCGGCCCGGACGTCGGCCAGGACCCCGCGGCGGGGCGACCCGACGGCGATGCTGCCAATGGCGGCGGCGCGGCCGTCGGCGAGGCAAAAGGAGCCCGACGAGACGAAGCCCACCAGGTCCGCGGCGCCGGGCACGAGCGCGTGGTGGCCGCCGCCCACGTCGAGCGCGTTGGGCGGCGGGGCGGGCGCGGCGACGAGCTCGCGCGCGAGGAGGCGCTGGCGGGCCTCCATGTCGCCCGCGGGCCTGGCGGGCCTGGCGGGCCTGGCGGGCCTGGCGTGCCTCGAGGGCGACGACGACGGGGGGGGGAGGCGGGCGAGCCACTGGGCGCGGAGGTCGGGTGGGAGGCGTGGCGGGCTATCCTCGGTGCATGTCGACGGCGTGGCGGGAACCTCGGCGTCGGACGAGGCCGCGCGGGGCAGCGGCGCCGAGGGCAGCCTGTAGATGCGGGCACACGGCTTGACGACGCCGCGGCCGAGCAGGTAGAGTCGCACCTGGAGCACGGAATGGGGCGGGGTCGTGATTGGAAACATGACCAGCGCGACGATGCTGTTAAACTCGGTCTTTGTGACGAGGCTCAGCTTCTTCAGCGAGGGCGTGTCGCTGGCCTGCCCGGCTGGTCTGCGTCGTTTCTTCAGCGAGGGCGCGTCGAGCTCTAGGTACGCGTCGATGCCCCCCCCGGCTGGTCCCCGTCGCTTCTTCAGCGAGGGCGCGTCGTTGGCCTTCCCGGCTGGTCCGCGTCGCTTCTCGGCTCCCTGGTCAGCCTTGGCGAGCACCTTGTCGCCCTTCTCGGGGCCTGGCTCTTTCTCGCTTCCTAGAGCCTCGTCTTGCCGCGACTTGGGCAGACCAAACAGCAGCTCAAAGTCGCACGCATGTCCGTCGCCGACCTCTCCCTTCCTCCCCGCGCCCAGGTCGAGGGCCGCCCACTCGATCCTCTTGCTCTTCGGCCGCCGCTCCCACTCCCGCCTCCTCCTGCGCCGCTGCTCCAGCTCCCACTCCGCGCCGGCGTCCGTCGCCAGGTGGTCTCCCGGGAACCATGGCAGTCCCCGCTCAAAGGCGACTTGCCTGGCCTCGTTCATGCCGCCGAAGCGGGGGTTGAGCCCGGAAACAAGAGGCACGTGCACCAGGCTGTACCAGATGGGCAGGATGCACTTCCAGGGGGCGAGCAGCGTCCAGGTTCCTTGGGTCTGCACGCCGGACGCCGAGCGCGACGCTATCAGCATGACGGGAATGGGGGGGTCGGCTTTGGTGGGCGCCAGAAACGTGCCTGGGGCCGTGTTCCCTCTCCTCCGGTTAATGGACTTCTGCGACGGCAGACACGAGGCGCAGTGACGGGCGTCGCGATGGAACAAAAGGGACGGCTCTCGACCCTCGTCAGCCGGCCACTTGGCCATGGTGTTTAGAAGAGCCATCTGGGCCTCGACGCCCGCGGGAAACTCCCTTTGGCGCGGTGGATACCGCAAACGGGGGTCTTGGACGGAGAAGCTCAAGACGGCATTCGCCGGGAGGGTGGCTGGGTTTGTCAAGCCTTCCAACGACTCGAAGAGAGCTGCGTGGCTCGACTTTGGTGAATCCTTGGTGACGTATGGCGTCAGGGTAGCAAGAAGCGCCTCCGTCGACGCCGGACCCGTGAGCTCGACGCTGCCAATCTCGAAGCGCAGATCTTCAATGTACACGCGCGGTTTGATGGCCTTGGTCAGCCAGAGCAGCTCGTTGAAGACTTGGAGAAAGGCCGAAGGGTGAAGCCTCAGGTACACTTGTCCGAGGACAGCTTCGTCGCCCTCGCTGTTGTCATGACCCGGCCTGTTGGGGTTCCACAAGACGGTGGCCGGACACATTAGCCGTTGATGACGGCCGCTTTCTTTGCTCAGCATGCCCGACCAGACTCTGGTGCCCGATCTCCACCTCCTCCCCTTTTCGCCCCACAGAGAGTCGCCCCATGAAGTGGGCTGAGAGACCCCGACCCTCGTCAAGACCCTCTCCAGGCCGTCGGGATGCCCATATAAACCGATGGTGCTCATGTAGCTCATGTCCCAAACCATGGTGCCTCTCTCGCCCTGGGAGCGATGTGTCGGCCGATATATCTTTTCGTTTGGTGTCAGGGGGATGGCGAAGCGCCAGAGGGGCTCGTTGGGCTCCGTCATGCGCGCCCTCTTGGCGTGCCATGTGTGCGTGGGAAGCCACGTCTTGTTCATCTGGCGCTTCCGAAACTTGGCGGCGGGCTGGGGCGGCTCGTTGAGTTGGTTCCTCCGGATCTTGGGCCTCGGCTTCCTGCCGACGACGCCCTGAACCTCGACGGGCTTGCCCTGGCGTCGGGCAGCCTCGGCGTGGCTGAGCTGCTGCTTCTTCTTTCGCGCGGCGAGAAGGCGCAGTTTCTTGGCCGTCTCGGCTCGTATGCGGGCCCTCGTCGTCGTGGGCTTCCTGGTGCGCGCCTCCACCAGGGGAGTGTTGTCCTCTGCCATCTCTCGCCTTGCGCGCGCCCGTAGGCGGCGCGGGACCCTCTTGGGATTGTGGCTCGCGGTCCGCCGGCGCAGGCCGCGGGGCACCTTTTGAAAGGCGCGACTGGAACCGACGGCCTTTGAGGTGGCCATGCTCTGCTCGAGCGACTTGATCTCGAACTCGTGGGCGGCGACAAAGGCCTGAAGGTCCAGCTGGCCGTCCTTGAGAGCGGCGTCGGCTTGCTGGACGGGGATGTTGCGCGCGACGTGGAGTTTGGCTCGCTTCTGGCGCAGGGCATTGGCGGGATGGGAAGCGACGATGCGTTTGTTGGGCGGCGGGGCGTTGAGGCCGCCAGCCGGGGTTTCGGTGCCCATTGCGAGTGAAGACGGACGAGTTGAGAGACGGGATAGAAAGGGAAGAGGGGAAGAGGGCGATGCCTTTTTCTGGCAGTGCTTCTTCGAGAAGGGGGCTAAGAGGAGAGAAAACTTCCGAGCTGCATGAGGAAGCTTTATCGATAAGACGGCCTACTACATACCTTTACCGCACGGAGCTTACCAGCGAGCGGGTACTGCCTTGGTAGCCGCCCGTGCAAGAATCTACCAGTCGGCCGATGGTGTTTACCTGCATCTTCTAGAAGCATCAATCTTCTAGGTGCAATCACCGGCCACCTGATCTCGCATAGACGTCAAGACATTCAACGGCCTCGAACCTCCGACTTCCAGCCCACAACCGCCAAGCAGCGGTGCCGCTCTTTGCGCCTCTCCGCTGCCCCACGAAAACATCCGTGTTTGCTCCTCCCAGCCCGGCGCCTGCATCAGCATCAGTGCGGCGGCTGGGCTTGTTGGTTCACTCATCATCAAACTCATCGCGTCGCCGCCGCCTTCGGTTCCCATTTGGTCCTCATCGCATCCCATTGCAACGACGCTGGTGCTGCCCGAGTCAGGACGGACCCCCCTCCCTGGTCTTGCGGCTGAGAAATGGTTCCATAGTCAGACATGACCTCCTTGAGTGAGTTTGTTACACTTTGCCTTTCCCCTTGACGATGACTCCCTTGGCCAAACCATGACCTTGCGCCCCCCCGTCGCTCGACAAACTTTAAGTGGCAAGCCACCAACTCTCTTCTTGACGTGAACCAACTGAACCGGGCACTGCTGGCTTCGCATAAGGCCCTTCTCGGCTTCCTCTTCTTCACCTGACGCCGTTGGTGTCGCATGAGTTGCTGCCGCTGCTAACATGCGTTTTCTGCCAACAGTTGGCAAGGCTCGAAAAGTAGGACCTCAAAACACCCCCACGGAAGGCTGTGAGCTCACGATGGCTAACCAGACGTCTTAGCCCAAGTTTGAACTGCATCTCAAGGTGAGAGAGAGCCTCGGCCAAGACTCTGTCGTCACGCCTCGCGCTCACCATGCACTCACTCCCAGATCTATCACCTCAACAATGTCCCGCTCGTCTCTGGTCACTCCTTTATCAAATGGCACCTCGCCCACTCCATGCACGCCGAGCACCGCGGCCGCACCGCCAAGTGCCCCATCTCAAACCACAAGGTCGACTACAGCTTCAGCAAGCTCGTCCCGTCGGTGCGCATTTCCATTGACCGAAACAACAACCTCGCCGAGTGCCCCCTCGAGATCGAGGTGCTGCAAGAGTTCCCCGTTGCCGAGAAAATCACCCTCGGCCACATCAGGCTCAACCTGAGCGAGTACGTCGAGGAGAGCGAGGCCCTTGCAAAGGATGTCGCCCGCCACACAAACAGCAACGTCGACAGCAGTTCCACCAGCACCGGCCTGTGCGATGGCCCGGACGAGAAGACGCCCGGCGACGGCATCGTCCGGAGGTACCTCATGCAGGACAGCAAGGTCAACAGCACCCTCAAGATTGGCATTCTCATGGTTCAGGTCGACGGGGAGCGCCACTTTGTCGCGCCGCCTCTGAGGACCGCCCCCGTCTTTGGCGGCATCGCCAGCTTCATGGGGCCCGATCAAGCCGAGGACGAGATTGGACGTATGTGAAAGCCCTTGATCCCGAGCCGACGACGTAAACTAACTCGCCCTCTGCCCCTTTGCTCCAGCGCTGCCCAGCATATCCAAGGGCCGCGACGTCGCCGAGATTCAAGACCTGTACCGGCGCACGCTCGCAGCCTCGTGGTCACGTCAGCCTAGCGAGCTCACGGCCGACGAGTGCATCGAGGACATCTTTTCCGGCGGCAACGGCTGGCGCACCCGGCGCGACGCCCACTCGGCGCCCGGCAGCGACGACGACGACACCACCTTCGACGACGACGCCGACGCCGACGCCAAGCAAAACACGCTCCGCCCCGGCGACTTCCGCCGCTTCGCCATCCAGCACCAGCTCCAGCACCAGCTTCAGCTCCACCCTGACGCCGGCGCCGGCCACGACTCCCACGGCCGCCATCGCCGCACGCAGAGCGCCTCGAGCGACAGGAGCACATCGACCGTCACGGGCCGCGGCGCCCCCGCCAGAAAGGGCGTGCGCATCGCCCGGTCACCCACCGCCGCCGCCGCCGCCGACGATTGGCGCGAGTCGCACGACGACGACGCAGCCAGCCTCGCGCCGGCGCTCGGGGTCGGGGTCGGGGGCGGCGGCAGCGACGGCGACCGGAGGAGCGACTACGCGGGGCCGCCGAGGCGTGTCCAGGAGCTCGACGAGTTTGACCTGCGCGATGACTTGGTCGCCTGGAAGCTGCCGGGCGTGGCTACGTAGATGCAATGGAAAAGAGAGACGAGAGTTTGAACAAGTGCATGGCAGGCTTCAGCTCGCAAGTGACGTCACCTCACGGGCTGCCTTTCCAGGCCGAGACGCCCCCCTCCCCCCTGACGATGGAATCGCCCGCACAAACCCACCTCAATCACACGTCAACCTTTCTCTCATTTCTTCCTCTTCTCTTTCCTCCGTATTTCTTCTGGTCTCAAAGGAAAATAAAAAAAAGTAGAACTGTTGAGAGCCCAGGTCTAGTCTAGCATGCCTGCCCACCACTCCCGGAACGCGATCATCAAGGCTGTCTATATCCGAGGCGAGTCTTGCATTTGCTTCCCCCAACGGCCCGACGAGACGCCGTCGACGTGCTTTAGTATGACGAGGAAAGCAGCAAGGGGCCGTCGTCATTTCTTCATCCTCGTCGCATGTCAAGCGCTCCTTGCTCTCCCTCGTCCATGTTTATTCAAGGGAGCTATCAAGGAGCGGCCAGGTTTCCTCGCACGCCGCCCTTGCCGCCGACTTCGCGCGCCGTAATTGTCACGGCCAGGTCGCCCGCCACGTTGATCGTCACCTCGACCTTGCCGCCCTTCTTGACGCCCTTGACGGCGGCCTCGGCGAGCTGCTTGCCGGTTTTCCACACCTTTTCGCGCTTCTCCTCGTCCTCGTCGTCGTCAAAGTCGGAGTCGTCTTCCTTGTCGCCGTTTGCGCCTGATTCCTTGGCCTTGGGCTCCGGCTTGGTCACCTTGATGTGAGTGCCACCCTCGACCACCTTGATGAGAAAGTCGTTGCCGTCCTTGGGGCAGGCGAGGTGGACGATGCGACGGGCGGGGACGGCCGTCTCGGCTTGCATGACGGGCTTAAAGACGTCCTCGCCATCCGGGCCGACGGCGACGACGCCAATGGCGTTGGAGATGTGGTTGACGGTGGTGACGGCGGGGTGCGTCGACTGCTCAATGTCGGAGGCCTCGTACTCCTGGATCAGGGAGGCCTGCAGCGCGGCGCCGCGGGCCTGCAGCTCCGAGGGGTTGATGGCAGCCGTGCTCGTCGCGGGCGCAAGGATGGGCGTCGTCTCGGGGAAGATGGCGCGCAAGTTGTTTGCGACGCGAGGGGTGTGGGAGGTGCCGCCGCACATGATGACCTCGTCGACATCCAGGACATCGAGCTCGGCCTTCTTGACGGCGCCCTCGACCAGACGGTTGAAGCCCTCAAAGATTCTGCGGCCAATCATCTCGTAGCGCATCCTGTTGATGGTTGACGAGAAATCGTAGCCGTCTGCCAAGCTCTCCACGCTGAACTGGGCATTGCTGCCCAGGCTCAGGGCCTTTTTCGTTGCCTCGGCCTCTTGTCGAAGCTTGGCCAGGCTCTTGGGGTTTGATCGGGGATCCGTGTTGTGCTTCTTGATGAACTCCTTGGCAAAGTGGTCCATGAGGGCTTCATCGAGGTGCACGCCGGAAAACTCGTAGTCGTGCACAGTGGCCAGGATGGTATACATGCCACCCCTGGACGCAACGACGGCGACATCGGAGTGGGTTCCGCCAAGGTCAGCGACGACGACTATCTTGTCCTCGACTGTGGCCTCGGGACGGGCGTCGTAGGCCAGGACCGCGGCAACAGGGTCCGAGATGAGCTGCAGGACCTCAATGTCGGCGTCGTTTACAGCCTTGATCAGGGCCTCGCGCTGCTTGTTGGTGAAGTCGGTCGGGACCGTGATGGCGGCAGATGTGACCTTTTTACCAATATACTCAGAGGCCGAGTTGACGAGGCGGCGCATGTAGCGCGAGGAGGCGTCGCTGACCGACACGGTGGACGCCTCTCCCTCATCGCTCTTGTCCTTGACGGAAAAGGAGACGGTGCCGGCCGAGTCGATGGGATGAGCGGCGGCATGGCAGTGGGTAGGGTCAATGGCTTTGAATCTGCGTCTCGTCAGCGCGCCCAACGCGCCATTGGGCAAGGCGAATGAACGCACTCTTTCCCCAGGAAGTCGCGGAAGTAGGCAATCGTGTTGGTCGGATTGCGAACGAGGAACGCCTTGGCCTGATGGCCGTAGTACTCGTCTCCGTCGACGTAGGAGAGGACCGTCGGGATTTGTCGGTCTATGCGTCCACGGACAGAGTCAGCACACTGCCATCTCTCCCCCACGCATCGCCTCTGGGCTCGCCCGCGCCTCAAGAGCCCTGGCAAGGCTTGGTGAGCTCACGCACCTCCATCCTCGTTGGCAATGACCTCGGCCTTGTCGTCGACGGTATAGGCAATCGAGCTGTTCGAGTTGCCAAAGGTGATGCCAATTGCCACCCGGTCCGCCGGCTCAGGACCGGGCTTGACGCCCCTGCTCTCAGCCATTCGGATCGACGTTTGTAGCAAAGAGATATCGGGCAAGCCAAGGCTGATTGAGTGGACAAGGGACGAGGGAAGCTTTGTTGATTCTGGCGGCTTCGGGCAGCAAAAAGATTTTGATAGACGGGGTTGTCTTGTACATATGTACCTATGTACTAGTTTGTAGTGGGGGTTTCCTCTTTCGCTGCCAAAAAAATTCGAGCGCTGCGACTGGCCAACATAGGCGCACGCCCCTGCCGTCTCGCTAGCAAGTCGCTTATCGATGCCCGTAGCCTGTACCTTATCAATCTGCTTGGCGGCTCAAAGCAAAACATCACCGCAAAACATCACCGCTCACAAGCCAGCCAGCCCATCATGCCCACGGATCCCGTATTTGTCCTGCCGGGCGATGGAATTGACCCCTCGCACATCCCCTCGCACCCCAAGAAGCCTCTCCGCCTGGGTCCTGGGCTTCGTCATGTCCCGCCCAACCGCATCCTCCCTACCCTCGCCGGCCAGCTCGTCACCGACCGACAAAAGAATGCCATCCACGTCGAGACGTCAGACGGAAGAGTATGCTCCCCTCGCCGGCTCACATCATCATTGCGCAAGAACCGCGCGCCATGCTGACGTGCGCTGCCAGTACGTCCCGCGAGTCGGCGAGCTCGTCGTCGGCACCGTCAACAAGAGCGCAGCAGACCTCTACTACGTCCTCCTCTCCGACTACACTGCCCCCGTTCTCCTCCCGCAGCTGTCGTTCGAGTCGGCCTCCAAGAAGACGCGTCCCATACTCGCGCCCGGCGCTCTCGTCTACGCGCGCGTCAGCCTCGCCAACAAGCACATGGAGGCCGAGCTCGAATGCGTCTCGCCCACCACGGGCAAGTCGGAGGGCTTGGGGCTGCTCACCGGCGGCATGGTCTTTGACATCTCCCTCGGCATGGCTCGCAGGCTCATGATGCCCAAATCTGCTCAGCATGGAAAGGTGGTTGTCCTGGACGAGCTGGCGGGCCTCGGTCTCCAATTCGAGACGGCAGCCGGGAGGAATGGCAAGCTGTGGGTCGATAGCGAAAACGTCAAGACGGTCATTGCGGTGGGAAGAGCCGTCCAGGAGACGGACGAGAAGAGGCTAGCCATGGAAGACCAGAAGAAACTGGTCAGAAGATTGGCCAAAGAACTGAGTTGAACCAAGTCCGGTGGTGCGCTCCTTTTCCACATGCCCTTCTTCTATGCATTAGCATACGACGACGCCTGCCGTCCCGTTTGATGCCTCCAGAAACACCACCGGTCTCTAGTCGCCATCCCCAACGCCGAAACCTATTCCCAAAAGCCCCTCGACTCTGCCGTCTTTATCGTCATGTGCTTCCTTGGTCCTTCCCCCCAAAACGCCATGCAAACCCGCTCATAACAATCCATCATCATTGCAAAACACTCCTCGGCCATCTGCCCTGCTCTCCTTCTAAGTACCGATCCATGTCACGTTAGGGATAACGCTGCAAAGCCGGGTAATGCCATTTCACGACTGGCTTCCATGCCTCCTTGCACCGGATCGCGACTTGATAGCCGCCAAGCAAGTCGGGCGGCTGAGGGCGCATCACACGCCACTCATCTCCTGGTCCGCCTCGACAGGCTCGGGGAGCTGGGCCTGATCCATGTTGTGAATCTTGGTCATGTGTCTCTTCCAGTTGTCTTTTCTGGGGAAGCCTTTCCCGCCTATCCTGGAGTAGTCGCAGCCTTGCACCGAACAGTGAAACTTCTTCTTCTTTTCGTGCCGGTCGTTTATGTGACGCTGCAGGTGCGTTTTCGTACCGAATCCTTTCCCGCAGTTGTCGTACGGGCATTTGTGATCCTTGCTGTGGTATCGCTGGTGATGCCTAGGAAGTGGTCAGTTTCCTAATTTCAAACTGCAGAGCCCACTGTCGATACTTACTTGAGTTTGTGTGGCTGGTCAAAGGCCTGATTGCATCCTGGCTCATCACAGCGAAAGACGCCAGTCTTGACCGAGGCCACCACCGATTGTGGCGAGACGCTGTGGCGGAAGTCGGAACTGGTCAATGATTCGGGAGTCGGACTGTCGAGCTGTGTCGAAGGGGTGTTGTGTGATGATAGGTCTGTCGATCCAGGCCCTTGTAAGGGTATAGATTGGTCAGAGAGATAGCGTTGATGCCGGTTGTTGTGTGATGATGGGTCTGTCGATCCAGGCCCTTGTAAGGGTATAGATTGGTCAGAGAGATAGCGTTGATGCCGGTTGTTGTGTGATGATAGGTCTGTCGATCCAGGCCCTTGCAAGGGTATAGATTGGTCAGAGAGATGGCGTTGATGCCCCGAAGTGTGTGGCAATGGCAGTGGGCTTATGGGATGCTGCGAAAGAGTGTCCGCGATGGATGCATCATGGTCCATCGCATGGACCTCGACCATCCGCTCCGGTATTTCCATGGGAGTGGGGGACTTGGCGGCCGGAGCGGTTCGAGGGGGGACAACTGTGGACGGCGTCTCCAACGCTGTAGAGGGAGCAGAGTCCGTGTTGTTATCGCGCGCATTACTGCACTGGTGCTCCGGGAAATGCGAGACTGCTGCCGGCCGGCCGTGGGATGATGTCAGCAGCTCGTGTTCTGTTCGATGCCAGAGTTCGGATTCTGTGCTTGCGGGCATGATGTCCATTGGATTCACCGTCCCGGGAGCAGGGTAGGACGGGGGCGAGGGTGATGTATTGAATGATGATTCGGAATGTGGTAGTTGTGGTGGAGGCGAGGCAGCCGACGTCACAGGCACGATGATGGTTGGAGACACAGCGGTTGGGGATTCGGCCAAATCTTGATCCGTAGCTATCCGTCGCAAGGCAGAAGCGCCGTGGGGAGCGGGTAGAGAGGCGCAGGAATCAGTCGTGCGGTTCAGGCCACTTGTCCGCCGAAACATGTGCCGAACATTGTGTTTGAAGGAGCTCTTGCGAGATGCCGACAGACTCACAGGGGCGTCTGCGAGAGTCGTGACCATGCCAAAGGCCTCGGAGGGTATCGAAGGGCTGTAGTAGTCGGCGCTGGTTCCGCGGAGCACTCCAGGGTCATGGTCGCGCACCTCGGAGACGGGCATGTACTCTCCGGCGTAGAAGGGCAACGGCGACGGCGACGAGTGCACGCCGTACTCGCTGGTCAAGGAGTGGGAGGCTGCTCGGGACCCGTCGGACGTAATGGCATCTGCCCCCATCGACGACATCTGCCATGGCGAATCGTGGTCGGCGGCGTGGGCTACCGCTTGATGATTGTGAGAGGGCAGGCCCCATTCCTTGTTTCTGGGAGCGGCGGGGACGGCGCCGCGAGACAGCTCGCGTTCGCGCTTGAACGAGTCGCTCGACGATAGTCGTCGATGGTGACCCAGGTCGGCCGCCTCTGGGCCGCCAGGATAAGCGGCGGCCCCATTCTCGATGTCGGGGTGCGGAGTTTTGGGACGTCGGCGGCGCCTGATCTGATGGATGATGACTGGATAAAGACAGAGGGCGAGCAGGCCGAAGCCGACAACGACGCCGACAACGGTTCCGGCAAGGGCCCCATCGCTCATCTGCCGTCGCAGTAGAGTCCCCCGAGCAAGCAGACGGGGCGCGTCCTCGACCCTCATCTTCAACGGCCGGGAGTAAGCCGCTGGCCAGGCCGGGCAGTCCAATTGAGTCCGCCGATGGGATCCCCAGGATCGGCACCGGCGGGCGGGCGGCGACGCAAAAGTCGGGACTCGGCTTGGCGCTCGAGGAGAGGAATGGAACGCGGGAGGTAGTAGCGGGTGGATGGCTGGAATTCGGGGCCGGCAGAGGAGCAGGGGAGCGAAGGCGCGGGGGCGTAGAGTGCTGTGGATCAGAGGAAGCCCGGCGTTCGCTTCAGGCACTGATCAAGCCATGATGGAAAGGGGATGAATGCTCGAGGGAGGTGAATCGATGGCGGCGCAACCAAGGTAAGCTGGCGGGTAGGTATTCGTATGTATTGGCGATGGTAGCACTACCTCGAGGTACCTCCCTTGGGTGCTACTCGTGCCACTCGGACTTGTCACGTACTTGAAGGTTGCTTCGTATTCCAACATCTAGGTACACGGGGCTCGCTCAATCGACTTTGCAGATAGAAACTCGGAGAGGGTAACTTTGTTAAGCCGGGTTGACGTTTGCCCTCTTCAACGAGAACCCACTTTTCCCATGAGCCCAAGGTGGGGAGGACCCTCTTGGACGAAACGGCGGGCTCCGGTTTTGCGTCTGCCCGGCTACCGCTCAAGCTGAAAGATCTTTTGAGGGTACCTGGGTGGGTACCTAGGTACTTTGTAGTACCTACTTTACGTGCCTCCTCACCATCCGACGACCATCCGCGACCCGTCTTCACCACGCAACAAAATAAGTCTACACAACATACGAAGTAGGCAATCGTAACGAGAGACAAGTCGTGCAAAACTTGACGACTTCGCCGCCGCCGGGTAACACGCTTCACCAATCGGCGCATTCTATGCCAACACCCGACGTCACCGCATCTAGCCCATTATCCATGGCCATGGCAGCACACGCAGGCAAAAGTCTTGTCCTCTGTTCATCGTCACTACCTATTGGCAACAATCGCCAGTCGGGCGGCGCCACAGCCAAAGTCGTCGGAATTCTGATTCACCTAAATCAATCAACCGAACATGTCACACTCTTTCCTCCGCTGCGTCTCCCTCAAAGCGAAACCATGCGCCGCTGAGCCACCGCGTCGTCCCAAACCTGCGAAAGGTATTGCGCTCTGACGCGGTTGCCTTTCGACATGTATTTCCATGTCATGCGGTGGTGCATGACGATAATCTCGGCCTGCCTCGCCCGGGTCATGGCCACGTTGAGACGATACGGATCGTCCATGAATCCCGCCTTTGTCGTTCGCACCATGTCGAGAAAGACCACGTCGGCCTGGTTGCCCTGGGCCTTGTCCACAGTCAAGACCTCGACTCTGTCCTGCCACTCTTGCCGCCACTTCTTCACGCCCGCGTGATACTCGCGCACCGCTGTGCTGTAGGGCGTGGAAATCATGATTGTTCCCCGCGCGTGTCCGTCGACGCTCACAAAGGCCTCGTCGGCGAGTAGCTCTTGAACTTGCCCCAAGATCCATTTGTGATGGGCCGGGTTCCAGAAACTGCTGCGGTGCATCTTCTCACCGCTCTCCTTCAGGCGGACAACAATCCGATTCTCGGTAATGTCAGTCGCGTGGCCTAACCTCTCGAGGTACTTCTTGAGGTGTGTAGTACTCGGCGGATACAAGAGTTCATCCTTGTACCCCGACACCATCTCGCGGTTGTAAAACATGGTCGAGGGGAGACGATGCAGATTCGCAAGGCCCCGTTTGTTCACGAGAAGTCTTGCATTGGTGGCACCGGCCGCCGCTGCTCTTGCCATGGTGCTCACCCGAAGCTGCTCCGCGAATGGATTGAACTTCAGTCCCTCGCGGGCCACCTGGCGTTTGTCCCCGCTCTTGACGAATGGGCGCGTTTGGTGAACATCGCCGGTAAAGATCCAGGCGAGAGGGCTGAAAAATGCAATGGGGATCAGAGTGGTAAGCTCCCGGGCATGCGGTGCTTCGTCGATGAAAATCAGGTCTGGGTCGAAAAGCTTGGAGAATTGTCCGTACGTCGCCACGGGTGTCGTGGCCACAAAGTCTGCCTGTGCCAAGACGGCACGGTACAGAACGGACACTTGGGAGCGTAGGGACTTCCAGTCTTCGCTGTTGAAGACGTTGCCGTTCTCCATGCGGGCCAAGAGGTTTCTCAGGGCCGGAAAGCAGTCGTTCTTGTGAAGCTCATAGTATTCCCACGACGCTTCATCAAGAGTTGGGGCCACCTTCGGGTTCCGGTTCGTTTTCATGTGGCGGGCCATGCTGACTGTAGTCAAAAACCGCTTTGTAAAGTCGAGTTCTGCTTCGCTCTCTGCGTGGCCCGTTGAGCCGCTCGTGTTCAGCTTAGCGCTGTTCCGGATTTCATAGGGCCAGCCGTGCATCCGGATGATCCGAAGCTTCAGGCCTGCTTCCTTGCACAGGGAGTAGTACCGGTTGGCCGCATCGTCCACCGTCTTGTTGATGTCGACGAGAAAGAGGATCGGAGTGTGTCGGCGTCTCGAGTTTGGACTCTTCTTTGAATGGATAAGTGCCGCAAGAACCATGTTCCACTCCGTCTTGCCTGCGCCGGGGCAGCCGTTGACAAAGTAAAGACAGTTGGGGATGCGTTTCAGGCCGTCAAATGCCGCGCGGTGATCGGCGTTGAATGCCCTGAATTTGTCCACGAGGAGTCTCGGAACACGGTTTGATGAGCGGGCAGGGTTCTGGAGCTGCGGAAACTCGTCGTGAAGATTCCTGTAGCTGATCCAACCGGGGTTTTGAAAGTCCTGAATCATGCGAAAGGCGTTGAGGGAGCGCCTGGTCGGAGCCATCTCTACAAGGCGGTGGTTCTTTGTCAACCGATGCAGAGCTGCCAGTTCCGTCTCATAAGTGAGAGAGCTGGTATCCCACTGGATTTTGATGGCTTGTTGCTTTCCCTGATGGATGGTGATGTCGTCTGTTGCGTTGACGGTAGGCGCCGTCTGGAAGTTGGCCATAAGGTCGAGTTCCACGTGAACGCCATCGTCGCTTTCCCAGGACCGTGGGACGTCGACCTTGAAAGCGGCACACTTGCCGACATTTTCTCCTCCAGCACATTCCAAGATCTCGTACGGGTTCTCGATGCGCGACGCAGGCAGATGAACGAGAGAAAAGGTGCCCTCGGGACGATCAATCTTGGACTCCATGTCGATGGTGAAGCGATCGGTAAGGGTCGGGAGAGCATCCTTTCCTCCACTGCTGGGTGTCTTGACCAAGAAAAGCCACGACTTGGTAAAAGACGTCGTCAGGCCAGGGATTGGTGCGATGGGCCACGCCTGGAACTGCTGACTCTTTTCGTTGAGGATTTTGATCGTTTGCTCCTCGTTGTGCATCTCGATCAACGTGGCTTGTTCGTGGCGCCATATGAACTCGTCTTGGTCCGGGAAACTGTAGCACGGAGTCATGGCCTGCACGAGAAGGCGTTAGCAGCCATTGCCAAAGGCGGCACCAGGGCGGCTTACCCGATCTGGGACGGTTCTAAGAACCGAATCTGACGACGACTCCATAGCGACAAATGTATGTTCTCGATGGTGCCAAAGGAGGCTGTGGGCAAATGAGGATGAGAGGCTCTAGCGACCGTCGGCGTTTGAAGAGACTCGCAACGAGGAGTGGGAGAGCTAAGGAAGAAGAGCGAGACGTTGAGGAGGAAGGAGAAGAAGAGGCTGGGGAGGGGGAGGGGGGCGGGAAGGCACCTGGGGCAGACAGGAGGTCACCTGACAACCCTTTCTGCCCACTCCAAAGCGAGCCGTGATCAGTGAATGGCAGCTGTAGAGCTCAGCTGCAGAGCCCCCTCTCTGCATGCGGCCCTTGCTCGGGCGGCGATGGAGCGATGGAGCGATGGAGCGATGGAGCACCCGGTTGCCTGCATCAGCTGAGTAGCAGAAATTGCAGTCAAACCGTAGAGAGTAGAGTTACCCCCTGGGCGGTTATCAGTCTCGTGCAAACGGCCAGCCGAGTCGCGCCATGTCCTCTACCTAGAGAGAGGGCTTATGCCACCTGCACCGGACGAAAAAGGCTTGGCCTGAAAGTGCTCCCCATCCGACTTCTATCTGTTCACGGACACCACAAAATAGTTTGGCGAGATGGAAGCTGCGAAACACGGCTCTTGCAGACTGATAGTATATTAGACGGAACCTTCAATCGTCGTCTACAATGAGGACTTGAGCAACATTCGGCCGCAAGGGCACTATTCCGTCCTCTTGCAAGAGCCACCTTTGCAAATGCCTGTACAATACGTCGACAGTGTTTGGGGGGAACGCATTCCCAATCTGCTTGCGGATGCTCGTATCGTTCCCCACAAAGCGATGGTGAAGCGGGAACCCTTGCAAGGAGGCAAGTTCTCGAAGTGTCAGTTTGCGTGTCCCGCTCGGGTGGTAGAGCTCTGCGCCACCCGTCGTGATTGGACGCGCGAGCTTGTGAGGATCGAGAGGTGCTCGTGGAGGCTCGAAGTGATGGACGCGCCAAACTTGGTGCAGATCGTGTCCCCGTGGAATGCCGTCTATCGCCTGGCTGATGGTGGTGAAAGGCTTCCGGCCGCCGCCGCCAGTCTCCGAGTGAGTGGCGGCTGGGAAGGGAGGGAGACGGTGCCCAGGACTAGCTGCGATTACCACGAGTCGTTTCCTGTCTTGGGCGGAACCCCAGGTGCACAGGCGGACCACTCGCCAGCGGACCGAGTATCCATGCTGGGTCATTTGGCCGATCAACGCTCGGAAGTATCTGATGTGTCGATCATGTGTGATACCGAATGTTTGCTCCAGCGTGATGATCCGGGGCCTCGTCTTCTTGATCAACTCCCCACACCCGAAAAGGGCAGCGATGTTGTCCGCGTCGTGCACAGAGTCATGCGTGTGCGCCGGGGAGAAGAATTGGCAAGGGGGGGACAAGTGTAGGACGTCCACCCTGATGTTCTCGCCGTGAGTTTGGGTAAGGAAGCCGTGCGTGCAAGTCTTGAAGAGCCTGGCTTGTGGGAAATTTCCCCGATAAGTCTCCCACACCTCGGGCGACTTGTCCACGGCGTACTGGACTTTGAACCCGGCTCCTTGGGCACCACGGGATGCACCTCCTGCGCCGGAAAATGCGTCAAAAAAAGTGTACTTCTGGCCATGGCTCCTGGTGCGAGGCGCTTGAGAAGCAGCTTCCAGGTCCACATGCGCCGCGCGGCCTGCGTTCCACGATCCGCCCGCGATTATGGCCCCATGCCATCGGTTCCGAAGTGCGTCGTATGGCATATGGTACCTGGAATCCGGCACATCCGTCGAGGGCATACTCTCGAGGGCTTCTTCAACAGGTCGCATCTGTCGGCCTTTTCTTTCGAAATATATTGTGAGCCTCCATCGGCAAGCGAGGGGGCCAAAGTGCTCGGCATCATGTTCTTGGCGTGTTCCATGGCCATGACTAATTCCATTGTCGCTGTGCGTGGCGAGAGACCACAAGCTGTGTTCCGGGTATGGAGCGTTGGTGATGATTAGGCTCCGTCTTCTGACGATGGACTGGGGGCTGATGTCCAAGTATATAGGGCCAGCGTCCTCGATGAAATGAAGCCAACAAACTTCATTTTTCTTGTTGAGCAATTTCCCCAAAAGCGCCCTCGTTCGGACGAGCGGATCCCCCCGAATGACGTGTTCCCCAGAGCGGGTTTCGGCAATAATCTTGATCTTCAAAAAGTCGACCGCGTAGGACCCTAGATGCGCACCGCGGACCTCGACGACGTCGCCTGGTCTCCACGTTGCCCCTCGGGCTTGAAGCCTATCCAGAGCCAGCTCCCCATCGCGAAGTAGGCTGCTGCTGTAATCGTCTGTGAGGTCTATGACCACGTCCTCGAAGACATTTTGGGCATCATCGTCCACATCGACAAGGTCAACCAGAGTACAAGAGGAAGAGGAAGAGCTCCGGGATGCTGATCGGGCGGCCATTTCCGTCAAAATCGAGGATTTAACCAGAACAAGGCGAGGTGAGGGGAGCGTGAGCGCTGTGCGTGGAAAGGGGTGATGGGCAAAAGGTGAGAGCGTAAACGATGTGTGTGATTTTGGAGGCAGCTCTAGAAAGGGAGGGAAGGGGAGGGGGATGGGAGAGAAAAGAGCAAACGTGCTTGGCCTCGAGCTCTCAAAGGTGGATGTAAAAGGGAGAACAAGGCGTTGCAAGGGGAGCGAGAGCGTTTTGGGTAGAAAAGGTGACGGGCAAAGGCACGAGCGAGAGCGATGTGTGTAATTTCAGAGGCAGCTCTAGAAATGGAGGGAAGAAGAAGGGCAAGGGAGAGAATAGAGCAAACGTGCTTGGCCTCGAGCTCTCGCCTTTGCCTCTTCTGATTTGCCTGCGCGCACGTGTGGCGGGCGGCCTTACCAATTTCTCCGAGGGCCGCGAGCCAGCAAAGGAAGTCGGCAAAAGAGATGCCAAGTTTGCCATATCTCGCAACTCACAGCTACTTCAGCGATTGATTGAAATAAATGTCGACTTTTTTTATTGGGACGAAAGCTTTGGTGCTCCATGGGAAGAGGAATCGCAAATTCAGAGAGAGAGGCACTTTAGCCATCTGGATAGCTTCGATTGCTCAGAGCCAACGTTAAAAATTTCACATTTTCCTTCGCCGAGCTTCTGAGGACGTCGTGCGGACTGAATGTCCAGCCATACCTGGCCTTGGTTTGTAGCTGCAGACTGATGATGGTGGACATGTCGTTGCCCTGGACATGAGGTTTAACCCGGTCAAAGTATTTTCCGATGCAGCTGAACTCTGTGGCCTCAAATCTTGGTAGGCTTGGCAACCTACCTACTTGCAGGTGCATGTACGGAGTACTTGAGGTGACACCCAAGGTTTCCACCTTACTTAGGTACCCCATACATACACCCTGCCTGCTCGACCTGCAGGGCTGAGGTGCACCTTGGCCATTTTTTTGCCTCCAACTCCCACCAACGTCCCTCGTCACGAGCTGCGCGCTCGAGTGTCATTCGGCCAGTCGAGCTGTCAGGGCCAAACGCGTACTACATATTTCCCGGTAATCTCCTCCATGGCCAGCTGGGCACGCTGATGATTTCATGTCCAGCGCCAGTTGGCTGTCGCATCCCAAACGACGAGCACTTTGCAAATTCCTGACGCTCTCCCTCCCTCCCTTGAACCTCCTACAAGCTTGCCTGCGGAATTCCGACCAGTATTTGCCTCGGCAACTGTCGGCCTCGCTTGGGCTTCGCCCCTCTCCGGACCCTGTTTCTTCCGCCACCGTTCTGCCATCTGCCTTCTGCTCCCTTCCTCGTCTCGGGTGTGAAGCTTCATCTCGTCTTCGTCAACCATCACCAACTCAGCTTCGCATCCGAGGACATGCGCAACCAACACCACCGAGCGACACAATGACAGGCTTACACGAGGACCTCGAGAGGTCGTTCACCGAGCTGCAAAAACTCGACCCCGAGCACCACTTGCTTTGCCCAAAAATCAGTCCCCAAGACGAAGAAAACTACAAATTGCTCGACGACCCAGATTCAAAAATCTCGCTCGCCGACAAGAAAAGCCGCATCCAGGAGGGAGAACGGCGACTGGAGATCGCGTACGGGAATAGCCTCATCTTCGGTTATGACAAAAGAGATGCTGGCAAATGGGTCGACGAATTCGCCAAGAGGCTGGAAGACAGCTTAAGGCTGTGCTCGGATTGTGTTCTCAACTGGCACATGAAGCGCAGGGCACACCTTCAGAGGTTCTCCGAGTATGTGTGTTCCGGCCATGAAGAAGGCACGCACTAACCGTGCCCAGACGATGGAACGAAGACGCAGTGACACACATCGAGGAAATACTGGACAATCTAGACGTCACTCGAATCGACTACAACCTGACGTGGGCGAAAAAGTACATTGAGACTGTCGAGGCGAGCGGTACCATCTTCAAAAAGGCACAGTTTGGCGAGCACCTCCCCGTCGTCCTCATTGCCGTCTACGAGGCCCTGTGCTGCGTTGCCTACATCGCCGCTCCCGAGCAACGCCACATATTCCAATTTGTCTTCATGCGGCTGCAGGGCAAAAACTACCTGAAGCTGGGATCAAAGGACCCTCTTCCGGGAATGGCCTACTTCCTCTTCGACCCGAGAGTTGAGGACCGCTTCAAATGGGCCCAAGAAAATTGGAAGTCCATTGAAAGCGAGTCGATGACTGAGGAGCAATTTGACTGGGCCGTTAGCGGTGGCCTCATCAAGGGCATCGATGAGATCAGCAGAAAGGACCTTTCCCAGCCTAGCAGCGAGGACTGCCAGGACATTGAGCGATTCTGGGAAGGCTTTGAGGAAATCCTGAGAACCTTGACCGACGGACTCATTCTCAGCCGCCTGCGCAGCTTGAAGATCCGACCGGGGAGCTCTAACATCTATGACTTGCTCTTCCGTCATATTCAGTTTTGCCGCGCCGAGGGAGTGTTGGTGGTAGCAATCCGAGTTTTGACGGCCCTCTTGAGGAAATCTCCAAAGGCTTTCTGGGACGTGATCGGTGATGCTAGACCCAACGTCATCGCCGACTTGCTCTTTGGCAGCCCCGTCTACAAGATTCTGCTCCGACAATCGCTGGAGGACTGCTGGAGCGGCTTCGATGCCGGCTCGCAAGAGGTTGTGCCGTTTCCGACTTCATGGATCCACCCTTGGCTTCAGTCGTTGGGCCGTGATCGTCGATACGACGCCTGCGAGGTGTTGATGCATACCCTCTTCGAGTCTCTTGCCAAGGATGGAACGATTGGCGAGCCGGGGCAAGCTGCCTGTATTCGCGCCGGATTCGATGCCTTGAGCTTTACTCTGAAATCCTTCCTGGACCCGAAAACGCACATCACCTCTGGCACGACGCATCTTTACGCCAACGGAGCTTTCAACCTGGTCGTCAAGTACAAGGATGCCATTCTACAAAACCTCAAGTCCCCAAGCGGAAGTAATGAGGGCTGGACAACCTTCAAGATTGCAAAGGCAGCCAGAGCTCTTCTGTTTACCGCCATGAGATTGGACATGAGACTATTTTCCGAGGAGTTTTCCGCCATCCATGATGGCAAGCAGCTCCAGTCAACCATCATGAGACATTCCAAGGCATACTGGGGGTGCGTTTTTGAGATGTTCGACGTGTCGTCTGACCAAGTTGGCTTGGCCAAAGATATCATGACATGCCTCGGGCCTCTCATATCGGTCGAACAGATTAGGCCCCGGAAGGGCATCAAGGCCGACGGTCTGGATGAATTGAGTCAGACGTTCAACGAGACATTTCACGGCATAACGGACGTGCATGTCAGAATTCTCGGCCGCGTTTCGGAGCTGGACACCGCGGAATTGAACATGCTTTTTGCCGATCGACTGCCCTTCCAAGCCATTGTCGGGCTTTCAGTTCATGGCGAGTCAGATCTAGCTGAAGCCTCGGCAGAGGTACTCAAGAGCTGGACCAGTGAGCTCTCGCGCGATTCGGCGCTGGAACACATGGCTCGCCTCCACCCTGAACAGACACTGTCCTCCATCATCTGGACGTTGGAACGAATCATGCGACCGCCATTCCCCTGGGGCCCCATCAGGCCGCTGCTCAACACGAGCCGGTCCGTCCTTCAGGGCCTCGTGGACTCTGCCGCTGGTGTCCTGCGAACCAGGACTGTCGATTCAAAGCTGGCCGCGACCATTCTGCGCTGGTGGATCGAGCAGTGGCGCTTTGTCTCCAAGTCTTGCCTGAACATTGAGAACTGGTCGCAGTATATTCAAAATGCCCTCATGACGGAATTTTGCCGAGAAATCATGGAGCTCGCCGAAGCACTCATCGCCGAAGACGGGCTTCTCACGACAACAATTGCTCCTGGAAGATCGGAAAAGGATGCAATGGCAATGATCCTCGGGCCGGCAAAGGAGAACTTCCGTGGCATGGAAAACATGATTCGCCTCAAGGACCGGTGGCTGGTGGACGTCACGGTCCGAGTGCTCTGCAAGATCTTGACACGTCTTAGAGAGAATCGCCTCGAGATTAACGCCGGGTCACGTAAGCTGATCACCGATGCTTGCGTGCCGACGGCCACACCGGGTAAATACCTGAGGCCAACGAACCTGAACGACCAGCAACGTGCCGAGCTGCTTCAAGCTCTTGGTCATGACGAGGAAGTTCAGATCATACAGTTGGGTGTGCTGCCACAGACAGATCACCTTTCGGGAGTCGGCAAGGACAGGGTCAAGAAACAGAGCAGACTGGATGCCTGGTCCAAGTCGACGCCAGGGACATCCACTACCGCTCAGTCACGTATGTCGAATCGAGACGACGTCCTCGAGCTGAGCAAGTCCGCCGATAGCCCTCTCCTAAAGCAGATTGGGGAACGCCAGGCTAGGGCCAGGGTGGTGGCAAAGGCGCCCGACGCAAGATCCATATCGGCCTTGAAGGAAAGCAGAAAGAGGGAAAAGGCGGAAAAGGCCAAGCGAGATGCAGAGACGATCGCGAGAGCCCGAAAACTTCGGGGAGAGACAGTGCCAGGCGAGGGCTCCGGCATTCAGGGCCTCAGACTCTCAGGCAAAGACCACTCGTATGGACGAAGCGAGATCATGGTCAATACTTCTGACGAGGAATCCGATGATGGCGAGGATTCGGACGCCGATGCTCAGCTTACTGCCATTATTACCGGTGGCCAGAAGGCACTAGACGAGCAAGACAGATTACGACAGCAGGCGCTGCGCGACAGGATTCGCAGGCCCGTCAAGAAGACGCGGCAGCAGCGGTCTGTCAAGGAGATGAGGGCCCGCCTGATTCCTCCCATGGACAGGCTTCACAACACCATCCTCGCATGGGACATTTTCCACAAGGGGAACGATCCGCCCAATGGCCCGGCTGCTAGCGAGGTCGCCACCAAGTATCCCGACCCTACGTCGTACCAGGAGACCTTTTTCCCCCTCCTTGCCTCGGAGGCCTGGCGTTCTTTCGTCACATCCAAGGACGAGATAACATCGCAGCCCTTTGGGATGAAAATCGCCAGCCGTGCAAGCGTAGACAGCTACCTTGAGGCCACGTTCACTATGCCCGCCGTGCAGAATCGGGAACGGGGTGTCTCGGAGGGCGACATTCTCCTGGTTTCTGAAGCCGAGAGTCCTCTGGCCAACCCCTCGGCCAGGCATTGTCTTGCTCGGGTCCATCGTATCAAGTACAAGAAGGACCTGGTTGAGATTACATATCGCGTAGCTTCGCGTAGCAACTCGCTGTCGACCGTGCTCACGCCTGGGGTCAGCGTCCACGGGATCAAAATCACCAACATGACGACGATTGAAAGAGAATATGCTGCGCTGGAGAGCCTGCAGTATTACGATCTCATGGACGAAATCCTTAAAGCCGAGCCGTCGCCCATCCTTCGGTACGGAGACGAAAGAATCGCCAAGGCCATGCAGAACTGGGCCCTCAACCGAGGCCAGGCCCTCGCCGTTCTGGGTGCTCACGACAACGATGGCTTTACCTTGATCCAAGGGTTAGTGGATGGATGCCTAGGCTGGCCCCGCCACGGTGCGGCAGAAGCTGACTAGATCACAGGCCTCCGGGAACTGGCAAAACGAAGACCATTGTTGCCATGGTCGGCTCACTGCTTTCCGAACAGCTGGCGCAGGCCTCGGCTGGGGTGCCGGTCGGCAACCCGCTGCGGCCTACCAACGCGCTCGGCGGAGCCGTGCAGGCTAGGTCAAAGAAACTTCTCGTCTGCGCACCCAGCAACGCCGCAGTCGACGAGCTGGTGCTGCGATTGAAAGCCGGCGTCCAAACGACCAATGGGAAGACCAGGCGCATCAACGTGATCCGGTTGGGCAGGACGGACGTCATTAACTTCGCTGTCAAGGATGTCACCCTTGACGAACAGGTCCGGCTTCGACTGAAGGGCGACACCACCAAGGACCAGGCCAAAGCCGATCGGGATAAGCTTCATGAAGACGCCTCTAAGATCAAGGAAGAACTGGCGCTTCTCCGACCCCGGCTAGAGGAGGCGCGAGGCCATGAAGACCGAGCCGAGTACAACAGTCTGTCTAGGCATTTCGAGGACCTGAAGCGCCGGCAAATGCATATCGGGAAGCAGATTGACACCAATAAAGACAGCGGCAACTCGATTGCACGCGAGATGGAGATGCGTCGGCGACAGGTGCAGCAGGATATTCTCAACTCGGCGCATGTGCTCTGCGCGACACTGAGCGGAAGCGGCCACGAAATGTTCCGCAACCTGGACGTGGAGTTCGAGACGGTCATCATCGACGAGGCCGCGCAATGCGTGGAGCTCAGTGCGCTGATCCCTCTCAAGTACGGATGCTGCAAGTGCATCCTGGTGGGTGATCCGAAGCAGCTCCCGCCGACGGTTCTATCCCAGTCGGCGGCGCGCTTCGGCTACGACCAGAGCTTGTTTGTGCGCATGCAGCAAAACCACCCCAAGAACGTCCATCTCCTCAACACGCAGTACCGCATGCACCCAGAGATCAGCGTGTTTCCGAGCAAAGAGTTCTATGAAGGACAGCTCCAGGACGGTCAGGGCATGTTGCAGCTTCGCCGGCAACCGTGGCACAGCAGCGCCCTGCTCGGTCCATACCGCTTCTTCGACGTCGAGGGCGCCCAGGAGAGAGGCCACAGGGGCCAGTCCCTCGTCAACACCAGGGAGCTCGAGGTTGCCATGCAGATATACGACACATTCAGCAAGAAATACCGAAACTGCGACTTGGTGGGAAAGATTGGCATCATTACGCCTTACAAGGCCCAACTCTTTGAGCTGCGGAGGCGATTCCAATATCGGTACGGCGAGGACATCGGCGACATCATTGAGTTCAACACGACGGATGCCTTTCAGGGCCGAGAGTGCGAGATTATCATCTTCTCGTGCGTCCGGGCTAGCCCAACCGGCGGCATAGGCTTCATGACGGATATCCGGCGAATGAACGTCGGACTGACGCGAGCCAAGTCTTCGCTCTGGATCCTGGGCGATTCGCGGGCCCTGGTCCAGGGTGAGTTCTGGCGCAAGCTGATTGAGGATGCGCGGGCGCGAGATCGCTACACCAAGGGTGACATCATTTCCATGTTTCGCCGACCGCTCGAGCAGGCCAAGCCGGAGAGCATGGCGCCGGTCGCTCCAGCCGCCGTCTCGAGGGAGGTCGCAATGTCGGACGCATCGGTAGTGGACCGAGAAGTGAAGCCAAAGGAGGCCAAGAAGGTCGAGAGCAGCCCGAGGCAGCCCAGCTTTGACGCTACAATTTCGCAGAGCGGGGCGACGGCCGGGCACGGCGTCAAGCCGGGTGTCAATGCTCGGCACAGCGTCGACGAGGTAGTTCCGCGGTCCAGCGCCGGACCCCCCGTCATCCACACTTGGAAGAATTCGTCAGACAGCAAGAAACGAGGGTTGGAGAACCCGGCTTCTGGACAGCCCGGGTCCAAGAGGGTAGGTGACGCCGCCGCCGGCTACAGCGACCAGCATATTCTGACGGCGCAGCAGGTTACCAGCACCGTTGGGCGCGGTGGACTGATGGCCAAGTTTGGCCAGAGACCCAGACCGCCCGTGGCGGGGCCCAAGGATCCGTCGGCCATGTCGGTGCTCGGGATGACGCCTCCGGAGCGGCCTCCAGCTCCAGCTCCGACGCCCAGGCCGTCGGCCGGATCGGCATCGTCATCCTCTCTGCCAACCAGTGGCACATCGGCTGGCAACAAGGTTAGTAGTACTGGGACGACGATCCAAGTGCAGAGGGCTAGGGCTAACACGGCCACCAGCCAACAAGCAAGCCGGTTCTCCAGGCTCCACGAAAGAAGCCCAAGCCAAGTCTTTTCATGCCGAAGAAGCGCTGATGCTAGTAACTTGGCAACGCAGGGGGGGCAATGTCTTTTATCACTTTCTCGTGGTTGTATCTGCTTCCATTCTGGCTGAGCACGTTCCCAGCCAGTCAAAGGCGCGTAAGAGGGCTACCTAGAGGGCTACCTAGAGGGAGCATTGCATGGCGTTGTGGGACAAGAATCTGCAAGGAGGAGGCCATTTCAGGAAACGCGCAGATGAGCCAAGGCAGCTAGCTTTGGGGAGGCGTGTGTGTATTCAAATTACGTAGCTAGGAAAGAACAGCTGCATGACGTCCTTTGCGTGAAGACGCCTTTGCGTGAAGATGACAATCAAAGGCCGGTGCCAGTGGCAATCTCCAGTGAAGAGTTGCCTCAAGGGATGATCGGTCAGTCATGCATGATGACGAACAGTGTGCGTGTCGGTCTGCAACGTTGGGCGGCTACTATGTACCTAGTACCTACATGTACCCGTTGGGGCAGTGACGAAGACACTTACCCCCAACAGACACTTACCTGTAGTGCCCCAACGTATCCAGTGGTGGTGGAGGGCGAGGAGGTGTTGATGTATACAGTGCATGATTTATGCGCATGTCGCACCAAGAGGAAGACGGCATGGGGGTAGGTCGGTAATTTCGTGCAGTAGCAGTGCTTGCAGAGTAGTAGGGCATCTGGTTCGTCTACGTATCTATCCGTACGAAGTATTCGTACATACTTCGTACGAATAATCCGTGGCGAACGCGGGAGAGGAGAAGGGGGACAAGGAGTCCGTGCAATTCCTACGGAGTACGGATGGTAGTAGTACTTCGTACCTACCTTCGCGCGCCGGGCGGGGTTCCTGTCAGTGGCTAGGTGACCGTCATACGCGCTATAACCGTGTTGGTCCCGCCACGTGTCTTGCAACTCTGTTGGACCTATGACAGTGTTAGGATCGTAACCGTTATACGCCTATTAACCGTTATATACCTAAAATAGTTATAATAGTAAAAAATAGTGTTATAAGCATAATAAGAATAGCCTAAAAAACGGTTTTAAATACATAACCGTTATATATAATATAACGGTTATAAAATAAAAATAATTTTAAGTACTAAAGAAAGAGTACTTAGCGCTACTTAGGTACCTAGGTGTAGGACGCCGGCTGCGGGGCCGGGTCCGGGCCTAGGTCCGGTAGGTCATGTGGTATAGGTACGGGTTATAGGCTACGAGGCATAGGTACGGATTACAGGCTACGAGGCACTACGAGGCATAGGCACGGGTTATAGGCTACGAGGCACTACGAGGCATAGGCACGGGTTACGAGGCATAAGGCAAAGAACAAATTTTTTTATATACTACTAGGAATCGAACCCGGACCTACGAGGTTACGTGTTTACGATCTACGTCGCTTGCTACTTAGCTAAGCGGGATGATTACTAATTGTTGAAAATTCCAAACTTTATTTTACTACCTTCGCGCGCCGGGCGGGGTTTTAGTCAGTGGCTGAGTCACTATTTTAGGCGTGTGTGACTATGTTGTAGGGCGCGTTACTCTATTGTAGGGCGCGTTACTCTATTGCAGCGGTTTAATTTAGTGATGTAGAATAAACACTCTTATTTACAGCAAAATCTTAATAATGCAGGAAGTTATAATCCTTCTGATATAAATTTCCTACTTATCGCGATAATACGCTTAAAACCGTGTTAACGAATTTAGCCCCTTTGCCGCCTAAAGCCCTATTAGTCGCCTTAACATCCTGTTGGCCGCTGTTCGTAGCTCTGTTGGCCTATATTGGCCGTGTTGCGTGGGGTGCGTGGGTACGTAGATTACCCCGCACCCTAGGTCGCGCTATGACCTTTGTATAGTAGAAAAAGGTTCGAAATTTTCAACAATTAGTAAGCCCGTTTAGTCAAGCGGCGCAAATCGTAGTTCGTAACCTCGTAGCTCTATGTTCGATTCCGCCTAATGTAATTTTTCCCCTCGTAGCCTGTGCCTGTCCCTCGTAGCCTGTGCCTGTGCGTGCGTGCGCCGTAGCTTGTCCCCTCGTACCTAGGTAGCGCCCCACCCGGCCCCGGCCCCGGCCCTACAGCCGGTATCGAGTACCTAGCAATAGGTACTCTTTATTTATTGCTAAAATGACTTTTATTTTATAACCGTTTCTCCTATATAAAACGATGTTTTGCTAAAACTATTTTTTCGGCTATTCTTATAGTGACTAGAACACTATGTTAAACCTATTACGTTAGTAATACTATAGACGAGTTTAACATAGTTTTGCCGCTTAACATAGTGACTTAGCCACTAACTAGAACCCCGCCTAGTGCGCGAAGGTATCTAAAGGTAACCCCGCTACCTAAGCGGCAAAGGGGATACGTACCCGCGCCCGCGGCTAATACCTAATATAGTTACGCGGCTAATACAGTTACTAGCGGCTAACATAGTTATAAGCGGCTAATACGGTTATAAGTAAGGATCCTATTAGGTGGGCGTATTAGTTAGCGCCCCGCTATAGGGTTTTCCCTAAAGCCCTATACGCCTATAACTCTAGATAATTAATTAATACATATAGAATATAGTCTTAACGAAGCTTTTAAGCTGGGAGCTTAGAGACTCTCTATTGTATATGCCCGATCCGACCTTTAAAAGGCCTTAAAAATACGTATTTTTAAAAAGCAAAACTTAGCCTCTTTAGAAATCGGACGAATTATACATCCTAGCGTTTACGCTACGTAGACCTATCGTATTACCTTAAACATACGTTCTACCTTAGTTTTCTTTAACGTTATATAGTATATTAGCGTCGCAGCCGCCGAATTCGCTGTCTAAGGACGAACTAAGCGTAGACCGAAGCTCTCGCTAGGGCTTTATAGCAAGCTCTACCGTCGGTCTTAAGCTAGGCAAGACTAGTTTAGTCGCTAGCCTAGGAAGATAGGTAGACTAGAAGATAACCCGCTAAAACGAAGTCTTTAACACTTACCTTAACGACTTACGTAAAGAACTTCGCGGTAAAATACGTTAGCAGTCTCGATAGTAAGCTAACTAGCTTAAATAGCTAGAAGATAACTAAATCACTTAGATAGAGCGTCTCGAGGAGCGTTAAGCTACCTAGATAAAGCGTCTCGAGGAGCGTCTCGAGGAGCGTTAGACTACCTAGATAGAGCGTATAGAGGAGCGCCTAGCTAGTCTCTTTCGAGCATAAGCACCTCCTCTTCTAACACTACTACCTACTGCTAGCTTCTTAGCTTTAAGGCTTATTCCTATTCCTCCCGTACCTCTTATACCGGACTACTTATCGCCTCCTACTCCTCCCGTAGACCTGCTTAACTAGAGTGCTACGGTAACGCCTACTACTAACCTTATAAGCGAGCAGCGATTTGCTTATTTAAATTAGCAGTAGTAAGGGCAGGTAGCTTAGCCGTAGTATAAGCAACCCGTTTAGCAACCGGTTCTACTATAATAGCACTAGCTGCCGGTAAAGCCTTTCCTATACTACGACGATAGAGCCGTCGATTAGTACGTATTCCTAAAATAAGGTCCTAACCTACGTTTAAACTTCGACTATCCTATATACGTTCTATATAATGCCACTTACAATCGAGCTACTAAGACTCTTATAAAAAGCATCTAGCCTTAAGCAAAAGCTGCTAGAGACGTAAACGATATAGTAATTAATAACCGAAATAAGATTACTATAAAGCCTATATAGAAGTTATACTAGGCGGACTATACCGTCTTTTAGAAGCTCTAATAGATATAATCCACATTTCTTATCGGATAGATACTATATAACCTCTAGCCTACTCGAATAGCTAATAAGTTATCTAAGGACTTTAGCCCTATTGCGTATTAGGTTAACGTTAGGCACCTAGACTAGATATTGCTCCTTAAGGGCATTTTTACGGTCCTAAGGGACTATAGGGTTTTAGACGCGCTATTAGCTATTTACGCTTAACTAGCGTTAGTTAAGGACGAGGCCTTCGTTAACTTTGCCTAGCGTATTTATAACGCGTTCTTAAACCTTCCCGATATTAAGAAACGTAGCCCTAGTGTCCGCACTATTACCCTCTAGTATATTCGGAATAACCTCCTACGCATCTAGTTATAAATTAGTTCCGATATTACTATACTATATAGCATAACCCTTATTTAGCGTCTTATGCTATTAGCTAGCGAGTAAACGCGTTAGCCTATAGAAGACATCTATAGTAAGCTAGCTACTTCTATCCGTATATAAAAAGGCTAACTATACTAGATATAGAAGATAAATAAGGTTATTAGTAATAAACCTACGATAATAGAAGTCGTTAAGGCTAATCCTAGCTTATTGTCCGCCTCCTTTTATTTAGGCCCTTTAGGTATTATTATAGCCGATCCGTATATAACCGATACTTTCGTCTACGCCGCTAACGATAAAGCTATCGCCGCTTCGACTTTTGCGGCTTTATCTAAGGCGAATACCTACTTTAACTATAGTAAGGCTAGACATTAGGCATAAGACTACCGTCTATTATCTTCGCCGGCACCTACTATTGCGTTATCCTTACCGTCTAGCCCGCCTTAAGACGTTACGATAAAAGGGAAGATATACGAAGCTGCTAAGGCATTTAGTTCCCGCTAGTGCTTTAGAGGGAGTAGCCGCGGCCGTAGTAGTAATTACGGTAGAGGTAACTAAGGCAAGAGCATACGTAAGGGCACGTAAGGAAATTATCGCAATTACGCTAACCGCCTATATATATACTTCGACGACGAGGTTATAGAGAATGCCGATAAAGACTAAGATCTAACGTACTAACTTAAGGAAGATAACGCAGAAATAGAAGCTATCCTTATAGCTATATAAGAGGGGATAGACTTAGCGTATCTTTAATAAGGAGGCGACGCTATCTACTTTATGACTATAGATAGCGGTATTAATACTAGCTAGAAGCCTCTTCGCGAGGGCTTTAGCGATTATTATAGCGTTTTCCTTTACCGACTAACGACTTCCTTATCCTCTACTCTTTCCTCTTTCTTCGACTACGGTTCTATATCCTATTACGTTTCTTCCTTACTTATATATAAGCTAGCCCTATACCCGTCCTAAGTCGCCTCTACTATAAAGGGGATAGGAGGGATTCTTAGACTAAGCGTTTAAGACGATATCGTTATCGCTATATAATAGTAAAGCAACGACGATTAGACCGGTTCGGTTGCCCTCTCTTACGGTATCGTCTTTAACGGGACTTTCCCTAGTGACTTAACCCTTAGACGATCTATCTTTTACGCCCTTAGAGTCGCTTATAAAGGCAACGGCGCTATACGACTTCGTAATCTTAAGGGCAAGCTTTTATTATAGCCGTAGCCGTCGAACGTTTTCTTTATAGCTATTTTCGCTAATTCGACTAACGTTTAACCTACTCCTACGCGTGCTATTAGCTTTTACGCTAATACGCTAGAATAAGCGAAATGCTTTACTAATATTTACTTCGCAAAATTCCTAGAGCTTTTCGACGTATCGCTTCGACGTATAGAAAAATTAGCATAGATAGTCTATCGAATTAATATAGGCGATAGCACGCCTATACGGTAGGCTCCCTAACGCTATAGTCCCTTGTAGGCCTAAGCTATTAGGGATTTTATTAAGAAATATAAGAGGAGTATTATTTAAAAGTCTATTAGCCTATAGTCGTCTCCTCTACTATTAACGCCGAAGAAGGCACCTATAGGCCTATAGTATAATGCCTATAGGCAAGTGATTTAGCGTATCTATGCCGATTACCGTATACTTAATACCCTAACGAAGAAGTATACCCATCCTCTCTTAAACACTATAGATAAAATCCAGCGCGTAGCCGGCTACTATTACTATGCTTTTATCGACCTATAAGACGGGTTTTAGCATATCCGCATCGCCTTAGAAGACTGTAAGAAGACTGCTTTCGTTACGCCTTTCGGCCTATATAAATAGGAAGTTATGCCTATAGGCCTTATAAACGCCCCGGCTACTTTCTAAGCTTTTATAGAGGAAGTTTTATAGCCGCTACGCGAGTTCGCCGCTAGTCTCCTTAATGATATATGCCTTTAGGCCGATATAGTCGAGCAGCTTTATAAACGCCTGCTTGCCTTCTTTACCCGCGCCGTTAAGTACGGCCTACTCTTAAACGCTAAGAAGATAAAGCTTTTCGTCGATATAGGTATATTCTTAGGCTTTATCGTCTATTTTAGAGGCATTCGGGCAGATCTAATAAGATTGCCGCTATTCGCGACCGCCTAATGCCTACGACTACTACAGAAATCCGCGCTTTTGTTTATATAGCCGGATACCTACGTATGCTAATCCCGAACTTTTCGGACCTATCTATCCCGTTAATCGAATAGTCCTTTAGTAGTAAGAACGTCCCTATTACCTTAACTACGGAAGCTAAAGCTACTTAAGAACGGATCCGTAATATTATTATAATAACACTAGTCCTCGTTAAGTTTAGCTAAATGCTTCCTGTAATTATTAAGAGTAACGCGTCTAGGAAATATATAGGCGTAGCTCTTCTATAGCCGTATATATACCTAACGGGTGGTAAGGAGCGTTCCTACCTTTACCTAGTAGCCTACTTTTCTAAAAAGCTTACTAAGACGCAATAGCGTTATTCTACGTAAAAACGCGAGCTCTTAGGGATTATAATAGCTATATAATATTAAAGAGTATTGCTATTTACACGACACAAAATTGCTATTTGCACGATATATACCTAAGTTCTCTACTTTTTCTACGCGACCCCGCGCGCTTAGGTCCCGCCACTAAAATTTAGGTAGAGGTATATAGTAAGTAAGAGGGCCGCGTAAATCGTCCTTAGCCTTAATTTAATTTAATAGTTATAGCAGCGCGCGTGCAATTTAGCAACGCTTGCGTAAGAAGCTTAAATAACGCAAATAACGCATGTTTAAAGGGATCGCGAGATGTTCGTATAATCGGCCCGTTTATTAGTCCGGCCTAGACTACGTGGCCTACGTAGCTAGAATAACCTCCTTAATAAACAGCGACGGCGACGGCGACGGCGATAGCGATAGCGTAGCTCTTCCGCCCTTAGCCCGTCTCCCTCGAGATCCCCTTGCCTATATATTTACGCGTGCTCGCGATCTTCCCTATAACGCTTGCGACGATTGCATCTTATCTACCTTATTTTGTGTACGTATGCGGCGTACGCTTACGTTAAGTCGGCGGGGACTAGCCTAACTTAATCGCGGCAGCCGCCTCTATATCCCTCGTCCTCGTCCTCGTCCTCTTCCACGCTATAAGGCTGCTTATAAAGCTGCCGGTGCTCCTCGTCCTCTTCCACGCTATAAGGCTGCTTATAAAGCTGCTAGTGCCTATTAATCGTCTTCCTCTTAGTGTTATAAGGTTGAGGGCATAGTTAGACTAGTATTCTTCGTAGCGCGAGGCCGGCCCTTAAGCGTTTGCACTACGTTAGGGTCTTAGATATAGAGGAGTAGCTCCTCGAGGTCCTAGAGGTCGTTATTAGCATCGTTTATAGCAATAAAGGGGGGGGGGGGTCGAACTAAAGGCTTTTTAAGCTACTACTAGGGAAGAATATTAAGCCTAATAAGCGGAAGCGGAGGGTTGGCTTTAAGGCGCTCGAGAATAACGTAGGCATAAGGAAGCCCCTACTATTATATAAATCGCCCGGTATAACGCAATAGCGGGATTAGCTCCCGCGGCTCTTTCCCTAGCTTTAAGGGCATCGCGGCTATAGTAAGCCGGTGCTATACGGTAAGTATGTTAATAGCCTAATATATAATCTAGAAAGTTAGCTTGCTAAGCTAATCCTAACCGCTATAAATAAGCCGTTGCCGTGCTTGCTATCGGGCGGCCTCCTACTAGTAGTAGCGCTCTTTATTCTCGATTATCTAAAGTAAGGCGGTATAAAGGTAAAAGAGGTCTCCTATACCTATAAGAAGGTACGATTTAACGTCTTTATAGGCGGTCCTTATAAGGCTATTAACCCTTTAGCCAAAGTTGCGATACCTACTAATAAAGCAGGCAGCCTATTACTCCCGCTAAGGCATATATTCATTCGAGATATACCTAATAATACGGGCCTAAAGCTCTCTATAGGTCTTATCGAAAGTCTTCTATTTAGCCTTAAATTCTTCTTCCGAAGAAGCGTAGATTATAAGTTTTTAAGCTGCGAATATACTCTTATAGGTGTATTTATTAGCCGGAGGGGGGGGTACGTTCCCTACCGCTTCTACCTCTTCTACCTCTTATTATATACGAGCTCGTCCGTTAGGATCGCCTTTGTTAGCCTCGTTAGCCTTATCGTCGTTATCGTCGTCGTTATCGTTATCGTCGTCGTTATCGTCGTCGTCGCAGCTAGGCTCCTTCTACCGCGTCTTTATTCTCGCGTAGATATTAGCGTTAATATGCTATACGTAAAGCTATTGCTGCGAGGAGGGGAAAACGTTCGAAAGGGCGTTTTTAAGGGCCTTTTCTTTATCTATAATAATAACAGTCGGCTCTATAGCCCCGACCTCTAGTTATAGCTCGTTAAGCCGCTCTACTAGCTACTAGAAGCCCTCCTCCTTTTCCGTATTAATAAGGCTAAAGGCGAAGTTAGCAATAGAATACTAATCGGTAATTCTAATAGCCTAGAAGAGAAATATCTTAAAGCGGTTAGTGTTATATATATTATTAAGGCAGAGAACCTTAGGGAACCGCTTCTATATCTTCTCGCACTAAGGGTAGGTCTAGAAGATAGCCTTAACCTTCCGACCGTTATTGCCGTCGCCGTCGCCGTTACTATCGTCGCTTTCGCTATCGGCGTCGGCGAGCTTAACGATATATTTAAGGCCGGCGTCTCGGAGGTAGGCGATAAAGGCTTAGGTAGCAGTCTTCCCGCTAAGGGCTACGGCGCGGATCTTCTAACGATCGTTATAGATATCCTTTTGCCGAAAGAAGGACTCTTCGGCAGTTAACTCCCTAAGGATCGATGCGATCTCGCGAGTAAGGACGGCTCGAAGCTTAGAAAGCCGGCTCTTAAGCTCTTGCTAGGCAACGGTTCGTCGGCGATATATATTATACGCCGAAGGATTAATTAACTGCCTATAATTATGCTGACTATTAGTAACGCGGTAGGTCTACTTATAGTTCGAACGCTAAATTGCTAAGGCTATAATCGTGATAGGATAGTTAAGCTTTATAGAGGAGGTTTTATAGAGCCTAGCGCTTTTCGAGGCTCTTCGAGGCTTACGATCGTATATAAAGGTAACGTAAGTAAGAACTAGCTATCCGTCGACCTTACGTTTATTAGCGCTATTTATCTTTATAATAGCGGCGCTATTCTCTTAGTAGAATGTCTGCAGGAAGTTATAAAGCTTATCGTATGTATTAAAGGTCGGCGATAGCGGTAGGGGTAGAATTAGCGGTGCGTTATAGGCGTTAGGCTAGTAGGCATTCGGATCGAGGGCCTCTTCGTCTCGAGGAGGCTCTTTAATAGGCTGTTAAACAGGAATTTAGTCTATCGTAAAGGCTTTACTTTACGTACGAATACGCAATATAGAGTTAAAGATAGAAAATTTAGCTAAGGGACGATTTACGCGGCCCTCTTAATTACTATATACCTCTACCTAATTTTAGTAGCGGGACCTAAGCGCGTGGGGTCGCGTAGAAAAAGCGGGGCCTAGATGTATATATCGTGTAAATAGTAATTTCGTATCGTATAAATAGCAATACTTATATTAAAAGCATTAGGTTAAAGGCACGGATATTACTATTATTATAGATTATAAGTCTCTTAAGACTCTTTGCACTAAGATAGACTAACTTATACGAATTATTTAGTTCCTTAATATTATCGAATACTATAATATTAAGATCGTATATCGTAGCGGTAAAGCGAATATGCTCGCCGATTATCTCTTTCGCCCGCTATACGATAAGGATACTGCTTATAACGCCGATAAAGGGAGGATAGCTATAATTAACGATAACGACGAGCTTATAACGATCCTAAAAGACGATCCCGTGTATAATAACGATATAGCGCTTAAACCTACGCCTAAAGCCGATAACGCCGCTCCTAACGCTATAAAGCTCGTTACTTAACTAGAATAGCTAGCACGAATTAATTTACAAGCGATCTTCGAATTCCTTACGTCTAGAGAAGCTCTACCGCCGAACATTACGCCGTATTAAGCGAATATATACTTCTGCGAGTTAAAGGGCAGTCTATACCACATTCGCTAGAATAAGCGTTCCCTTCCCCCTAGCGAGCCGCTAAACCCTATAGGAGCAATTGCACTACTGCTAGTACTAGAGTATAACGCTCTCGTAGATATAGCTAAGCAAGCATATAAGGCCTTAAGGCATAGCACTATTAGTTACGTTATGCGATACCTATTTATATAATACTAGCACTTAGAACTCCCGCTTATAGCTTACGAAGCTATTCGCCGTTGTTAGTCCTACTAACTAATAAAGCCGCTAGACCTAACGCTCCCTAACTTAATGCCTTTAGCACTTATGCCGCCCTTAATAAGGTAGGCCATCGATTATATAGGGTATAAAAGGCAATAGCTGCTTAACGCCGTAAAGTATACAACCGGGTGGCTTATCTCTACTATTACGTAGTCTATAGACTTTAAGGGAATAATCCTAGTCCTATAGACTATTACTATGCGATTTAGCCTACCCTACGAGATTATTAGTAATAATATAGGTTGCTTTATTAGGCAATAAGCCTAAGACTATTATAAGCGTTGTAAAACACTTATTAAGCTAGTTACGCCCGCGAGACCTCGCGGGAATAGTAAAGTTAAGTAAGCAAACGGCGTGCTTAAAGCTATTATCTACCGCCTATATCTTAATAATCCTTCTATACCGTTAGTATAGCACTTAATACGCGTAGTTTACCTATACAACCGCTAACCCGGCCCGTACGGGTATAGCCTATTCTTCTTATTGTACGGAACCTAGCCTTTAGAGCAGTACTATAAAGCTACGTATATAGCCTACACCCGCGATCTTATAGTAGAGGAAGATATCGTATAGGCTTAAGAACTCGTGTAATAACACCTTACTCCTATTGCACGAGGATATATTACTAGCCTTAAAGCCGCTCGCGCCTGTATACGAGCTTACTTATAGGAACGTAAAGGGCTAATTCGCGTATACGCGCCGGGAGATTAGGTCTTGCGAGTGCGTTAGCGCACCCGAAAGCATAAACCCTACTACGACGGTCCTTAGGCTCTTATAGCCGCCTATCCGGGCAATGCCTACTCTCTCGCGTCCTTAGGAGGATTCGGCCTTCCTAGTAGGTATAATAGAATAAATCTATTCCCTACGTATAGTCACGATAGATACCCGGTCCGTAGCTTATAGTACGCGAGCCGTATAATATTAAAGAAGGATCGCGAGCGCTTAAGAGCCGCTACTGCTATATAATAGAGGATTAAGGGTATTTTTATTATTATTTCGCATCGTATATGCCGATGCACTATTTCCTATTTAGGTTCTATTAATTGCTTTAGTAAGTAAGGGACTACTTGTTTAAGCAAAGGGGTATTAAGGATCCTATTAGGTAGGCGTATTAGTTAGCGCCCTGCTATAGGGTTTTCCCTAAAGCCCTATACGCCTATAACTCTAGATAATTAATTAACACACATAGAATATAGTCTTAACGAAGCTTTTAAGCCGGGAGCCTAAAGACTCTCTATTATATATACCCGATCCGACCTTTAAAAGGCCTTATAAGCGGCTAAAAGGGCTTTAAGCCGTATAACGGTTATATATATATACGTATTATGCTTACCTAACATAGTTATTCCCCTAGCACGGTTATTAACTAAATGACTATTATATAATACTGCTTATTTTATCGCGTACGGTAACTATTATACGCGGTGTGACTATTACGCTCTAGTTACTATAATATGACTCTAATAGCTATATGCGTTTATCGCCGTGATACGTAATATAACACCGTTACACTAATCACAACACGATGTTAGACCCATATATAACCGTTATACGTACTAAATATAGTCACCGTCACCCACCCACTGTTCTTAAGTGTGCCCGGCGCGCGAAGGTACCTACCTTGAGGCCCGTTGAACCACGCATCGAAATACGGGCCTGGTGTACTCCGTGCGTGAGGTAGGACGTCGACACGGTGTCCTCTGCCACGCCTATTTAACCAGGCTCGAGAGAACACCTCGAACCCCGCAGAACTCCCTCCTTTCAACAAACCTTTCACACCTTTTGATTTCAGCCCTTTTCCCGTGCTGCCGTGAGCCCCGCGTGCTGATGCAACAAGAGGGCTTCAAAAACGCGCGTCGCTCATTTCCAACACCTGGAGCTGGCTTGCCGTCACTTGCGAGCTTGGCCGTCACTTGCGAGCTTGGCCGCTGCCGCCGCTTGGTCTCTTCGGCCTGTCCCCAACAACAGTCACCACTGCCACCTCCGGGGCATTCAGTCTGTTTGTCGCCATGTGTCACGCCGTGGTCAGTATTGCCGCTCCACCCTCGCAGTTGATACCCTATTGCTAAACTTGTCTAGCGATCAATGAAGTTGCATGCTGCCAAGATGGCTACACAAGTCACGCGACAAGAGCTCGACGAAACGAGCCTTGGCCCGCTCGCTGCCCCTCTGGCTGGCCGTGGCCCTCTTCCTCACGGTCGTGGGGTGCGCGGTGTGGTGGTGGGACTATAAGGATCCCGGAAGTTGGGTGGTCGCAGTTTTCCTCATACTTGGGACCAGTCCATCGGTGATATATCTCTAGGACGGGCGGTGATGGGGAGTTGGCGGTATGTGTGGCTATGCTAACTCTATGACCGTGTGGCTGACTCTCACTCAGCATCCTTAGCGGACGGCGAGGCTGTCGTCGCCGGCGTTACCACGACGCCCCGTTGTCGCCGGCACCACGACGCCATGCAGCATTGGAACCACAAGAGTTTAGGACCCCCGCATATCCCTGGCTGGCCTTGGCCCTACTCCACACGGCCCTGGGGTGTTCACTGTGGTGGTACGAGCCGAACGTCGCTTCTTAAATGGTGATCGTGGCCTTGGGGTAGCGCGAAACTACCTCGAAAGGTTGATCTTGTCCCTGGACCTCGACGGTTCAGAGCCTCTTGACCAGTGGGTACATCGATGTTTGGGGGTGTTCACTGTGCCGGTACGAGCCAAACGCCGTTTCCCTCGGAGCCGTGGGCGCCAACCTGTGAGCCCCTCCCCGGACTTCGCCCACCACTTCGACAGCCGCAGCGACAGCAACAGCGGGTTGTATCGTTGGAGTCATAAGCACCAAACGGGGCACAAGGGAAGAACTCCCTCTACGCCATGGCGTCCGAGATGACGCCCATTTCCCTCGGGGCCGTGGGCGCCAACCTTTGCGCCCTGGTCTTCCAGCCAACCTCGGGGCACCGAGAGGGCCTGGGAGACCGGTGGACGTGGGGCCATGCCCTCATACATGCCAGCACCGTCCTAAGCCTAACGGAGACCATTTTTTGCCTCGTCGTCCGCGAGAGAGCGGCGAGGGTGCAGCAGGGGGGCCACGGCACTTAGGCACGCGTCATGGCCCGCCTGCTGCCCCTCTGGCTGGCATGGGCCCTACTCCACACGGCCCTGGGGTGTGCTCTTTGGTGGTACGAGGCGAACGCCGCATCATACTTCATCATCGTATTATTGGTGGCCGGGGCGACACCAACAATCGCGTGCGTGACGATGGACATCTGGGGATGGTGGGGGCCGCTACGGGAATGGTGGACGTTGACGGTGTGGTTGTAGTGGCGCGATAAGGTCTGTGCTATGGCTATGCTAACTCTATGACCGTGTGGCTGACTTCTCACTTAGCATATTTAGCACGCGGACGGACGTTTTTCCTTTGCGTACCAGCACGACCTAGCACGACACGACGCCAGTGAACACATGCTCGTACTTGTCAGAACAGAGGTCCTGCGGCCCTGGCCTAATGAGCAGAATAGAGCAAATAGCGTCGCATCAACTGTGGATTGCTGCGATGGAGTTGCATTGTGATGTGTGTGTGTGTGTGTGTGTGTGTGTGTGTTCTGCAGAACCCAAGCCTGTGCGGCTGCGGCCCAAATGTAAAGGAGGGGTAATGTACATGTTATCATGCCATCCTCCATCATGTGAACCAACAGTCAGTCTGACATAAATTAGCGTTTAAATTGGCGAGAAATTGCGAATAGAGGCCTAAGCTTTCAGTCAGTCAATACAAACATACATACGGAATACATATGTACATGAGCCACTTGGGATCGCCGTCAGGGTTCGCCAGTTCGCCAGGGTTCGCTATTCGCTTCGCCAGCGGGCATTGGATCAACGTCCCGCTAGCACGGACGCTTTCTTTTTTTCCGCTCGCGCCCCAAAGAAACAAGTGCGAGGAAAGGGAAAAGCAAGCCTGGCAGGTGGTGGTGATGGCGCTGCCCCAGCGTTTGGCCCAAGCTCATCTTTACTCTTACGCGGCACAAGAAGAGTCGTGAGCAGAAGCAAGCATCATTATTGAGAGATTTCTGAGAGATTTCGCCTTTGGCCAGGTAAGCGTGCCCGCTCCGACACACCGCCACGAAGCGTGTGCAGAGTATCTAGCGACCAAAACATGATGCTTATTGACGCCAGGTTTTTTGCATCATGCAAGGGCGACCGTCTGCTGGGAGGAGGTTTGGGTAAGCCATTCGCGACATGAGGTTGACCAGCCTGGCACGGCCAGAGGCTGTCGGGAGAAGGCGGTCAGCCTCCTCCTCGACTCCACGCTCTCCCCTGGCCAAGCTTCTCCATGGTCCAAGTCACTTGCTCGCCGGCCCGCACCTCTCCTCAAACCTGTCCGACTCGGAAAGCGCCCTCGACCTCGACGACCTCGATGGCTCTGGCAGGGACGGCACGACTCGACACGCGAGCAACCAGATGGCAGCCTTGGTCGACTTCTTCACAAATCACCCGCCACCGCCCGACAACTTCATGTCGATGCCACACGCTGCTGGTGGCTCCGACAGGGGGCGTGGGCCCTGGTCCAGGTTCAAGAAGATGAGCAAGAGGAGCAAGTCGCTTCCCCGGCCGCCCAAGCAGATCCGCCTCCCCGACTCGGCCGTGTCCGGCACCACCATCGGCGGCCACCGCCACATTGCCATCTCGATCCCCCTCGACGTCACTCCCTTTGCCGAGGTGCCCACGTCTCAGTACCCCGTCTTCCCTCCGCGGCACCTGTCGACGCCCAACGCCACCCAAGGCGCAGAGAAGGGAGACTCTGAAAGGCCCAGGCATACTCATCTGCTGCCGAGCCGCTGGATCAAGCCGGATGCTTGGGACCACCGGTCCAATGTCGTCACGCGCGGGAAGCCCTTTGACTATATCGGCATCCTGCCTGCTCAACTGGATACGACGGTGCTCAACGACAGCTCCGCGCCGTGGAACCGTTCGCCGTCGAGCGACGAGGGCTCCGGGCACCGCGGGCAGTCTCACTCGTCTCTCTTGCAGTCGCCTTTTCCCACACGCGGTTCGAGCGCGGTGCGCCTCCGTGCCAAAGGCCAGCATGCGTCGATAGACTCACTTCTCTCGCAACAGAAGCAGCAGCAGCAGCAGCAACAGCAACGGCAGCAGCAACAGCAGCAACAGCAACGGCAGCAGCAACAGCAGCAACAGCAACGGCAGCAGCAACAGCAACGGCAGCAGCAACAGCAACAGCAGCAACAACGGCGCAGTCTGGTCATACCGCGCCGCTTGCGAGACCCAGACCCCCTGTCACCTGGTGGCGGCAAACCCCTGTCCAGGCCGAGTGAGGCCAGTTTGGATTCCTCCGAGAGGGGAAAGCCCAGGAAGTCGAGCGCTATACTCGGTCTCGGCAGTGAGCGTCATGCGGCGGCCAAGAGACAGGATGGTAGGACCCCGGGGCTCACGGTCATTGCGGACAGCCCCATCGTCTCTCGCAGGGACCCCTCGCCGCCGCCGCCGCCACCAACGCCAGCGTCACCCAAGAACCGGAGGGAGAGTGTGCGAGATAGGAAGCGGCGGGACATGGAGGCCGTTCGGAAATGGAAGCCGATGAAGCGGGACGATACCACAGGCGATACCACAGGCGATACCACAGGCGACACCACAGGCGACACCACAGGCGACACCACAGGCGACACCACAGGCGACACCACAGGCGACACCGCGGCAACCAACAGGACCAGCAGGGCACAAGTAATCAAGGGGACTGTGCACGAGCGCGTCGGTGGTGCGCGTGAGCCCGTGGCACGGCACGACGAGGACAACTCAGCCCAGCACTTGAGCCTGAGTAACATGATGGTGGTGGCCGACTTCAAACCGTGTCCATCCCTGAAGCCGGCCACTCGTCACAGGCAATCAAAAGCCGTGTCCGCCGGAGAAGGTTCGGACCCCCCCGAGCTGGTGCCTCAGCAGAGCGATCCCAACATGCCAACACCTCCAGTGTCGCCCAGCGGATCCCCGCCCCCGAGGCGAGCGGCCGTGGACCGCACGTCGCTCACGCGGCGCCGGGAATGGAAGGCCATCCGCGAGCAGGCGCGCAAGGCCCGAGAGGCGGTTGCGCTGGCCCGTGCCGAGGCACAGGGCCTCGCTCCGGGAGGGGCGACGTGCGACGCCAAGGGCTCGCAGGCGGATAGGGAGCTGATGTGTCTGTACGAGGCGTACCGCGAGCATCGCCTCGGAGACATGGAGCGCCGCCTGCGCCGCCTGGAGCGCAACGGCGACGTCTGGCTCAGAGCACTGGTGCCAGTCTTGGACAACATGAACCAAACCTTGGCGGCGGCGGCGACTGCCGGGGAGCTGTCGTACAGGCCCAAGCACGAGGATTGTGCGTCAGACGACGAGGCCGACAGCGCGGCAGACGGGCATGGCGTCGAGGCAGACGGGCGCCGGGCGCCGAGGCAGAGATTGACGCAGGGTAGGCTCTTGGAGAAGTTGGCGCGACGAAGAGGGGGCGCCCTCAGGGGTGACGAAGACGACGACAACATCCATCACAACTGCAACGGCCCGAGGCGGGAGGGCGCGAGCGGGAGCGACGACACGAGCGGACTGGGGGCCATCGAGCCGTTGATGAGGGAGCTCGCAGGCGAGGCGAGGAGAAGGGCGAGGGCGGCGGCGGCAAGGGCCAAGGACCACAACGGCGGGGGCGCAGGCGAGGTTGGAGGCGAGACGAGAAGAGGAGGAAATGGATGAGAGTGGGAGTCTTGAGTCCATTTGCGTCGACTGCCGGGTGGGCGCGCGTGTAAGTGTAACAATTACGCCGGAAATGGCTTTGTCGGTGCCGGAGGTGTAGATGATGTCCAACGTGGTGGCAAAGGAAAGTTGTTGGTTTAGATGACGTGGCTGGCACGTGAGAAAAGCAAATAAAGTGGTGATGCGTAGACTGGACGGCAGGGTGAAACAGCAGGTGTCTATCTGACAGGTCCCTTTTGGCAAGTCGACAGTCTCGCCCGACATCTCTTGACGACACCGGCAACGACACCCATCAGCTCACCTCCTTTCCCTCTCTCCAGCCATTGACTCTCCAGCCATTGACTCTCCAGCCATTGACTCTCCAGCCATTGACTCTCCAGCCATTGACCGCTGCTCGAAGACATGGCGCCGTCGCAGCCGTGGATGCTCGTCTGCCCCGCGAGCCGGGGCATCGGGCGCGCCCTGACGCGGCGGCTGCTGGCGACGACGCGGCTGCCCGTGCTGGCGACGACGCGCTCGGGCGACACGGCCGAGGCCGAGGCGGCGCTGCTCGAGGGCCTGCAGCTGCCGGGTCCGGGTGCGGGTCCGGAGGGCGGCGAGCGGCGGCGGCTGACGGTGGTGCGATGCGACGTGACGGACGAGGCGTCGGTGCGCGAGGCGGCGGCCGTGGCTGCGGCCCTGTTCCCGCCGGCGACGCACCACCTGCATCTCGGGTGCGCGCTGGCCGGCGTGCTGCACGCGGAGAAGGCGCCGGGGCTCGTCGACGCCGGGCTGGCGCTCGACTCGTTCCGCGTCAACGCCGTGGGCCCGCTGGTGCTGGCCAAGCACTTCTTTCCGTTTCTGCCGCGGCGCGCCACCGTCATGGAGCCCGACGGCTCTGGTTCGACATTCTCGCCCTTGGCCCGGCACGCGACTTGGCTCACCGTGGCCGCGCGCGTCGGCTCCACGACGGACAACCGCGCCGGCGGCTGGTTCTCGTACCGCGCCAGCAAGGCCGCCGTCATCAGCCTCGCCCGCAGCCTCGACCTCTTCCTCGAGGCCCGCAGCGGCCCCCGCGCCCTCGCCCTCGCCTACCACCCCGGCACCGTCCGCACCGACTTCAGCCGCCGCTACTGGGACGGCGTCGCCGCGGACAGCCTCTTCAGCCCCGAGTACGCGGCCGAGCGCCTCGTCGACGTCGTCGCCCGCCTGCGCGTCGAGCAGCGGGGCAGGTGCTGGGACTGGAAGGGCGACCAAGTGCCGCCCTGAGACGACTTTGCTTGTGCTTCAGCGTGGCCCCGGGCCCGTCTAGACGGCGAGAGGCGCCCCTTGGCTCTAGGTGCCTTGGTCAGTTAGTCGTACACAGTCCTTTCCGTCCGCCTCAAATGCTCTCCCGTCCCGTCTCCTCGGCGACATGGCGAGACAAGCCCGCCTCCCGTAGCGCCTCCGGTGACAGCCCCTTCGTGCCCCTTTACAGCTCAACCTCTTGAAACGACGATCCGTCCGTGTTGGCCGCTGGCTTCTCCGTGCCCTGGTCCTCTCGAGCCTTGTCATCGTCGTCCTTTTCGTCCTTGATCCAGCCGTTTGCGGGCGCCTCCTGCCCCCTGGGACGCAGAGCCACCTTGTGCTTCTCCTTTTCCTCGAGCCGCATCTTCTGCTCATCCGGCAGCGAGCTCTTTGTTTTTTGCTCGGGCTCCGTCTCTTGGTCGTCGCCCGACTCGTCGTCGCCCGTCTTGTCGCTCTTGCCGTCTGCCGACGCCGCCTTTTCGTAGCCGCCGCCAGGCTTCTCGTCGTCGTCGCCGGGCGTTTCCGGCCTGGCCTCCTCCTTGGCCTCCTCCTTGACCTCCGCCTTGGGCGGCACGGGCGGGGCGGGGGGCTCTTCGGGCAGGGGCCCCGCGCGCATGGCGTCGAGGTAGAACCTGGTGACGCCGAGGATGCGGCCGTTGTGTTCGCACGCCTCGACCCACTCGGGCCGCACCACGGGAATGTTATTCTCAACCGCCTTTTCCCACGCGGGCCCCCTGCCTTCGGTGGTGACAAAGTGCGTCGTGTCGATGCGGACGCCGTCGACAGTCTTGGCGCCGATGCGCTCGACGGCCTGCGCCAGCCTGTCCCTTGTGGCGGCAGGCAGGATGCCCGTGGTGATGGTGATGCCGCTCAGGTCCGTCATCTTGTGGGTCCTGACCGCCACCTTTTCGCTGGTGCGGGTGCCGGCGCTGGTCCTGAGCAAGAGGTAAAAGGTGTACTCGGTGTCGACGGCGAGGCCGCTGATCTTGGTGCTGTGCATCTGCAGCGGGCGGGGGATATTGCCGGCCTTTTGGCCGTTGCGGTAGAGGCTCAGGGATATCAGGTCGGCCGTGGCGAGCTTGATGGGGTCCCACTCGAGGACGACCGAGGTTTGCGTGGCATTGCGGCAGCGCAGGACGGGGGTGACGGGCTCGGCGGCGCCAAGCGAGTTGAAGATGCGGTCTTGCAGGGCGCGGAACCGTTGCTCCTCGGCCGTCTCCTTGGTCGTGTTCTGCGAGACGGTGATGTCGACGATGCTGCCGGACGAGATGTTTGGCGGGAGGAGGATGGAGGGAAACTCAATCTAGCGTTTGGGGGGGGCGTCAGCTGAGACTTGGGACGGACGGACGGAGTTGGTTGCTAGTTACCAGGCGCTTGTCGGGCGTCAGGAGGACCGTGACGCCGGCGTCGACCTTGCCGACGGTCAGGGAGACGAGCATGGCGCGACGTGGCCACGGCCCCAATGGCGCGGGGGCGTGAGACCTGGCTGCCTTCGAGGGCCGGGAGGGATTTTTTGGGGGGGAAATGGCCCAACAGGCGCTTGCGTGGACCAAGGACGGCGGCGGTCAAGTCAGGTCGGGTCAAGTGAGGATGATCTGGCTGAGGCGAGAGGCGGGCCCGCGACGAGACGAGGCTGCACAAGGTCGTGGGAATGAATGATGGCACAGACACGTCGAGCTTTTGGTGGGTTGAAGTCGTGGTGAAGAGGCAGACGAGACATGCAGCAAGGTGCAGGATATGTAGGAGCGTACCGGGTACCGACAAAGGTGTCTTTTCGATCATTTTTTGCTGCGGATTCCACGGGCGTTGGTGGACAGCAAGAACCTTATCACCACTAGGTCCTTTGTACTTCGTACTTTCACGCCCACGCCCCGCCCCTTCATCTAGGCAGCTACCCTAGAGCGCTGCACTAAAGCCATGAGCAGCGCCTCACTGCAGGCTAAGAAGCCGCATCACCAAAGCCTTCTCAAGGTCGCCTCACTGCAGGCAGAGAATTGACCTCATGACCCGCCCCAGCTTGTCCGCGCACGCGTCCTCACCCCCAATCACCTCGTCAGCCCTCCACGCAACAAACCGGTCCGGCCGCACCAGCACCGCGCCCGACTCCTGCACGCCCCGCAGCCTCTCCCACTCAAAGTAAAAGTCCTCCCAGTCCTGTCGGAACCCTATCGAGTGCGCCTCCAGTGGCACCCCGAGCGCCGCCGACACCATGGCCGCCGCCCCCTTCCACGCCTCGCCGCCGCAGCCCGTCAAGAGCACGAAGCGTCCGTGCCCGGCAACATCCATCGTCGACGTCGGCGCCGTTGGCTTTGCCCTGTTGAGCCACGCGTGCGGGAGCCGGGAGCCGGGATATGTGTTGGCTTCGTAGTAGAGCACCGCGTTCTCGGCTGCTCGGCCGCTGGGCTTCAACGGCGAGGGCTCGTCGGCGTCGTGGATGGCCTGGCCGCGGTATCGCTGGCCCATCTCGACGCCGAGGCCGTGAAACTCTTCCTTCGTCTTTTGGATCCCTCGTCGAAACTCCTGGCGGCGCTGGCTCCCTTGGGCACCGGGCTCGAGTAGCACCCCAAAGACGCGCCTCCGGTCATCCACCTGGGGCTCGAGCATGCCCAGCGCCTCCCACAGGTCAAAGTGGTCCCGGAAGGCCTGGTTGGCGCGGGCAACGACCGTCTGGCCCACGGGCTGCCGCTCCTCGCTGTACGTGGACAGCAGCGCGGGCCCTGCCAGGCCGCGGTGGACATAGGCAATCTTCCACGCCAGGTTGTAGGCGTCCTGGATGCACGTGTTGCTCCCGAGGCCGTTCATGGGCGGGTGGCGGTGGACGGCGTCGCCGAGACAGAAGCTGCGGCACGTCGGTCAGCACCACTCTGTTGGACCGACGACGGACGGCCTGGCGTACACGTTGCCCTCCGAGTACCTGTCTGCCACCACGTCGTTGATCTGCCACCTGGACACGTCGAGAATCTCGGCAGGGGTGTCGTCTCCGATGAAGTCGCAAACGCGTTGCAGAAGCTCGTCTCTCGAAGGCTGCATGTTGGCGTGCTCGCCGACGGGGCCGCCGGGGAGGAGGATGAACAGCCACTCGTGCCACGGCTTGACCATGCGCACGACGCCCATGCAGCCAAAGTCTGGATGCTCGCGGTCCGGCTGCATGACCCAGTGGAGGTTGCCCATGCGCGAGCCCATGAGGTGCGACAGGTCGGCCTTGACGAGGACGTTGAAGGCGAGACCCCCTCCGGGCTTGCGGTCCAGCGGCAGGCCGAGCTGGTCGACGACACGGCTCCGCGCGCCGTCTGCGCCAAAGAGGTAGGTGGCGCGGATGCGCGACTCCGTTTTGGTCACGTCGTCGCGCACGACGGCCGTGACGACGCTGGTGCGCTCGTCGGTGCAAAAGGACAGCAGCGTCGTGTCGAAGCGCACGCGGAAGCCGCGGTGGACGGCGTGGCGGATGAGGATGGGCTCGAGCAGCGTCTGGGGGACGTCGGCGGGCTCGCACGGGCTCGCCATCTCATAGTCGCCCTTTTGGCGCCATCAGACGCGTCGGCAACAGCATGTCTGTCCTCTCTGGCCTCACCTTGCGCCGCGGGTCGTTGCCCCACGCGTAGAGGCGCGCAAACTCGTCGCCGGCCATGCTGTAGCACCACCGGGTGTGGACCATGCAGCAGGCCTTGGACGAGACTTGGTCCACGTCTCTCTCGAGGCCCATGTCGCGCAGACACTCTTGAAAGGCGTCAGCCCTGGGCTGAGACACCCTTGGAAATGGGCGCAGGGGAGAAGCAGGAGGCCATCGTACCCATTGTCGCCATGTTGGTGATGTGCGCGCGCGGCGTGTCTGCCGTGCCGGGCGTCGAGGCGATGACGATGCCCTTGAGGCCTGTACGAGAGAGCGAGACGAAGCCCATCATCAGCCCCAGCATCCAGCCCGCTGCCTGCGCCGACCACCCCAAGAGTTACCGTAGGTAGCAAGAAAGCACGCGAGCGAGGCGCCGGCAGGCCCGCCCCCGACGACGAGAAAGTCGGTGTCGACGCCGGGGCCGGTGCTCGGCGACGGGCGTGGGCCGTTGACGCCGTGAGACGCGGCGGCCGTGCCGTTGGCATTGTCCACGATGCCTGCCATTGATGACGGGGGATAGTAAGGTTCCTGTACCCGTAAGAGCGACGGCGTCTGACGTTTGGCGTGGGAGGGAGGGGAAAAAGGGAAAAGGGGGAAAATGTGGAAAATGTGAGGAAAAGGGCGTCATCATAATGACACTCTGCCTGCCTTGGCTGCTTTCTCACCCCCGGACCGCGGGGGTGCGTTTGTGTTACCCGAGAGGCCAGGCAGTCGGTGGCGAGATCCGAACGGCAGCACAAAGGCCGGGCCCGTCGCAGCAAACGCCGTCATCATCAAGTTCCGTCCCTCCTGCGAGAGAGGCGAGAGGCGGGAGGCGAGAGGCGGAGATGGGCGGAGAGAGGCATGTCACGTGTCGCGTGTCAGGTCGTTGGCACTCCAAGGAAATCGCAAAGCCCGTTTCCGAAGCAGTAGCGACCAGCTGGGCATCACCCCCAGTTTCCAGTTTCGTCGGCTGCGGCCAGCACGACGCAAACAAGCATCGTCAACAACGGCATCCCCCTGCAAAGCACGCCATTGATGGAGTACATCCATTGATGCAGTACGTCCATTGATGGAGTACCTACGAACAACGTGCTCAACAGTAAACAATGCCGCGACTCGTCTTGGAAGACTTGCAGTGCCTCGTCGTAAGCTCATGATAGGTATCTCGTAACCAAAACCGACGCATCCGTCGCGTCTATAGCTATCCTCTTGCCCGTCTATCCTCTATCCCTGCCAAGGCTCGTCGTCATGCCTCCTAGATAACATCCATACATACGAAGTTGTCGCACCGACCTGTGAGGACCCGCACCCGAGGGCGCGATTAAGATACCGTCAATTATGCGCAATTAAGGTAGCAAAGCGAGGGAAAACTGTATTATTCTTATCTAGTTCTATAGAAGGCTAGCTATCTTGCAAGGCACCTTAAATAGGTGCGTAAGTAGATATAATAACCGTATAGGTACCGAGCTATATCTAGCTCGGTCTTATAGGCGCCGCTCCGATACAATACACCCCTTAGCGTTAAGTAATTAATTTAACGCTACGAGAAAAAGCTATCGCGAGCGCCTATAAAGCCTTAAATACACCCTCCCTTAGTATTACGACCGTCCTTATTCCTTGCCTTTAATCCTCCTATATTTCCTTTATTTCCTATATCCGCCCGCGTATATCCTTTAAATTAAGCAATGCTTTAAACCTCTTAAACTTAGCTCTTAAGAGCGCTTTTATTAAGCCGTCTATAGGCATCTCGGCCGTTAGGATATATTCTACCGTAAAGCGCCCTTTCCTATATTCTTATTTAAGCTATATATTCTAAATATCAATATAATAGAGCTTTATAGAGATACGGCCTTCTTCGACTACTAATTATATAGTCTAGAGGTTATCGTAGTATATTTTTAATAGCTTAAGGTCTTCTAAGATATCTCGTAGTAGCCTTAATAGCGCGATGCCTTCCTTTATTATACGCTTAAGTCCTAAGAGCTCCGCCTCTATAGTCGAGGTTATTACTATATCTTATAGGCTCGCTTTCTAAACGATTAAGCCGCCGTAGAGCATTATAATATAGCCTTATAACGAGCGGCGTATATTAGGATCGTTTGCGAAAGACGCGTCGGTCGCGATAATAAGAGCCTTACCTATAGTAAGTCCGTCGAACTTAATTATAAGGAACCTTATAGCGTATAGGTAGCGGATATATTAATTTACCGCCTCTAAATACTCTAGGGAAAGGTTCGTTAGGAACCTCGAAAGCTATAAGGCTACGAGCGCTATATTAGGTCTTATAGTAATCGCGGTGTATATAATTGACCTAACCCTTTCCTAAAAGTCCTTAATCTCGCGAAAGGAGGCTTATTTAGTATTCTTAACGAGTGGAAAAAGCGGGATTAAAACCGCCGGCGCTTTGCTATTATCGTTAAGGCTAAACTTACGTATAATCTTCTCGATGTATACGTCTTAGTAGAGAAAGATCTTCCGAAGCTATCGGTCGCGGATAACTCTAATCTTAAGATACTATCTAAAGGCCTCCTCGCGGACCTTATATTTCCTATTAAGGTACTTAATAAAGTCGTCTACGCTAATCCCTTTAGGACTTAGGATAAGGATATTATTAACGTATACTAGCATAAGGATCTTACCGTTTATAAAAACGTAAGGCTCCTCGCCGGTATAGATAAGTCTTTATTCCTTTAACGCTTAGTATATCTTGTTATACTAAAGAAGAGGCGATTCGCGTAGTCTATAAAGAGCTTTATCGAGTTCGGCTACTATTAAAGAATTCTTATCTCCTTTAAGAAAACCTAGCTTAATATACCCTTTTAGTAGTTCTACGTAGACCGGCCGCTTTATCTTATTAATATTAGTATTTAGAAAAGCGTTAGCGATATTAAGTTACCGAATATTAAGATTATACTTCGCCGCTACGGATACTACTATCCTAAAGGTTTTAATAGCGAGGGTTATAGCGTAAGTCTCCTCGCCTTAATCGCCTTAAAGGTCTCTATATATAATAATACGTGCCTTATATTATATAAGATATCTATCTTTATCGAATTTATAGAGGAAGACCTATTTAAGCGGGATTAAGGTTCCCTTAGCGCGCTCCCGGCTAAGGAGGCGCTATATACCTCTTCGGAGGAGGTCGTATAGCTCTTTACGGTAGCCCTTTTTAAACTCCTTCCCGTACGGGTAGTAGTCGAGGTCTTAATAGCGCTTAGGCAGTTAGACTAAGTTATCTCGATAATGCTTATATGCCTTTTATTAGACTACGGCTATAAATACTAAATAAAATATCGTAAGATCTCCTTTTAGCTAAAGATCTTTAAGCAGTAGGGTATTAAAAACGTTATCCTTCTACCTCGTGCGTCTTAGTCGAGAGCTTTATCTTATAGCTTCTATGCTATAAAGCTCTTATTATATTCGACGAGGGCGATAGGTCTTCTCTTATATTAAGGCTTCTTCCGTAGGTAGTCCCGCGGAAACCTTACCTTCTTTTGCTAAGGTTGTATTATATTAATTAGGATCCTAGCGATCTTTAGCGTATATACCTTATTATAGGCCTACCTTTTCCTCTTAGTTAGGAGGTTGCCTAGCTAAGGCTTCCCTCCTCGGTAAAGGAGGTATTTGCCTAAGCTAGGGCTACGGCAGTTGCTTTAGCTCTTTAGGCTTTAGATATACGAGAGGGGTATCGGTCTCGTTATCCTATAATCCTACGGTCGGTTTAAGACCTTGCCCCGCCGGGTTAAGCGTCTATTCCGGTATAAGAAGTCCTTTAAGGGGAGGTAATAATATAGGTTATAGCTTCGCCGCCTCTATCTAAGCTAACGAGGAGGCTTTTATACGAATTAGAGCCTCTCTTACGACCTTACCTACGCTCTTTACCCTTAAGTTCGAAATAGTAGGCTTAATACTTAAGATATATTTATCGAACTCCTATAAAAAATCATTAAGAATAGTATTCTAGTCCTATTAAATCGGTATTTCGATCGACTCGACGATAGGGATATATTCTTATATTAAGACTTATAGGTCCTTTATCTATAGGTCGAAGAAATAGTTCTCGTTAAACACTATATCTTAAGTAATAATAACCCTCTTAAGTTAAGGAACCTAGACGGGATATAGGTTACTAGCGTAGTAGCTAATAAGATAACTAATATACGCTTTAGGGTGTGTTTTAAAGGCTCGTTTATATAAGTTAGCCTTTATATTAAAGTGTAAAGGGTAGGCGCGGCAGCTAAAGGCGTAAAGCCTGTCCTAATATAGGCGGAAGTTAGCTTTTCTATACGCTATAACTCTAAAACGGCCGAACTAGCGAAGATATTAATTAAACTATCCATCGAGTGTCTCTTTAAGCGATTTCTATTAGTTACGGTATCTTATTAGGATATTATACGTCCTAACTATAGCTTAGTAAGCCTTTAGCTAGAGGTTATAAGGCAGCTTCCCTATTGCCGAACGGAGTCGTTATTATATAACTCCGCTTAGTCTTTCCGTGCCTCCCGTAGGCTTTTTTATATATACGGGCGGAAGCTCGAGCTCGAACCCTTCTTATTCTGCCTATTCCTAGAACTTCGATATCTTCTATCCTAGGAGGTTAACTAAGGCTCTCTTATTATCTATTTTTATCTTATAAATCACTACGCCTATATATCGGCGGACTAATGCCTTAAAGTTATGTATAAGAGGGGGGCTCTCTATCTTTAAACTTATGCTTTATAAGAATATTATTTCGCTATATTCGTCGGATAGCAGTAGGATATATCGGTAGCCGTTATAGCCTAGCTTAAAGTCGAAGAGGTCGAGGAAAATATAGTAGAAAGGTTGCCTTAAGCGATTAGCCGGCTCTCTATAAGAGATTTACTCGTATGCTTTTCCTAGCGCGTAGCCCTCGTATTTAACCGTAGTTAGGCCGTATATCTATACTCCTCTCGCCTAAAAGACTAATTGCTTAAGTACTCGAGGGCTTATATGCCTTAATCTTAAATGCTAAATCTTTGCCGTATTAACCTTAGGCGGAACTAGGTTTCTTAATGCTACGATCCGCCGCTAGGGGTACTATAGAATCTTATCTTAGACCGCTAATAACGTATACTAAGGAGCATTAGATAACGTAAAGCAGGACGTAAGTAGCTTTAATTTAGCTACTAAGAGGCCGTATATACTTTTAAAGCTTATAAAGATCTTATTATACTTAATGCTTTTATACCTTAACGTATTATTATACCTATATAGCTAAAAGCTAAAGTCCTTAAGCTTCTCCCCGCTAATTAGGTTAGTATAGAATCCGGGGACGAATATAGCGTCCTAAAGGATTAAGTCCTCCGTTTTCTTACTATTAGGTCTATTAACGATATTCTCAATAATCCGCGTGCCTTTATATAGCACCGCGAGCGCTATATCGCTAACTAGCACGATATCGGTCTTAGTTGCTTTAACGACGTTATACTAAAGAAGCTCGAGCTTATTAATAATATAGGTGCTTACGTAACTATCGATAAAGGTCGAGTTCTATAGCGGATAGATAGCCGCGTATGTGTTCGGCGATATGCTAAATGTATACTGCTCTTCTACGGTCTATTAGATTACCGTATAGGCTAAGGCCGGCGGTCCTAACGTCGATTTCTTTAGCTAAGTCGATGTCTACGGCGCCGGCTAGCCCTTTAAAGCCTTAATCGCCTCGACCGTAGTCTTTTAGCGCGGTAAGTCCTTAGCTTCCTTATACTTCTTAACGCGGTTAAGGACCTCGGTAATCCTAGGCCTATAAGAGACCCCGTTAATAGCCTTATAGAAAGCCGTATAGTCTATAGGCTTTTAGTAATAGCGATTCTTACTAATGCCGTAAGGGCACTTATATTCCTATCGAGCCGGTGCGTTTCCTCTAGGTGTAGAGAACGCGCCTACTAGCCCGAATAGCTTACTATATATATTGCGATTAAGGCTTACGGAGTAGAAGAGTTTACTAACGCTTTAAAGGGTTATCGTAACGACGTTGCCTTTTTGCTACTACTTGCGTAGCTTACTATTAATATTACCGTCTTCCCTATTTGCTTTCTACTAGGAAATCCCCGGTTCTTCCTTAGATTCTACTATAGAATTCCACGGGCTTCTACGGGCATTACCCCGTACTTCTATAGGCGTATTTACCTACTTTTCTTCGGTTATATTTCACTATGGTTTTACGGTGATTTTACGGTTATTTACACAGACTTTACCCGTAAAATCTCTTCCCTTCTACGGTCTTCTACCGTGGAATTCTAATTCCCTTCCACGGTCTTCCACCGTGGAATTCCAATTCTCTTCCACGGCTTCCACCGTAGAATTCCTTTATATAGCCACGGCTTCTACCGTAGAATTTACCGTAGAATTTACTAGTCTTCTACTAGGCTGCTTATTTATTTGCTAACTGTATAACTATTTGTCGTACGGATGTGATTTATTGTTTGCGACCGGCGCTTTCGACCGGCGACTCCGTCCGACTCTTTCTTTTACCTCTTTTCCTTAGGTCTACGCGGCTGTTTTCGTCCGAGGGATTTCCCTATATATAGAGACTAGTTAGCCCTCCTTATTAGAAAAAAAAAGAGCGATTATTCTTAGTGATTTACATCCTTTATAGCTTTTAATCCTTCTTTATAGGCTGTTTTAGCCTTAGAGCCTCTCTTCTACTTAATTGCTATTATACTAATATCGAGGACCCGACTGCCTAGCGTTCGATAGTTATAAGCCCGGACGAACTTCTCTATATATAGAGAGTTCTAACGGCTTGTATTTTTAGCTTGCTAACGCTACGACTTACGGTAGTAAAGCCTTTGCCTTTATATCTAGTAAATTAGCTTATAGAGGACTAGTATGTCTTTAAGGAGCGTTATTAATCTAGCGAATTAAGTTACGGGGAACTAGTTAGTATATTTACCCTATTCTATTAGTGTTTTCCTATACCTATTTTAGTTTTTACGGTTTATTTACATATATTATATATCTAACCACCCTTTTCCAGTGATTTTACCATACTTTTACCTATATTACCGCATCTATTATAGCCGACATTACGTCGAAGACCGTCTTAAATAGACTAGCGGACTAGGACCGATAGATCTTAACGATCTAGAAATACGCACTCGCCTAAGGGATTTAGGAGAAAATCGATCCTTCTATTACGCCTAAACTTTAGAAACCCTTATTGCCTCTTCCCGTAGAACTAATAGCTAGAATAGTTAACGCGACCGTTGCTAATATTGCTAGTTTATCTATAGAAGAACTTAAGAGGTTTAAGTTTCTCTTTTCCCGGTATCGCACGTTGCTTTAAGCCTATAAGGACTAATAGAAATCTCTTACGTTAATCTAGTAGTTTATTATTTAGAATATCGGGAACTACTACTTAATAATTGCCGACGAACATAAGGTTTCTAAGGAATTAGCTTTACTATAGCGGCGTGTAAAGCCGACTTCGTAGACGTAATAGAAGACTATTCTTACGCAATTCCATACTATTTTAAAGGCACTAGACCGGACGGATATTATAATATAGATTTCCAACTAGCAGAAGGTCCTTACCGATGCCCGGCGAATTAAGTTGCCGGAATTAGAAGGTCTTTAGTCTATACAGCTTTTTCTTAAGGCTATTTAGCTAATTTCTAGCCCTTTTGCGGAATATTAGATAAATAAGATAGAGGACGATGCCCGCCTAAATAAGCTAGGCTAGGAATAGTCTTTCCCCGACGGATTTAAAATATCCGAACTTTTCGAGCACTCGTAGGCCTTAAAGGCTACGACTAAAGCGCTAAAGACTAATGCATTTGCAAAGTTCTAAGGCTAGGGAACACAATCCCTAGCCGCGGAATCTAATAAAAAACCTACGAAAACACCGGTTGCGACGTCCTTAGAAAAGGATAAGATAAAGTTAAAACCTAAACCGTAGTATGCTTATAGAGAACGTTACTTCTTCTCTAAATACAACTACTTTAACCCTTCCGTTCGACTTCTATTATAGAAACCCGATAAGGACGTCTAAAAGACTATAGACGATTACCTTAAGGTTCCGGCTAATAAAGCTAAAGTCGACGCAGTACTTCTTCGCGATAAGGAGTAGCGGAAGAACAATAAGATCGAGACAAAGACAGTATAAGCTACGGCTACCGCTAATATTCTCACGACTTTTTTACTACTAGTTGTTCTATAGACTACTATAGAATACCTGTTAAGGGATTCTTTTATTATAGATTTAGGGTCTAATAGACACATTTGCAATAATAGGGAGCGCTTCTATAACTTTTAGCCTTCTTCCGAATACGTACTCGTAGGTAGTAGAAGCACTTTAATTCTCGGGATAGGCACGGTGTTTATACGTATTTCGACGGGCACTTTTTAGCTTAGTTAAGTAGCATACATCCCGTCCTTTTACACGTCCCTTTATTTACTTCGTCTTCTTTATAAGGCGAATCTTTTATAGAACCTATAGACTAGATAGATCTCTTCTTTAATACGTAATATTTGTATAATAGAGCTAATTTACAACTAGTATATTATTAAGTATAACCCGTTAACGCCTTCTACTACGCTTTTAACTATTCTAACTATTGCTTCCGTTCCTTCTATAGATTCTACTATAGAAACCCCGGTTGTAGCACCTTTTTCGGCTACTATACCGGAGTCTATACTAATAAGTATAGAGGAACTTTCTCTTTAGTACTAACGACTTAGACATCCGAATAATAAGGCGCTTTTAAAAGCTCTCGGAATACTATAGTCGGTAACCTTCGATAAGATAATCTCCTATAAGTCCTATAAACTTACGTAGGCTAAACGAATTATCAACCGCAAACCGCCGCTTTTTAAGGCGACGTTTCCTTTTTCTAGGGTGTTTTACGATATCTTTTCTATATATAAGAGTTATAACAATAAGAACGTTGTATTTCTCATTAAGGATGACTATACGAAGCTTGTTTTCCTATATGCGCTTCTAGACGCCTTTATAGACGAGTTGATTTTATATTTTAAGAGCCTAGGTCGGTATATTTCCCGATAGTTCTTACTTTCTATCGGTATAATCTATCGGGACAACGACCGAGCCTTTCGACACGACTTTTAGGACTTTATTAACTAGTAGGGCATTTATAATAAGCCTACTGCTCCCTATACACCCGCTTAAAACGGCGCTGCCGAACGGGCTAAGGGGGTAGTATCTACGAAAGCTCGATCTATAAGGATTAGAGCAAATTTGCCCGAGCATTTATAGATAGAAATATAGAAAACTACGGTATATTTATACAATCGGATTCTAGCCCGACAGGCAGCTTCCTCTACGTTATTTCCATCGAAGTAGATTTCCCCGATAGAGATCCTTTACGACTAGTTAAGGGATTACGACCGGAATATACCGGCATTTCTCCTTCCCTAACTATTACGATTCGATTATCTTCGAGCTTTTAGCTATAAAGCTTACCTACTAACTACTAAGGCCTTAACTAACACACAGAAACGTAATCTTAAGCAGGAACCTTATACGGAGGTTAGTTACTTAGTTAGGTATAATTCTACTAACATTTTTCATGTATAGATCCTATAGAGACGGGAGGTTCGTTAAGTTCGTAATATAATATTTAATAAGACTTAGTTTTTTACTACGTCTAAGGCATTTAAACTACTAATATAGGTGTTATTACCGGCATTTCTACTATATATTGCATAAAAAGAAGAGTAAGATAAAGCAGAATTCTAGTTAACGCTAATAGTGCTTCCTAATAAGTATTTCACTCTAGTAGATATTCTAGCCGAAGGCAATCCTTAGCTCCTTACTCTTAACTAAACCCTAGAACCGCCGGAGGATGTTTTTAAGAATACATAGGATTTCTAACCCGATATTTCTACTCTTTTACTAACTATAACTATAGAACTAGTAGACCGACTTACGGTATAGTTGCCTTAAGCTACTTTTCGGTCTATAGATTACGATAATACTATTCCTATAGATAGTCTATAGATAACGAGGTTTATAGGGGATTTACGCCCTGCTTATTTAAACCGTTTTTTAGGTCGATATCCCGCTTTCGCCTACGTTAGGCATCTACCGGCTAATAGCACCGCTTTTACGGCTGTATTCGCTACTTCTCTTAAACCTAGGAAGATACACAAACGGGATTTGCCCGCGCTTCTAAGGTTTTAGTCTAATCTCGAGACGCATCCGTATAGACCTAAGTTTAAAGCCGCTAGAGCAGTTAAATAGGACTCCTTAAAATAGCGGAAGACCTTCTTTCCTTCGCCTACCTTAAGAGCGAACGCGCTAGTACGTCCTCTTCTTTTAACATAGGCATTCAATTATAAGTTTAATAAATACGGCTACCTTAGGAAGTTTAAGTCTCGCCTTTATATACGAGGAGACCTTTAGCCGTTTAGCGGAAAAGAAATATACGCCGCGACGCTTATAGCGCGAAATTTTCGTATTATAATTGCTATTACCGCTAAATTTAGCATTAAAACCCGCTTACTTAACGCGGTTAACGCCTTTACGAATTCTAATCTAGATAAAGAAGTATATATCTACTTCCTAAACGGATTTAAAATGTTTGGTTTTATAATTCGGTTAATAAAGGCTTTATATAGGCTTCGCTATTCGCCGCTTTTTTAGCAACGGGAATTATCCGGGTCTCTTACTAAACTAGGCCTTTAGTAAAGTGCGGAGGATCCTTGTATTTTTATGTCTACCACGAGTAGTATTATTACTTTCTTCTTTATAGATAATATTATTATCCTTTTCCGCAAAGAGTACCGTAGGGCTACTAACAATTTTATCCGTCGCTTTAAGCAGAAGTATATAGTCACTAACCGCGGAGAGCTTACCTATTTCCTTAGGATAAGGATTATCCGGGACCGTAAGTAGCGAAAGCTTTAGTTATACTAGGACGTTTACCTAGATAAGATTGCTTCTAAGTTTAGTTTAATCCCTACTTCTACGGTTCTACGGCCTATTTCGACCCTATGCTTATTCCTACTTCCCGAGAAGCTAGAGAAACACTAGGGATAGGCTACGGATGACTAAATCTACTACTTTTAGTCTTTAGTCGGTTCCTACAATTACGCGACTATTTCCACCCGTCTTAACGCCGTAAAATCGTCGAATTTATTAGCGGAGCATATATAAAACCCGTCTACGCTTTATATTAAGCTCGTAGAAAGCTTAGTGACTTACTTATATAAATCGCGTTTTATTACGATTGAGTTTTTAGATACAGACGAGTAAGAACTTATTATAGCTTCCGATGCCGCTTATGCCGACGACCCGGACACTTGTTATTCTTCTAAGGGCTATTTTATTAGCCTATTTAACGGTTTAATCGCGTAGAGTGCCCGAAAACAATCTACGGTTACTACTTCTTCTACCGAGGCCGAACTTCTTATAGTCTCTTCTATAGCGAAAGAGCTAATTTCTATTCTTCGTTTATTTAACGATATTTCCTTATAGCTAGATATTCCGGTTCCTACTATTTAGTATAATAACACCTAGATAATCCGCTTAGTTTCCGCCGAGATTCTAAAGATTTAGACCGCCTTAAAGCACGTTGAAATTTACAACTGCTAGGCCCGATAGGAATTCTTACGTAATACTTTTAACATTAAATATATCCCTTCTAACTAGATAGTTACGGATAGATTAACTAAATTGCTTCTATAATAACGTTTCTAGACGTTCCTTCGCTAGCTTCGACTTACGGATATTTCTTCTAGGATCTAAGAAGAAGTCGATAATAATTCTAACTAGCCGGAAGTTATTCCCTTCTAGCTAGGGGGGTATATTAATATTACCGTCTTCCCTATTTGCTTTCTACTAGGAAATCCCCGGTTCTTCCCTAGATTCTACTATAGAATTCTACGGGCTTCTATAGGCATTACCCCGCACTTCTATAGGCGTATTTACCTACTTTTCTTCGGTTATATTTCACCGTAGTTTTACAGTGATTTTACGGTTATTTATACGGACTTTACCTATAAAATCTCTTCCCTTCTACGGTCTTCTACCGTAGAATTCTAATTCCCTTCTATAGTCTTCTACCGTAGAATTCTAATTCTCTTCTACGGTTTCTACCGTAGAATTCCTTTATATAGCCACGGCTTCTACTATGGAATTTACTATAGAATTCACTAGTCTTCTACTAGGCTGCTTATTTATTTACTAACTATATAACTATTTATCGTACGGATGTGATTTATTATTTACGACCGGCGCTTTCGACCGGCGACTCCGTCCTACTCTTTCTTTTACCTCTTTTCCTTAGGTCTATACGGCTGTTTTCATCCGAGGGATTTCCCTATATATAGAGACTAATTAGCCCTCCTTATTAGAAAAAAAAAAGAGCGATTATTCTTAGTGATTTACATTCTTTACAGCTTTTAATCCTTCTTTGCAGGCTGTTTTAGCCTTAGAGCCTCTCTTCCACTTAATTGCTATTATACTAATATCGAGGACCCGACTGCCTAGCGTTCGATACTTACTAAGCTAATTGCGAGACTATAGTTCGTCTAGCGGTATAGTTGCCTTACGGAAGTCTACGATAGCCTAATCTCCCTCGATGTTAGTAGTTATCGTAGTAAAGGCTTTAAGGTATGCTAGTTCCTACTAGAGGTACTAATCTACGAGGTTAATCCTTTAAGGTGTCTAAAGCGCCTTACGATAGTTTAGTCGTACGATGCCGATATAGTAGGCGTTAGAGACCTTAAGAAGCTCTCTTAGCTTATTTACGATCCTACGGAGGTCTAGATTATCTAGGAAATACCTTACGTAGGACTAATTAACGGTTTAATAGACCTAGTTCGAAAGGTCCGTTACGGCCTTTTTCTTAGAGACGTATTTAGCGTAGTATTATATCCACCTATAAGGGCCCGCACCCGTAGGCGCGAGGAGTAGTCAATAGGTGTACTTAAGGTTACGAAAAGGGGCACTAATTAATAAGAGAAAAAGGTCTAATATTGCGATATATAGTCGTAGGCTAGCTGTCTTATAAGGCACCTTAAATAGGTGCGCAAGCGGACACGTGACCTGCACTAGTATAGAGCTACATCTAACACCTCTTTATAGGCACGCTCCGATGCGACACACCCCCTAGCGTTAAGAGATTAAATCAACGCTAAAGAAGAAGCTATCGTAAGCGCTTATTAAGGTGCAAACGTGCCCTTTTCCTTAGTGTTCTAGCCTTCCCTAGTCCTTTATTCCTTCTAGTATTCGTCCTCGTATATCCTTTAACTTTAATAGCGCCCTAAATCGTTCGAATTTTGCTTGTAGCAGCGCCTTCGTTAGACTATCGGCGGGCATATCGGCAGTAGGCATATATTTAACCACAAAGCGGCCCTTCTTAAACTCCTGCTTTAACTATATGCTTTGTATGTCTATGTAGCGTAGCTTTATTAAGATACGGCCTTCCTCTACCACTAGTCTAATAGTCTAGAGGTTATCGCAGTATATTCTTAATAGCCTAAGCTCGATAGAGATATCCCTTATAAGCCTTAAGAAGGCAAACGCCTCCTTTATAGTCCGTTCTAGGCTAAGCAGCTCTACCTCTATCGTAGAGGTTGTTACCGTATCTTGCAGGCTCGCTTTCCACACGACTAGGCCGCCGTAGAGCATTATAATATAGCCTTATAAAGAGCGGCGGGTCTCCGGGTCGTCTGCGAAAGAAGCGTTAGTTGCAATAATTAGAGCTTCCCCCTTAAGGCCGTCGTATTCGATCGTAAGGAACCTTATTGCATAGAGGTAGCGGATGCAATCGTTAGCTAGCTCCTTCTACTACGGCGAGGGGTTCGTAAGGAACCTCGAGAGCTATAAGGCTATAAGGGCTACATCCGGTCTTATAGTGACTGCCGTATATATAATAGAGCCGATCCTCTCTTAAAAGTCCTTAATCTCTCAAAAGGTCGCTTGTCCGGGGTTCTTAAAGAGCGGTAAGGGCGGTAGAGGGATTACCGGCGCTTTCCTAATGCCGTTAAGGCCGAATTTGCGTGCGATCTTCTCGATGTAGGCATCTTAGCATAGAAAGATCTTCCGATTCGGTCGGTCTCGAATAACTTAGATCCTTAGATACTAACTAAAAGCTTCCTCGCGGACCTCGTACTTACCGTATAGAAAGTCGATAAGCTCGTCTACGGAATAGCCCTTTAGAGATAAGATAAGGATATCGTTAACGTATATAAGGACGAGGATCTTGCCGTTTGTAAATACATAAGGTTCCTCGTTAATGCGGTCTAGCCCTTAAGCTTTTAACGCCTATTAGAGCTTATTATACTAGAGGAGAGGTGATTCGCGTAGGCTATAGAGAGCTTTATTAAGCTCGGCGATTATAGAGGAATTCTTACCTCCCTCTAGGAAACTAAGCTTAATATACCCTTTTAGAAGCTCTACGTATATAGGCTCCCTTCTCTTATCTAAGCTAGTATTAAGAAATGCGTTAGCAATGTTAAGTTGTCTAACGTCGAGATCTTGCTTCGCTGCTACTGCGATAACGGTTCGAAAGGTCTTAATAGCGAGGGTTACGGCGTAAGTGTCTTCGCCTTAATCCCCTTAGAGGTCTCCGCGCACGTAGATGCGGGCTTTACACTAAATTAGGTATCTATCTATATCGAATTTATAGAGAAAGACCTATTTAAAGGGAATCGGCGTGCCTTTAGCGCGCTCTCGGCTTAAAACTCGCTAAGTGCCTCGTCTAAGGAGGTCTTAAAGCTCCTTTCTATATCCCTCTTTAAACTCCTTCCCGTACGGGTGTTTGTTAAGATCCTAGTATTGTCTTAGCAAGCGGACGAGGTCGTTACGATAGTTGCGGTATAATATTTGCTTAATAGCTGCTATAAATACTAAATGAAAAGTCGTAAGGTCTCCTTTTAGATAGTAAGCCTCGGGAAGCAGAGTGCTAAAAACACTGAAAACACTAGAAATACTATTACTCTATTGTCTTAGCCGTCTTATTTAAGAGCTTCGTCTTATAGCTTCGGTGCTATAAAGCTCTTATTGCGTTTTTTAAGTCCGGTGAGTTTTTAATTATATTAATAGTGCGTCTAAAGGCGCCTCTATAGCCGCTTCTAAAGGCGCTATCGTAAGCGTCCCTAATTGCGCTTTAAAGGGCGCTTCTATCCTTTTAGGCTCTATGCCTACGGATATATTACCTTATTCTATTAAGGGTATACTTACGTCGTCTTAGGTAGTGCCCCGTCCTAGTAAGACTCGCGATCCTTACTAGCCTTCCTTATCCTCGCTATTGGGTGGCTGCGAAGCTTTAGTAGTATTCCGGTCTAGAGTTAATAAGTATTGCTAGGGCTAAAGTTCCGGCAATTCCTCTAGCTCTTTAGGCGTAGGATATACGAGGAATAGTACGGCCTCGTAATCCTATATGCTTACCGGTGCCTCTAGACCCTATTGCCCCGTCGGGTTAGGCGTCTATAACGGTATAAGATATGCTTCGGGAGGAGTAGGTGTTGCTAATAGTAACTTCGCCGGTTTATTAGGTAATAATAGTGTTATTAGAGAAGCATCTATTTCTAAAGCCTTACCGGCGTCGTCCTTTTATAGGATATTAAACTCTTCTACCGATATAGAAACAGTAGGTTTAATTCCTAAGATATATTCGTTAAAGTCCTATAGGAAATCCTTAAGTAGAGCGTTTTAGTCGCGTTTAATAGGAAGATTAATTAATCTTACGATAGGCTCGTATTCTTAGATAGGAAACTATAGATCCTCTATATTTAGGTCGAAAAAACAGTTCTCGTTAAACGTTATATCTCGGGTAATAATCACTTTACTAAGTTAAGGGACCTAGACGTAGAATAGGTTGCTCGCTTAGTAACCTATAAGGTAGCTAATATACGCTCTCGGGTGTGTTTTAAAAGCCTTTTTATTTAGGTTAGCCTTTAAGTTAATGTAAAAAGGGTAGGCTCGGCAGCCGTAGGCGTAAAGACTACTCTATAATAGGCGGAAGTCCCTCTCGCTATTAGCTATAATGCCTAACTTACTATACTAGCAAAGATGCCGGTTAAACTACCTATCGAGGGTCTCTTTTAGCGATTTCTACTAGTTGCGGGCCTTAGGAAGGATATTATGTATTCTTACTAGTGCCTAATATGCTTTAGGCTATAAGTTCTAAGGCAGCTTTCCTATAGCGTAGCGGAGTCTTTATTATATAATTCCCTTAGGTCGTTCGGCTCCCCCTATAGGCTCTTTTATATATGCTAGTAGAATCTCGATCTTAATGCCTTCCCTTACTGCCTAGTCTTAAAATTTTAAAGCCACCTAGTTCGGAAGATTTACTAAGGACCTCTCGTTATCTATCTTAATCTTATAAATCGCTGCGCCTATATAGCGGCGGACTAGACCCTCGAAGTTCCTAATTAGGAACGGCGTGTCTATCTTTCGGCTAATGCTCTATAAGAATATTATTCCGCTATATTCGTCGGTGATTAAAAGGATATATTAATAGCCGTTATAGCCTCGCTCGAATTCGAAGATATCGAGGAAGATACGGAAAAAAGGCTACGTTAAACGGCTAGCGGGCTCGCGGCGTAAGATCATTTAGTAGGCTTTTCCTTATGCGCAGCCTACGCATTTAACCGATGTTAGTCCGTGAATTCGAACCCCTCGAGCCTAGTATATAAGTTGTTTAAGTACTCGAGGGCTTACGTGCCCTAATTGAAGGTACTATAGTTCTATAGTATTTACCTTAGGCCGAAGTAGAACTCGGGATAATACCACGCGGCCCTTAAGGTACTGCGAAAACCCTTCTTATATCGCAGCAAAAGTGTATCCTTCGTCTTCGTTAGAAAGGGGCACTATAAAATAAGAATCAACCGGCTTTAATTAAGCTACCGTTAGGCCATACTTTAGTTCTAGGTTTATCACTACATTATTGTCTTTAACTAAGCCGCACCGGACCGTATAGTCGGCTCCGTAAATCTATAACCCTCCCTTTATAAGTCTCTCTACGCTAATAATATTCGTATAAAAGCCGGGGACGAAGGCGGTATCTTTTAATACTAGATCCCTTATATTAGGACTATCCGGGCCGTAAAGAATGTTCTTTATAGTTCGAGTTCCTCTATATATAACCGTAAGGGCCGTATTACCTACTAGTATAACGTTATCCTCTACGGCGGCGACGATATTACCCTTTAGAAGATTAAGTTTATTAATAATATACGTATTAGCGCAGTTATTAAATAAGATTAAGTTATAGAGCGGGTGTAGTCCTTGCCTATGCGTACTAAAGGCCGTATCTAGGGCATCGTCGTTCTCCGCGGAAAACTTAAGGTTAATGATTATATATGCCTATAATCCTTAAGCGGACTTACCTTAGTTCGGCGCGCCGGGCGGTGCGGTCTAGCCCTTTATGCCTCTAATAGCTTCGACGGTTTGCTTCTAACGAGGCTAGTTCTTAGCCTCTTCGCACTTCTTAATGCGGGCTAGGTTCTCCTTAAGCTCGGGCTTATAGGAGACCCTATTAACTGCCTTATAGAAAGCGGTGTAGTCTATCGGTTTCTACGGATAGCGAGCCTTCTTAATTCCGTAGGCTTAGTTAAAGCCCTAACGAGATGCTATCGTCGGCGTGTTAGGGGGTACGGGTAGCAATTGTGCTTATACGTTAAAAGCCCCTAAAGGTCCTAAAGGCTTCGCGTAGATTATAGCGCGATCGTAATAAGCCTAGTTAAATTAGCGACTTACTGCCTTAAGTATTATATTAACTATCCTAGCAAGCTGCTGCTTGCGTAGCTTCCCTAGTATTTAACGACCCTATAGTTCGTCTATTGCTATAACCGCTTTAAGGAAGTCGACGATAGCCTATTCCCCGTCAATGTTAGAGATCTTTATAGTTACCGCTTTAAGATATATAAGCTCCTACTAGAGGTACTAAGCAACGGGGCTTATCCTCTAATTAGTCTCTAAAGCATTACGATAGTTAACACTAGCAAGGCCGACTTAAATAGAGTCTATAACTCCGAGGAGATTACGCAGATGATTAACGATGCCTTAAAGGTCCGGGCTTTCCGGGAAGTAGGTGATATAGGACTAGTTAACGGTCTTATAGACCTAAGTCAAAAGGTCAGCGATAGCTTACTTATCTTAGAGGTACTTAGCGTAGTCTTCCTTATAGTTATAACCCTTAATCTTAAAGCTCTAGTACTAAGCTAGAGTAAGGCCCGTAATAGGGGTCCTAAGGGTTAGGGTGTTTAGCCTTGCAATCTCTTATTCCTTAGTCACCTTAGTCGGCGGGACTAGCTAAAGGACCTCTTTAGCGGCGATGCCTTTAGTATTAACGTACTTTTAAACCTCTACGCCTTTCGCTATACGGCGGAAGGTCGAGAACTATATAGCCTAATGCTCTAACGTAGTTAAAGTTACCTTCGACTTAGTGGTATTAGTAGTATTAGTTATAATTAAATAGTTATTAGTGTTTAAGTTAAAGTTAATAATATTCCTAAGTAGGAGAAAGCGGTTATTATATAATCCTTTATAAAGAGATCTAAAGACCTATTTGTAAGTGCTTATAAGTAAAGTACATACGACGGCTAGGATAACAAAGGATATAGCCGTATAGTAATGCCTCCCTTAAACACCTATTAATAACGGTATCGATAGCCGTATTGTAAGTTACCTTTCTAGTTTAAGGCTCGATCGCGGCGTCGATATCGATGCCTTACTAAGCAACCGATTAAGGGCTTATATAGTCGATCGAGTGCCTTATACACTTTCTTAATAGCTTTACACACTTTCTTAGCAATAACCCTCGGATGGATTATGCTCTAAGTATGCCCCGGCGTAGGCCCTATACATAACGTATTAGCCTTAAAGCTACCCTACTAGGTATATCAGCAAGGGCGATGCCGGGAGGGCTTAGATCGTGATTCTAAGGCTTCGTAAAGCCGTTGAAATCTTTAAAGATAGGCTCCTTATAGGAAGATGCGTCGTTTGTCTAGATCGTCGTCTATAGTAGCAATTTGCGCTAGTTCGCATACTAGGCTTATAACTATTGTATCTACCTATAAGGGCCCGCACCCGTAGGCGCGAGGAGTGGTTAATAAGTATACTTAAGGTTACGAAAAGGGGCACTAATTAATAAGAGAAAAAGGTCTAATATTGCGATGTATAGTCGTAGGCTAGCTGTCTTATAAAGCACCTTAAATAGGTGCGTAAGCGGACACGTGACCTACACTAGTATAGAGCTATATCTAACACCTCCTTATAGGCACGCTTTAATACGATACGTAGGCTATCTTACGGTTATCTCGGTTAGATTTAAAGTATATAAGCTGTCCTACGTTAAGCTCTATAATCGGGACTAGCGGGTCTAGCGCTAGTGCTAGTGCCGGGTTATTAAGCATAGCTTTTACGTATGCCTAGGCTGCGAGGCTATTAATCTTCACGATTTAGCTTATATAGGTAACGACCGGAGGTTTAACTAGCTTAAGGGTCTTATTAGCCCTTTTATCGCCGGTGTTTATATACTTCTAAACCTTTATACCCTTAGCTATGCGACGGAACGTCGTAAACTATATTGCCTAGTAGTCTGCCTTTAATAAGCTAACCTTAGTATTAATTACTAAAGACGTAAGAGTTATAGCTATTATTAAGTATAAAAGTTAAAGTTAAAGTTATAGAAGAAAAGGGTTATAAAATAAGAGTGCTTATTATAGAAGATATTAAAGATATTTAAGGAAAGAGGCTTCTAAGTATATATAACTTGCTCTTTATAGGCACTAGAGATAGTTACCCGTTAAGCGGTAAAGGAGACGTTATACGTTACCTTCTTCGCCCCTTACGGTAATCTTCTCCTTACTGCCTTATTTATTACGACTATCTTAGAGGTTAAAGAGCATTAAAGTCCTATACGGTTATTATATTAATGCTATTAGGATCTCGATGTTAATGCTTTACTAAATAGTCGATCGAGGGCTTATATAGCTGCCTTAGTTAAGGCAGCCTTTAGGGACCTTAGCTTCTTAAGGCTAACCTAGACGTTATACCTTAAGACCCTCTAATAGCTAACGCAGACAATCGTTATGCCCGACGTTATGCTATTACTAAAGGCCTTAAAGAGCTATAGTCCCTTAAAGCTGCCCGGCTAAGGCGGCTTTAGGCTCCTTATAAAAAGATACGATAATTCTTAAATACGTTAACTTAGTAGCAATTTACGCGGGTTTATATACCGGGCTTATAACTATCGCACCGACTTATAAAGACCCGTACCTAAAGGCGCGATTAAGATACCGTTAATTATACGTAATTAAGGTAGTAAAGCGAGGGAAAACTATATTGTTTTTATCTAGTTCTATAGAAGGCTAGCTATCTTACGAGGCACCTTAAATAGGTGCGTAAGTAGACATAATAACCGTGTAGGTACCGAGCTACATCTGGCTCGGTCTTATAGGCGCCGCTCCGATGCGACAGAAGTACTACATACATACATATGTACATATATGTACGAATACATGTGTAAATCCCGGCCCCAGCAGACACGCTCGACCTCTTTTAGGCTAATAAAAAAAGGCATTGCGCAAACACCGGCCCACTATGCAAAACGCCTGAAACCGCCTCGGCTCTCTGTTATCAGATGCCGAGACATGTCCGTCCGCCGTCTCTCGCAGCTGGCTCGAACCAAACCCGCAGTCGGCGGCATCCACCGTCGGTCGGCGACTCTCGACCCACATGGCCGTCCGTTCCATGCATTCCTGCTGGCGATTCGTCCAGACGAACATGGCAAAAGTCATGCATGGGTGCCGCGCCAGCTCCTGGGCCTCGGGCCAACCAAGCGTCGCTGCTTGACACATCGGCCAACCTTGGTATAGGGTCTGTCCGTCCACCGGCTGACGTCAACCCAGCTCGTCGGTTGTCTCCTCCAGCGCTGGGCCCGCTCGCCAGGTGCCGTCCACGTTCGCGACGCCTCATGACTCAGTCGTGACAAGTCGTCGAAAAGTGGAACCGTGCCAACATTCCGCTCGAGGCCTTCCATCCATCACGCCTTGTGTTCCAGCAGGTTCAGGTCGGGTTTCCAGCCGTCCCATTTGCGACATCCGTGGAACTTGTAGAGATGCTGCCACATGTGATCCTTGCGCGAGAAGCTGCGGTCCTGCACCGCGCGCTTCGAGCACGCCTCAAACTCGTGCGACTGGAGGTGCTCCTCGCTCGGCGCCACCTGGCCGCAAAAGATGCACTCGGGCTGGTCGCGGCCCAGCCGCCAGAGCACAAACGACTGGTTGGGCTGCAGCGGAATCGCGCACGTCCACGACATGTCCCCCGGCGCGTGGAGGGATCGCTCGTGCCGTAGCCAGTCGTACTTTTTGGTAAAGGTCCGCGAGCAGTATCCGCACGTAAACGTCCGCACCTTGGCCTGCCGGGCCCGCGACGACCCGTGGGACCAGGCGAGCTGCGTGCGGTCGGGGCTGCGCGCCGACCAGGCCGAGTCGCTGTTGGCCGAAAGGCGCGAGTACGACGACGTCACCGAGCTGTCCGATGAGTAGGGGTTCGCTGGCGGGCCGTTGAGCCACGCGCTGCTGCCAGCCTCGGGGCCGACGCCGCCCGGGTTGCCAAGCCTGCCCGGCGTCTCCCTTTCCTCGTCCCGGTCGCCGCCCGTGTTCAGGGCCTGCTGGATGGCAGACTCGGACACGTGCTCGCTCTCTGGAGGGTAGTTGCGCCACCGCTCCAGGGGCGTCATGGCCGACACGACCCGAGGCTGCGGCATGGGACGCGAGCCGGATGCGCCCAGGGCGGCGCGGCTGTACGCATGCTGGCCCGACTGCCGGTCGCGCCGCCTCGCGTTGGTGAACCAGTTGATGACCTGAGTCCGGCTCAGGCCCGACTCTTCGGCGAGGGCCGTCTTCTCCGCGTCCGTCGGGTAGGGGTGGTCGAAGTTGCAAGCATACCAGTCGCGCAGAACCTGCGTCCGCCGAACAGACCTCGAGCTCGATCGCTTGCTAGACCCGGGCTTCATGGCCAGGGGCACAGCCGCCGAGGCGTCTTCCGAGGCCTCGGCTGCAGCCCGCGCGTTGAGCAGCTGGTTCCAGGTGGCCGGGTCGCCCTCCTCGTTGACGCCGTGCAAGTGGCCGATGACGGGCGCCGCCGTCTCATAGGGCGAGTGCTGGCGCTTCGAGCGCTCCGTCAGGCTGCACTGGCGGAAGAGGGCGACGCAGCTCGAGCACGAGTGGACCGGGTTCGGGTTGGTCGACGACGTGTTGATGATGAAGCACTGCAGGCGCAGTCGTTTGCAGTGCGCGCACGGGTGCGAAGGCCGCCACGCCCCGTTCTTCTGGAAGAACTCTGCCATGCCGAGAAACTCGGGTCTGCCCCCGAAGCCCGGGGCGCCCAAGCCGCTGGCGAAATGGTCGGGCGGATAGGGGAGGCAGGCCTGCTGGGCCCCCAAGTCGGGCATCGAGGCAGCCAGCACGGGGCCCTGGTTGCTGTGATGATGGTAGTTTTGCGGCTGGTCCAAGCTGCTGCCGCCGCCGCCGTCTTCGTTTCCAAACAAGAACAGGTCGGACCAGTCCATGTCGGCCATGTTTGCATTGCTCGTCGGGGCACTGACGGCCGACCCGGGAGTGGAGGCGGCGCGGGACCCGTCAAGCGTATCCGCCAGAGACACTGCAGGGGAGTCGGCGCGGCTGACGAGGAAAGGGTTGTCCAGCGACATGTGCATCGAGGAGCAGGGGCGAGGGCGTCGTCTTTGCTCGCATGTTAGTGCTGCGGGCAGCGAATGGATGCGCGCGAGAGACGCCGCGGTGGATGAGGACGGCGGCGGAGAGAAGAGGAGGGAGGAGACGACGGTTCCCCCGGTAGAGAACATGGATGGATAGATGGATGGATGGATGGACGGATGGAATGGATGGAATGGACAGGTGGACAAGGTATGACGAGAGAGGTGGGAAGAAGAGCCAAGCATCGGCAGCCGTCGTGTCTTTAATCAAGGCCAAGCACTTGGGATGGAGTAGAACCTTTCTGCATCTTCTCGTCAGGGGGACTCGGCCGATAGCCTTTCTTGGATCCTGCTTGTTGCTCACCTTTTCTCTACCCAGGGCCGGGCCATCCCGCAGGGCCATCACGCAGGGCCCCCCGAACCGGGATTTCGGACTGCTTCCGAGGCGTGGCCGAATAGAGTTGCGGCTCTGACAAAGGCCAGTCAAATCGTCAGCTTCTAACTTTTCTCTCCGTGTCTCAACCCTCAGGTGCTTATCCTCGTCTCCTCCTCTATCGTGTGCTCGGAGGGCGGCCGCGCACACCGTCGAGTGCCGTCCCATCTTGTTTCGGTGTGTGTTGGTCCTTTTGCCCCTTTGAGCCTGGTCCAGCACCCACAGACTCGGCCGTAGATCGCCAAGATCGCCAAGAGTTGCATAGGCACGGGCATGAAGCCTCTCAAACTCGCCTGACTCAGCTGACCCGACACGGGACGAGCTCGACAGTCGTCCTCGTCGTCGAGAGTCAACCTGACTGATCCTAGCTCCCCGCCCGCTGGTATTGTAGCAACCTCAAACCCAGCCTGGGTTTCATCAGTGCCGGCCTGTTGCTACCAGTTGCTACCATCGGTAACCCATTGTCGCCCGCTGCCCGCCTGCATGGCCTCGGAAACATGCCGCCCTCCAGTCGGGCGCGGGATCCATGGCCGATGCCCCATCAACTCGGTTCGCTTGTGCCACGTTGATGCGCCCCGATTCCCGTCTGTATCAAGCGTCGTGGTATCTGCACCTTTGTCTGTCGCCATCGACGTTGGCATCGGCGCCGTCGCATAGGCCCATGCTGCGAGCGTGGTTTCCATGGCACAGCAGGGCCGCGCAAGCTCTCAGTGCCGGCCGAGATCCACGTGCCGGCCGATACGCTTCGATGTGAACCGGCCAGGGTCGTCCCAGGGCATAGATGGATGCCAGCCAGCAGGCATTCCCCTGGGCCCGCCAGTTGCCAAGGCCAAGGATGATACTATGAGTTTGCCGCGAGCATGTCCGCGCATGACCAAGATAAAGCCAAGTTCCCCGATGCCAACCGAGTGGGCTCGCACGCTAAGCTATGCGTCGCTCTCGGATCGATGCTACACTGTCGAGTCTGAGACGGCCATCTGCCTATGCAAGCTAGTTTGCAGAGAAACATTTTGAGATCCGACGCGATCGCACTTGATGGAGACTGGCTCGCGGAACAACTTGCGTAAACCTAGGCCATCTGCCGACTCGCGTCGATGCGAGCTGGGCCTTATGCGACCGCGAAGCTCATGGAGCTGCGAGTCCCTCGAGCCGTGGCTGTTGTCTCGTCGCCAGCGCCGGTGCTGCCATCCGACGCGAGTAAGCGCAGCGGGCAGCACAAGCCTCAGCCTAGATGCACACTCTAGAGTTGATATCGTCACCTTCACTTAATGCTGAGCACCGAGGTCAGGAAGGGGGTTCCGAGATGATTTGCGTGCCGATAGACGAGGCCGGGGGGCTACGCGGACCCTCGTCCACACATGAATGACGCAAAGACGTCATCGTCTCGGGGCCCGAGGGACAGGCGCCTACCTTGATCACGCCATCACGACGTGACTCGAGCTTGTTAGTGTCATTGACACGCATTGAATGAAGTCCCTCAGAGTCGCTCGTCGATGGCGGCTGTGGTGCGACGACCGACTGCGGGGAAAATATGATGCTCGACGGTCACATCGAACGCGACGACCCTCAACTACCAAGACGATCTCCTTCGCAGATTGATCAAGGGCAATGGCTTGCACGCTTCCGGGGCAGACGACGTCAGGGTGGCCGCGTCCCGGAGGACCCCCTTCCCAGAGCGTTGCCGACAAAGAACCCATGGGCAGGTGCATAGATAGAGCTGGCTTTGAAGGCTCACTGAAGCGCAGTCGGGACCATCATGATCGTTTCAACCATCAAGGTCCTTGTCGTTCCGCAAGAGCCTTCTGACAGCCCCCCGCCCTCTGTTCGGCCTTAGAGTCGATGCAATTACGGAAACGGGCGATTCCCCGCCAAACTCAGCGGCTATTTTGAGCTGCTGCGGCAAGAAACCCTAGTCTTCATCAGCTTTTTGCATTCGGACGCTTAATTGCTCGCCTCCCAGTCTCTTGAGAGCCGCCATACCTATATCGGTGTCACAGAACAAGGACGCTATGCGAGCTCCAGGAAAAGAATGCGAGTCTGGTCGAAGAGCCCAGTCACACGGACTCCGCTTGCTGGCGTGTACAGGCGTTGGTGCAGTTCCCGGGGTGGACAGTCCATGGCCTGCGCGGCTGGGGGAAAATGGGCCAATGCCGCATCAAGACAGCGGAGGGCGGAGCTCCCAAGACTAATCGCGAGCAGACCTTGCGAGGTGGACGAGTTGGTGGACAGCGAAAACGATCTCTTGCGAACGAGCTATCTCTAGGCGGCTTACCTGACGGTTCGTATGTTTCGTGGACCGAAGTATATCGCCAAAAAGGATCCCTCGACACTTGACCCCGGCCAGGATGCCTAGCCTCAGCTGATGAGCAACTTCCCAAGTGTCCGAGGGAACGTTGGGTGGCGTTACTGGCTCTCAAGCCCGAGAAAAGAGCTCACATCAGACGGCTGCACTCTCTGTCCAAGGCTGCGGCAACTTCCTTGCCAAACCACTTGGCCGGCTTGGCCGCCGTGGCGGTGGGCTCCAGGACTGAGATCCACAAAGTCCCTCGAATTTCTTTGCGAGCACCCAGCCCGGGAGCAAGTGAGTAGCCCAATCCCTCTAGGGCTTCGTGGAGCGCACCGGCCAACCGCCTCTGCGTGAGAACGCGGACCACGGCCGATACGCCGGCGGCGCGCATCGTAAACATGATCCACAGCGGCTCTTCCAGCTTCTTGCGAGCGTACCGGGTCCTCGTCATATCGGCTAGAGGATGGCCTTTGGGATCGAAATAGTGCATGTCGAAAGGGTGGAGGACGTGTCGGGGACTGAAAGCAATCCTGACACGGTATTCGGCGGAAATCTTGCGCAGCTCTGGCTGGGACATAAAGGGGCTCATCCTCGCATTGTCGGGCTCAATGTCGTGTTCGACCAGAAATCGGACGTTTTCGCGCGTCGTGAGGAGCGTGCCGTGGGGTTTGACGAATTTCCGTGCGTTTTCTGCAACGTACCTTGCAACTCCGACCCGCTGCTGGGTTTTGCCGCCCTGGACATTTTCGCGCGTGGACGGTCTGGTGAACCTTTCCCCATCCTCTGGACCGTCTCTTTGAGCTCCGCCGCGATACTGACCTCTGCCAGGGTGGGGGTGGACGCGAGCGCCGTACGGTTTGACGGTAGGTCCTCGGTCCTCAGAGACGTCTCTTTGGGTGTTGCCTCGACTTTGGCTTCTGCTGCCGTGTCCCGGTGCCGCCGTGTAGAGGAGGCGTAGCGATAAAGTTGGCCATGAGTGGGAGAGCTTTGATCCCAGCCTCGGGAAAAGTCTAGTTACTGCCATGTCGATGGAAACGTCGTCGGCCCTGCCTCGGGCATTGTTACCGCGCCGTCAAGAACCACAGCTGCGGGCGGCCTTGGAGCGCGTCGGAGGTCTGTCTGTCTTTACGACGAGAGAGCGTTCCAAACGGATCTCCAAAACTTGGCTTATGAAGGGCCTGATCCACAACGCCTCGACTGAGTCGAGGCGGACGCACGAAGAGACATGGCCCATATATTTTTTGCGGGCCGGGTCCTCTTGTACCGTCGCATACCCTTGTCGGCGAATTTCCTCACCGCTTTCGCGCCCCGCCGGGTGTTTCTTATAGCATCGTAGCATCCGCACGCATTTTTGCAATTGTTGATAAGGTTATCGCAACTACGTCTTTAGCATTCTCAGGCCGCCGACCCGCCTCACCCCAATCAGTAAGGTGGTATCTCGTCTTACCATACGGCACGATAATACCTCGCCTCGACCCGAAGCCTACATCGGCAAGGTAAAAGCGAGACTCCGGTAACATAAACGCCTTCGTGAGAGCGACGCGAAGCAGTGGCGAGTCGTGGATCGAGCCCTCCGCACCAGCAAGCACATAAGAAAACAGGCCATTAAAGGTAATCGCAGCAAATACGTTCTATGAGATATTGTTCTTTCTTAACTAGAACCTCTTCTAACAAGCCTTAGGAATAAAAGCCGGGAGATATATGCCATCGATGGCTCTAATAGCGCTGTTAAATTGTAGAAGCTTCTTATCGAATTCGACGATCGGGGAGATATATAACGGCTTTAGTTAACGAACGAATTAAGTATGCAAGCGCTTTATTAGGTTAATAAGCTCGTGGAAGATCCTTAAGACCGACGATTGACTTATTTAGAAGCGGTATGCCGTGTTTCTTTATAGTTCGTTATACGTATAAATCTATAGAAACACTAGGACTTTCTGCTCGACCGTCTAATGCCTCGTTGCTATAATAGGGCCGTTAATTCGAAGCTATCTATAAAGCGCCCGAAAGACCGCCTTTAGCATACGGAAGAGATCTTTAAACATAATGCCTAGTGCTATAAGGAGCTATTCGCAGTAAATTCGAGACTTACGTAGGGAAGCCTACGGAAGAGCATCGTTATTGCCTTCTCCTTAAGGCAGAGGTTCGTCGTTAGGTTCGTTATCGTAATTAATAAAGCCGCTAGCTACTAGAGTCTATGAAAATGCTAATATTATTATAGCATGCCTAAGATTATCGTCGGCTTTAAATTCGATTGCGCGCGTATAGAAATCGCCGGGTAGCGTGCTTATTATTATCGCGATCGGCCGAAGACGTGTGTATAGTATACGTACTGCATTCGCTAGCCGCCTCGACTTAGTCGAGGCGGCTAGCGGCAGAAAAATGCGTTTTGCTTAGCGTCTTTCCCTAATATAGGCATTTACGCGACTATACACGACCCTTACTAGCTCGGTATATTAAGAGTAGGGGTAGACATACAAATATAGAAGGAGGAGCCACAATTCTTTTATTTACACTAAAAATATATGCTAATCGGGGTTCTAATACCTATCTATTATGTACATATGCATGTCCGCCTCGACTCAGTCGAGGCGTTGTGGATTAGGCCCGAAATTTGGTTGCCCACGGACTATGGATAGTCCGGGCTCCGGTCCGCCCCTACCTCGTCTCTACCCGCGGAAAGGGGGTTAAGAAACCGACGGTTAGGACGAATGAGGAAGGGGCAGAGAACGTGGTCTAGGAAGCGGTGGAAAATGTTCCGGCGGTTGGTGACGACATCGCAAGGACGGTCGAAGGAGAAGCTGAACCCGGGGGGCCACCCCCACCGTGGCGGCGGCCGGCAAGGACACTGGGAGGCCAACGACGCAAACCCTACAATCCTCGATCGCCTGTCTGCGTCCCTTACTCGCAGCGCCAGCGCCGCCGCCGCCGAACAGGAGACCCGAACGGAGTGGTCGGGGAGGTGCAGGGCAAACCTGTGGGGTTTGCTGTTCGTGGCAAAAAAATTCGTCATCGCGTTTCGGTCGGTATCAACAGGCGTCCCGACGACTTTGGTGGCCTCGGCCACCAAATTCCTTTCCCGGGCGTGAGGTGATTTTTTTTTCTTACTCGCCAAGGCTTTCTCGGCCGGCTGGCCTGCTTGGCGCAGCATCATTCAGAAGTTTCGCGAGGAGTCTCAGCGAGGAGGCGTTCGCCGAAGTCTGGAGCCAGCTCAAGAAAGTCCTCATCTCGGTTGTGTACGGCTCCAACCTCATCGAGTCGGCCGGGCAAGATCTCCCAATCACGATCAAGATTTGCCAAGACGTGTTTGACGGCAAAGAAGTTGACCCTAATATTCCCGAGCACGACCCCGAGTACAAGCAGCATCTCGAAAACCTGCTGAAGACATATCGGAAGTGTGACATGCCCAACGTCATTCGATCGCGCCTGGAGGTGATAAATCACGCCAAGGCACTCAACTACATGAGTAATAAGGTGGTGCTGAACAACGAGGAAGTCTCAGAGGCTTTCATCCTTCAAACTCATCGCATTCTCCTCGAAGGCGTGGGCGGCGACATCGAGCCGGGCGTATCGTGACCACGAGGTGGCCGTCTGCTATAGCAAACCTGGTGAGAAGAAGAAGAAGAACGTTGCACACCACGCCCGCCATGCCGGACCAGCATACCACGCCCGCGCCGCAGGAGACCACGCCCGCGCCGCCGGAGCCGCATACCGCGCCGCCGCCAAGCAAATCTCCAGGTCTCCCGTCGTTACAAGCTTTCAGCACCTCCGGTCTTGGTTTCGGCTCGACCCGTTTAGGCCAGGGCACCCGTGACAGCAGCGACCAGTCACCCTGACCAGTCACCCTGATTCCCAACCGAAAGTGGAGGCACCTCCGTTGGGAGATCTAGAACACTCACAGGTTGCTTGGATAACGGGAACATAGGAGTCAACGAGAGATACACCGTTTAGACGGGAGGCGAAAAATGGCGCTCGGTAAGGGACATAGGGGGTTTAAAATGGTGCATGGCATAAAGCGTAGGTAGACCTGTCAGAACAGAGGTACTGCGGCCCTTCTCCAACGAGCAGAATAGAGCGTCAATACGAGTGTTGCAGCGGGACCCGAACGTATGCATAGTGCGAATAGTTTACGTCGTACGGAGTACGAAGTACGAATACTCAAGAGCACAAGGCAATATGAGTCATCCGCCAACAGGTCTCCTAGCCCCCGACCACCATGCGTCGCCACACAGCTGCAAACCCGACCCTGCAACGACGTCGCCAGCGCAGTAACCCGATTACTGCTTCTCCCTTCTCCCCGTCCCCCGTCTCGCCTTCGCCGCAAGACGACCCCAAGCAGCCAACATGCCCAAGAACAAGGGAAAGGTGCGCAGGAAAATCCCGTGCCGCCCCGCCCCCGCCACGGCGGGTATTTACCGGGTATTTGTGTCGCGCTGCTGACGCTCGATGCACAGGGCGGCAAGAACCGCAGAAGAGGAACAAAGGAGAATGACGACCAGCGTCGAGAGTTGACATTCAAGGAGGACGGCCAGGAGTACGCCCAGGTCATCAAGATGCTCGGCAACGGGCGCCTCGAGGCCTTGTGCTTTGACGGCAGCAAGCGCCTCGCAAACGTACGTCGACTTCTTCCCCGCGCTGATCCCCTGCCCCCCCCCTCCTTCCCCCTTCACCCTTCACCCTTTTCTCACAATTTTCCCCTTTTTTTCCCTTTTTCCCGGACGCGGCTCGGCTCCCTGCGGGCAAACGCCTCTCCTCTCTCACCGCACATGCGCTAACACAACATGTCATAGATTCGCGGCAAAATGCGCAAAAAGGTCTGGATCAACCAGGGCGACATCATCCTGCTGTCGCTCCGTGACTTCCAAGACAACAAGGGCGACGTCATCCTCAAGTACACCGCCGACGAGGCCCGATCCCTCAAGTCGTACGGCGAGCTGCCCGAGCACGCCAAGATCAACGAGACGGATTCCTTTGGCCAGGGCGAGGACGGCGAGGCCTACTTTGAGTTCGGCGACGCCGATTCCGATGAGGACTCCGACGAGCCTGGGGCCAAGAAGGAGGTTGACATCGACGACATCTAAGCCTCGTCGCATCGACAAAACTACCACGAGGCCACGCGTGTTTCGGGCGCGCTCTCGCTCCCGCGCAGCTCCACAGGCGATTTCTTATTCGTCTGGGCAACCTTGTCGCCAGACGGGCTGCCGGGGTTACACACTGTCTTCTCTCTCTGACCCGTCGCGCACCTGCTGCTCGTCTGGTCCCACGACAGGAGTGGGAGTGGCTGTTGGACGATTGTGATGGGAGAGACGTCACTGTCCGTCATATCGTTTACTTGGCCTTGTTTCCATCCCGTACTTTGAATATGAGAGCTTGCTTGTTGTCACTTCAATGCACCTACTTGCATCGTCCTTCAATAGACAAAGACAAGCTTGTTCCGTAAAAGTCATGGTTTGCTCCGTCAAGGTCATAATTTGCTCCGTAAAAGTCATAATTTGCTCCGTAAAAGTCATGGTTTGTTCCGTAAAAGTCATGGTTTGCTACCCCTTTTCCCTTTCTCTCCCAGAAGTTCTCCTCAGTCTTACAAAGTCTGCCCGGTGATGAAAAAGCGAGACTCTTCACTCTCGATGCTCGGTTGCTTCGCTTCGAGGTTGGGATGTAAGTCGAATAATAAGCTCGCCCAAGGGGCAGCGACGAAAACGAGGAGCTGCACAAGCTCAGGTGCCGACACTGCCGCCCCTACCCGTGGCACCGCAAGTGACGGACAGTTTTTCTCCAAAACGCATTCACCATGATAAAACAGAGCTCGCCACCGTGTGCTCGCCCAGCACGTCACGCGCGTCCCCTCTCTTGCGCTGGTCATGTCTTTTACCAATCATCGTCATCGGCCTCGTCATCTGGTGATGTGTCAGCAACTCCGTGTCGTCTTCTTACAACGGCTAAATACTCACCACTCTTGCTGACTTTCTCCTTTCTCTTCTGCAAGGCTGCTGCCAGAGCGTCGGCCATGCCTCCACCACCGCCTCCTGGAGCAGCCCCGGCCGACGGAACCCCCACGTCACCGGCCCCTCCGACGTGTGCGGCGCTTCGGTCTCGAATCTGACCTTTGTCGATCTTTTTGAGTGCGCAAATACCGCCCGCCTTTTGAATATCGCCCAGCATGGCTGATCGTCCCTTGTCGGGGGCTGCCAATCCCGGAGCCGGCGCTCTCGATGCGTAATCTGAGTCTCGATTCGGAGGCAACGGCGGAGGCGGAGGAGGGCAGCTGCCGGATGAGGCTGACATCGGCGGATACGGTGGTGGATGCAGCGCATTCGATGATGGTAGAGGCGGCGGAGGAGCGCTTGACGACGGTAGGGGCGGTGGTGGAGGAGCGCCCGACGACGGTAGAGGCGGTGGTGGAGGAGCGCCCGACGACGGTAGAGGCGGTGGTGGAGGAGCGCCCGACGACGGTAGAGGCGGTGGTGGAGGAGCGCCCGACGACGGTAGAGGCGGTGGATGAGGAGCCCCCGACGACGGCAAGGGGGGTGGCGAAGGTGCGTCTGATGACGGCAAGAGGGGCGGCGGAGGCGCGTTCAATGACGGCAGTGGAGGCGGTGCGGGAGCATTGGACGATGGCCGGGGAGGCTGAAGGGGAGGCCCGGCGCCGCTCGGAGGTGGAGGAACAGGCCGTGAGCCTGATGGCGGCAGCGGAGGAGGGTTATTCGCGGTTGGCACTTTCGGCGGCAATGGCGGAGGAGCCGGTGCATGCCCAGGCTGGCTGTCGTTGCTTCTCGAGGGAGACAGCAGCGGTACAGGGCCACGGCTGGGAGTAGGCGGCGGCATGCGCTGGCCGGCAAAGGGTGGAGGAGCACCAAACTTGTTGGCATGGTTCTCGGGTTCGATTGGCGTCTTGGCTGGCCTTGGAGGAGGAGGCAGTCCGGCATTGGCCATCGGGGCAGCAGCTTTCTCGTAGCTTGCGAATCTGCCTGCTTCTGGCAGAGGCGGCGGAGCATTGAATTTCGGCCGGGGAGGCGAGGGCTCCCGGGACAGCGGGTCAATCTTGCCAGATCGCCTCGGGGCCGGCGGCGGCGGCGGAACTGCTCTCCTGACCAACGATGGAGAAGAAGAGTTCGCGGCGACCAACGATGGAGAAGAAGGGTTCGCGGCGACGGCGGACGGAGGTGGAGGAGGCGGTGCTCTTACGCTCTTCAAATTGTGACCATTTGTCGGGGGCGGCGGAGGCGGCGCGGCCTGGCTCGCTATCTTGAGTTGCTCGTCTCTCAGAAAGTCAATGATGAACTCCTGGTTATCCCTGATGAAGTCGTCTGTCAAGCCTTTGTCCCTTAAGTCTTGTCCAAAGTGCTCCCGCCACAGGGGGTCAAAGGTGTCAAGCAGGGCGAAATCCGAAGGAGGGGGGCTTCCGCTGGCGCTCAGGGCCAACATTGACGAGTGGTGACTAGCATGCGCAGAGTTATTGGCAGCCTGAGCTGGCGCCAGAGCCGATGAGTGGCGATGAAATAGACCGCCTAGCAGGCCATGCTTCGGAGCGGGTTGCGAACCACCACCAAAAGGAGTCGATCTCGTCGCCCGGCTGGCATTCTTCTCGCGCTCATCCATCTTCTTTTTGAACTGCTTTGCTTCCTTTTCGTCCACGAAGCTGAGGCCCGCCAAGCAGTTCTCCAACTCGAAGGTGTGGAAAAAGGTCCGGTCCTGGTTGTAGTTCCAGTTATCAAAGATTTCCTGGTCCCAAATGACGCCGCGTCCCGGAGCCTGTTGCGTAGTTGTCAGTTGAAAGCTTCTTGGCTACACGCTGGGCGTCGCACGCACCGAAATGTCAACCATCTTGAGCCAGTACGTGTTGCCCACCAAATCATTGGCAATGACGATGGCTCCCTGCACGCCCGTGTAGGCCCATTTCGATCGATCGGGGTAGGCAACGTAGAGCCTCGCGACGGCCACGGCCTGGATCTTGTTGGAATGCTTGGGGACGAAGCGCTTGACCACCTCTTTGTCCTCGTCGCTGAGGATGGACGGCATGGCGGCGGTGAGAAGAGGGTGAGAAGAGGTCGCTGGGAGTGATGAGAAAGGAAAAGGAAAAAGGTGTCGCAATTGTGGCACGGACCACCCTTGCCATTAGTCAGCCTCGCCGCGTAGAGTTTTAGCCCTCTGCGCGCCGCACAGCTTTTAGCTCTTTCTTAATCCATCAGAGCTTTCTCAACAAAAGGAAAGGATTATTAGTGCTGGTATGTACTTCGGAAAAAGGAACGTCCAAAAATGCTGAGTGAGAAGTCAGCCACACGGTCATAGAGTTAGCATAGCCACACATACCGCCAACCAACCCCTATCGCCGCCCCTCCCAAAGATAGATGAGCGACCCAAATCCGAGAACTGTCGCAACCAGCCAACTTGCTGCATCCTTCTTGTTCCACCACCACACCGCGCACCCCACGACCGTGAGGAAGAGGGCCACGGCCAGCCAGAGGGGCAGCGAGCGGGCCAAGGTACGTTCCTAAGTGCCATGGCTCCGCGCTACCCCCCTGGCCGCTCGTTCGCGCACCACCAGACAGAAGATGCCTGCCGTTGTTGCCATTGCGGTGCTAATATGAACGAGGCCGTGGCCCACCTTCCACCGGTCTCCCAGGACCTCTCGGTGCTCCGAGGTCGGCTGGAAGACCAGGGCGCACATGTTGACGCCCACGGCCGCGAGGGCAACGGGGACCATCTCTAGAGCGGCCCGGAAAAGGGGGTTTTCGTCCTCGCTCCCTCTCGGGACTTGTGTCTCTAGAGAGACGACCCGCGGCTGTTGTCGCCGAAATCGGTAAGGGACCAGCCCGTCTCGACGTCTCCGCCTTGGCGTTGACGTGGGGGACTCTGACGTGACGGCGGCTGAGGTGACGGCGCCTGGGGTGACGACGGCTCTCCGTGGCGGCGCTGTGCCTCGGGGCCCTGGGGTGACGACGGGGGGTGACGGGGTGACGGGGGCGGCGCCGGGCATGGGACTGAGCTCTATGTCTCCAAAATTGCCCCCCAGTGCGTTGGCAACGTAACTGGCGAAGTTCGTGTCGTCATCAGCGACGGGCGGCGTGGGCGTGGTGGGCGGCATGATTGTGGTGGGCGTGGTGGGCGGCATGATTGTGGTGGGCGTGGTGGGCGGCATGATTGAGATGGTTGCGTGCGAGAGAGAAAAAAGAGGGAGAGAAAAAAGAGGGAGGAGGGCGAAGTAGTAGGCGAAGCGGTGAGGCTAAAGAGCTCATTCCCTCCCATCTCCTTCCTTCCTTATAGTGACTTCCCTGGCTAGAAGTACGTAGCTTGCGGCGGGACTCCTTGTCTCTTGCCTCATGCGCGGTGGTTGCCCTGGCAAGACCGGTATCGCCTCCTGGGGGAGGCCCGCACCGTTTGATCCCATTGTCGCGCCTTCCTGGGCGTGTATGACTGTCTGTGTGTCGAGCTCTGAATGACCTGGAGGTTCGTTTCCACGGCGCCCGCCTGCAGGGTGAGGACGGCTCGCTCCACCCTTGCACGGATGTCGACGGACATCCCTTCTGCCTGGCCATAGGCCCGGCCTTCCCCTTCCCTGATACCGAGTTGCAAGTTCCCCTGGTCTTTATGCAAACAAATAGCGTGTATGCTTGCGAGGCACCAAGTTACAGTGTTCGGGCCGAGTTGTATGTTGTCCGTCGAATGTCCGTGAGAGGCCATCCTTGCCCACCGACTTGTGCAAAGCTTATATGAGTCTTACTATTTGTCTCGTAGCAAATCTATCGCATCGGAGCGGCGTCTATAAGACCGAGCTAGATGTAGCTCGGTACCTATACGGTTATTATATCTACTTACGCACCTATTTAAGGTGCCTCGTAAGACAGCTAGCCTTCTATAGAACTAGATAAGAATAATATAGTTTTCCCTCGCTTTACTACCTTAATTACGTATAATTAACGGTATCTTAATCGCGCCTTTAAGTATAAGTCCTTATAGGTCGGTGCGATAGTTATAAGCCCGGTATATAAACCCGCGTAAATTGCTACTAAGTTAACGTATTTAAGAATTATTATATCTTCCTATAAGGAGCCTAAAGCTACTTTAGCCGGGTAGCTTTAAAGGACTATAGCTCTTTAAGGCCTTTAGTAATAGCATAACGTCGGGTATAACGATTATCCGCATTAGCCGTTAGGGGGTCTTAAGGTATAACGTTTAGGTTAGCCTTAAGAAGCTAAGGTCCCTAAAGGCTGCCTTAACTAAGGCAGCTATATAAGCCCTTAATCGACTATTTAGTAAGGCATCGATATTAAGATCCTAATAGCATTAATATAATAACTGCATAAGACCTCGATGCTCCTTAACCTCTAAGATAGTCGTAATAAATAAGGCAGTAAGGAGAAGATTACCGTAAGGGGCGAAAAGGTAACGTACGATATCTCCTTTACCGCTTAACGAATAACTATCTTTAGTGCCTATAAAGAGTAAGTTATATATACTTAGAAGCCTCTTTCCTTAAGCATCTTTAATATCTTCTATAATAAGCACTCTTATTTTATAACCCCTTTTTTTAATAACTTTAATACTTAATAATAGCTATAACTCTTACGTCTTTAGTAATTAACACTAAGGTTAGCCTATCTAAGGCAGACTACTAGGCAATATAGTTTACGACGTTCCGTCGTATAGCTAAGGGTATAGAGGTTTAGAAGTATATAAACACCGGCGATAAAAGGGCTAATAAGACCCTTAAGCTAGTTAAACCTCCGGTTGTTACTTATATAAGCTAGGTCGCGAAGATTAATAGCCTCGCAGCCTAGGCATATATAGAAGCTATGCTTAACAACCCGGTAGTAGCGCTAGACCCGCTAGTCCCGATTATAGAGCTTAACGTAGGATAGCTTATATACTTTAAGTCTAACCGAGATAACCGTAAGATAGCCTACGCTAAATACGTCTTTAAGAAAAAGGCCGTAATAGACCTTTCGAACTAGGTCTATTAAACCGTTGATTAGTCCTATATAAGGCATTTCCTAGATAATCTAGACCTCCGTAGGATCGTAAATAAGCTAAGAGAGCTTCTTAAGGTCTCTAACGCCTACCGCATCGGCATCGTATAACTAAACTATCGTAGGGCGCTATAGACACCCCGAAGGATTAACCTAGTAGATTAATACCTTTAGTAGGAACTAGTATACCTTAAAGCCTTTACTATAATAATTGCTAATATTAAGGGAGATTAGGCTATCGTAGACTTCCTTAAGGCAACTATACCGCTAGACGAACTATAGTCTCGTAATTAGCTTAGTAAGCTACGTAAGTAGTAGCAAAAAGGCAATATCGTTACGATAATACTCTAAAGCGTTAGTAAACTCTTTTACTCTATAAGCCTCGATCGTAATACATATAGTAAGCTATTTAGGCTAGTAGGCGCGTTCTCTACACCCGGAGGAAATACTAACACGCCGGCTCGATAGGAATATAAGTGCCCCTACGGTATTAGCAAGAATCGCTATTACTAAAAGCCTATAGACTATATAGCTTTCTATAAGGCTATTAACGGGGTCTCTTATAAGCCTAGGATTACTAAGGTCCTTAACCGCGTTAAAAAGTATAAGGAAGCTAAGGACTTACCGCGCTAAAAGACTACGGTCGAGGCGATTAAGGCTTTAAAGGGCTAGCCGGCGCTATAGACATCGACTTAGCCGAAGAAATCAACGTTAGGACCGCCGGCTTTAGCCTATACGGTAATCTAATAGACCGTCGAAGAGCAGTATATATTTAGCATATCACCGAACGCGTACGCGGCTATTTATCCGCTATAGAACTCGACCTTTATCGATAGTTATACAAGCACCTATATTATTAATAAGCTCGAGCTTCTTCGGTATAACGTCGTTAAGGCAACCGAGACCGACATTATATTAGCTAGCGATATAGCGCTCGCGGTATTATATAAAGGCACGCGGATTATCGAGAATATAGTTAATAGACCTAATAGTAAGAAAACGGAGGACTTAATCCTTTAGGACGCTATATTCGTCCCTAGATTCTATATTAACCTAATTAGCGGGGAGAAGCTTAAGGACTTTAGCTTTTAGCTATATAGGTATAATAATACGTTAAGGTATAAAAGCATTAAGTATAATAAGATCCTTATAAGCTTTAAGAGTATATACGGCCTCTTAGTAGCTAAATTAAAGCTACTTACGTCTTGCTTTACGTTACCTAATGCTCTTTAGTATACGTTATTAGCGGTCTAAGATAAGATTCCGTAGTACTCCTAGCGGCGGATCGTAGTATTAAGAAACCTAATTCCGCCTAAGGTTAATATAGCAAAGATTTAGCACTTAAGATTAAGGTATATAAGCCCTTAAGTACTTAAGCAATTAGTCTTTTAGGCGAGAGGAGTACGGATATACGGCCTAACTACGGTTAAATGTAAGGGCTATGCGTTAGGAAAAGCATATAAGTAAATCTCTCGTAGAGAGCCGGCTAATCGCTTAAGGCAACCTTTCTACCGTATCTTTCTTAACCTCTTTAACTTCGAGCTAGGCTATAACGGCTACCGATATATCCTACTGCTATCCGACGAATATAGCGGGATAATATTCTTATAGAGCATAAGTTTAAAGATAGAGAGCCCCCCCCTTATATATAACTTTAAGGCATTAATCCGCCGATATATAAGCGTAGTAATTTATAAGATAAAAATAGATAATAAGAGAGCCTTAGTTAACCTCCTAAGATAGAAGATATCGAAGTTTTAGGAATAGGCAGAATAGGAAGGCATTAAGCTTAAGCTTCCGCCTGTATATACGAAAGAGCCTACGGGAGGTGCGGAAAGACTAAGCGGAGTTATATAACAACGACTCCGTTCGGCAATAGGGAAGCTACCTCGCAACCTTTAGCTAAAGGCTTACTAAGCTATAGTTAGGACGTATAATATCCTACCGAGATACCGTAACTAATAGAAATCGCTTAAAGAGACACTTAATAGATAGTTTAATTAATATCTTCGCTAGTTCGGCCGGTTTAGCGTTATAGTATATAGAGAAGCTAACTTCCGCCTATATTAGGACGGGCTTTACGCCTTTAGCTACCGCGCCTACCCTTTATACCTTAATATAAAGGCTAACTTATATAAATAAGCCTTTAAAATATACCCTAAAGCGTATATTAGTTATCTCGTTAGCTACTACGCTAGTAACCTATATCGCGTTTAGGTTCCTTAACTTAAGAGGGTTATTATTACTCGAGATATAGTATTTAATAAGAACTATTTCTTCGACCTATAGATAGAGGACCTATAAGTCCTGATATAAGAATATATCCCTATCGTCGAGTCGATCGAAATACCGATTTAATAAGACTAAAATACTATTCTTAATGATTTTCTATAGGAGTTCGACGAATATATCTTAGGTATTAAGCCCGCTATTTCGAACTCGGGGGTAAAGGGCGTAGGTAAGGTCGTAAGAGAGGCTCTAATTCGTATAGAAGCCTCTTCGTTAGCCTAAGCAGAAGCGGCGAAGCTATAACCTATATTATTACCTCCCCCTAAAGGACTTCTTACACTAGAATAAACGCTTAACCCGACGGGGTAAGGTCTTAAACCGACCGTAGGATTATAGGATAATAAGACCGATACCCCTCTCGTGCATCTATAGCCTAAAGAGCTAAAGCAACTACCGTAGCCTTAGCTTAGGCAAATACCTCCTTTACCGAGGAGGGAAGCCTTAGCTAGGCAACCTCCCGACTAAGAGGAAGAGGTAGGCCTATAATAAGGTATATACGCTAAAGATCGCTAGGATCTTAATTAACGTAATACGACCTTAGTAAAAGAAGGTAAGGTTTCTATAGGACTACCTACGGAAGAAGCCCTAATATAAAAAAGGACCTATCGCCCTCGTCGAATATAATAAGAGCTCTATAGTATAAAAGCTATAGGGCAGAGCTCTCGACCGAGACGTATAAGGTAGAGGGATAACGTTTTTAATACCCTACTACCCAAAGATCTCTAGCTAAAATAAGATCTTACGATATTTTATTTAGTATTCGTAGCCGTAGTTTAATAAAAGGCATATAAGCATTATTGAGATAACCTTGTCCGACTGCCTAAACGCTATTAAGATCTCGACTACTACCCGCACGGGAAGGAGTTTAAAGAGAGCTACCGTAAGGAGCTATACGACCTCCTCTAAAGAGGTACGTAGCGCCTCTTTAGCCGGGAGCGCGCTAAGGGAACCTTAATCCCGCTTGAATAGGTCTTTCTCTATAAGTTCGATAAAGATAGATACCTTATATAATATAAGGCACGCATTATTATACGTAAAGACCTTTAAGGCGATTAAGGCGAAGAGACCTACGCTATAACCCTCGCTATTAAAACCTTTAGGATAGTAGTATCCGTAGCGGCGAAGCATAATCTCGATGTTTAGCAACTTAATATTGCTAACGCTTTTCTAAACACTAATATTAATAAGATAAAGCGGCCGGTCTACGTAGAACTACTAAAAAGGTGCGTTAAGCTAGGTTTTCTTAAAGGAGATAAGAATTCTTTAATAGTAGCTAAACTCGATAAGGCTTTCTATAGACTACGCGAATCGCCTCTTCTTTAGTATAACGAGATACACTAAGCGTTAAAAGAATAAGGGCTTATCTATACTAGCGAGGAGCCTTACGTCTTTATAAACGGCAAAATCCTCGTGCTAATATACGTTAATAATATCCTTATCTTAAGTCCTAAAGGGATTAGCGTAGACGACCTTATTAAGTACCTTAACGGGAAATACGAGGTCTGCGAGGAGGCCTTTAGATAGTATCTTAGGATTAGAGTTATCCGCGACTAATAGCTTTAGAAGATCTTCCTCTACTAAGACGCATATATTAAGAAGATTATACGTAAGTTTGGCCTTAACGATAATAGCAAAGCGCCGGCGGTTTTAATCCCGCCTTTTCTACTCGTTAAAAACACCGAATAGGCCTCCTTTCGCAAGATAAAGGACTTTTAAGAAAGGTTCGGGTTAATTATATACACCGCGATTACCGTAAGACCTAACGTAGCGCTTATAGCCTTATAGCTCTCGAGGTTCCTAACGAACCCTTCCCCTAAGTATTTAAAGGCGGCGAATTAGTGCATCCGCTACCTATACGCAATAAGGTTCCTTATAATTAAGTTCGATAGACTTACTATAAGTAAGGCTCTTATTATCGCGACCGACGCGTCTTTCGTAAACGATCCTAACACACGCCGCTCGTTATAAGGCTATATTATAATGCTTTACAGCCGCTTAGTCGTTTAGAAAGCGAGCCTATAAGATATAGTAATAACCTCGACTATAGAGGCGGAGCTCTTAAGTCTTAAGCGTATAACGAAGTAAGGCATCGCGCTATTAAAGCTACTGCGAGATATCTTAGAGGACCTTAGGCTATTGAAAATATACTGCGATAACCTTTAGACTATATAATTAATAGTCGAAGAAGGCCGTATCTTTACGAAGCTCTATTATATCGATATTTAGAATATATAGCTTAAATAAGAATATAGGAAAGGGCGCTTTATAGTAGAATATATCCTAACGGCCGAGATGCCTATAGACGGCTTAATAAAGGCGCTCCCGAGAGCTAAGTTTAAGAGGTTTAAAGCGTTGCTTAATTTAAAGGATATACGCGGGCGGATATAGGGAATAAAGGAAATACAAGAGGATTAGAGGAATAGAGACAGTCGTAATACTAAGGGAGGGTGTATTTAAGGCTTTATAAGCGCTCGCGATAGCTTCTTCTTATAGCGTTAAATTAATTACTTAACGCTAGGGGGTATGTTATATCGGAGCGGCGTCTATAAGACCGAGCTAGATATAGCTCGGTACCTATACGGTTATTATATCTACTTACACACTTATTTAAAGTGCCTCGTAAGACAGCTAGCCTTCTATAGAACTAGACAAAAACAATATAGTTTTCCCTCGCTTTACTACCTTAATTACGTATAATTAACGGTATCTTAATCGCGCCCTCGGGTGCGGGTCTTTATAGGTCGGTGCGATAAAATCTCTATTCGTCCTAGAGGTACTAGAGTATTACTTAAATCCCCGCCTATTTTATACGCGCCTACCCTACCCTACTAAATTTGCGTGCTAACGCATAGGAAAAGTTAAATGCCGTAGTAGTAGCGCTAGTAACCCCCTACTAAGCTACCGATACAACCCCCTTATAATAGACCTTAAAGCTATACTTAACCTAGCGGCTACGGCCGACGCAGCGGCCGACGTAGTTAATGCTATATTCGATATAGTAGCCGCTACGTCGGTAGCTGCAGCGGACGCGGCGTTAGACGAATTGCTCTACGAGGGGCTCGAGGAATTCGACGACGCACTCGACGAGCTGCTTAATAAGGGCCTCGACGAATATGCAGAACAGTAGGCCGACGAATAGGCCGACGAATAGGCCGAACAGCAGGCCGACGAATAGGCCGAATAGTAGGCCGACGAGCTCGTTAGGGACCTAATTCCGCCCTTACCCCCTATAGAAGACCCCTTTAATATATTCAACGATCTCTTTAAGTCCCTCTAGACGTTCTATCGCAATAAAGGCGCCGCCTTAATTAAGCGAAATAGCTAAGGCAAGCGTGTGGTTAATAGGGTCGTATAAGCTACGACTCGCATCTTAATATATAATCGTAGGCACGGCCGCGCCTCTTAAAGTACCGGGTTGCGTAAGGCATTAACCTAAAAGACTAGCTGCTAATTTAAGATTATAGCGTTAATAATAGAGATAGGCTCGTAGACGTTCTACGTTAAAGATTATTATAATCACGGGCAGTTACTTAATCTATTAGCTTATAACGTTTATCGCCGCCGTACCTTAGTATAATAAGAGCTCGAGAAGAACCTTTCGAAGCATTATGCGTTGCCGGCCTATGAGATAGCTGCGATTATTAGAGATACTACCGAATAGTCCTTCTTCCGGCAACGGGATATATATAACGATCGTTAGAAGATCCGTGCCGCCGTCCTTAGGGGCAAGACAGCGACCTAGGCCTTCCTCGAGCACCTCTAGCGCGATAACCTTAAGCATACGGTTAAATACGCCGCCGACGATAACGAGAGAGTTAAGGCGATCTTCTAGATATACCCTTAGTGTAAGAAGATATAGAAGACGTTTCCGGAAGTCTTAGGACTTAATAATATATATAAAACGAACCGCTTTAAGATATATCTCTTTTAGGCTACTAGAGTCACCGATTTAAGGTCTATAGCTAACTTCGCCTTCGGTCTTATTAATACGGAGAAGGAAGAGGGCTTCCTTTAGCTATATAGGCGACTAAACGAGCTTCGCTAATAGATTAAGGCTACCGCGCCGACTGTGATTATTATAGATAAGGAAAAGGCCCTTAAGAACGCCCTCTTACGCGTTTTCCTATTCGCGTAATAATAGCTCTATATATATTATATTAACGCTAACGTTAACTTAAGGATTAAAGCACGTTAGAAAGAGCCGGGTGCCGATAGTAACGACGACGACGACGACGATAAGTCTTTAGGTAATAAGGCTAACGAGGCTAACGACCTTACTAACGCCGCGCGCGACGCTGCCCTTATATAAGAAGAGGCTAATACAGCTAAGGAAGAAGAGGAAGACGCTAAGAACGGCCTGCCTAAGCTATATAAGGAGCATAGCCGTAAGGGCATATTTGCCGCGTAGAAGTTAGTTGTTTATGCATCTACGGAGGAAGCTTTCTACGCACGCTAGTATACCCTTAATTAAACCTTCGGAGAACACTAAGGTTATTTATCCGGTATATCTCTAAGGAGTATATACCGTAGCGTAAGTAGTAGGCTCGTTGCTATATTAGCCGCTATCGCAACTTCGGGCAGATCGTTAATAGCCTAGTCGAGACCGCCTATAAAGACGTAAAGTCTTACCTTCTTATAGGCACCGGCGATCTCTTTTACGTCTATAACGCGCTACTATAGATAATCGCTAATAAAGAGCTTACCTATACGTAGGAGGCTAGGCGGTAGCGGTAGCGGCTACGGCATAAATACGGCGGCTAAACGTAGCTTAGCAGGCTTAACCTCGAAGCTATATATTAGGCCGTAAACCTCCTTGCGATACAGCACCGGCTTGCTAAGGCCGCGATGCCCCTAACGCTAAGGGAAGGCGGGCGTTTAAAGGAGGAGCGGGAGGTACGCCCGCTGCCGCCTTACATAGGGCGATTCACTTAGCAGTAAGGGCTTCCTTATGCTTACACAATCCTTTGTTAATATTACCGTCTTCCCTATTTGCTTTCTACTAGGAAATCCCCGGTTTTTCCCTAGATTCTACTATAGAATTCCACGGGCTTCTACGGTTATTTACCCCGCACTTCTATAGGCGCATTTACTTACTTTTCTTCGGTTATATTTCACCGTGATTTTACGGTGATTTTACGGTTATTTATACGGTCTTTACCCGTAAAATCTCTTCCCTTCTACGGTCTTCTACCGTAGAATTCTAATTCTCTTCTACGGCTTCTACCGTAGAATTCCTTTATATAGTTACGGCTTCTACCGTAGAATTCACTAGTCCTTCTAATAGACTATTGCGTTATTAGTTTAGTTATTTGCTAACTATATTACTATTTATCGTACGGATGTAATTTATTGTTTACGACCAGCGCTTTCGACTAGCGACTCCGTCCGACTCTTTCTTTTACTTCTTTTCCTTAGGTCTACGCGGCTGTTTTCGTCCGAGGGATTTCCCTATATATAGAGACTAGTTAGCCCTCCTTATTAGAAAAGACAAAAGCTATTATTCTTAGTAATTTATATCCTTTTATAGCTTTTAATCCCTTTATGCAGGCTGTTTTAGCCTTAGAGCCTTTCTTCTACTTAATTGCTATTATACTAATATCGAGGACCCGACTGCCTAGCTTTCAATAGTTATAAGCCCGGACGAACTTCTCTACGTATAGAGAGTTCTAACGGCTTATATTTTTAGCCTACTAACGCTACGACTTACGGTAGTAAAGCCTTTGCCTTTATATTAAGCGAATCGACTCGCGGAGAATTAGTGTGATTTTGTTAAGGAGCGTTATTTAATCTAGCGAATCGACTTATAGAGGACTAGTTAGGACGTTTATCCTATTCTATTAGTGTTTTCCCGCACTTAGTTTAGTTTTTACGGGTTGTTTATATATATTATGCATTTAACTACCCTTTTCCGGTGATTTTACTATACTTTTACCTACGTTACTATATCTATTATAGCTGATATTACTTCGAAGACTATTTTAAATAGACTAGCGGACTAAGACTAATAGATCTTAACGATCTAGAAATACGCACTCGCCTAAGAGATTTAAGAGAAAATCGATCCTTCTATTACGCTTAAACTTTAGAAACCCTTATTGCCTCTTCCCGTAGAACTAATAGCTAGAACACAACGCGACTATTGCTAATATTGCTAGTTTATCTATAGAAGAACTTAAGAGGTTTAAGTTTCTCTTTTCCCGGTATCGCACGTTGCTTTAAGCCTATAAGGACTAATAGAAATCTCTTACGTTAATCTAGCAGTTTATCGTTTAGAATATTAGGAACTACTACTTAATAATTACCGACGAACACGAGGTTTCTAAGGAATTAGCTTTACTATAGCGGCGTATAAAGCCGACTTTATAGATATAATAGAAGACTATTCTTACGTAGTTCTATACTACTTTAAAGGCATTAGACCGGACGGATATTACGATATAGATTTCTAACTAGTAGAAGGTCTTTACTAATGCCCGGCGAATTAAGTTGCCGGAATTAGAAGGTCTCCGGGCTATATAGCTTTTTCTTAAGGCTATTTAGCTAATTTCTAGCCCTTTTGCGGAATACTAGATAAATAAGATAGAGGACGATGCCCGCCTAAATAAGCTAGGCTAGGAATAGTCTTTCCCCGACGGATTTAAGATATCCGAACTTTTCGAGCGCTTATAGGCTTTAAAGGCTACGACTAAAGCGCTAAAGACTAACGCTTTTGCGAAATTCTAAGGCTAAGGAATAAAGTCCTTAGCTACGGAATCTACTAATAAATCGGCAACTACTTTAGCAGCTGCGTCCTTAGATAAGGATAAAGGCAAGAAAAAGGATAGTCCGCTATGCATTTGCGGAGAACGATACTATTTCCGATAGTATTATTACTTTAACCCTTCCGTTCGACTTCTATTATAGAAACCCGATAAAGACGTCTTAAAGACTATAGACGACTATCTTAAGGTTCCGGCTAATAAGGCTAAATTTAATATAGTGCTTCTTCGCGACGAAGAGTAGCGGAAGAATAATTAGACTAAGATAAAGACGGTTTAAGCTACGGCTACCGCTAACGTTCTTACGGCCTTTTTACTACTAGTTGTTCTATAGACTACTATAGAATACCCGTTAAGGGATTCTTTTATTATAGATTTAGGGTCTAATAGACATATTTATAATAATAAGAAGTGTTTCTATAACTTCTAGCCTTCTTCCGAGTACGTACTCGCAGGTAGTAGAAGCACTCCTATTCTCGGGATAGGCACGGTGTTTATACGTATTTCGACGGGTACTTTTTAGCTTAGTTAGGTAGTATATATCCCGTCTTTTTATACGTCCCTTTATTTACTTCGTCTTTTGCATAAGGCGAATCTTTTATAGAACCCGTAGACTAGATAGATTTCTTTTTTAACCCGTACTATTTATATAACGGAGCTAATTTACAACTAGTATAGGAATAAGAGATAAAGGATACGTACGACGTTGTTAAGGGCACGTGACCTACGTGACCCGAGGCTACGTTAGCACTTATAAAGGGGCTATATTTCCCCTCTTCCTTCCTAGCTAGATAAGACAATAAGAACCTAAACCGTATACTATCACACGTGCGATAGGTTCGCTTCCGACTGCTTACCGTAGTAAAGCCCTACTAACACTAATTAGTGATTAACCGTTGGCTTAATTATAGATTAGCTAGGTGGAAGAGATAGATCCTTAACCCTTAAACGTCGGCATCGCTATTTTCGCAGACTATAGCGACCGACGGAAGGATTATCTATACTAAGAATAAGGGAACCTTTTAGATCACCGTTTAGATCCCTTCTAATTATTAAAAAGAGACCCGTCTAAATCACCGTTTAGATCCCTTCTATCGATAGTGTATCCCTAACGCGACGAGCCCGTTGCTTACTCCCGGCAGCATCGACCCTTTATATTACTTACGGAATCCTACTAGATTACCGACTAGAATCCCTCTAAGTATCCTAATCGACCCCCGTTGCCTTAAAGGCAAGTATTATAAGCCTCTTTAACGCTGCTTAAGATATCCTACTAGATCACCGATTGGATCTCTTACTATAACGACCCGAATCGCGCCCGCTGCTTATACCGACAACTATCGCGAAGACCCTCGCGACCTAACAACCATTCGATTAACACAAGCTATTTAATTAAGACAAAAGCACGAAGACCCTCGTATACGATAAACACCCCGCCGTCTTCCGACCCGGCATAATATATAGTCCGCTTGCTCCCTTAAGCCTAGCATTATATATATAGTCCGCTTACTGCTTTAAGCCCGGTCTGCTAGTTGTTCTTTGCTGTTTAAAGAACTACTAGTATGCTGCTTTATTCTTTCTCGCTGCTTTGCCCTTTGCCGCCTCGAAGCAGGACCTATAAGAACCCGGCCACGCCCGAGTTCGTCCCGGCAATAGACCTACTTTACCCCGGCATACTAACATACAGTCCGCTTGCTTCTTTAAGCTTCCTTTAATAAGAACACCCCGGAAGACATAATGTTAGCCCCGAACCCGGCCCCTATCGACTAGCTTACGACCCTTTTAAAAGGCATTAGAGTCTATAAGACCCTCTATAAACACGTCGACCTTGCCCTTTAGGAGGAAGACGTCCGCCCCGACGAAAGAACGATAAGTTAAGCCGCCGCAATAACGTACGTCGCCCGTTTTATAGTGTATACGGAATTCGACGTATACGTCTAGGGGTATAAGCTTCTCGACTACTTCCAGGACTATTTCGAGGGCTAGACCGAAGCTATATAGAATACGGTCTAACGGGACTTTAAAAGAGCATTACGAACGCTCGTACGGAGGCGAGGGGTCTATATAGGCCGAAAGAACGGACCCCTTACGCCCTAGCTCGTAATGCTTTAGACTACGGAGGACCTACTAACCTAGCCCGACGATAAATTCTTAGCGACCCGTTTCGACGAAGGCACGGATGCCTATACGGCTAGGGCCGAAAGAAAAGCCGCTATAGCAACCGCTGCCGTAACCTCTCTACCGCCTACGCCCTTCCTAGCAGTATCGTTAATCTCGGCACTGCTTACGTCCGACGACGAAGCTTCCCCGGCTCTAATAGTTTAAAGAGCCGCTAGAGTGTTATTACCTTCGTTATCGCCCGTTGCCTATGCCGCCGTTGCTTCGCCTGTTATTCCGCCCGTTGTTCCTTCGCCCGTTGCTCCGTCACCCGTTGTTCCTAGCCCGCTACTACTAGTCATTCCCGGCTAAGTCCCTAACGTTATTCCCTAGGTTCCTTAGACTATTCCCTAGGCTCCCTAGGCTCCGCAACACATAGTCTATCCGACTAGTCACTAGTTCCGGCATCCCGATTTCGTCCCGGCTGTACGGTTCTAGCCTAACGCTATCCCGGCTGCCTAATACTAGCCTGCCGCTTAACCGTTCCTTCCTACCGCTATTCCTACCGCCGTTGCCTATATACCCGTTCCTACCGTCCTTAAATTCCCCCTTAAGGCATATATAATAATGCCGCCGCCCGAGGTCCCGAACGTCCCTACAGACGCTAACCTTATACTATAATTCGCTAAGGCGTAGAATAAAGACTATAATTATATAGGAAAGCCGTACGATATCTTAGACGATAAAGTCCGGCTTTTTATACGGACCTGCTATAGCCTCCGAGTCGCCTTAGGCTAGTTTTAAGGCCTAGTTCTTTAAATCCTCTCCGGAAGGGCCTAGGACTACTACGTCTAGCATATTAATTAGTCTATAACTACGTTCTAGGCCGTGTACGATGCCCTTAAACGCTATTTCGACACCGGCGTTAATTAGCAATAGTACTTTACGGAGTAGACGACGATATTATTCTTAAGGCTTTAAACCTAGCACCCTAAGAAGCCCTTACCTAAGGTCCTTAAGCTGCTATTCGATAAGCTATAGCTTTATTAACGCGCCCTTAAAGGTACGTTCGTAGACTAAGACCCGGAAACTAACGCCCCCTTATAGATAACACTTGTCCGGGTGTTATAGTATTAGGTTATATTATATATTATCCTACGTAACCTTTATATCGTATATATAGACATTTAGATCTAGTCTATAGCTATATCCCTTTATAGATTAATAATAATTATATACCCCCCTTTAAGCTCGTTCTCTTATAGTTTAATCTACTATTTTATCCTATTGCCTTTAATTAATAATCTCGCTATCTTACCCCTTTCTTTTCTAATCTCCCCTCTTCGCGACGTAAGTCCGCCTCCTCGCCGGACCCCTTCGACTAAGTTTTCCTTAATTATTAGAGTTTTCCCGGTGTAGATACGCCGTCTCGACGCGAATTATATAGATTTCCCTTCTTACCTTTTGCCTTATAATCTACGATAACCGACTATATAAAGGCCGATCCTCCGTCCGCTACCCCGGCCGTTACCCCGCCGGCTCCTACCGACCTAGAGCCTTAGACCGAGTACGTTTCTTACTACCCCCGCCTCGCCGCCCTTCTTTAGGCCTAACGGCCTATATTCGGCACGTTCGCCTATATTTAGGCTAACGCTACTCCCGACTTCCGCGCCCTTTAGATCGAGGCCCTTACTTGCCTTAATAATGCTTACGTTAAGTTAGATATAAGAGTGCTCGTCGCTTAAGAGTACGCAGCCGTTGCCTAAAAGCACGTTGCCGATCTTTAGCGTTAGCTTAACCGCGCTACGTCCTCTCTCTTTGTCTTAACCGAACGCGACGCGGCTTAGGACTAGGCGCTTACCCCCGCCCCCGCCCTTACCCCTACCTATTCCCGTATCGCCGACTCTAAGAGGTTCGCCGGCGACTCCGGCACTAATATACTAGGCACTAAGAATGTATATATAAAGAAGGATAATTCTATTAGGTAAGCGTAAGCCCTAAGAGCTAGGAATAGCTCTTTACTATTTTATCTATAGCTAATTATATTAGCCCTAGTATATAGCATAGAGGATGCTTTATATATATTAGAATACCGGCTTAAAAAAGAAAATACTACTACTTATAGTAGTTATAAATATAATCCTAATTAAGCAATTAAGAGGAATACTCCTATTGCCTAAATCCTTCCTTTTATTCTTATAAGTTATGCTTATACCTACTAGTAATTATTCCTCTAATCGTTCCTTTTGCTAAGCGGCCTTTTTACTTCGTATAGCGCGTACGGGAGGGCGACCTTAGAACTCCGTAATAGCTTTAGCGGAGACTTAGTCGGCTCGGACCTATTAGTCGTGTATAGCAGCCTATCCCTTCTATCGTACGAGGTATTCGGTTATAGGTGACTTCGACCGACCGATGCGACGAATATAAATGTCTATTAGCCGTTCGACTTCGTAGTGCTAATCCCCTTCGTTAGGTGCTTCGATATCGCGAGCGGCTTCTATAGGTCTAGGCTCGAGCTCGACGTAATGCCCTTCGTATACGAGCTTAAGGTGCTAAATAGAAACGACTAGGTGGATTTAGACTTAGCTAAGGAGGTCGAGCTCCGCCGCGAGGTTATTAACTATACGCTTAATAACGAAAGGACTTTCTTATTGCCGCGACTATTTCTTTAGCGGCTAGCTAGGCTTGTAATAGCCCGTATATAGCTTTAGGTAGACTTTATTACTAGCTTTAAGAAGAACCGGCCGGTGTTTTACGTTATACCGCTACTTAGCCTTTATAGCGACTAGGTCTATAGCTAGGCTCGCTTATCTACGGGTGACTTTTCGTAAGTAGGGCAGTTCGTCTATAGTAGTGCTTAAGATATTATCGGCAGCTTCTAACGGTCTACGTATATTAAAGCCAAAGATAGATTTATAGGCGGAGATCTTCGTACTAGCGTTAAATGCCGTATTTAGATTCTACTAAAGGGCGGGGATTATTATCTTTTAATCTAGGCTAGGATCCTCGATATAGGACATTCGTAGAGCGGTCTTTACGGTCTAGTTGCGTCGTTCGGTAAGTCCGTTAGCCTTTAGGTAGTAGGCGGTAGTTATTGTAATTTTAGTGCCGAATACGCTTTAAAGGCCTTTCTAAAAGTCGGATGTAAATTTACGATCCCGGTCGCTAATAATAGTTCTTAATATGCCTTAATCGGAAAGAAGTAACTAACGGGCTAGGCTTTAAGCCTAGTCCTTTATGCCGTACTTCGCGTTGCCTAGGATTAGTAAGCATCTCTTGCTAGTTAGGTAAATAACCGTAAGAAGTTAGTTAAAGATATTAAAGCCTAGGATCTACTATAGGGAGCTTGCTAAAGGTAAGGGCGGTATATCGGTTATAAAGTCTATCGCGATACTCTATATTAAAAGTAGCGGGGGGCGAATAGGCTTATAGCTGCCGGTAAGGGTCTAATAGTCTATTTAGCTAAGGCAATAGGCTTTATAAGCCGCGATATGCTTTTTTACCTAACGGATAACTCCGCGAATTAAGTATATCTTTAGGTCCTTAATTATATAGACGACGCTAAAGTAGTTCTTATCGTTATAGGCTGCTGAGATTATAGATAGGACGAAGGCGTTAGGGATATATAGCTAGGTAAAGCCGTTAAGGCCTTTATAGTATAAAAGCTTATCGACTATAAAGAACGGTATACCGCGGTGCTTAAGCTATGCTTTCGTTTATGCTATAGAGTTAGCGACTATAGCTCTTTCTAAGGGCGAGGAAAGACTCTTAATAGCGTCCTCGCTATCTACGATTATTTAAAGTATTCGCTTATAGTAAGGGTTATTATCGTATACGACGGCGAATTCCTTACGTTTCTTAGGAGCTATAATAGCTTTAGAGGCTATAAGCATATCGTTAAGCATAGTAAAGTCGGGACGACGACGATTAAGCAGCTAGTCGGACTCCTCGGCTAATAGGCGACTAAAGGCGTCGGGGATAAAGTTCTTTTTGCTAAGGAGGTAGTAAACCTCGATATCGTATTTAGAGAGGTAAATTAAGGCTATAACTAGGCGACGGTTGGCTCGGTCTATGCTAAAAGTATTAAGGGTCTTCTTAGCGACGATTTGCTTAGTCGCGGAGTAATCGGTTAAGACTACGAGCGGGAGGGTTAACGACTATACTATAGTACGTATCTTCTTTATAGCCTATACTAGACAAGCGACCTTTAGTTCTAAGGGACTATAGGACTACTTAGCTCTCGTTAGAGTGCGGGAGAGGAAGCAGATAGGCATAATGGCTTTAACCGGAATAGGCTAGCCTAGCTGCTAAATAGTACCGTCGCGGAGATAGAAAAAGACGGCTATAAAGCCTTGCTATAAGGAGGCGTTAATCTAATAGAATAGCCTCTTCTATAGGTTTATATAGTAAATTATACGGCTAGAAGTAATTTCCTTCTAAAGGGAAGCGAAGGAGGAAAGCTTAGCTAAGGTCGGCTAGAACGATATAACTCGCGTATAGGACTTCCGCTTATTAGGGTTCCCGTTCTTAACCTTACTAATTAAGCGACCTTAAGCTAGAAGACTAGTCTTACAATCCTATAAAGGGGCAATAAAGGCGCTATAGTACGGGATAAGGTTGCGAATATACCCTATAGCGCTAATATAGTGTTTAAGAGCGGCGAGGTTATTAGGGAATAAGAGCTTTATAAAAGCAGCGAGCCTATGCTTTATAGTACTTATCCCGAACGCGTTAATACGAAATCCAAGTAGCTTTATAGAAGGGTAGCCGATCTAGCTCTTAGTAAGGCTTATAGATAGGTTAAGCGATGCGAAGAGCTTAAAGATAGCCTCGAGATATTAAAAGTGTTTTTCTTCCGTAGCGGAGTAAATAACAATATTATTAATAAACGCGCGGCTATAGCCCTAATATAGACGGAGGACTCGGTCTATATAGCGTTATACGTACGCTAGGCTATTGCGAAAGCCGATAGGTGTAACTATTAGGCGTTTTAGACCTTAATAACTCGTAATAGTAAACCTACCTTAATGCTTAAGTTTAACTCGAAACTAATAGAAGAAGGCGGAAGCGTCGATAGTAGTAATAAAACAGGCGCTTAAGAGTTTAGCAATAATAGAGCTTTATAGTATTAGAGGGTAGGAATCCGGGATAGTAATACTATTAACGGCACGTAGGTTAATAACGACTCGGCCTTTAGTCTCGCCTTAGGCTATACGCTAGACTACGAAGATAGGTGCTACGAATAGCGTAGGCTCGTCGGCCTACTCTAAGCGACCTTGCTTATAAAGTAGGTTAAACGTATCGTCGATAACCTTCCTATCGCGAAGTCCTTATAGGTAAGGCCTTTAAGCGACTCGTTTTTTATGCTAATTGTCGATTAAAGGGACTATTAATTCCCTTCTAGGTTCTACGACGGCGGTGCCTATATCCCGCTAAAGCTAGGAGTATTACTTAAAAAGCTTCTTAACGCGGCGTATAAAAGAGGGGCTATAGTCGAAAATATAAATACCCTCTTTAGTGTATTTCTCTTATAGCTCTAGTAGGCGCTAAACGTGCGTTTAGTATAGAATACGGCTAGAGAGGGGATCCTCGATTCTATCCGCGGCGTCTATCTCGATAGCTACGGCAGCTGCCGTTACGTTAGTAGCAGCTACTACGAGGTTCTAGCGAACCTTAGACCACTTAGCTAGTCCTATCGAAGAAGCTATAACGTAGGCGTAGATAGAGTCGGATAGCGAAGGCGTGCTTAGAATAAGAGCTTCTACGGGTTAAGACGGGGCGGGAGCTTATATACACTCGAGGACTTCCTAAGTAAGCGGAAAGGTGCTCGCAACGTTAACCGATAAATTAATAGAAGAAGTAGTAGTAGCAATAGCGGTTCCTATAGAGGAGGATAGTATAGCAGCGGCTCTAAGGGCAGGCGAAACTACTATAGCTAGCGTTAGAGCCTTTATAGCTAATTTCTAAGATAAGGCGGTAAAATAGCTAGACTCTTAATACTCCTATATCTAGCTAAGCTTCTACTTACTCTTAATAACGAGGTTAACGTTCGTGCTATTAGTAATAAGGATAGTAGGAAGAGATTTAGCATCGACGATACTATAAATAGCATTAGCGTAAGAGGCAAAGAAAGTGTAGGCGCGGTCCTTAGGGAGTTCTTTCTAAGAGGCAGGGACTATAAGGGTAGTGCCGGGTGGTATAATAGTCTTTCGGACGGCTTAGACACGGCGAATAACTTTGCGGGGCTATTTATAGATATCGAATAGGATTTTAAACCCGTCGAGTACTCTAATACGAATAACCTTTTTATTATAATTAAGGGATCCTCGGTATAGCTTAAGGAAGGCATTGCCGAGAAGTGCGCCGGCCTTTACTTTAAAGACCTAAGCGGAGTAGGTGAATTTAGCTATAGCTGCTTAAGCGGTCGGGCTAGCTATAGTACTACGCGCGTAGAAGGAGAACGTAGCCTAGTCCTCGCAAAAAAAGCGATTATTAACTCTATTAATAGTAACGGGAGGCTTCTTCTCGACGGTATAGTTAAGAGTCTAAAGAAGGTCGCGATTAATTATAGGCTTGCTATAGCTAGAGTCGGGGCAAACCTAGACTTCCTATCTACCGGGTTAAGCAAAGACCTTAATCCTTATATAGGAGTATAAGTGCGGCGGGGAATCTTAATCCTACTAGGGCTCCTTAGCTCTAGCTTTTAGGACTTAATCTAGTCGGGGTGCCGTAGTTAGCGCTACGTGAAAAATAGGCTCCTTAATAATAGGTGCGGGAAGAATAGGCTTTAGGGCGGCGGGGGCATTAAGCTTAATAACGATAGGATCGGAGACGCTCCCTACGGTAATAGGAGGGGATTTCTTATACCTAAGACGGAGGTAAGAGAAGAAGGCATTGCGAAAAAGAAAGGAGGTCTTATAAACCTTATAAGTTAAAAGCTTAAGCGCGCGCTCTTTACTATAGAGCTACTGCTTAGATATATAGCAGTTAGTACGTATATACTCCTTAAGCACGGAGGTAAGGGCGAAGGTGCAGTCGTAGGTACTATATTTAAACTTACCGGCTTATTCGGTAGGGTAGCGGGAGTTTATATAGCCTACGAAGTTAGCCTTTAAGGAGGCGTAAGAGGACGCGTCGTCCTAAGAGTCGTTTAAGTATAGCTCGTTACTAGCTTCGTCGCCGCTAAGAGTAGTCTTCTTATCGCTCTAATATTTAGACTTAAAACGCACTTTCTTCTTATTATTATTACCCTTATATTTACCTCGGCGGTATTCCGTTCGGTTATCTCGTCGGTCGTCCCGGTAAGGGTAACGCTTATCGCGGCGTAGCGGGCGTAAGCTTAACTAGTTACGGTTATTACCTAAGCTTCGTCCTTTAGGACTACGGTTGCGATTATAACCTTAGTCCCGATCTTAATAGTTACCTTAATAATAGTTATTGCCTTAGTTATCTTAACGATAATTATTACAACGATTATTACAACGGCTGCGATTATAGTTACCCTAACGGTAACTATTATTATAGCGATAGTTATCCTAACGGTAGTTATTATCCCGATAGGAAAAGCTACTACAGCGAGAATAGTCTTAGTCTCCGGAGATATATAGCTTAAGGGAGGCTATAATAAAGGGCTTTCGTTCCTTAATAATATAAATCTATTTATCGATTAAGGTCTTCTTTATAGGAATAGGAAGAAGCGAGGAGATCTAGACGGCAATAAGAGGATAGATAGCCTTAATAATTTAAGCATCCTTACCTATCTTAAGTTAGCGGGCGAGCGAAACCTTTCTTTAGATCTACTACGCGAGAGTAATAGAGCTAAAGGACTATATAGATATCGTATACCTTTCCCTATAAAGTTCCTTTAAGACGTCGGCGTTAAAACGCTTAAAACGCCTAGTTAAGAACTTATAGAAGGTTCTAAAAGGGGAGGAACTAAGGATATCGCGTTATTCCGCTATAAGCTTACTTATATACTATATAAGAGCTCCTCCTACTAAGAAGGAGAGGTAATATAGGCAAAGGGCGAATAGATCCTTGTCTTAATAAATCCTTAGACGCTTTATAAAGAGATAGACGTTTATATAGATATTCTTTCTATCGCTAAAAGCGATAATGCCTAGGTTCTTTAGATTATGCTTATTTAAGTTAAAAGTACTAATATTGTCTTATTTAAGGCGTTTAGTAATAGCCTCGTTATTATAGGCCGAGGAGGAAGTATAACTCGCCTTTCGGTGCCTATGCGAGTTCGGATAGGACTTTAAGGGGCGGCGGATAAAACTATTATTAGACCTAGACGAATTATTATTATTATTATCCGAATCCTTCTATCGACGAGAGTAGAAGGCCTAAGAGTACTTAGATAACTTAGACTAAAGAGAATAATATAGAACTTAGGGTTATTCCTTAAGGTAATACTACTGTCTAATAGAGCGCTGCTTAGATAAGCGAAGTATTCCTTATAGATAAAGAGGAGGCTATTCCTCTAATTAACCGTTAGAAAGGTCTCCGTCGATTATTTATAGGTTAAAAGGCACGGTTCGGACTAGCGGATATACTAGAGTTATTATAGCGTAGAGAGGAGTCTTATTATCGGGAAGCTCGCCTATAAAACGAAGATATAAGCGAATTCCCTTTCGCTAAGTGTCGGCGTGCTATAAATGCTTTTCTTTTATAAACGGAAGATCTAAAATATCGAAGATAATCTCCGACTTAAAGGCTAAAGAGCCTAAGAGAACATAGGCTTGCTTTATATATATTACGTCTATATTAGTAAAGGTCTTAATAACTCTTTCCGTAGGCAGTGTCTTAATTAACTTAGAGTAGCGAACGGCCTATTTTAATAGGTTATTGCAGTCCCTATCCTCTATAGCTAGTATAGTAGACTGCTTGCGTAGTACCTCGGTTTCTAAGGATAGGCGAGGACGACGGCGGGCAGGAGGAGGAGGATCTTTATAATTACTCTTAGAGTCCTTAGAGGGGGCGGCGCTATAGATATTATCCGGCGGAGCGTACTCCTATATCGGCAAGCGAGGGTAGACGTTGTCGTCTAAACGAGATATAGATGCCGTAGCTTAACGGGCTTCTTCGTCCTTAGCTATAGTAATAATAGCTTAAATAAAACGAAGGATAAAAGAGAAGAAGAGGGATTGCGAAGAAAGAAGAGTTATAGGAGAGGAGAAAAGTCTATAGTAAGAGGTATAGGGTGTTTTAATTTTAGCGTAGGAACGGGTACGCATAGGAAATCGAAAATATAAAGAGAAAATTTTTCCTTACGGCTAATTGCGTAAGGACTTAAAATAGAGAATTAGGCAGTAGGCCCTAGTTCTAATAATGCTTAGAAAGGCGAGCCTCGTCGGATCGTAAGGCTTATATTAGAGGTTATATAAGCGTGCTAGCTAAGGTTGTATAAGCTAGTTATACTATAAGTGTCGGGAGCCTTTAAGCGGCTTTTAACGAATAGCAAGAGCTTTAAGAAGCTCTTAGCGAACGTATCGTAGTAAGGCGAAGCTCTAGAGATAGGAAGGGCGTTCCTAATAGTGGCTTTAAAGGCAGAAGGTGTAGAATTGCTACTAATTTAATGCACTAGGCACTAAGAATATATATATAAAGAAGGATAATTCTATTAGGTAGGCGTAAGCCCTAGGAGCTAGGAATAGCTCCCTACTATCTTATCTATAGCTAATTACATTAGCCCCGGCATATAGCATAGAGGATGCTTTATATATATTAGGCACTTAGAAGCAACGTTAAGAGGCTTTCCGGACCTAGCGCGACGGCCTTACTATTAAGCTCTGTTAGGACGCCGCCTTATACCCTACGGAGTAAGACTATATTCTCTATACGGCTAGCCGGCTTATTAGCCGGGCCGCCTTTATTATCGCTAGCGTTCTTTAAGACGTCCTTAATAATAAGTCCTTCGCTAATTAGTAGTATACTATTATTAAAGCCCTTACCGACGACCTTAGCCTAGTCTTTAGTACTAATTTTACCTACGCTTAGTCGGAGGCCGACTTTAACGCCTTATCGATAAAGAATATCTCTTAGCCGGACTTCTATTCGAAGTTTACCTAGCTTTAAGCCGACTTATTGTTTAATAGCACCGCTTACGTCGCCTACCTTTATTCGAAGGTCTCTATCGAACTTACTAACGCCGCTACTCTATAGGTCGAATGCCCGGCCTATAATAACTTTACGGCCTAAGCTAAGATATATTCCACGCTTTAGGACAACTAGCAGCGTGTTAAGGCCCGTTCTTAGCTCTAGCCGCCTCGTAACCCCGCTCGCACCGGCCCTGCCTCGTCCGCCCCGCCCGCGCCTCTTGCCGGTAACCCGATATAGCTTAATGCATCCCGGGCCCGGCTTACTAACGCTAAAAAGCAACGGCGGTTTAAGAACCGTCTTTGCCTCTACTACGCTTAGCCGGCTACCGCTACCTATACCGCCCGGACCTGCCCTAATAAGGGTATTAGTGCTAATCCCGGCGCTAACCTTAGCGCTAGTCCTAGCGCCGGTTCCGGCTCTAGCCGCGGCCGTAGCCGTAGTAGCGGTACGTCTGCCCTACGCCTGCTCGAACCCCCTCCCCCCCGCTATTAGGTTCACGCTATTAAGTAGGGCTTTATCGAGGGCGAGGTAGACGACCTCCCTGCCTTTTCCCCGTCCTTAGGAAATGCGTAGCTCCCTCGCCTTATCACGCAATAGAGCTCTTAGTGTCTAAGTTTATAGCTTCGTTCGACACCGGGGAGGATCTTTGCCTCCCCGCGGGAATACAACCGCGTGCTCTACTTATGCCTTTATCCCTTATGTCCGCCGATGTCGTTATAAGTGCTTTAGTCGACTCCGGCTGCTTTAGATACGCTTTTATACACGCTTAGACTACGTACCGCCTTACCCTTCCTATCCGCTAGCTCTAGTTCTTACGCCGGCTTTTTCTCGCCGATAGTAGCGACTATAAGTCCGGCTCTATTACTTATTGCGCTTTTTCGGTCTCCCGGATTAGCGCCTATACTAAGTCTATCTGCTTCTTTCTTATAAAGCTTAGCTATAAGGTTATTCTTAGCCTCCCTTAGCTACGCTAGCACGACCCTGTTATTAGCTAGCGTAGTAACTCCCTTTCCTTTTAGTCCCCTTTTTATCTACCCTCCTACCTCTTAGACTACTAGCCTTATCTTATCCTAGGCCTTTCGGCTACCCTTGCCCGCCTTACCCGCCCCGTCCTAGCTCCCCCCGCCTTTATCTCTAAGGGAATATAATTAATAAATATAATTCGTTTTCCCCCCGCCCCCTTCGTCGAAGACTCTAACGACGAGGGCGAACCCCCCGCCGCTATAATCCTTATTCCCGCCCGTCTAGCTCTAGCCCGTCCTCCGGCCCCTATCCGTTCCGTCCGCTTTAGCGACGTTCTTAAGTTTATTCCCCCGTCCTTTAGCCTATCCCTCTCTACGTTTTTCGAGGATACTCCTAACGTAAGTAAACCCGCCTATCCGGACTCCTCCCGCTAGGTTAACGACGCCGACTCTAACTCCGGCTATAACTCTAACTCCTCGGCTACCCTTTACCCTCGCCGCTACGTTCGACCTCCCTACCCCCGTCCCGTCTATAAGACCGCTAGCTACCGCCGCCCTATATTACGGCCGAGTCGTAAGACTATTAGACCTTAGCCCCTCTGCTTCTCGTCCTTTAATAGCTCGGCGTTTAACGTCCGGATGCTTAACGTCGACGCGATAGTAATATTCTACCGGTAGCCCGGAGTCTAAACCTCTTAGACCTTAATTAAAGCCCTTACCGCCGAGCCTTTGCCTACTAAGCCTCCGCTACCTATCGACTAAGATATCCCTAAGGACTTTTACTAAGCCGTTTTAACTAGATATATAAATGCCGAAGACGCGAAAGCCTACTTTAACCCCCGCCTTTACGACTTTATCGACGACTACCTCGATAAGATCTACTTTAATAAGATCTCCTTTAATAATATCGCTAAGTTCTTTAAGAAGTAAGAGAAGGTCTTTTATACGCTCGACGAGCTTTAAGCTAAGGTCCTTAAAGAGCTTTACTATATAATTTATATATAGCTTAAGAGCGAGGCTAATAAGCTCGCCTTTTACTATACCGTTAATACTTAAATTAACCTTAAAGAGGGGATATAACCTCCTTATACCCGCCCCCGCCCCTTTAGCGAAGCCGAGAACTAGATCGTCTATATATATATTAACGAGCAGCTTAGGAAAGGCTTTATCCGCCGCTCTACCTCCCTTACTACTGCCTTTATTATGCTCGCCCGTAAGCCGGGCGGGGGCGTCCGTTTTTACGTTAACTATCGTAGCCTAAATAAGGCTATAATTAAGAACCGTTTCCCCCTACCCTTTATCTACGATACTCTCGCCTATATCTAAAAGGCGAAGTTTTTTACTAAGATCGACGTTATCGCGGTGTTTAATCGCCTTTATATTACCGAAGGATATAAGTAAAAGACCGTATTTACTATACGGTATAGGCTCTTTAAGTATTATATTACCCCCTTTAGCCTTACCGCCGCCCTATCTTACTTCTAGAGTTTTATTAATACGGCCTTTTATAGCATCCTTAACGAGTTTTACTTTACTTATCTAAACGATGTCTTAATCTTCTTAAAGACGCGGGAGGAGCACTAGGCCTACGTTAATATAGTTCTTAAGCGCTTCGACGCCGCCGGCCTCTAGCTTAACGTAGATAAGTATAACTTCTGCGTTACTAAGACTAAGTACCTCGGCTTAATTATCTCGGATAAAGGCATTCGCATAGACTTTAATAAGGTTCGTACGGTCTTAGACTAGCCTGCCCCCTCTTTTATTAAAGACCTCCGGCGCTTCTTAGGATTCGCTAATTTTTATCGGCGTTTTATTCGTGGCTTTTCTAAGCTTGCGAACCCTCTAAACGCCTTTACTAAGAACTCTACCCTTTAGATCTAGTCTCCCGCCTACGCCTACGCCTTCGAAGCCCTTAAGCACGCCTTTACTACCGCCTTAGTCTTTGTATACTTCGACCCTTATCGTAAGACTATAGTTTAGATAGATGCTTTTAACTAAGCTGCTAAAGGTATGCTAATATAGCTCCTCGACGATAGTCGTTATTATCCGGTTGCTTTCTTCTCGTTAAAGCACTCCGCTTAAGAGTATAATTACGAGATCTACGATAAGGAACTCCTTACGATTATTAAATCTCTTAAGGAGTAGCGCTTTAAGCTCGAGGGCCTGCCTAAGTTTAAGATAGCCTTAGACTATAAGAATCTTTAGTATTTTATAACTATAAAGCTCTTTAACTAGCGATAGGCCCGCTAGGCCGAATTCCTTAGTCGTTTTAATTTTAAGATTATCTTTTAGCTTAGCTCTTAAGCTATTCTCCCTAACGCCTTTAGCCGCTTGCCCGGCTCCCGCCCTCTCTCCCTTACCGACCGAGCCGACGAGAGGATTAACTATCGATATTAGGTTATCCTCCTTAAGTCTAAGGTTAATGCCTCCCTTTACCCTAATACCGCTACCGCCCCTGATACCGTTAAGGAGTCCGATTTATTTATAAAGATAATTTATAAATATAATTCCGACTGCCTTAACCTTTACGCCTTCGACGACTTTAAGCCGATCGATAACCTTATCGACCGGGCTTATTCCTCCTCCCCGCTTATCTCTGCTATTTGCGTAGCTCTCTAGTCCCCTTAGCCCTACTAGCCTTACCCCCTTTAAGCCCCCCTCCGCTCGATCCTTAAGACCGCTCTCTCTAAGGTCTAAGGCCGGTTCTATTTCTAAGGCCGGCTTTTTATTCCCTTTAACAACGCCTTAATTCTTTAGATCCTCGTCCGCGCTTATACCTCCCCCTTTACCGGCCACCCTAGACGTACGAAGACCGCTAGCCTCTACCGCCGGTCTTACGTCTAGCCCGGTATATATAAGTCTATTTCTAGCTTTATACGGAACTATTATATATGCCTACGTGTTAAATCCCCTCGTTCCTCCCCTTAAGGCCTACTTTAGCCCTTAAGTATTCCCTTCGCCCTATAGACCGATATATCCGTCGATTTTATTACCGACCTCCCTATCTACCGCTATAACGGCGTTAAGTTTTCTAATATCCTCGTTATCGTCGACCGCTTTACGAAAATACGCTACTACGTTTTAATACCCTTAATAACTATTAAAGACGTTATTAACGCGTTTATTTCCCGCGTTTAGTCCCTTTACGGCACCCCGGCCTTTATTATTAGCGACCGTAGCACTTAGTTTATTTCGGCTTTTTAGTAGTAGCTTAGTCGTCGCCTTAGTTACCGCCTTTACCTTAGCTCCGCCTACTACCCTTAGACCGACGGTTAGACTAAGATCGTAAACGCTTAGATAGAGGTTTACCTTCGTTATTATACTACCTATCTTTAGGACGATTAAGTCGACCTCCTTCCCCTCGCTAAGTTTACTACTAATAATTAGGTCTTTAAATCTACCGGCCTCTCCCCTTTCTTTACTAACTATAGCTTCTACCTAAAGCTTAGCACTAAGCCCTTTAGTCCCCCCCCGCCTAGTATAACCCCCTAGTAGCGGAAAGAATACCTCCGCGGTAACGCGCTCGCTTCCTATCTTTAGCGTATTTCTAACTTCCTCCGCGATGCGATTAAGGATGCTTAAGCTACTTAGGCCCGCTATATACACGCCCGGCGGACTCCCGCCCCGGCGTATTAGCCCGGCGATATAGTATTCTTTAGCACCCGCTAGATCTAGACCCTCCGCTTTATAAAGAAGCTCGACTATAAGCGGGAGGGCCTATATAAGGTCCTTAAGGTATATAAGATAGCGTGTCTTCTTCGCCCCCTTAAGGGCAGCCGCCTTTACCCTATTTTTTATTACTCCCTCCTTACTAAGACCTAAGAGCCCTTTTTGCCCGGCTAGTCGGAGCTTAACGTCTAGCCCGTCGATAACGGCGTTCTCCTTTCCCCCGGCGACGACAACGGCGATAACGCGCACCTTAAGTAAGAGTTTTCTTCTATCCTCGCGTAACGCTAGTATGCCTCCGGGAAGATTAAGTATCGCGTTTAATAGCGTTATAGCCCCCTTACGTAGGAGGACTCCTCCTACTTTAACGGCTGCTAGGACGACCTTAAGGATTTTTACGCCCTTAACCTAACTAAGCCTAAACCGGCCTTTTATACGGCCTTCCTTATATCTTCCCCTTCGCTTAAGTAATAATAAGTATAATTTATTTATATAATTTATATTATAACGGCACGTATTAGTTTCTTAGTTTTGTCTTTTATTTCTTTTTATTTCTCTCTTATTCTATATTAAGCCCGCTTTTAAGGCTAATTAATATAGATTTCCTTTATTTTTATTAGCCTATTAACCCTTTTAGGCGTTTAAGTTAAACGCCGATTTAAAGGGGATATACTATTATAGTATTAGGTTATATTATATATTATCCTACGTGACCTCTATATCGTATATATAGACATTTAGATCTAGTCTATAGCTATGTCCCTTCGTAGATTAATAACAATTATATACCCCCCCCTAAGCTCGTTCTCTTACACCGGGCCTGCCGTAGCGTTCCGGAGCTTAAACTAGCCCTTTTCCAACCGGCCCTACGAATTAAAGAGCTATTTTCGGACCTACGATCGTCCCTCGAAACGCACCTCGCACGCCGCCCCGACTAGCAGTTTTTCGGCCGTATAAGAGGTCGTTCTAAGGGATCTATACGAGGTTCGAGACCCGGTCTTAGTTAGCCGTACGGACGAGGCTACGGACGACAATAAGGCTACATCCTAGCCGAAGAGGAAGACGACGATAGGACTAATAAGCTCGGCTAGCTAACCCTATCGGACGCTCCCTAGTGGCCGAGATAACGTTCTTTATGCCCCTGCCTTTATTCTTTGTTTTTAAAGACTACGAGTGTATTCCCGGCTTTGTTTTCCCCCTTTTCGGCGCCCTATTTCACTTTTGCTTCGCGCCCCGAAATAAGCCCTGTTTCGCCCCGGCAACGTTATGTTCCGGCCTTGCGTTAACCTTATAGCGCTCCGGCAACGTTCTTTCCCGGCCCGAACACACGCTCTATTTCACGCTTCGTTTTACGCTCTTTTCACTAAGGAATCAAGATAAAGACCAATGGTAGAGGATTATAGAGATGCAAGAAGTGTGAAGATTAGAGCAGAATTGAGAGAGAAAGCGGTTGTTGAATTGTTAGTGATAGTCTGTCTAGCTAGGGACATCGGCGCCTTCTTATAGCCAAATATCTTAGGAACCAGGGTACATATCAATTGGCTTATTGTGCCGTCTGACAGCGCTATTTCCGGAGAAAAGAACGCGCATAAGACATCGCCGATATGTCGCACCGTTGTCGCGGAGTTATTGTTGCGGAATGGAGGGTAGTTCTAAGCGAGACATATAAGTACCGACGTATCTGTCTTAGCACTTACACCTTATGCTATAACTCCTGTATCTTATCACCCCGACTAGCTAATACAACCGGAACACAAGTATGTTATACAATATTAAACGGTGGATTTTATGCATATTATTATATACCTATAGGATATCTGGTTTAGGAGATATTCGCTCCCTTATAGCCTCTCTTAAAGGGTACTTATTTTATAAGAAAGAAGTGCGCTTTATAAATGTCCGTTATAACTAACTAATAATAAAAACTCTCTCCTTATTTAAAAAACCTATTTTATAGGAAAAATTCTTATTTATATAGAGAAAATTCTTTAAAACTCTATTATATTTTATACCTTTTTAAAAAACCTTTTATAAAGGGAAAAACTTTTAAGGGTATTCTCTTTAGCAAACCTATATAGAGGAAAAAACTAAAGGTATATAGAGGAAAGCTAGAAGAAAGCATAAGAAAGAGCAGCTAAAAACCTCTATTTATCTTTATATATAGGATCCTTTTTAAGGCCTAAAAGACCTCGAAATTTAGAAAATAATATATGCCCTAATTCTTTTATAAATATATTAGCAATATTGTCTATAGATTTTATATAAAAGACCTCTATCTCGCCTAGCTAGACACTATTACGAGTGAAATTATAAGCAAGGCCTATATGTTTCCGAAGTTTATAGGATTCTAGGTTATTTGCTATTTTAAGCGCTGATTGGCTATTAGAAAATATTAAAGGGACTTTTCTTAATATAGGTATAGACAACTCTTTTGCTATGCTATTTAAGTGACTATATAGGTATAAGGCCTCTTTATTAGCCTCTCTAAGGCTTATATACTCCGCTTCGCAAGTAGATAGCGATATAGATTTTTGTTTTTAATATAACTAGCTTATTAGGTTATTACGTATAAAGAAATAGTATCTAAAGACCGATCGTCGGTCTATAAGGTTATTAGCCCAGTCAGAATCTGTATAAGCTATAAAGTGAAAATCCGGTGCCGGTATATTATAGTTATAGTATAAGCAAAGGTTAGGAAATTTATTAAGATATTTCTATATAATATCGAGAGCTTTAAAATGCGAAGAGTCTGGTTGAGAAGAAAATCTCGCGTAGGATATAATAGCATATAAGATATTAGGCCTTGTAAAAAGGGCTAGAAATAATAGAGAGCCTATTTGCATTTAGTATAAGAGTATGTCCTTTTTTAACGCGGTTTTTATTCCTAATTTATTTAATTTCACGCCTTTTATAGCAGGTGTATTAGAGGTTCCTATATTTTATTTATTAAATTCCTTTATTTTATTCTTTGTATAATTTGCTTGGGATATATATAATTCCTTTATATCTCTATTTATATGTATAGATAATCCTAAGAAGTCTTTTACCTCTCCTAACGATTCAATCGGTAGGATGTTATTTATTTTATCTATTACTTAGGTTATTAGACGCTTTATAAGCCTAAAAAACAGAAGATTATCTATATAGACGGCTATAGCTATTTTCAGTGTGCTATTTATAAACACCCCTTCGTCTATCGGAAGGCATTAAAAACCCAATTTATTAAGGACCTTTTTTAATAGGTTATACTAGAGTAAAGGACTTTGTTTTAAGCCGTATAGTGCTTTTCTTAGTTTAGCTACGAGCTTTTTCGTTTTATGTTTATTAAGATAGTCTAAGTAAGTTATGCCTCTATATTTTGTTTTCTTATATTTATTAAACTATGCTTTTAGTATTATATTAATAAAAGCTTCGGGTATAAGAATATAGGTTTCTGTGTCTATTTCTGCATGTAGGAAGGCATTTTTTATATTAAACTGCATAATCTTTTGGTTATTCGAAACAGCCTATACTAATAAGAGCCTTATAGACTTAGGTCTTACTATAGTAGAAAAGGTTTCTATATAATCTAGACTATATATCTGCTTATAGCCTAAAGCTATAAGTCGGGCCTTGAATTTCTTTATATTATTTTCGTTATCCTTTTTAACTCTATAGACCTATCGGCTTCCGAGGGCTTCCCGGCCTTCGGGTAGCTCGGTTATTTCCTAAGTATCGTTATCTATAAGCTGTTGTATCTTAGCAACTATGCCTTTATCTTAGTGTATAGCTTCGTTGCTATTTATAGCTTGCTTATAGGTTTTTAGTTCTATAGGATTACTACCTTCTAAAGCACATAGAAGGGTTATATTACCATTATTTAATAAAACATGTATCGGGTATTCTTTATATTCGTTATAGAATTCAGCCGGCTTCTTAGGTATTTCAACCTGAATTATTTAATCCTTATTATTATTATCCTAGCGCATAGGTATATTATCTAATATATTATCAATATTGTTAGGATTATAATCCAAGGGTATATTATCGGTTATATAATTTGGATTATTCTAGGGTATATTATTAGTATGTTTAGGAGTTATATCTATAGAGGACCGTAGGTGCCTCTCTAGTATTTTATTTAGCGAAGGTATAGTATTAAAATTAAAGGTTTTATTGTTTTTAAAGAAGTTATTTTCTAATATAGTTATATCCTTTAAGATAACGACCTTTTTTCTGCTATAGTCGTATATTTTATAGGCTGTATCTTTATAGCCTATTATAATTCCTTTATAAGCTCGTACATCGAGTTTATTACTTAGGGTTTTATTTTTATAGTATATAATACTTTCGAAAATACGGATTTTCTCTATATCTTCTATAGAAAGGGCTATATTATTCTTCTTTTCTAGAGGATATATATATCCTAAAGCAGTATAGGGGGATCTATTATATATATATATAGCTGCTAAAACAGCTTCTCCTTAAAGATATTTAGGTAGTTTAGCCGTATAAAGCATAGACCTAACTTTATTAAGTATCGTTCTATTTATACGTTCTATTCTACCGTTTGAGTATAGTATATACGGCGGACTTAAGTTATATATTATACCCTTTTTTAAGGCATATGGTTTAATAGTATATAGAAATTCTTTTGCATTGTCTAAAAAGACCTCTTTTATTTTAATATTATCTTTATTGTTTTTAAGTTCTAATTTAAACTCTAGAAACTTTAGTAGGCTTTCGGCTTTATCTTTTATAAGGTATATTCTTAGATACCTAGAATAAGTATTAAGAAAGGATATAAAGTATCTGAATTTATCGTATGTAGGGACCTTTATAAGGCCCTAAATATCAACATTTATTTTATCGAGAAAGAGATATCGTCGTTTCGAGGGAGTCTTTTTTTTTATCGGTATGTTTGGCTTATATATAAGCTTCGCATTGTTTTATAGCTATAATATCTTTTTAGTCTACGGATATGTCTAGGTATAGTCTACGGAGGTATCGGTATAGGGATTTATAGCTAAGGTAACCTAAGCGTTTATGCTAAAGTAGTAAATCTACCTTCTTTTTATTTTGTATAGGTTTATTTTTAATATCTTTATCTTGTTTATCTAGTAAGGGTTTTTGTATAGTATTTTCAATCGTTTCTTTCGGACTATGCCGGATGTTATATATCTTATTTTTAATAAGAAAGCGAGTTTTCTTTATTTCTAAAGGGATATAGTATAGGCCGTTTTTAATAAAGCCTAATATTAATTGTTTAAGATTTTTATCGAGAAGAGATATAGAGTCTAGGCCTGTAAGAGCATATGTGTTTTTCATAGCAGACTGGCTTATTATATTTATGCCGATTTCGGGTATATATAGGCAGTCTTTTAATGTGTATTATTGCGTATTATTAGGGAACTTAAAAACAAGATCCCTAGCCCCTCGTATAATAATCGAAGAGGCTTTTCCCTAGGTCACAGTTGTATAGATATCTTTATAATTAGAGAGGAGGGATTTACTAGAAACTATATGCCTCGTAGCCCTAGTATTAAACACAAAATTATAAAAATTCCCCATCTATATAACAGACTTATTAACCCTTAAAACAACTCTCGAGATTGCGGAAAGAAGTAGCTTTAAAGGTCCTATTATTTGTTTTCTATTAGACTTAGATCTTGCCTTTATAGGGGTATAGAGAAGGGTATCTTTATATAGTAACGGGTTATAGAGTGATAACAAAGGGTATAAAAAGGGTATAGAGGGTATAAAGAGTATAAAGGATATAAAGAGTGTATAAAGGGATAGGAAAAAACTTATAATACCCGAGCCCGAATCCGTTATAACTATAACCTTTCGAGAGGCTTTAGAAGAGGTATCTCGAGAAGGCGTCTTTCGAGACGGCGTCTTTCTCTTCCGAGGTCGAGAGATGCGAGCAGTAGGGCGAGGGGACTAAGAACTCTCCCGAGAGTGTAGAATAGGGGTCGGCCTCCTATGATTTCTATTGGTATAGTCCCTTAGCTCTCTTAGCTGGTATTTCTTCGAATTCGAATTCGAAGAGGGCGTATTGTTTCTTAGTATAAAGCTAGCAGCTCTAGCCTTATCTCTATTTTCTGGTTTCTAGAAGCAGTTTCGTTCTATATAGCCTCGCTTTTTATAGTAAGAGCAAACCGGTATTTTATTGTTTTTATTATTATTCGAATAGAACAACTGCTTACCGCTATTAAGCGCCTTAGTCCTCTTAAATTCATCGATTAAAGAGGAGGATAAGGACTTAAGCGTATAGGCTAAGGCATCGACCCGTAGGGTCTGCGTTATATTAGTTATATAGCTCGAAAACAAGCTATTTAGGGATTCTAAAATCCAGGTGATTATAACAATCTTAGGGATAAGGATTTCCCGAGTGTTAAGCTTATTAAAGAGCTCTTTTACCTTATTAAGGTAATCTTTAATAGAAGAGTACCCTTCTATCTTAGTATTAAATAATTCCTTTATTAGTAGGAAATTAGACGTGAAATTTACGGGGTTATAGAGGGTTTTAAGAGCCTCCTAAGCGGCTTTAGCAGAAGCCTAGTGTTTTATCTAGGACAGAGGCCTATTATTAATCATTAGCCTTATAAGGGCGAGGCATTTAGAGGACTTATTATGTCCTTAATCGAGAATAGCTTAAGCAAGCTTTTCCCTAATAAACATAGACTCTATCCTAAGGGACTAGGACGAGTAGTTTGCGCTCCTCTTAAGCTTAGAAAAAGAGTAATCCTTAAAGCTAGCCATAATGTTTTTTTATTGGTAGTGTTAGTATTTGTTAGTGTTTTTGTGTTTTATTGAGTTTTGCGTGGCGGGAAGATACCGGAGAAAATTCGGCAGAAATTCGGTGGAAATAAGCTAGGAAGGAGTAGGCGAAGGAATTTTAAAAAGATTTTTAAAGAAGGGTTTAAGTATAGAAAACAGACTTTAAGAGAGGGGGGTCCTAAGGGCAAATCGGGGGTAATAGGGGAAAAAGGGGTAAAAACACTAAGAAACTAGTGATCTAGGCAAACCGTGTGTGGCGTAAGAAGGCAAGTAGCTTAAAAAGGTAGGGATAAGTTGATTTAGCGGTATATATAGTGCAGCCGAGTAATCCGGAAGAGTAAAGTAAGGCTCTAAGTAAAGCAATTTAATAGAGCTTAGGAAGCGGCAGGGATTATAACCACTAAGAGATTAAGATAAAGACTAATGTTCGAGGATTATAGAGATGCAAGAAGTGTGAAGATTAGAGCAGAATTAAGAGAGAAAGCGGTTGTTGAATTATTAGTAATAGTCTGTCTAGCTGGGGACATCGGCGCCTTCTTATAGCCAAATATCTTAGGAACCAGGGTATATATCAATTGGCTTATTGTGCCGTCTAACAGCGCTATTTCCGGAGAAAAGAACGCGCATAAGACATCGCCGATATATTGCACCGTTGTCGCGGAGTTATTATTGCGGAATGGAGGGTAGTTCTAAGCGAGACATGTGAGTACCGACGTATCTATCTTAGCACCTACACCTTATGCTATAACTCCTGTATTTTGTCACCCCGACTAGCTAATGCAACCGGGACATAAGTATGTTATGCAATATTAAACGGTGGATTTTATGCATATTATTATGTACCTATACGATATCTAGTTCGGGAGATATTCGCTCCCTTATATTTTCCCGACCCGAAGATAACTCTATCTCTTGCTCTACTTCGCCCCTCTGCTTTGCCCTAAAGCTTAACGCTTCCTGCCGACGATCTTTTCCCCTTTTGCGATTTGTATTTACGAATTGTATTTATTAGGCATCGTGACCTAATATGCAGTTTTTACACTCTTTTTCCCGTACGTTGTACGGCTATTATAAGGCTGTTGTAAGGTTGAAAAGCCGGATCTATAATAATAACACGGCCCTGTTTAACCGGGCTATAGATCCCCATTTAACTCTTTATTGCCCCTTATTGCTACGTTCTTTTAGGCTACTATTTCTACGATCTTATAAAGACTGCTAGTATAGGAATAAGGGATAAAGGATATATCGTATCTACCTAAAAGGGGCCGCAGCCGTAGGCGCGGTCGGGTGGTTAATTAGGCACGCATATAATTAAGGTTGGAAAAGTCTATTGTTCTAGTCTAGTGTAGGCATAGGGCTAGCTGTCTTACGCGCTTGCTTAAATAGGCGGCAAAGTAGACATAGTGGCCTGCTCGGGTACCGAGCTATATCTAACCGGCCTTTGTAAGCGCCGTTCCGATGCGACACACCCCTTAGCGTTAAGTGATTAATTTAACGCTATAAGAAGAAGCTATCGCGAGCGCCCTATAAGGTATAGAAGCGTCCGTCCTTAGTGTTAATGCCCTTAGTCCTCCGTCCCTGCCTATATTCGCCCCTATATATCCCTTAGGTTTAGTAGCGCTTTAAACTTCTTAAATTTAGCCTACGACAGCGCTTTCGTTAGACCGTCGGCCGGTATCTCGGCCGTAGAGATATATTTAACCGTAAAGCGACCCCGTCTATATTCCTATTTAAGCTATATATTCTAGATGTTAACGTAACGTAGCTTTTTAAAGATACGGCCTTCCTCGACTACGAGGCGGATAGATTAGAGGTTGTTATAGTATATCTTTAAGGGCCTAAGGTCGTGCGAGATATCGCGAAGCAGCCTAGCGAGCGTGTATCCCTCCTTAGCGGTACGCTCTAGCCTAAGGAGCTCTACCTCGGTAGTAGAGGTTATAACTATATCCTATAAGCTTGCCTTCTATACGACTAAGCCGCTGTAGAGCATTATAATATAGCCTTACGACGATCGGCGCGTCTTTAGGTCGTCGGCGAATAAGGCGTTAGTCGCGATAATAAGGGCTTCGCCTTAAGTAAGTCCGTCGAATATAATCGCGAGGAACCTTATCGCGTAAAGGTAGTAGATATACTAATTAGCCGCCTTAAGGTGTTCGGCTAAAGGGTTTGTTAGGAACCGTAAGAGCTATAAAGCGGCGAGGGCTACGTCTAGCCTCGCCGTAACCGCGGTATATATAATAGAGCCCACGCGTTTTTAAAAGTCCTTAATCTCGCGTAAAGAGGCTTATCCCGTATTCTTAATAAGCTGCTAGGTTAGTATAGGGATTGCCGGCGCCTTCCCTATGTTATTAAGGCCGAATTTACGTGCGATCTTCTCGATATAAGCGTCTTAGCATAGGTAGATTAAGCGGAGCTATCGGTCCTTAATAACGCGGATCCTAAGATACTATCTAAAGGCTTTCTCGCGGACCTCGTATTTACCGTAAAGGAAGGCAATAAGGTCGTCTATAGAGTAGTCCTTTAGGCTTAAGATAAGGATATTATTAACGTATACTAGCATAAGGACCTTCCCGTCTGTAAAGACATAAGGCTCCTCGCCGGTGCGGATTAGGCCTTATTCTTTAAGCGCTTAGTAGATCTTATTATACTAAAGGAGAAGGGATTCGCGAAGTCCGTAGAGGGCTTTATCGAGCTCGGCGACTATCGCGGGATTCTTATCCGGCTTAAGGAATCCGAGCTCTACGTAGCCCTTTAGGAGCTCTACGTACACCGGCCTCTTTTTATTAATATTAGTGTTAAGGAACGCGTTAGCGATATTAAGTTATCGGACGTTAAGGTTACGCTTCGCTACTATAGAGATTATAGTCCTAAAGGTCTTAATAGCGAGGGTTGCGGCGTAGGTCTTTTCGTCGCCTTAGTCGCTCTAGAGGTCTCTACGCACATAAATGCGCGCTTTGCAATGTATAAGGTACCTATCCTTGTTAAACTTATAGAGGAATACCTATTTAAGCGGAATTAGGGTTCCTTTAGCACGTTCTCGCGAAAGGAGGCGCTATATGCCTCTACGGAGGAGGTCTTAAAGCTCCTTACGATATCCCTCTTTAAACTCCTTACCGTACGGGTGGTAGTTAAGGTCTTAGTAGCGCTTAAGCAAGCGGAATAGGTCGTTACGATAATGCTTATAAGCTTCCTATAAGACTACGGCGGCGAATACTAAATAAAAAGTTATAAGGTCCCCTTATAGATAGAGGGCCTTAGGAAGTAAGGTAGTAAAGATATTATCTCTCTTTATCCCCTTATTCGCTTAGGAGCTCTATCTCGTAGCTTTTATACTATAGAGCTCCTTCTATATCCGGCGAGGTCGTTATAACCTTACATCTAGTTGTATGCCTAATAGGCCCGCCTTAAGGCCCTTAGCGTTACTCGTCTATATCGATATTAATAGAGCTATAATACTATAACCGGGATCCGTTCGGTCGTCGGGTTACTATATGCTCTATAGGCCTATCTCTTACGTAGGTATAGGCGGCTACTAGGTCGTAAGCTAGGTCTCCTAATAAGCGGGGGTAGTAGCTTTAGGTGTCGAGGAGGTTCGCCTAAGGTAGGGCTTCGGCTATGCGCCTAGCTCTTAGGGCGCTAGGACGAGGGGTGTGTTTATATCCTCGTCGTAGGGGGGTAATCTTAGTGCGGGCAACGGGCTTAACCCCGTCGGGTTAAGCGTTTGTTCCGGCGTAAGAAGTCTTTTAGGGGTAGGCGAGGCATCCTTTAGAGTCGGAGCCGCTTCTAGAGCGGCTAGCGACGGCGATAGCGATGCCCTACCCTCTACCCCTAAGTTCGAATCGTCGGGCTTAATTCCTAAGATATAATTGTTAAACTCCTATAAAAAATCCTTAAGTATAGCATTCTAATCGTATTAAATCGGCAATTCGATCGACTTAACGAGAGGGGCGTATTCTTAGACGGGCATTTATAGATCCTCGGTCTAAGGATTAAAGTAGTAGAGCTTATTAAAAATTATATCCCGGGTGATAATAACCTAGGTAAGTTAAGGAACCTAGACGCGGAATAGGTTACTAGCTTAGTAGCCGACGAAGTAACCTATATACGCCCGGGGGAAGACCTTAAAGGCTCTCTTATAGAGGTAAGCCTTTATATCCTTATATAAGGGGTAAGCGCGGCAGCCGTAGGCATATATAGCGTTCTACTTAAGGCGGAGGTCTACGTCCTTATACGCTATAGCGCCGATCCTACCGTACTAGCGGAGGTGCTAGTTAAACTACCTATCGATAGTCTCCTTAAGAGTTCTCTACTAGTTGCGGTATCTTAGCAGGATATTATATATGCAAACGAGCGCTTAGTATATCTCCGGCTAGAGGTTATATAGCAGCTTCCTTATAACGGAGCGGAGGCGTTATTAGATTACGCCTCCCGGTCTCTCCGCGCCGCTTATAGGCTCTTTTATATATAGCGGCGGGAGCTTAAGCTCGATGCCCTCCCGCTTAGCCTAATCTTAAAAAGGCGAATTTCTCTGCTTTAGGAGGTTTACTAAAGCTCTTTTATTATCTATCTTAATCTTATAAATCACTATACCTGTATAGCGTCGGACTAAGGCCTTAAAGTTGCGGATTAGGTCGTCCGATTCCGTCTTCCGCGTTATACTCTATAAGAACATTATCCCGCTATATTCGTTAGAGAATAGTAGGATGTATCGGTAGCCGTTATAGCTAAATTCGAAGTTAAAGATATTAAGGAAGATATGGAAAAATGGCTACCGCAAGCGGTTAGCGGGCTCTCTATGAGAAATCTGCTCGTGCGCTTTTCCTTAAGCGCAGCCTAGGCACTTAACCGTTATAGGCCCTTTAATTCGCATACCGCGTACCCGAAAGACTAATTGCTTAAGCACTTAAGGGCTTAAGTACCCGGCCCTTAGATGCTAAAGCTCTACGGTATCTACCCTTAGTAGGCGTAGGTTCTTAGATACGGCGATATAGCGCCTAAGGTATCTTAGGATAGCGTTTTACACTACTAAGAATAGGCACGTAAGAGCGTAGGGTAAGGTAAAGCAAGAGTAAGAGGACTTTAATTTAGCTATTAAAAGCCTATACTTACTCTCGATATATATAACTACGTTATTATTCTCTATAGGGCTAACTTAGATCGTATTATTATAGCTATAGATCTAAAAGCCGCCTACCTTAAGCTTCTCCCCGCTAATAATATTAGTATAAAAGCCGGGGACGTAGGCGGTGTCTTTAAGGACGAGATCTCGCGTATTAGGGCTATCCGGTCCGTAGAGTAGGTTCTTTATTATACAGGTCCTACGATATAGCACCGTAAGGGCGGTATCGCCTATAAGCATAATATCGGTCTCTATAGCGGCGATAACGTTACCCCCGAGAAGCTCGAGCTTATTGATAATATAGGTGCTCGCGTAGTATTCGAATAGAGTCGATTTAATTAGCGGGTGCTTATAGCGCTAGTTGCTAAAGACGGAGGAGATAAAGCTATCGGGCGAGCCGAAGGTGCTAAAGCTAGCCTAGGTCGGAGCGGAGCTCGCCTTACTACCTACGAACCTTAAGTCTATCACTATATATGCCTAGGCACCCTATATAGCAGGCGTCGTCTTAGTCGAGGCAGTAGGGGTCTTCCCCTTTATGCCTTTAATAGCCTTTACTATCTGCTTTTAGCGAGATAAGGACTTCGCCTCCTCGCACTTCTTAATACGGTTAGCACTAACGAGAAGCTAGGGCCTATAAGAGACCCCGTTAACGGCAATATAGAACGCTGCGTAGTCCGCAGGCTTCTAGCTATAGCGCGCCTTAACGATGCCGTAGGGGCAGTCGTAGGATTAGCGGGCTCTAGGGGTCGCCGGCGGAGCTTATATCGTAGCGAACGCCCCGGACGGCGCGGACTTACTAAAGGTACGGGCTCGATCCTAACTAACGTAATAAAATAGCTCGCTAAGGATCTAGAGGGTTATAGTAACGTTCTTCCTTAGCTATTCTACGCGAAGCGCACTAAGCTATTGCCGGGCCTACTTAGAGTCTAGCATTATAACGGCGTTAAGGAAGTCGGTTATGCCTTAGGACCCCTTAATGTCTAGGATGTCTAATTTAACGGCTTTAGGATATACGAGCTCTTATTAAAGATATTAATCGCTCGGGTTAGTCCGCTTTATTATCTATAAGGCCTTACGATAGTCCGAGCGAGCATAGTCTACTCGGTACTTATCCGTAACCTTAAGTATCTTACGCAGCTTTACGATAGTCTTATAGATGTCCTAAGTCTTTAGAAAGAACCTTACTAAGGCTAGGTCTACCGTTATATACACCTAGGTCGTAAGCTCTATATACGCTTTAAGCTTTGTGATATACTTAATGTACCTCTATTTATAGTCTTTGCGTTAGGCCGTAAGGCCCTTAAGCTAGGCTTCGTCGAGCGTGCGGATTAGCTTATACGGTAGGAGCGGTAGCCGACCGAGCCGGACTTTTTCTACGTAGTTAGCGGCTCTAAGCTTATTTAGCCTCGCGAGCTCTCCTTTAAACGATGCCTCTACGGGCTCTTTAAGGGAGACCGTAGTATCCCTAAAGTTAATAAACTCTTAGATGCGTGCGGTCCTAACATTAATCTCGTACGTAGAGTACTAAGTGGCTTAATAGACTAACTTAGTAAGGATAATCTTAGTGTTGCCTATAGCTTTAGTTACGCTAAAGGAAGATATATTAATAATAGTTAACTTTAAGAGTATTTAAGAGAAAAGGGGCTAAAAAGGGGCAATAATACTAAGGTGCTTAGGGATAAAGAGCTCTTCTAAGACCGTATATTACGGCGTACTTATAGGTGCGAGAGAACTACGCTAAGAGCGGCGGTATAAGAGGAGCGGTATAATCCGCATTCTCGCGTATGCCTTAACGTATTCTAAGATATAACGATAGCTGTATTTCTATAGTATATCGTAGGCTTATTAGGTCGCCTATAGGGCGTTAGGCCGCCTTATAGGTAGACGCGCGTATTATTGCAATAGTAGGCATTAGTAGCAATTTACGCGGGTCGTATACCGGGCTTATAACTATCGCATCTACCTAAAAGGGGCCGTAGCCGTAGGCGCGGTCGGGTGGTTAATTAGGCACGTATATAATTAAGGTCGGAAAAGTCTATTGTTTTAGTCTAGTATAGGCACGGGGCTAGCTGTCTTACGCGCCTGCTTAAATAGGCGGTAAAGTAGACACGGTGGCTTGCTCGGGTACCGAGCTATATCTAACCGGCCTTTATAGCCGCCGTTCCGATGCGATAGGATACGTACGACGTTGTTAAGGGCACGTGACCTATTTAACCCGAGGCTACGTTAGCACCTATAAAGGGGCCCCCTTTCCCTTCTTCCTTCCTAGCTAGATAAGACAATAAGAACCTAAACCGTATACTATCACACGTGCGATAGGTTCGCTTCCGGCTGCTTACTATAGTAGAGCCCTACTAACAACTAGTATATTATCGAATATAACCCGTTAATATAATAGGGTTGTTCTAAGTAGGCATAGAGGAGGTCTTTAAAAGAGGTAGAATAATACTACGAGAGGAGAAAGGAAGAGAAGTACGGGCGTAGCCTTAAGGCTATAGAGCTACCTAAATATAGGTTATTTAGTTACGTGCACTAGATTATACAATAGGGGTTAAAGACCCTTATATTAGACCCTACCCCGCTAAGGCCCCTAACGTATAATACCTAATGCCGTACCCCGATGTAGAGAGCAAACGTCGCGTACGGCTTACGTACTAGAAAGTGCGGAAAACAACGCTCCTCGCAGCTCCTTTAACGCAACGAATATTAGCTAGGCCGTTATTAGCTTATAAAAACGAGGGCAAGCTGCTTGCTAAAAACAACTAAAGGACTACTTTAAGTAAGGCCGGTTTTTCCTTTCCGGCTTATGCGCTTTATACGCCTAGGTGCTCCTAAGGACTCGCCCTATAGCGACGACTTTATCTTTAGGCGCTACTATAGCCGCTATTACCTATTATTCTTCCCGCACGAGGCTATACGGGCTCCGTCCGTTCTCTACGGCCCTTAGGGCATAGGTATAGCTTCCTTTATATAGCCTCCCGATATTGCCGCCGGCTGCCGGCGGAAGCATTCTTAACTACTTATCGCTTAAGCCGGAGTCGTCGTCGCTTTCGCTCTCCTACGTGCGCCCTACCGCTATACGCCGGATGTTTACCCGCTTTAGGCATGCCTTAGACTAGTAAGTCTTACTGCTATATCCTATATAGCGGCCTTCTTTTCGCTACTTCCTTCTTTTAATCACGCTTATAGCTAAGACGTAGATATCTATCGTATCGCCTAAGGGGCCGCCCTTACTTATAGGGGTAGAAATAGGAACTAACAAAAGAAATTTATTGCCGCTTAGCTCGTAAAGGTACTATATAAAGGCGTCGTACGCGTCTAAAAGACCGGTCTTCTCACTTAGACGTACGCGTTAGTCTATGTTTAAGCTAGCTATAAGATAGTTAGTCTTTGCCGCATTAGGCTATATATTCGCGTCGGCTTGGAATAGCACTTCTTCGAACCGTATAAGATAGGCCGGCATAGATTTAGTCCGCTTTTAACGGAGCGAACTAAGCTTAAGAGCCGTAGTTTTAGCTATATTTAGTTCTCCGTAAGAGAGTTAAAGCTTTATAATTATATCGGCGGGGGCGTTTATAGCAACGCAGGCAAAGGGTAGCAGCTGCCGTTAGATTTTTGGTAATAGGCTCGCGTAGAGATAGTTAAATTAGGCGCGGAGGTTACTAATAGCGGCGCCGTCGGTGCGGAGCTTCGCTTCTACGCAAAGAATCTATAGTTTAAGGTCGTTAGTAAAACCGTTAAATTTCGTAAGGTGCGGAAGAATAGCTTTTCGCGCGGGTTCGCGCTACTATTAGAGCAATCCCTTAATTGCCTATGCGAATTAACGGTCGCGTTCTTCTTAGTTCTACAACTAGGGGAGGTTCTAGGATTAAGTAGATATATCGGCTTGCGGGCGCGGGCGGTTTAATTACTCTTAAATTAAACGTCGGAGAAACTTTATTATAGTACTTCTAGAAGCGGAAGAGGCTAGAGGTAAGTTAGAAGGGTAGTATTATTATATAACGGGGTTATTCTAAGTAGGCATAGAGGAGGTCCTTAAAAGAGGTAGAATAATACTACGAGAGGAGAAAGAAAGAGAAGTATAGGCGCAGCCTCTAAGGCTATAGAGCTACCTAAATACAGGTTATCTAGTTACGTGCACTAGATTATACAATAGGGGTTAAAGACCCTTATAGTTAATACCTTCTACTACGCTTTTAACTATTGCTTCCGTTCCTTCTATAGATTCTACCGTAGAAACCCCGGTTATAGTACCTTTTTCGGCTATTATACCGGATTCTATACTAATAAGTATAGAGGAACTTTCTCTTTAGCACTAACGACTTAGACATCCGAATAATAAAGCGCTTTCGAAAGCTCTCGGAATACTATAGTCGGTAACCTTCGATAAGATAATCTCCTATAAGTCCTATAAACTTACGTAGGCTAAACGAATTATCAACCGCAAGCCGCCGCTTTCTAAGGCGACGTTTTTCTTTTCTAAGGTGTTTTACTATAGGAATAGGAGATATCCGCATTGTTAAGGTAGTTGCGCATACGTAATCCGTAGGATTACGTATACGCAATAAGGCTATATCTCTACGAGGACTTCCCCTCTTCCTTAGCTAGATTATAGATTTAACAATAATAATAACTTAATAGATCCATCCGGCTAGTCACTATTATTAGAGCCTTACTAACACTAATTAGTAAAGGCTTCTCCGCTAGTTTTACCTGCTAAGAGATTCCTTTACAGACAGTTAGGAAGAAGAGGCGAGATCTATAACCCTCGACGGTGCAAAACGCCCTCGCGTACACTTAGAGAGGATTATCTCGTGCTAAGAGCAAGGCATCTCTACTAGTCTTACCTAGCGAGAGATTCCTTTAGCTTCTAATTAGGCCGGTCACTTCTATTTAATAGGTAAGCTAATATTAATTAGAAGTGCGTTAGCAACGTATTCCTACGATAACCTCGATTCCTTTAATAGCTAGTTCGAGCAACTAGTGCCGCTGCCGCCGCCGCGGCATATAACCCTATTAACCGCCGAAGAGCTCTTCTAAGCGCTCCCTTAAGAAAAGCTCTTCTAACGGCACCTTAGACAACCACGAGCCCGACCGTCGGACCACTCGTTACTATAAAGCCCGCCGCCTGCTTCGATAAGCATCGCGAAGACCCTCGCGATCCTACGAGAATACAGTCCGCTTGCTGCTATAAGCACGCCGTAAACACAAAGTCGCTAGTTGCTTTAACGACTAGATTAATCACTAATCCCGCCTGCTGCTTTAAGCCCGCCCGCTGCTTTAAGCCCGCCTGCTGCTTTAAGCCCGCCTGCTGCTTTAAAGCCCGCACGCTGCTTTTCGCCTTCTGTTCCAATTTGGAAAGAGCTTTAGAAAGCGCAATACGGCATCGTTAGGGACTTTAACGCCGCAGCCCGCAGCCCTTAGCCACTCGTTGTATCACTAGCCCTTTTCCTTCCTAACGCTCGTTACCTTAAATTCGCCTTTTACCTCGAATTCACCTACGCTCTTTACCTTGTTTTTCGCCCTGCTTTCTGCATCCTTAGCAACGCTTGGCAACGCCCTTAGCAACGCCTTTTGCAGCCTTAGCAGCCTACATTCGTTGCGTTACTTTTCACCCTTGGCTTAGCAGCCTCGCTACGCCCTTAGCAGCCTTACCCTGCGCCCTTAGCAGCCGCCCCGAGACGCTCTAACCGCCCCGACGCTCCTTGCACTATACGGCCCGAACGGCACTATACGGCTAAAACGGCCCTCTTTCCCTTTATTCGTTGCGTATCTCTATTTAGTAGGAAAACCGGGTTGTTATCTTATTCTTATTGTTATCTTAAAAGAACTACTAGTATAGGAATAGGGGATATCCGCATTGTTAAGGTGGTTGCGCACACGTGATCCGTAGGATTACGTGCACGCAATAAGGCTATATCTCTACGAGGCCTTCCTCTCTTCCTTAGCTAAATTAAAGATTTAATAACAATAATAACTTAATAGATCCATCCGGCTAGTCACCGTTATTAGAGCCTTACTAATATTTACGATATTTTTTCTATATATAAGAGTTATAATAATAAGAATTTTAGTTAGTTAAACAAATAAAGGGGGTTGCAAACTGGTTGGAATTAGTCTATAATATCTATTAACTAAGGGGCGACGAATAGCCCCTTTATATAGGCTATAAACGCGTATATTAATAGGGCCTAAAGCCGGACCTTTGCGAGCCCTTGCTTGCGACGTCGGGGCTATGCCTATAAGGGCGATTAAGTTAATAACTTAATTATCGCAAAGGCGGCCGAGTTAGTAACGCTATTACCGGGGTCCCTAATATATACGATATATCGTATAGTTAATAGCGCATCCGTTTAGGCGTTGCCTATACGTAATCTATTTAATTACGTAGATTGCAATCGTGCCTAAAGAACGGATATCCCTTATTCCTATACTAGCAACTTTTCTTTATAGTTGCTATATAGTAAGCCTATAATCTAAATAAAGGGAGATATAAAAAACGATATATTAGGTAGAAGGCCTAATAAATATATTTAATAAATATAAATAAAAAGGGGGTAGAATAAAAGGAGCACCGTTAGTCTCTATAGGCGAAGGACGAAGGCTTCTATCCTAATCAAGAGGCTGTTTGTATTAATAAGGCGTTTAAGGGCCTTATTTAGCGATGCCTTCGTTATAGCGTCGGCGGGGTTGTCTTCCCTATAGATCTACCTAATCTCCTTAATCTCCCGTCGCTTATACGACTAACGCAACGCTATAATATCGATTATTAGGCGTTTCTCCTTCGTAGTGCCGAGCTTAATAAGGCATTCGTAGAGGGAGTATAAGTTAGTGTATATAATAAGAGGGATTAGTAGGAGCTAAAGCCGTTCCGTAACTATATAGAGGGTCGTAATAAGGGAGATGCTAAGGTCTACGCCGTTAACTATGCCGTAGATCTCGCTCGTAAAAACGCTGCGGGTCACTCGCTTATACTTCGTCGAGCTCTAATAGATAATATTGCTATTAACCCGGAAGTGCGTATCCGTACGCTCGGTCTTATTAACGAGCGTGATAATAAAGCCTAACTAAGACGAAAGGTCTCGGTTGTTTGCGAATAAGCCATCCGTAAACACTACGAGCTTAGCGGTCTTAAGATTAATTAGTCGATACGTAAGTCTACGTTATTAATAGTTAATCTACTACTAAAGGCACTTATTAAGGATATTATAATCCTTCTCTTTAAGGGCTTAGACCTAGGCTGCTACGGAGATATCGAATAAGGCCTTAGGCTAATAGATAGAGGCGACGTACGTAGCACAAGCGCGTTGCTTAAGGTACTGCTAGGCTTTATCACAAGCCCGTAAGTCGACTACCTTAATCCTTAAGGCCTATCCCTTCTGCTATAGGAGTAGAACGTCGTCTTACAGCGTTAGTTTTGCTCTATTAAAGTCTATAGCATTCCTTAGGGTTATCTAAGCCTTCGACTTAGCGCGAAATTAAGCTATCTTAAGCTCTTTTTCTTCTTAGGCCGAAAAGGTGTCTAAACCGAGCATTAGGGTGTTATCGGTCTATATTCCGACGAGGCTAAAGTCGTCGGGACCTTAATTCGTGATTAAAAGGCACGAGTTATAGGTAGAGGGAGCTATATTAAGGCTCTTAATATAGTGCTTATAGTAGGTTTTCTACTAATATATACCGGCTTCTATAAGCCTATATAACGGTCTAATAACTCTTATAATAGTGCCCTTTAGGTACTTGCCCTAGAGCTCTATCGGAAGAGCCGCTAACACTATACGATTAAGCTCTATTTAAGCTTAAGGATAGGCTTATATAATATCGCGTAGAGATAAGGTTATGCCTCGGCGAAGTAAGGCGGGGGCAAGGGCTAGGATTAAGCGCTAGCTAACACGTTAAATAGTAGGGGAATAGGTTAAAAGCGAGCTTTTCTCTATATCGCTATAGCCTTAGATTACTAGATAGGACTTTTCGTAGGGTTTAACGTTACGACCCTTTACTTCCCGGACTATTCGTAATCGAAATAGATAGTATTGCTTATAAATAGATTCGTCGTACTATTTAAAGCTAAACACTCCGCGGGCTATAAGATCGTTAATCTCTCGTTAGTCGGATTCTTTAAAAAGGGCGCTAGGTATAGTAATAACGCCGTTATTACGTAGCTTAGTCGAAAGCCGTAGTATATCCTCTTCCTTCTTAACTAGGAATTAATTATAGAAGGTTACGGTCTTTAGCTTATTCCTTAAGCCTAGGGGACGTCCGCGTTTACGGGGCTACGGCGGAGCCGGCAGTGCCTATACCGTAGAGGGGGAAGGGTCTAGCTCGGGAATTTCGTCCGGAGTAGAGGAATCGACCTCGGAGAGGGTGTTTATATTATCGAGGGCAGGGGGATCCGGGGTATCGTCCTTACTATAGTAGTACGGCTGCATAAAGGTAGAATAAAAGACTATAGGGCTGTTAATAGTCTCGATAGTAATATAGTAGCCGTTAATAAAGGCAATCTTATATAGACCCTACTATCCTCGCTTTTCTCTCTAAACATAGACTTTACTCTATAGCGGTAGTAATAGAGTGTTAAGGGTTAAAGGGCCGTTTCGAGCTTATAGGCTATCCCTAACTTATCGCGCGGCGGAGAGCTGCCGTAAGGCTTTTATAGCCTTTTAGATAGTCGCGGCTCTCTATACCGTAATTGCTAAAGGAGGGGAGTCCTAAGTTATCCGTAGGTACGCTTTAAAGACGAGGAGCGTAGGGACGAGGCCGTTTAGTCCTACTATATTATTTACGGCTTTAATAGCTATTTATAGGACGGATTTAAGGGCCGTTATCCTACCGATCTTAGCATATATTATTTTAAACGCACGATAGAGCGGGCTATAATACTTTTTAACTTTACCTATAGACTAATATGCCTTAACGGGGATTTAGGTATATATAATACCTATAATACGAGCCTTATTAAGAAACTTAGTTAAGGCAAAGTTAGTACTTGCGTTATGCCGGATAAAGTTAGGGGGGCCGAGGTATATATCGATCTATAGCGCTTTAAGTATCTCCTACATGTCTTTAGCTAATATAGACGGAAGGGATCGCGCTCCTTAGAAAGAGGTCGCTATATCGACCGCGTATAGTATTAAGCGGGTGCTACTGCCGACCTTTAGGTATATTATATCGACGATAACCTTAAAATTAAATTCTTAGTTATCCTTTAATATAAACCTAAACCTCCGGGGCGCCGGCGTATAGAGCTAATAGTAATAGCAGAATTTTAAGATATCCTTAAGTATTTCTACTAAGATATCGTTATATCTTGCTTATTTTAATAGGTAGTAAAGTCTATTAACGGCCGGGTAGCTAAATCGGCGGTAGAGCGTTTATATCTTAGCTTTAGTTAAGAAGGCGACTGCGTTCTCTTCCTTACTAAAGAAGAACTATAGATATCCCTATTTGCGAATAATAGGGACGCTAATACCTAGACCGATAATTATATCGGTAGTATTATTAAAGTATACGCCTAATCGATCTATATTAGCTAAGTAGAGGAGGAAGGGGGTCGTCGTTCCTAGTACGTAGAACGTAATACGGCTAATAGAGGTCTTAAGGGCAATAGAGCCGAGGGAACGTACGTCCTCGCCGCCGCCGAATTTAATATAGGCTTAGCCGGCGGTAGACTTATTAAGTATAATAGACGGGTCTTCTCGTTATAGGGCGAGATACTAGTCTTAACCTGCCGTAGAGACTATAGCTGCTCCGGTATCTACGAGGATGCTATAAAAACGGTCCTTTAAGTAATAGTCGAAGACGAATTACGTAGCCGGAACGCTTAACTAGTCTATCCCTTATACGTCTTCGCCCGTAATTAAATAGTTAAAAGACTGCTAATAGAGGATTTACGAGGCTTGCTATTTAGTTAATTCTTCGTCGTTATTAGCCTTATCGTTACGCTACTCGATAGCGGCCTATAGAGTCTTATTACCTTTATATTCGGTGAGATAGGCCTCGAATCCTATGCTAGGGTTGCCGGTTAGTAGGCATTAAGCGTAGTATTAAGCCTTAGACTTAGCTCGTTCCTATATAGTATGCTTTATTAACTAGCATCCTTCCTTCTAATAAACGAAGTACTTCCTTAACTATTAGCGGTTGCTAAAGCTACTACCGCCGCTACGAGGGCTATAGTAGCTTTATCCGCTACTCCCGCTAAACCTACGGCCGTTGCCGCGGTTATTAGTATATCTTCGGTCGGTATAAAATACGCCTAATAAATTATATTTATTATTTATATTTATTACCTCGTTATAATATAATACAAACGTGCTAAACGTGCCGTTCTCGGCTTATATCGATAGATAGGTCTTTAGGGAGGAACGCAGCGCGGAGAATAGCTTTTCTATAGTCTTAAGGGGGTTATATAGCGTATAGCTAAATTCCGGGACGTTTCGGCACGCGTTAAGCAATATAGTGCGAAAGGGGAGGTCTCTAGCGAACTTAAATCCTAGGGCGCGTTAACATCGTTATAGCTTATTAAAAAGGGTCTATAGGACTTCTTATTAAGTCTTATTTAGATGCTTAACTCATAGCTTTTTAAAAGTTATAGTGCTTTAATCTACCTAATAGTGCTAATAGTTTACTTTAGTATTAAAGTAAGCCTTTAGTAGGTCGTAGGCTTACCTAAATATGCTATCTTACTCTATATGCTAGATATAGTAGTCTTAGGCTCGGCCGGTAAGGATCCGGGGAAAGAAGGCATAGAAATAGCCGGGCTAGGCCTTAACTATATAACAAACGTCCGTAAAGATATAGACTTTATTATTAAGAATATTATAAGGCTCCCCTATATAATTCTTACTTTTATCCTATAACTTAATAAACTTTTATAGGAGGTCTATATCTATCTCCTCGTTCGGAACGTTATAAGGGGGGACTATCGTATAGGCTGCCTTTGCCGTTAAGTTAATCGGAGGGGTCTTAGAGCACTAGTATAAAGTCGGGTAAAGTATTATTAGCGTTTCTAATATGTCTTAAAACGGAAGGGCCTAAGGGTTTAAGAACGTGCCGGGCATTTAATCTCGTAGGTATAAGCCGGGATCGACGGAGGTAGCATATGTTAAGGTTATTAAAGCAAAAGAGGGTTCTAGCGCGAATGTAACTGCCGGGGCGGTCGGAGGTATAAAGGGGATAGCCGCGGGCGTAGATAGTGCCGTCGTAAAGGTTGCTATAAGAGCCGGGGTTAGGGCAGTAAGAGGCGCCGTTAGGGCTATGCTTAATACGACTAGAGAAGGAGGGTTAGTTACGGCAGCCGGGGCTACAACGGATGTATTCCTTACGAACTCTCGGGTTCGCTTATCGTAGAACTTTAACTATTTTAAGGGTAGTTCGTCCTTAGGCTAAATTAGGGGAGTCTGCTAGCGCTAAAGCATTAAAAATAATGCCGTAAAGCTAAGGTTTATAGCGTTAGTCTAGATCCTACGGGACTATAAGAAGGATTTAAGGGCCTTCTTAAAATACCTGTCTCCCCGGTTCTATATAGCCTCTATCCACCCGTTAAAGTAGTCCTAGAAGTCTAAGAATAACTTATATCTATAGATAGTTATACTAGCATTAATAATAATAAACCGGGCTACGTAAGTTATAATAGCCTTCTTATTTATATTATTATAGGTAACGTCTATCTCTTAGAATATAATGTTAGTTTTATTTTAAAACGACCCGAAGATGCTAATGCCGCTTAGCTAACCGGGAAGGGGGTTATCGGTAGTCTTAGTTGCTTTTAGTATAGGACCGGGAGCGTTAGGGTTATCGGTAGGGTTCGATATAGTATAATTAAATAGATTATACTATTGTTATTAAAAAGGGGTCGCGAGGGTCGTTACGAAGGTTGTCTTACGTTATAAACGCACTATTGCTTAACGTAACTCTTCTTCTTCTTAAAGCGAGACGGGATTAAGTAAGAGCTAGGAAAGAACTTATCGGCGGTTACCGAGAGCTAGCTGTGTTGTAATAGCTTCGTCGGCTCTAACTCGCGTAGGTTCTTTATTCTTAGCATAAAGGATCGTCTCTAGGTATAGGCAATAGAATCCACGGGGGATAAAGATCCGTGCACTTTCGACGATTAGGCTCTACCTCTTTTACCTTACTAATCTGTGATTAATTGTTTAATTACTAATTAGTGTTAGTTAGTTAAATAAATAAAGGGGGTTGTAAACTAGTTGGAATTAGTCTATAATGTCTATTAACTAAGGGGCGACGAATAGCCCCTTTATATAGGCTATAAACGCGTATATTAATAAGGCCCGAAGCCGGACCTTTGCGAGCCCTTGCTTACGACGTCGGGGCTATGCCTATGTTAATATCACCGTCTTCCCTATTTGCTTTCTACCGGGAAATCCCCGGTTCTTCCTTAGATTCCGCTATAGAATTCCACGGGCTTCTACGGGCATTACCCCGCACTTCTACGGGCGTATTTACCTACTTTTCTTCGGTTATATTTCACTGTGATTTTACGGTGATTACACGGTTATTTATACGGACTTTACCTATGAAATCTCTTCCCTTCTATAGTCTTCTACCGTGGAATTCTAATTCTCTTCTATAGCTTCTACCGTAGAATTTACCGTAGAATTCATTAGTCTTCTACTAGGCTGCTTATTTATTTGCTAACTATATAACTTATTTATCGTACGGCACGATCTATTGCTTTTCTTACCGATCCTTCCGTCCGATTATTTACGTCACCTGTTTTTCCTTAGGTCTTCGCGGCTGATTTCGTCCGAGGATTTTTCCTATATATAGAGACTAGTTAGCCTCCCTACTAGACAAGAAAAGAGCTATTATTCTTAGTGATTTACACCTTACAGTTTCTAATCCTTCTTTATAGGCTGTTTTAGCCTTAAAGCCTCTCTTCTACTTAATTGCTATTATACTAATGTCGAGGACCCGACTGCCTAGCGTTCGATAGCCTATAAGGGCGATTAAGTTAATAACTTAATTATCGTAAGGGCGGCCGAGTTAGTAACGCTATTACCGGGGTCCCTAATATATACGATGCATCGTATAGTTAATAGCGCATCCGTTTAGGCGTTGCCTATACGTAATCTATTTAATTACGTAGATTGCAATCGTGCCTAACGAACGGATATCCCTTATTCTTATAAAGAACGTTGTATTTCTTATTAAGGATAACTATACGAAGCTTGTTTTTCTATATACGCTTTTAGACGCCTTTATAAACGAGCTGATTTTATGCTTTAAGAGCTTAGGTATAAGGGAACGAGCTTAAGGGGGGTATATAATTATTATTAATCTACGAAGGGACATAGCTATAGACTAGATTTAAATGTCTATATATACGATGTAGAGGTTACGTAGGATAATATATAATATAACTTAATACTATAATAGTATATCCCCCTTAAATCGGCGTTCGACTTAAACGCCTAAAAGGGTCGATAGGCTAATAAACATAAAGGAAATCTATATTAATCGGTCCTAAAAGCGGGCCTAATATAGAACGAGAGAGGAATAGAAAGAAACAAAGGGTAAAACTAGGAAACTAACGCGTGCTATCGTAACGTAAATTATATTAATAAATTATACTTATTATTATTCGGGCGAAGGGGAAGATATAAGGAAGGCTGTATAAAAAGCCGGTTTAAGCTTAGTCGGGTTAAAGGCGTAAAAAGCCTTAAGGTCGTCTTAGCAGCCGTTAAGGCAAGAGGAGTCCTCTTACGTAAGGGGGCTATAACGCTATTAAACGTAATACTTAATCTTCCCGGAGGCGTATTAGCGTTACGTAAGGATAAAAGAAAACTCTTACTTAAGGTATATATTATCGCCGTCGTCGTCGCCGGGGGAAAGGAGAACGCCGTTATTAGCGGGCCGGACGTTAAGCTCCGACTAGCCGGGCAAAGGGGGCTTTTAGGTCTTAGTAAAGAAGGAGTAATAAAAAATAGGGTAAAGGCGGCTGCCCTTAAGGAGGCGAAGAAGGCACGCCGTCTTATATACCTTAAGGACTTTATATAGGCCCTCCCGCTTATAGTCGAGCTTCTTTATAAGGCGGAGGGTCTAGATCTAGCGGGTGCTAAGGAATACTATATCGCCGGGCTAATACGTTAGGGCGGGAGTCCGCCGGGCGTTTATATAGTAAGCTTAAGTAGCTTAAGCATCCTCGATTATATCGCGGAGGAAGTTAGAGATACGCTAGAGACGGGAAGTAAACGCGTTACCGTAAAGGTATTCCTTCCGCTGCTAGGGGGTTATACTAGGTAAAGGGGGACTAAAGGGCTTAGTGCTAAGCTTTAGGTAAAAGCTATAGTTAGCGAAAAAAGGGGAAAGGCCGGTAGATTTAAAGACTTAATTATTAATAGTAAACTTAGCGAGGGGGAGGAGGTCGACCTAATCGTCCTAAAGGTAGGTAGTATAATAACGAAGGTAAACCTCTATCTAAGCGTTCGCGATCTTAGTCTAACCGTCGGTCTAAGGGTAGTAAGTAGAGCTAAGGTAAAAACGGTAACTAAAGCGACGACTAAGCTACTACTAGAAAGCCGAAATAAACTAAGTGCTATAGTCGCTAATAATAAAGGCTAAGGTGCCGTAGAAGGACTAAACGTAGGAAATAAACGTATTAATAACGTCTTTAACGGTTATTAAAGGTATTAGGACGTAGTAGCGTATCTTCGTAAGGCGGTCGACGATAATAAGGATATTAGAAAACTTAACGCCGTTGCGACGGTAGATAGGGAGGTCGGTAATAAAATCGACGGATATATCGGTCTATAGGGCGAAGGGAATACTTAAGGGCTAGAGTAGGCCCTAAGGGGAGGAACGAGGGGATTTAACGCGTAGGTATATATAATAGTTCTATATAAAGCTAGAAATAGACTTATATATGCTAGGCTAGATATAGGACCGGCGGTAGAGGCTAGCGGTCTTTATACGTTTAGGGTAGCCGGTAAAAGAGGAGGTATAAGCGCGGACGAGGATCTAAAGAATTAAGGCGTCGTTAAAGGGAACGAAAAGCCGGCCTTAGAAATAAAACCGGCCTTAGACCTTAAAGAGAGCGGTCTTAGGGATTAAGCAGAGGGGGGCGCGAAGGGGGTAAGGCTAGTAGGGCTAAGGGGACTAAAGAGCTACGCGAATAGCGGAGATAAGCGGGGAGGAGGAATAAGCCCGGTCGATAAGGTTATCGATCGGCTTAAAGTCGTTAAAGGCGTAAAGGTTAAGGCAGTCGGAATTATATTTATAGATTATATTTATAAATAAATCGGACTCTTTAACGGTATTAGGGGCGGTAATAATATTAGGGTAGAGGGAGGCATTAACCTTAGACTTAGGGAGGATAACCTAATATCGGTGGTTAATCCTTTCGTCGGCTCGGTCGGTAAGGGAGAGAGGGCAAGAGCTAAGCAAGCGGCTAAGGGCGTTAGGGAGAATAGCTTAAGAGCCGGGCTAAAAGACGATCTTAAAATTAAAACGACTAAGGAATTCGGCCTAGCGGGCCTATCGCTAGTTAAAAAGCTTTATAGTTAAAAATACTAAAGGTTCTTATAGTCTAAGGCTATCTTAAACTTAGGCAGGCCTTTAAGCTTAGGGCGCTACTCTTTAAGAGATTTTATAATCGCGAGGAGCTTTTTATCGTAGATCTCGTAATTATACTCTTAAGTAGAGTATTTCGACGAGAAGAAAGCAACCGGATAATAACGACTATCGTCGAGGAGCTATATTAGCATACCTTTAGCGGCTTAGTTAAAAACATTTATCTAAACTATAGTCTTACGATAAGAGTCGAAGTATATAAAGACTAAGGCGGTAGTAAAGGCGTGCTTAAAGGCTTCGAAGGCGTAAGCGTAGGCGGGAGACTAAATCTAAGGGGCAGAGTTCTTAGTAAGGGCGTTAAAAGGGTTTATAAGCCTAGAAAAGCCGTAAATAAAACGCCGATAAAAATTAGCGAATCCTAAGAAGCGCTAGAGGTCTTTAATAAAAGAGGGGGTAGGCTAGTTTAAGACCGCATAAACCTTATTAAAGTCTATGCGAATGCCTTAATCTAAGATAATTAAGCCGAGGTACTTAGTCTTAGTAACGTAGAAGTTATACTTATCTACGTTAAGCTAAAGGCCGGCGGCATTAAGGCGCTTAAAAACCGTATTAACGTAGGCCTAATACTCCTCCTACGTCTTTAAGAAGATTAAGACGTCGTTTAGATAGGTAAAGTAAAACTTATTAAAGATACCGTAAAAGGCCGTATTAATAAAACTCTAGAAGTAAGATAAACCGGCGGTAAGGCTAAAGGGAGTAATATAATACTTAAAAAGCCCGTACTATATAGTAAACGTAGTCTTTTACTTATATCCCTTAGCAATACGAAGGCGATTAAACGCTATAATAACGTTGATCTTAGTAAAGAACTTCGCCTTCCGGATATAGGCGAGAGTATTATAGATAAAAGGTAGGGGAAAACGGTTCTTAATTATAGCCTTATTTAGGCCGCGATAGTTAACGCAAAAACGAACGCCCTTATTTAGTTTATAGGCAAGTATAATAAAGGCAGTAGCGGGGGAGGTAGAGCGGCGGATAAAGCCCTTCCCGAGCTACTTATTAACGTACGTATAGACGATCCGGTTCTCGGCTTCGCTAAAAGGGCGGGGGCGGGTAAAAGGAGGCTATATTCCCTCCTTAAGGTTAATTTAAGTATTAACGGTATAGTAAAGGGCGAGCTTATCGGCCTCGCTCTTAAGCTATATATAGATTATATAGTAAAGCTCCTTAAGGACCTTAGCCTAAAGCTCGTTAAGTGTATAAATGACTTTCTCTTACTTCTTAAAGAACTTAGCGATATTATTAGGGGAGATTTTATTAAGGTAGATCTTATTAAGGTAGTTATCGATAAAGTTGTAAAAGCGGGGGTTTAAGTAAGCTTTTACGTCTTTAGCGTTTATATATCTAATTAAAACGGCCTAATAAAGGTCCTTAGGGATATCTTAGTCGATAGGTAGTAAAGGCTCGGTAGGCAAAGGCTCGGCGGTAAGGGCCTTAATCGAGGTCTAAGAGGTCTAGACTTTAGGCTACTAGTAGAATATTACTATCGCGTCGACGTTAAGCATTTAGACGTTAAACGCTAAGTCGTGAAAGGACGAGAAGCAGAAGGGCTAAGGTCTAATAACCTTATAACTCGGCCGTAATATAGGATAGCGGTAGCCGGCGGTCTTATAGACGGGATAAAGGCGGGGAGGTCGAATATAGCGGCGAGGGTAAAGGGTAGCTAAGGAGTTAAAGTCGTAGCTAGAGTCGGAGTCGGCGTCGTTAACCTAACGGGAGGAGTCTAGATAAGCGGGTTTACCCGCGTTAAGGGTATCTTTAAAAAACGCTAAGAGAGAAGGGCTAGGAGATAGGGGAATAAACTTAAGAACGTCGCTAAAGCAGACGGACCGGAAAAAGGCCGAAGGATAGGCTAAGGCCGTACGGGCGGGAATAAGGATTATAGCGGTAGGAATAAGGATTATAGTAGTAAGGGGTTCGCCCTCGTCGTTAGAGTCTCCGATAGAAAGGGCGGTAAGGGGTTCGCCCTCGTCGTTAGAGTCTTCGATAGAAGGAGTAGGGGGAAAACAAATTATATTTATTAATTATATTCCCTCTAAAATAAGGGCGGGGGAGCTAGGACAAGGCGGGTAGGGCGGGTAAAGGTAGCCGAAAGGCCTAGGATAAGATAAGGCTAGTAGTCTAAAAGGCAGGAGGCTAGACAAAAAGGGGACTAGAAGGAAAGGGAGTTACCGCGCTAGCTAATAATAAGGTCGTGCTAGCGTAGCTAAAGGAGGCTAAGGATAACCTTATAGCTAAGCTTCGTAAGAAAGAAGCAGATAGACTTAGTATAGGCGCTAATCCGGGAGACCGAAAAAGCGCAATAAGTAATAGAGCCGGACTTATAGTCGCTACTATCGGCGAGAGAAAGCCGGCGTAGGAACTAAAGCTAGCGGATAGGAAGGGTAAGGCGGTACGCGGTCTAAGCGTATATAAAAGCGTATCTAGAATAGCCGGAGTCGACTAAAGCACTTATAACGATATCGGCGGATATAAGAGATAAAGGCATAAGTAAAGCACGCGGTTATATTCCTACGGGGAGGCAAAAATCCTCCTTAGTATCGAACAAAGCTATAAACTTAAACACTAAGAGCTCTATCGCGCGATAAGGCGAGGGAGCTACGTATTTCCTAAGGACGGGGAAGAGGCAGGGAGGTCGTCTACCTCGCCCTCGATAAAGCCTTACTTAATAGCGTGAACCTAATAGCGGGGGGGGGGCTTAAGCAAGCGCGGGGTAAACGTACCGCTACTACGGCTATAGCCGTAGCTAAAGCCGGAGCCGGCGCTAGGACTAACGCTAGGGTTAGCGCCGGGATTAGCACCGATACCCTTATTAAGGCAGGTCTAGGTAGTATAGGTAGCGGTAGCCGGCTAAGCGTAGTAAAGGCAAAGACGGTTCTTAAACCGCCGTTGCTTTTTAGCGTTCTTAAGCTAGGCCTAGAATATATCGAGCTATATTAGGTTACCGGTAGGGGGCGCGGGTAGGGCGGGCGAGGTAGGGCTAGTGCGAGCGGGGTTATAAAGCGGCTAGAGCTAAAAACGGGCCTTAATACGCTGCTAGTTATCCTAAAGCGTAGAATATATCTTAGCTTAAGCCGTTAAGTTATTATAGGCCGGGCATTCGACCTATAGAGCGGCGGCGTTAGTAAGTTCGATAGAGACCTTTAAATAAAGGTAGGCGACGTAAGCGGTGCTATTAAACGATAAGTCGGCTTAAAGCTAGGTAAACTTCGAATAGAAGTCTAGCTAAAAGATATTCTTTATTAATAAGGCGTTAAAGTCGGCCTCCGATTAAGCGTAGGTAAAATTAGTACTAAAGACTAGGCTAAGGTCGTCGGTAAGGGCTTTAATAGTAGTATACTACTAATTAGCGAAGGACTTATTGCTAAGGACGTCCTAAGGAACGCTAGCGATAATAGAGGCGGCCCGGCTAGTAAGCCGGCTAGCCGCGTAAAGAATACAGTCCTACTCTATAGGGTATAAGGCGGCGTCCTAACGGAGCTTAATAGTAAGGCCGTCGCGCTAAGTCCGGAAAGCCTCCTAACGTTGCTTTTAAGTGCCGGAGTTACCGGCGAACCTCTTAAGGTCGGCGATATAGGAATAGGTAAGGGTAAAGGCGGGGGCGGGGGTAAGAGCCTAGTCTTAAGCCGCGTCGCGTTCGGTTAAGATAAGGAGAGAGGATATAGCGCGGTTAAGCTAACGCTAAAGATCGGTAGCGTGCTTTTAAGCAACGGCTATGTACTCTTAAGCGACGAGCACTCCTATATCTAACTTAACGTAAGCATTATTAAGGCAAGCAAGGGCCTTAATCTAAAGGGCGCGGAAGTCGGGAGTAGCGTTAGCCTAAATATAGGCGAACGTGCCGAATATAGGCCGTTAGGCTTAAAGAAGGGCGGCGAGGCGGGGGTAGTAAGAAACGTACTTAGTCTAAGGCTTTAGGTCGGTAGAAGCCGGCGGGGTAACGGCTAGGATAGCGGACGGAGGATCGGCCTCTATATAGTTAGTTATTATAGATTATAAGGCAAAGGGTAAGGAGGGAAATCTATGTAATTCGCGTTAAGACGGCGTATTATTAGATCTAAGGATTAAGGGATTATATATAGGATTACGTACGGGATTACGGACGGGAAATTCGGCTAAGAGGCCCCTTAAATAAGGTCTTAAGGCTTTCCCTCTTTTAAGTAGAATAAGCATTATTATTAATATACTGCTTTTAGCGGCATTATAGCCGCTATAGCGCCCTTACGGCCGCTATAATATATATCTCTCGCATCCTTATTTAGTAAGCCGTAGATCGAAGATCTAATTATTAAGAGTCTTAGTCTTTTAGCTAAGCTACTAAAAGAAGCTACTATTTAACTATTAGGCCCCTTTTAAACCGCGAGAAAAGCCTAGCTAATTATGCTCGGTAAGAGGACTAGTTTCCTCTCGTATTAAATAAAAGCCCGCGAGAACTACTTCGTGGCATTATATCGAAAGAAAAGCCCGCGAGAACTACCTCGCGGCACCTTATCGAATAAAGCCCGCGAGAACCACCTCGCGGCACCTTATTAAAATAAGCCCGCGAGAACTATCCTCGCGGCACTATATCGAAAGAAAGCCCGTAAGACTCGCGGCACTAATACATCGAAAAAGCCCGTAAGACTCGCGGCACTAATACATCGAAAGAAAGCCCGCACTAAGCGGCACTAATACATTGAAAGAAAAGCCCGCACTAAGCGGCATAAATACATTAAAAGAAAGCCTGTAAGAGACTACCTTACGGCGCTAGAAAGAATAATATCCTACTACTACTAGTAGAGGCGAGAGGGTAATTCCCTCGTTAGCTAGCTAAATACACATCCTGCTACTACTAGCAGAGGCGAGAGGGTAATTCCCTCGTTAGCTAGCTAAATACACATCCTGCTACTACTAGCAGAGGCGAGAGGGTAATTCCCTCGTTAGCTAGCTAAATACACATCCTACTACTACTAGTAGAGGCGAGAGGGTGATTCCCTCGTTAGCTAGCTAAATACACATCCTACTACTACTAGTAGAGGCGAGAGGGTAATTCCCTCGTTAGAGCTAAACATATATCCTGCTTTTAGTAGAGGCGAGAGGGTAATTCCCTCGTTAGCTAGCTAAGCTAAATAAAGCCGTATAAATAAGGAGTAAACCCCTCCGTAGTATTATTCCGCACGATTAGGAGTAAACCCCTCCGCGGTATTAAAAAGTCTATACGATTAGGAGTAAACCCCTCCGTGGTATTATTCCGCACGATTAGGAGTAAACCCCTCCGCGGTATTAAAAAGTCTATACGATTATAAGTTAACCCCTCCGTAGTAAGTCTATATAATTAGGAGTTAACCCCTCCGTATATAAACATAAGCCTATATAACTAAGGAGTAAACCCCTCTATAGCAAAAAGTCTATACGATTAGGAGTAAACCCCTCTATAGCATTAAGCCGTATAAATAAAGAGCAAACCCCTCCTCGGCTAGTCCGTACGATTAGGAGTAAACCCCTCCGCGGTATTAAAAAGTCTATACGATTAAGAGTTAACCCCTCTATAGCCTATAAATAAAACGTTAACCCCTCCGTAGCACTCTTATATAGTCGGGAAATATATCTACCTACTATTTATTTAGTAGTTATCTTATATAGTCGGGAAATATATCTGCCGACTATTTATTTAGTAGTTATCTTATGCAGTCGGGAAATATATCTGCCTACTATTTATTTAGTAGTTATCTTATATAGTCGGGAAATATATCTACCTACTATTTACTTAGTAGTTATCTTATATAGTCGGGAAATATATCTGCCTACTATTTATTTAGTAGTTATCTTATATAGTCGGGAAATATATCTGCCTATTATTTATTTAGCAGAATAAACTCGCGGCGGCGGGAGGAAGAAGACTCTCGTCGTAGCATAAATAATATCGCGGCGGGAGGAAGACTCTCTCGTCGTAGTATAAACATAACGCGGCGGGAGGAAGACTCCCTCGTCGCGTATACTTACATAAGCTAATAGCTCTCGACGAGCAAATAGCTCGCGGCGGCGGAAGAGAGAAGAAGACTCTTTCGTCGTCGTAGCAAATGCCGTTATAAACACTCGCGGCGGCGGGAGGAAAACTCTCTCGTCGCAGCATATATAAATTCGCAAGCGGCGGCGGGAAGAGAAGAAGAAGACTCTCTCGTCGCAGCTAGTTCGCGGCGGCGGGAGGAAGACTCTCTCGTCGTAGCATATATATTTCGCGACGGCGAGAGGAGAAGAGAAAGACTCTCTCGTCGTAGCACGCAGTAGTCGCGGCGGCGGGAAGAGAAGAAGACTCTTTCGTCGTTACGGCAAGCGCTCGCGGCGGCGGGAAGAGAAGAAGAAGACTCTTTCGTCGTCGCAGCAAAAACACGATCGCGGCGACGGGAGGAAGACTCTCTTATCCGTATATTTATCTAACGCACGAGCTAATAGCTTTCGACGAGCTAATAGCTCGCGGCGGCGGAAAGAAAGAAAAGTCCCTTTCCCTCGTATATACTTACTCTTAAGTAAGTAGCTCTCGAGCAAGTAGCTCTTACGGCGAGCGGTAGAATCTCTTATCGTACTTATTCGAGCTAAGTAAGCAGCTCTTACAGCGAGCGGTAGAGTCCCTCGTCGCACTTATTTAAGTAAGCAGCTCTTACGGCGAGCGGTAGAGTCTTTTATCGCAGTAAGACGAAATACTACCCTCGTTATAAAAGCAGCTCCCGCGGTATAATAAAGAAGCAATAATCCCTTAAAATAGCAATACTCGCGGCGTTAGAAAACCCCCTCGTTACGCACACTTAATCGAGTAATAGCTCTTACGGCGAGTGGCAGAGTCCCTCGTCGCAGCGAGCGGTAGAGTCCCTCTCCCTCGTATACACTTACTTACTCGAGCAAATAGCTCTCGCGGCGACGGAAGACTCCCTCGTCCGCACCTATTATAGCATTCGTCCGCACTCGCTTAAGCAGCAACGCATTACTTAATTAACAACTTAAGCAAATAGCTCTCGCGGCTACACAAGCCTCGACTTTATCCACGAGCCTCGGCCATACGAGCCTCGACTCTATCTATAAGCCCTCGGCCATACATAGGCCTCGGCTATACACAAAGCCCTCGGCTAGATATATAGAGCCCTCGGCAATACATAAGCCTCGGCTATATAAGCCCTCGGCAATATAAGCCCTTAAGAACACAAGCCTCGGCTATATAGAGCCTACGGCAATATAAAGCTCTCGGCTATATCTAAAGCGAATAATCGACTAATATAGGAGGAATAAGGCGTGTTATTGCCGCTAAAGGCGCATACGGCAGTGTAAAGGCATAAAATACCGAGTTGCAATTACTACTACAGTCGTAAAGAGGACCCGGAAGAATATGATAATCCGCCCCGATTGATTAAACATTGGTAAAAGACCCCGGATTTAAGCTATTTAAGCTCTTTAGTCTAGCTTCCCTCGTATTGCGATCGAAGCTAAAGGGGTATGTTAGATCCGAGGATTAAGGGATTATATGCAGGATTACGTGCGGGATTACGGACGGGAAATTCGGCTAAGAGGCCACTTAAATAAGGTCTCGAGGCTTCCCCTCTTTTAAGCAGAATAAGCATTATTCTTAATATACTGCTTTTAGCGGCATTACAGCCGCTGCAGCGCCCTTACGGCCGCTATAACACACATCTCTCGCATCCTTATTTAGTAGGCCGTAGATCGAAGATCTAACACGTATCTACACCGGGAAAATTCTAACAATCGAGGAAAACTCGGTCGAAGGGGTCCGGCAAGGAGGCGGACTCGCGTCGCAAAGAGGGGAGATTAGAAAAGAAAGGGGTAAGATAGCGAGATTATTAATTAAGGGCAACGGGATGAAAATAGTGGATTAAACTATAAGGGAACGAGCTTAAGGGGGGTATATAATTATTGTTAATCCACGAAGGGATATAGCTATAGACTAGATCTAAATGTCTATATATATAATATAAAGGTCACGTGGGATGATATATAACATGACCTAATACCGTGATACTAGGTCGGTATATTTCCCGATAGTTCTTACTTTCTATCGGTATAATCTATTAGGATAACGACTAAGCCCTTCGACGGGATTTTTAAGACTTTATTAACTAGTAGGGCATTTATAATAAGCCTACTGCTCCTTATACACCCGCTTAGAACGGCGCTGCCGAACGAGCTAAGGGGGTAGTATCTACGAAAGCTCGATCTATAAGGATTAGAGCAAATTTGCCTAAGCATTTATAAATAGAAACGTAGAAAACTATAGTATATTTATATAATCGGATTCTAGCCTAATAAGTAGCTTTCTCTACGTTATTTCTATCGAAGTGGATTTCCCTAATAAAGATTCTTTACGATTAGTTAAAGGATTACGACCGGAATATACTAGCTTTTCTCCTTCCTTAACTATTACGATTCGATTATCTTCGAGCTTTTAGCTATAAAGCCTACTTACTAACCACTAAGGCCCTAACTAACACATAGAAACGTAATCTTAAGTAACAACCTTATATAGAGGTTAGTTACTTAGTTAGATATAATTCTACTTATTAGTAGGGATCACACATAAGATATCTTATCGCAAAGGGCTGTTATTATTGTCTTAAAATATCTGCTCTAGCTAGGAAGGGGGGGAAAGGGGCCCCCTTTATAAAGCCTATAAAGAGCCTAACCTAGGCCTGCCGGGCTCCTAATAGAGCCCTATTAGGAGCACGTGACCTAGCCGCTAACGCTGTCATCCGAGTTATAATAAGGCTGCTACCGGGGTTATAATAGGGCTAATAACGCTACGGTCGTTAGGGTCATTAGGGACTATAACTTATAACCCTTTTTCCTCGTGGTGTTTATCCTATATTCCTACATTCCTATACTAGCAGTTTTCTCTTTAAAGCTTCTTCTTTTAAAGCTTACAACCGCAACTAATTAATTATACGTATTAGGCCAAAAGGGGCCTAATAAATACAAAGAATGAATATAAAAGAGAATATAAGATTAGCGGAGGTCTAGGCTCGCGAGGCTGCTTATTGTCACGCGGAGCTATAGGCGCTCTGCTAAATCGCTCTGCTAAATCTCGGAATAAAAGGAGTATAGTCGTCAGCCGGGCTTTAGGCGTAACGGTCTTAAAGGGAGTCTATATGCGTTTTGTATAGTAATATCCTTCGTTAAGGTATCGGACGAGTGCGCTCGAGACTCTTTGCAGTAACGGCTTTCTGCTAGGGGGTTAAGGGAAGCGTCTGTTCGGGCGGCTTCGTTAGTGTTCGAGGGAGCTACTTTAAGAGCTGCGTTAAGAGCTGCTCGAGGCTTGCTTTAAGGGCTGCTTCGCTCGATGGTATGGATTTACAGTGACGGCTTTCTGCTAGGGGGTTAAGTAAAGTGTCTGTATAGGCGGCTTCGTTAGTTAGTGTCGAGGGAGCTGCTTCGAGAGCTGCGTTAAGAGCTGCTTCGAGGCTTGCTTTGCTCGACGGGGTGGTTCGCAGTAACGGCTTTCTGCTAGGGGGTTAAGGGAAGCGTCTATTCGGGCGGCTTCGTTAGTGTTCGCATTAGAGGCAGCTATAAGAGCTACTACTGCGAGAATTAATAGGGGAGCCGAATTAGGGAGTCGCAAAGGCCGGCATCGGGGCCTCGAGTCGTTAATTAAATAGTGCGACGGGGTTGTTTATCTGCCGCGTCGGCGGCTGCGGCGATAGTCGGGCTCGTTAGTGTTATCGTAATGACTAAGGTCGCGAGGGTCTTCGCGATAATTATCGTAACGGTCTAAAAAGAATCTCTTAGCAGGTAAAACCAGCGGTGTTTCTTTTTCTTCTCGTCCTTACGGTCCGAAGAGAACTCCTATAGGTAAGACTAGCGGTATTCTTCTTCTTCTCGCGTAAATGCGTTGCTAACGTGCTTCCTATCGACGTTAACTCTTCCTACACTAGGCGAGAACGGGATTAATAGGAAGCTTAAAGGGTCTATTTGCCAGTCGAGCTCGGTTTAAACAGTCTTATTCTTAGCATAGATAATCCTCTCTAGGTGTACGCAATAGAACCCGAGGGTAAAGATACGTAGGAGCCGCGTTCTTACAACAACTGCCCCTTTTACACTTTTAAAGATTAAGATCTATCTCTTCTGCCTTACTGTTCTATGATTAAATCTATTCAATCACTAATTAGTATTAGTAGGGATCACACGTGAGATATCTTATCGCAAAGGGCTATTATTATTGTCTTAAAATATCTGCTCTAGCTAGGAAGGGGGGGAAAGGGGCCCCCTTTATAGAGCCTATAAAGAGCCTAACCTAGGCCTGCTAGGCTCCTAATAGAGCCCTATTAGGAGCACGTGACCCAGCCGCTAACGCTATTATCCGAGTTATAATAAGGCTACTGCCGGGGTTATAACGGGGCTAATAACGCTGCGGTCGTTAGGGTTATTAAGGACTATAACTTATAACCCTTTTTCCTCGTAGTGTTTATCCTATATTCCTATATTCCTATACTACTAATATTTTTCGTGTATAGATCTTATAGAGACGGGAGGTTCGTTGAGTTCGTAATATAATATTTAATAAGACTTAGTTTTTTACTACGTCTAAGGCATTTAAACTACTAATATAGGTGTTATTACCGGCATTTCTACTATATATTGCATAAAAAGAAGAGTAAGATAAAGCAGAATTCTAGTTAACGCTAATAGTGCTTCCTAATAAGTATTTCACTCTAGCAGATATTCTAGCCGAAGGCAATCCTTAGCTCCTTACTCTTAACTAAACCCTAGAACCGCCGGAGGATGTTTTTAAGAATACATAGGATTTCTAACCCGATATTTCTACTCTTTTACTAACTATAACTATAGAACTAGTAGACCGACTTACGGTATAGTTGCCTTAAGCTACTTTTCGGTCTATAGATTACGATAATACTATTCCTATAGATAGTCTATAGATAACGAGGTTTATAGGGGATTTACGCCCTGCTTATTTAAACCGTTTTTTAGGTCGATATCCCGCTTTCGCCTACGTTAGGCATCTACCGGCTAATAGCACCGCTTTTACAGCTGTATTTACTACTTCTCTTAAACCTAAGAAGATATATAAACGGGATTTACCCGCGCTTCTAAGGTTTTAGTCTAATCTCGAGACTTATCCTTATAGACCTAAGTTTAAAGCCGCTAGAAAGGTTAAATAGGACTCCTTAAAATAGCGGAAGACCTTCTTTCCTTCGCCTACCTTAAGAGCGAACGCGCTAGTACGTTCTCTTCTATTTATATAGGCATTCGATTATAAGTTTAATAAGCACGGCTACCTTAAAAAGTTTAAGTCTCGCCTTTATATACGAGGAGACCTTTAGCCGTTTAGCGGAAAGGAGACTTACGCCGCGACGCTTATAGCGCGAAATTTTCGCATTATAATTGCTATTACCGCTAAATTTAGCACTAAAACCCGCTTACTTAACGCGGTTAACGCCTTTACGAATGCCGATCTAGATAAAGAAGTATATATCTACTTCCTAGACGGATTTAAGGTATTTAGTTTTATAATTCGGTTAATAAAGGCTTTATATAGACTTTGCCGTTCGCCGCTTCTTTAGCAATAGGAATTATCTAAGTCTTTTACCGAACTAGGCCTTTAGCAAAGTGCGGAGGATCTTTGCATTTTTATATCTACTATAAGTAGTATTATTACTTTCTTCTTTATAGATAATATTATTATCCTTTTCTATAAAGAGCACTATAGGGCTACTAACGATTTTATCTATCGCTTTAGGCAAAAGTATGTAATTACTAACCGCGGAGAGCTTACTTATTTTCTAAAGATAAGGATTATCTAAGACCGTAAGTAGCGAAAGCTATAGTTATGCTAAGACGTTTACTTAGATAAGATTGCTTCTAAGTTTAGGTTAATCCTTGCTTCTACGGTTCTATAGCCTATTTCGACCTTTTGCCCTTTCCTACTTCCCGAAAAGCTAGAGAAACACTAGGGATATACTACGGATAACTAAATCTATTACTTTTAGTCTTTAGTCGGTTCCTATAATTACGCGACTATTTCTACCTAGCTCGACGCTATAAAATCATCGAATTCTTTAGCGGAGTATATATAGAACCCGTCTACGCTTTATATTAAGCTCGTAGAAAGCTTAGTGACTTACTTATACGAATCGCGTTTCCTTACGATTAAGTTTTCGGATATAGACGAGTAAGAACTCGTTATAGCTTCCGATGCCGCTTACGCTAACGACTTAGACACTTATTATTCTTCTAAGGGCTATTTAATTAGCCTATTTAACGGTCTAATCGCGTAGAGTACTTAAAAACAACCTATAGTTACTACTTTTTCTACTAAAGCCGAACTTTTTATAGTCTCTTCTACTGCGAAAGAGCTAATTTCTATTCTTCGTTTATTTAACGATATTTCCCTATAGCTAGATGTTCCTATTCTTACTATTTAGTATAATAATACCTAGATAATCCGCCTAGTTTCCGCCGAGATTCTAAAGATTTAGACCGCTTTAAAGCACGTTAAAATTCATAACTGCTAGGCCCGATAGGAATTCTTACGCAATACTTTTAATATTAAATATATCCCTTTTAACTAGATAGTTACGGATAGATTAACTAAATTGCTTCTACGATAACGTTTTTAAACGTTCCTTCGCTAGCTTCGACTTACGGATATTTCTTTTAGGATCTAAGAAAAAGTCGATAATAATTCTAACTAGCCGGAAGTTATTCCCTTCTAGCTAGGGGGGTATATTAATATTACCGTCTTTGTTAGTAGGTGATTTACTTAGATTAATCTAAATAAAGGGGGTTGTATTAGTTATAGTTGTGTTTAATCTAGCTAGAGAAGGGGGGATAAGGGGGCCCCTTTATACCCGTCTATAGGGGTCCCTTTATAAAGCCTACTATGCCTTAATAATGCATTGTTAAGGCCTACGCTAGGGCTTATAGCTCTAGTTATAACGATGCCCTTAGTTAATAACGAGGTTATTAACTATATAGGTTACGTAGCGTTATACACCGCGTGGTTATAACCCTTATTGCCCCTTTCCTATGTATAGTCGGCAATATAGTTGCGACTCTATCCCTTAGTTATATAACTATATTCCTATACTAGCAGTCTTTCTTTCTAACTGCTAAGGAACCTTCTTAATCGCAAGGATAACGCGTATTAGACTAAAGGGGTCTAATAAATATAATACATAAGTATAAATAAAAGAGAGTCCTAAATAGGGAACTTAGTGGCGTAAAACGTATGCCTCTATCCGAATAGTTAAGCTATTATTGTCTATAAAGCGTTCGAGGGCTTAGTTCGGTAATGCCTTTATTATAGCATCGGCCGGGTTATTATCGCCGTTAATCTAACGGATCTCTACGATCTCTTATTGCTCGTATAACTATCGAAGAGACATAATATCAATTATTAATCTCTTCTCCTAAGTTATCCCGAGCTTTACGAGACATTCGTAAAGCGAATACGAATCTATATAGATAATTAATTAGATATTCGGTAGCTTAAGCCGGTCGGTAATAATCTTTAGCGTCGTTGCTAAGGCGATCCTAAGGTTAACGCCGTTAACTATACCGTATATCTTAAAAGCTAGCACGCTTTAGGTAACTCTCTTATACTTCGTCGAACTCTAGTAGATAATATTTCTAATGACTTTAAACTAGTTGCTAGACCTTTCGGTCTTATTAACTAGTGTAATAATAAAGCCTAATTGCGATAATAGGTCTTTATTATTAGCAAACGACCTATCCGTAAATACTATTAGCTTCGCCTTTATAAGATCAATTAGTTTATATATTAAACCTTTACTCTAGTAGTCTATTTGCTACTTAAGTCGCTTATTTAAGATTATACAATCTTTATTATCCGGGTTTTACACTTATGCCGTAATAGAGATATCGAATGCGGCTTCCGGTTAGCACACTAAGGCTATATAGGCTCTACGAGCACGTTATTCTAAGTACTATTATATATAATCCGGAGCCTTAATATCGATTCGGTCGATCTAGGCAGCTTATCCCTTCTATTAAAGCAGGAGTATCTTATCCTATTGTAAGCTTACCTTCGCGCCGTTAAAATCCGTAACGGAGCCTTAAGTTATCGTGGTTTTCGGCTTCGCCCTAAATTATGCCTCTCGGAGCTTTTCTTCTTTAGCGGCCGAAAAACTCGTCGTTCTAAGCATAAGGGTATCGTCCGTTTTTATCCTAATAATGCTAAAGTGTTCTAGTCCTATATTAGATATTAGAAGGTAAGAGTCGAAGGTCGATATCGCTATCTTAAGGCCCTCGATATAGTGCTTCTAATATATATTAAACTAATAGACTCCCGATTCTATAATACTATATAAGGGCCTAATAACTCGGATAATTGTATCGGGCGGATACTTCCCTTATAATTCGGCGGGGAGATATATTAAGACCGTTCGAAAGAGCTCTATAATTGCTTAAGGATATGCCTAAGTAATATCTCAAAGGGACAACGTTATCCTATAGCGCATAAGGCTAGGAGCAAGGGCTAAGATTAGTCGTTAGCTAACGCGTTAGATTATCGGGGACTGCGTTAGTAGGGAAGCCTTCTCCTTATTATTATAACCTTAGACTATAAGCCTTAATTTTTCATATAGCTTAGTGTCTCTGCCTTTAACCTCTCGAACTATACGGGAGCTAAAGATACGGTAGCCGCTGTAAATAGCTTTATTATACCGTTCGAAACTAAATACTCCTTGTGCTACGAGGTTATCGATCTCCGTGCTATCTAACGCTTCGAATAGTACTCCCGGGGTCGTAATAGCGCTTTTAGATCGGAGCTTAACGGCTAGCTCATAGGCCTCTTCCTCCTTTTTTATCGTAAAAGCCTCGTCCGCTTCTTCGTCGCTTAAATCGTCGAGATCTATATTATCCTCGTTATTATCTAGGTTATCCTCTACGTTTAGTCCTTCTATAATTAAATGCCTAGCCTTATTCTTCGATCCGGGCGGGCGTCCTCGCTTATAGGGTGCTAGAGGGTCCGGTCGAGCAGGTTCGTCCGGCTGCTCGGACTCTAAGGCCGGGATATTATTAAGCATTTAATTACGATAATACGGTTATACTAATATAGATCTAAAAACCTAAGGTCTATTAACCGTATCGATCGTAATATCGTGCTTGTTAATAGCTACGATTTTAAACGGTCTTTACTATCCTAACTTTTCCCTCTATACGCGGACTTCGCTTTAGAGAGAAAGGGCAAGTGTATTCGCTATATCCGGGCCGTTCCGGCTATATAATATAGCCTATACCTATCTTTTAGCCGTAAGCTGCCTAAGTGCCTTTATTGCTTTTTACACTACGGCTGCTCGTTTAAAGGTCGTTAATAATAGCGGCGAATTAAGAGTTATCCTAGGATATGCCCCGAATATAAGCAACGTAGGTATTAGTCCGTTCGGTCTAGCAGTATTATTAATAGCTTTAACAGCCGTTTAAAGAACTGCCTTAAGGGAGGTAAAGCTGCTTATTTCTACGAAGAGGATATTAAAAGCTCGGCGTAAAAGGGTATAATACCTCTTAACCTTGCCGATAGACTAGTATGCTTTAATAAGAACTTATATATATATAATCCATATAATACGGGCTTCGTTTCGGAATTCTACCGCCGCGAAGTTTATGCCGGCATTATATTTAATAATATTAAGGGGACTAAGGTATATATTAATCTAAAGGGCTTAAAGGGTCTCTTATATATCCTTAGCTAATATAGAAGGAAGGAATCAAGCGCTTTAAAAGGCCGTCGATACGTTAATAATAAATAATACCGGGCGTTATGCTAAATTCGGGACGTCTAAGTATATTAGATTAACGATAATCTTATAATTAAAGTCTTAGTTATCTTTAAGGTTAAACTTAAACCGTTTTAGGGCAGGCGAATATATCTAGCAATAATAATATAGTTCTAAGATATTCTCTAGAGTGCTAAGAGATATATCGCTATAGCCTGCTTGCTTTAATAGGTTATATAGTCTAGCTATAGTAGGATATCTAAATCGACGGTATAGGGTCTTAATTTCCGTTTCTATAAGGAATACGGTCGATTGTTTACTCCTCCTAAGGAAGAACTAAGGGTATCCCTATTTCCTAACCACTAGGATGTTTGCCTTAAGGCCGGTAAGGGTATTCGTCGTATTATAAAAGAACACGCTTAGCCTATCTATATCCGCGAGATATAGTAGGAAAGGGGTCGAAGTTTCTAGCATATAGAATATAATCCTTCTAATTAGAGTAACGAGATTAATTAATCCTAAAGACCTAATAATAGTGCCGGCGCCGAATCTAATTAATTCTTAGCCTACGGTTAATATGTCTAAATAGACGGAAGGGTCTTTTTATTAGAAGGCTATACACTATTCTCGTCCGGCCGTTAAGACCTTCGCCGCTCCTATATCGATTAGGATGCCTTAGAAATAGAGCTTCGAATAGCGGTTATCGATAAGGAACTAGTCGGCCGAAACTATCGGTTCTATGCCGTAGACGTCGTCTCCTATAATAAGGTAGTTAAAGGCTATTTAGCAAAGCATTTAACTAGCTTACTACTACTCCGGCTCGTTATCCTCGCTATACTCTTCCTCCTTATTGTCCTTATAGCCTTTATAGCCTGCTAAATAGGCCGTAATGTCCGGGGAGACGCCGGTATAGAGACAATGCGAGAGATATTAGTCCTTAGCTTTCCGCCGTTCCTCTATAGAATGTTTCGTAGACTAATATCCCTCCTTTCTATACATAAAGCACTTCTTAGTCTAGGTCTTATTGCCGTATCCTTAGCCGTAGCCTCCTCTACTATAGGGCCGATAGCCTTATCTACGCGAGCGAAATCCTTTATTGCCTCTACTACGATTATTAGTATACCTACGGTCTGTATAAAACTAACTATTAGGGTTCTTCGAATTATATTTATAATTTATATCTATCCTATCGTTATTACGATATCGGTCTTAGATAAACTAGCGTAAGGCATTTCTCGCTTATTATATAAGGTACGTCGTAAGGGAAGCTCGGAGGTCGGAATAAAGCTCCTTAGCCTCCTTAGCCTATCTAAAGAAGGCACCTTCGAGTTCCGGGACCCTTTAGCACGCTTTAGTAAGATTTACTATAAGCGGGGTTTCGCCTATAAACTTAGGTCCTAAAGCCCGTTAATAAAGCAATAGCTTATCGATTAGCAATTAAAGCACTTCCGGTAGGCCTTTCTTAGGGTTGCTAGCCCGAACTTAGTTAAACGTTGTATTAGTCTAATCGGTATAGTACTAAGCCTAAGTCGCTTTAGTATCGAAATATCGTTTAATCTTATCGTATACGCCTCGGAAGGTAGTCGTCTAAGTAATATTCTCCGTATAGAAGCGATCGGCTCGTCCCTTTAAAATCTAAGGGAGAAGTATATAAAAGAGCCTTAGCTTAATCTTAAGGTTATAACACACGCCTATAAACTTACGGATAGTCTCGTTAAATAAGGCATATAGCTCGCTAGTATAGCTCTTCTCCTTATCCTATATCTTAATAAACTTAGTCTAAACGTCGGGATTAGATAAGAGGTTCGGAATATCGGCTAGTAGGAGTACTATATACTCCTTAATGTTATAATTAAATATTTCGACCGTAGCCTTTAGGGCGATTGTTAAAGCAGATAGATCGAGCCTTAGTTTCGCTCCTAGGATATATAGCGTTAGTTCCGGGAGAAATAGTAGTCGTAGCGTATAAATCCGATTTATACGATTAAATAGTAGAAATGCCGGTGCATCCGTCGTAGCTGTGTTCGGGTTTTAGTCTAGTTCCGGGGTCGGATCCGTAGTCGCCGCTTAAGCCGGGTCGTTATGCTAAAATCGGTGCGAAGTCGGGTAGACCGTTAACTAACTCGTTATAGTAAAAAAGGGGTCTTAGGCTACTTATTCCTTATCGTTTTTCCTCTTTTCTTATTTACGGAAGGCCTTTATGCCTATATTAAATTCTTCTATTATAAACTCCTTCTCGTTTTATAGGAGTAGATCTTTAGATCGAAGTATCGCTATATAGGATCTAGTATACGATATATTCTTTATCCCTATGAAAAGTCTATAAAACCTCCCCTAATATAAGGAAAAAGGTTAAAAAAAACTGCTTTACGATCTCCTCGTATAGCCGCTAAGGTCGACACTAGATTATAAAATCAATTTAGACTTAAGAATTAGATTCCTTAGACCCGGTTGCCCTTAAGCGCAATAGCGTATTAGGGGATAGACGCGGGCTACGAGCCGATAGACGTTAATATCGCGAGAAGGGGGTTAAAGGCTAGCGTATATAGCCTACCGACTACTAACGAAGCGCCCTTTAAGCCCGACGCGGGCAAAGAGAAACTAATAGGAAGGGATAGTACCGCTTACCTAAAATTCGCGGGTCTAGTGCCTAAGGAGGCCCTCTAAGGCGTCTAAAGGGCCTTTAAGTCCGTTCTTTAAAGCTACCTAAAGGAATAGGAGGAGAAAATCCGAGCGGATACCGCGGTCTATACGACCGTAGGCTAGCTTAAGAAATCGGTTAAAGAGTCGGTAAAGGAGGCTATCGAGGCGGCGCTTATATCGAAGTAGGCGTCGAAGTCTTAGGCCGACGTAGCCGCGGCCGCGGTCGCGGCTGCTACTATCGCGCCCTTAACGCGACGCTAGCCCGCGCCCGGAGGCGCTAGCGGCAGCTATAACATCGGGGCTAATAGCGAAAAGCCGACTCTCGCCCGTTACGAAAACCAGCTTACAGTCCGATATAAGGGGATCGCCTTAGATCTCTAACGTAGAACCCCTTAAGCGATCGTTAACGACGTTAATCGCGCCTTTAAGGAGCCCGCCGTAAAAGCGGCGCGGGTCTTCTATAGCGGCGATATCGCGCTTATATTTAAGCAGAATATAAAGAAGTATAGGGCGGATAGGGAGTAGCTAAAGAAGGCGTTTAGGAAGGAGACAATGCTATCTTAAGGCGGCTTTACGGTAATAGTAAAAGGCGTCCTAATAATAGTCCTTTAGAGAAAGGACGACGCCGCTCTAATAGCCGAACTAGCTAAAGCAAACGACGTTAAGGTTATCTACCTTAACCCTAAAAGAGCCTATATAAAGGCGGGCATAAAGGCGACCTTAATTATTACGGTAGACGGCGTAGAGGCGGCGAATAGGCTCTACGACTTTAGTATAGTAATATAAGCGGAGATTTTCGATATAGAGCCCTTCGATAATATAATCCGGCCGAGGTAGTACTACCGGTGTTTTTAGTATAGATACGTCGCGAAGTACTATACGGCGAAGGCGATATATAGGCGGTACGCGTTAAGACTATACGATAAAGCTATATATATAGCTACTATTAGGCAGATCCTATACTAGTATACCCTTTACGGAGTAAGATACGCGGCGTAGGATAGGCATTGCCTTAAGGCGGAGAAGCTTTAGGATAAGGCTTAGGAGGCATACTCTTAGAGGCTAAGGCGTTTCGCCGCCGCGACGATGCCGACGATACGCCTTAAGCAAGCGCCGCCCTATGCGTAGCCCTTTCCGCTTCCTACCGCGCTATAGGCGTCGCCGTCGAAACGGCGACGATAGGACACCCCCCCCCCCCCTACCACCCGCCCTTCCCCCTAGCCGGCCTTAGGACATTACGAGGGCCGGTCGGGCGTAAGGCTAGTCGACTATTCGCGGGCTTCTATAGTCGCGGCCGGCCTTTACGTCGGTAAGGGCTTATACCGCTATAGTCGAGGCCGCGCCCGCTCTTAACGACGACCCTTTTTCCGACCCCCCTTAATATTAGATATCCTTTACTAAAACACCGTAAGGATAAGCACGAATATATACCTCGCGCTTGCCGCCCTTAAGGCGTACGATATTATAGTACTTTAGGAGATACTAATTAATAGTAGGATAAGAGCCTTAGCGTACTTAAGGCGGTGCGATTATAGGCTTATCTTTAGGGCGACCTAAAGCGCGCTATACGTCTATAAGAGGCACGGTATTAATACGTAGACGAGCAACTAAGGTATAAACTAGTATAGCGTTACGTTTATTAATTTTAATACTATAGTTTTTTTAGTTTACTCCCCGCTAGTTAACTCCCCCCTCCTAACTACTTTACTCCTTAACCTCGCGACTAAATTATTACGTACTTATTATATCCTCGTCGGGGACTTTAATAGCTATTACCCGCTCTAAGACGCTTATAAGCGCACCTTTAGGAATAGCGAGGACTTCTTAAAGCTAACGGCGCGATAGCGCCTTAGGCTTATAACTCTTAGGGGCTAGGTTATATATATTGCCTCTAAGGGTCGGAGGAACGGTACGATAGACCTCGCCTAAGCGTCTTAAGGTTTAAGCGTAACGTACTATAGAAACATAGGCCTTATTAGATCGGATTATATATCGCAACGGCTAGAGGTAGATATAAGGCCGCTAACTTATCGGCCGGCGGCCCGGACGATAGGACTTAACCGCCTTTAGAGGAAACTCGACCTAGATAGGGCTTAAGTAGTAGCTATCGTAAAGTTCCGGCCGGGGGCCGCGCTAACTACGCCTACGACTCCCGAGGAAGTCGAGGCGTACGTAGACTAAGTAGTCGCCTAGTTAACCGAGATTATAAAGGACTATATACCTAAGGCCTAAAGCCGTGCCGACGGCGGCCGCCTTAACTAATAGACTATAAAGGTAGACCGGTACGATAGGGAGGCTAAACGCGCCCTCCGGGCGTTCTTAGCGTCCGGCAATTAGACGACCTAAGAGATATTAGATAAGGCGAAGATAGCCCTCTAGCGTACTATCGTTACTATATAACGAGACTCTTAGCGGGAGCTTACCTACGATTTAGCCGCTAACTAGGCCCTCCTTTAGAAGATCGAGAGGTAGGCGCGGCTTTAAAGCGGCAGCCTACTATAGGCGATATATATCCTAGACCTAGAGAGACCGAGCGACTTAGAAGGGCCGGCCTACACTTACGAGGAGAAGGCAGAGACCCTCGCGGCCCGGTTCTTCCTACCCTTAGTAGCGAGAGGCGAGGGGAGCCCTTAAGCCGCCCGGGAGGCCTATATAATATCGCAGCGTTTTATAGTCGGCGACGTTAGGTCGGCGGTTAGGAAGATAGCATTATAAAAGGCCGTAGGGGAAGACAGCCTCCCGGTTAGGCTTATTAAGGCCTATAAAGAGCTATTGCTTAAGGTGCTTACGGTATTACTTAACGTTAGTTACGACGTTAGATATTTTCTAAGACGGTTCCGATATACGGCTATTATCGTCCTACCGAAGCCCGGGAAGATAGCGGCCTATCTTTAATAAGCCTAAGGGTAGAGACTAATCTCTCTCCTTAGTACGGTAGGGAAGATCCTTAAGGCTATAGTCGCGAGGAGGATCGTAGACGTAGCGGAGGCGTATAACCTCTTGCCCGAAGGGTAGATAAGGAATAGGACCGAGAGATCTACTAAGACGGTAATACGACTCGTAATAGAGCTTATAAAGACGACGTAAGCTTAGGGAGGGGTAGCGTCGTTCCTCTAGCTCGATCTTAAAGGAGCTTTCGATAAGGTAGACTATATATACCTTATCGAGACCCTCCGTTAGAGGGGTTTCCTAGGCTAGGTTATCGCATAGGTTAAGAGCTTCCTTAAGGGGAGGACGGCTTAGCTCTACTTTAACGACGCGCCGGCGGAGACCTAAGAGGTGCCTATAGGCGTGCCTTAAGGCTTACCCTTCTCCTTAATCCTCTTCCTCCTTTATATCGCGCTACTATATAACGACCTTAAGCTAGAGATAGGGGTTACTACCGTCGGCTTTACCGACGATATAAACCTCTTAGCCTACGGTAAGACTATAGCCGCGACTATATAGCGTTTAAAGAGCGCTTAAAAGAAATACGATAAGTAAGTAAGGGAGGTCGGCGCTAAGTTTAAGCTAGAGAAGAGCGAGCTAATCTACTTTATATAGACCTATAAGCCGATACCGACGAAGCTTTAGCTTAAGACGAATATAGTCCGGCCGGTCGAAGATAGGAGGTTCCTAAGGGTTTAGTTTAACTAAAAGCTACGATAGAAAGCCTAAGTTAGGAAACTTAAGACGAAAATAGGCATATAGGCGCTAGCCCTTACCGGGCTTACGGCGTTTATATAAGGCATACGATTATAAAGCGCGAGGACGGTCTACGCTAGTATAGTTTAAAGCGCGCTCGCTTATAAAGCGTCGACGTTCTATAAGCCTACGCTTAGAGGAAGGAAACCTACCGGCTTAATAAAGGCGCTTATAGTATATTAGTTAAGCTGCCTATAGGTAGTAGCTAAGGCGTTTAAGGCGACCTTAATCCGGAACCTAAAGATATAGACGGCGGTCCCGCCGCTCGACCTTTACCTTAACGACCGCCTCGCGTAGTATAAGGAGCGAACCGAGGAGTTAGGTATAGTAGACCGGATCTAACGCACCTACGAAAAGCCGGCGAGAGTACTGCCTTAACCCCGTCGGCCGACCCGGCCGCCCGGCCGGCCGCACGACGCGTAGCTTTAGGACTAATGCCCTTAGGGCACTATAATAGAGGAGGCAGTCCTCCGCGATTAAGAGGCGCGCTAGAAGGAGGATCTCTAAGCGATAGAGGCGAAGCGACTATAAAAAGCACGATAGCCGGCAGACATTAACCCCTACTTCGACCGGCCGAAGAAAGCACTAAAGGTATATAACGGGTTATATAAGCATAAGAGCTTTATACTTATCTAGATTTAGACTAAGAAGATCGGTCTATAGGGGTTCCTATTCGACCGGAACGTCCTTAACGTCGACTTACCGCTCTATCGATATAAGACCGTATGTAAAACCGCGTTCTACCTCTTCCTCTAGTACCTTACCCTTACTAACGCGAGGGCGGCCTTATTAAGAGGCATCCGATAGGAGAGCGACCTTAAGGCGGCGCTTAACCGCCCCGCCGCCGTAAAGCCACTTATCCGGTAGTTCCTTAAGCACCGCCTACTATAGTAGTTCTAAGCTGCGACGGCCCTTACGGAGAAGATAGACTACCGTAATACCGGTAGGGGGGAGCTCCGGGAGTAAGACGACGAGGCTCTTAGCGCTAGCCCCCTTTAACGTTTATATATATTTATATATATTTATATATATTTATATATTCGATTATACGCTTACTAAGATTTATTTTTCTGCGTTTTAACCCGGCAGGCGGGGCCCCGGCCCGTACCCTATCGCTTGCGTGCCGTCTGCGCGCCGGCTTTACTAAGTTAGACTATCCGCTTAACCCTACCGCCCCCGGGCCTATCTAAGCGGGGTAACCTTTATTAGGCACTAGACCGGCGGTAGTAACTAAACTTAATTAACCGTAGCGAGCATAGGCCGTATCCGGCCCGACGTTAAGATAGATAGACGTTATATAGGTTTTCCCTTAAGCCGCTTAGTTTTTCCTATGCTAGCTAAATACAGGGGCACTAGGCCCGTTAGGGCAGCTAGAGTACTTTAATAATAATAATATAAAAAGTCTATACCTACGTAAGAGAGCCTTAAGGACTTTCTTATATTCTTAGCTAACTATGTTCTATATAGATTTATTCTATCCGTAGAAACGCTTTTAAAACGAGTTAAAGAGTCGTTAGCCTTACTAATAAATAGATGCTTCGTAGGTTATAATAAATTAGGCTATAAACGTCGTGACTTTAGCCGGGCTAAGGTCGTCTAATATAATCTCCTCTATATCCTAATATCGTATGTCTACCTCCTTATAAGACGAGGTAAGGATGCCGATTTCTTTTATCTATCGTTCGATTAGTTTAATTAGTTTATCGGTAGGGTTAAAGGGAGCCGGCGTGTTTATAGCTAATAACGGTCCTACTATTATGCTTTATTTCGAATTTATCGATAAGGTTATCGTAAGGGTCTCGTAAGGATCTTTACGAAGGATATCGAAGCGACTAGTCTCTATTCTAAATAACGTTACTCTTCCTCCTTAAGGGAAGCGAGACGGGATTAAATAGTTATAGGGGTTCGCATTATTATTCTGCGTTATAGACGCACTGCCTATTAACGTTACTCCTCCTCTTTAAGGGAAGCGAGACGGAATTAAAAGGAAGCTTAGAAGGGTCTATTTGCTAGTCGAGCTCGGTTTAAATAGTCTTATTCTTAGCATAGATAATATTCTCTAGGTATACGCAATAGAACCCGAGGGTAAAGATACGTAAGAGCCGCGTTCTTATAATAACTGCTACTTTTATACTTTCGAAGATTAAGATCTATCTCTTCTGCCTTACTATTTTATAATTAAATCTATTTAATCACTAATTAGTATTAGTAGGTAATTCACTTAGATTAATCTAAATAAAAGGGTTTGCATTAGTTATAGTTATGTCTAATCTAGCTAGAGAAGGGGGGATAAGGGGGCCCCTTTATACCCGTCTGTAAGGGTCCCTCTATAGAGCCTACTATGCCTTAACAATGCATTGTTAAGGCCCACGCTAGGGCTTATAGCTCTAGTTATAACGATGCCCTTAGTTAATAACGAGGTTATTAACTATATAGGTTACGTAGCGTTATACGCCGCGTGGTTATAACCCTTATTGCCCCTTTCCTATGCATAGTCGGCAATATAGTTGCGACTCTATCCCTTAGTTATATAACTATATTCCTATAGTCTTCCCTATTTGCTTTCTACTAGGAAATCCCCGGTTTTTCCCTAGATTCTACTATAGAATTCTATAGGCTTTTACGGTTATTTATCCTATACTTCTACGGGCGTATTTACCTACTTTTCTTCGGTTATATTTTACCGTGATTTTACGGTGATTTTACGGTTATTTATACGGTCTTTACCTATAAAATCTCTTCCCTTTTACGGTCTTCTACCGTAGAATTTTAATTCTCTTCTACGGCTTCTACCGTAGAATTCCTTTATATAGTCACGGCTTCTACCGTAGAATTTACTAGTCCTTCTAATAGACTATTGCGTTATTAGTTTAGTTATTTGCTAACTATATAACTATTTATCGTACGGATGTAATTTATTGTTTGCGACCGGCGCTTTCGACCGGCGACTCTGTCTAACTCTTTCTTTTACCTCTTTTCCTTAGGTCTACGCGGCTGTTTTTATCCGAGGGATTTCCCTATATATAGAGACTAGTTAGCCCTCCTTATTAGAAAAGACAAGAGCTATTATTCTTAGTGATTTACATCCTTTTGCAGCTTCTAATCCCTTTATGCAGGCTGTTTTAGCCTTAGAGCCTCTCTTCTACTTAATTGCTATTATACTAATATCGAGGACCCGACTGCCTAGCGTTTAATATCCTTTAACGACTCTAAGCGGATAGTTCGCTTACAAAGGATGATATTCACCCTCGGTGGTTGCTTTAGAAGCCCTTAGTAAGGCACCCCCCTATTTTCTATATAAATTACGCTAATCTTTACCTCTAGGACCTTAAAGAGCTACTGCTTTAAATCCGGGACCCTAACGTCGTGTAAAACCTACGTGGCCGGCCTCGGCTAGTTAAGAACACCTACTAAGAGGTGCCTTAAGCCTTAATGCACTACCGAGACTAAGGCGACGACGAAGACGACGATACCCTTAGGCAAGCATTATAGCCACGAGGGCGCGGGCGTAGGCGTAGGCGTGGGCGAGGCACGTAGAGGCAGCTACTACGGTTTAGTTAAGGCAGCACTCGTCGCCTTAATGCAAGCGTGCGACGCACGCGCACACAATATAAGATAGAGGAGCGAGAGGCAGAGGCAGGCAGTTAGGGCTCTACTTAGCCGTCGTCGTAGGGAAGATCGCGTACGCGCGCTAATATAAGGGGAAGGGGATCTCGAGGGAGACGGGCTTAGGGTAAGAGGGCTACGCTAGCTTTATCTACCGCAGTAGGAACGCAGCCGGATATACGTTAAATTAACAAGCCGAATGAATATGCGTGCGTTTATCTCGCGATAGCCTTAAATTACGGCGTGCGCAATTGTTCCTACGAAGTACTAGGCAGGACTAGTTAGGCCTATAGCCTGCTAGGTATACGCACGCAATTTAGGTTGGCGGGTGTAGGTGCGGGAAGGCGCGGGGAGGCGCGGGGAGGTGCGGGGATGTGTGGTACTTCGGTACCTCCGGGACGAATAGAGATTTGCTACGGGACAAATAGTACTTCGTAAGACTCGCTTATATATTGACTGCCGCTAACTCGAAATACTTACGAGCTCAAGTCCTTGATGCTCTCGGCGTCTATTCGCGTCGGAACTGGGTAGTATACATAGCCGTCCACGGCTTTCTCGAGCTGTTCAAACGCCCGGCAAATGTCAGCACCATAACGCGTGTGCCGAATCTTAGGTTGCGGTTTTGGCCTATAATAAAAGAGATGCGTATTCCATCTCGGGTCGTTCAAGCTCTTGCCACTGCCTAGGTCTTTCCACGTAGTTAGGACGAAGACGCGTCGATATGTATCGTTAAGAGGTAGATCCGTTACGCCAAGGGTAAAGTCGGTGTAGCAATACAAACAGCTATGCACCTGACTTGAGTTATTGACCAACGGCGGACGACGGTCGGGGTGAAGCTTTAGTAAGTAACGCGTAGAAGCGGCTCTCTCGTTAAAGATATAGTCGTAATAGACGGTCCACCAATGATGGAGACAGATGCACTCCCGTAGCTCTGACTCATGTAAGAACTTTAGAAGGCTGGGGATGCACGCCGCGTCCGCCAATCCCTTTGGGTCCTCACAGGGGACCATCGATATCTCTGTTTTTGCAAGTAGACGCCCGTCGACGATCTTACATATCGTGTAAGAGTAGAACCGGGGATATGAAGACGCGTTGTGGTTGATATAGACCGGTGACGGCTGCTGATATAATCGATAACTCGATGATAGAATACCCGTGGTATATGTCGTCCACCCATGGCGATGACTTCTCATTACTGCAGCCAGGAAGCTAAAATGCAACTGAATCGGAAGAAGGTGCGAATTCAATAACTGTAATTCGTCACAGTCGTCGTGGGCCAGCAAGTCTTTGTTGCAGTCCAAGTACCGGTCAGATGCAACGGGTATGCGCGGCGGATGAAAGACGTGGCATCCGAGGCATAGGATGTCTGCCTTATTGACACCGTCGCGCTCAAGACGCCTAAGAAGATTGAAGCGTATATCGCCTTTAAGCGCGAGGACTGCCCGTCCTAGTTTGCGTAGCATTGTTTGACTAACGAGGGCGAGGGCGGCGCGGTCCGTCGGGGTCAAGTGCGCTGCCATGTCGAGAACGAAGCGGGTCGGAAGAGTCTCCAGAGGTGACTGGCTGCATGGAGATGATGATGGCCAGTCATTGTTTTTGAGCTTCTTGTAGCGCCATCGACGTCTCGAGAGCCAGGAGAGGATTGCCATGTCAAGTCGGAGGGCGAGTGAGGTGGAAGAGGTAATTGTGGGAGAAAGAAGACGGCTCAAAAAGTCTGGACGAAAATTTGGGCGAGGCTTCATCTGAATATACGAGTAGGGCTTACGCGGATCGAACCAGTAAGGTTTAACTAGACGCCTCTCCAGAACAAGCCGAGAAGAGGAGGCTTGAAGCTTGCTGGACTATCAAGGACTCGATTAGTATTCGTATTCGTACAATATCTTCTGCGGCGCCAAAGTCCAAAGGTAGGCAGTCCATCGGCTCTGCACGTTTTCCTTCCCAGTTTTTTCGACGACTTCTTTCAAACCACTGGAGGCGGAGACAGCTTCGCCGCTACGTCTGCACCACGCAAAAGGATACGCGGATTCTTGGTATTGCTCATGTGCGCTGTTCTGACACTATGACGGGGCGGCAAAGGTCGACACTCGGACGTAACCGACCCCTGCCGGTTCTGGAGTATTTTCTGCCCCCGGGGCCAGAGAGCCTAGTTGCCCTTGTCCATGACAATGGCGAGCTCGCAGTCGTCGCGTCCATCAGCCTCTTGAGCAGCGTCCTGCTGAAACAAGAGACGACCACCTTTGGGGCTTTTGCCTCTTCGAGGCCTGTCTTGGCATCTACTTCCCAGCCATGGGTGCTGAGCGAGCCATGGTTGTGGACGACGGCGTCCGGGCCGAGACGTACGGCATTCTTCGCATAACCCTCATCGTCTTTGTCGTCTTGGCGTCGAGGGCGATCGATACGCATCGTGACATGGTCTTTATACTCTGCGGCGGGCTGTTGCTACTGCCAACACAAAGGGCGAAAGATGGGGATAGACAGGTACGTAAAGCAAAGCGTGCTCCAGCCTCTTCCCGGCACTAGGCACGGGGAAAGGGCTCAAATCAAGGTGTGAAAACTGAAAAACTCTGTTGTGCCCCATCCACCGCGTTATTCTAGCCCCCGTTCTGATGCGGGTATATGCTCATGGCGATACCCCGAAAGTCTGGACCGCAAGGTATTGGTTGGCTCACATAAACCAGCGACGGGATTCCACCACCACCAGGGCAACGACGACGAGGGACTGCCGTTGCGCAAAGGATGCTGAGCGACTTCCTTCGAGGCGTCAGCCACAGTCAAAGAATTGGCATACCATCCATCTCCCACCAGTACCACCATCCCTGCCACAGGTAGTACATAAGATAGACGGGATGGCTTCGACCACCAGCGCCACGACGACCAGGTAGCTCGATGCGTCCCCCTCGTAACACCAGATTGAGCACCCCACGGCCGTGAGGAGGAGGGCTGCACCCTCGCCGCTCGCTCGTTCTTAGACTGCCGTGCGCTAAGAATGCTAAGTGAGAAGTCAGCCACGGTCATAGAGTTGGCACAGCCAAAGCAGGACCTACCATCCATCATCTCCCAAAAAACCCCCCCCCTCCCCTCACGACTCCTACCAAAAAAACCATCCCTAGAGGAGGTACGCGACCGTCGGCACCGCCCCGACCACGATCGACCCGACCACCACCCAACTAAATGGGTCCCTCCTCTCGTGCCACCACACCGAGCATCCCGCCGCCGTAAAGAGGAGGGCCACGGCCATCCAGAGGGGGGCCAACAAGCCTTCCTAATTGCTATGGCCCCCCTGCCGCACCCTCGCCGCTCTTTCCCGGACAACCAGGCAGAAAACGGCCGCCATCAGGCAGAGGACGGTGCTGCTGTGGATTAGGCCGTGGCCCAACCTCCACCGCCCCCCTAATTCCTCCCGGTGCTCCGGTGTCGGTTGGAAAACCAACGCGCACAGGTTGGCCCCCACGGCCCCGAGGGAAACGGGCGTCATCTCCGACGCGATCTTAAACAGGGGATTCTCCCCCTTTCTGACTTGGGCTTGTGTCTCTAGAGAGACGACGCGTTGCGGCTGCCGTTTCTGGGCCTGTTGCCGCCTGATGCGTGCGAGCGACAGCCGGCTTAGTCGGCGGAGCGGGCTAGTCCCCGGCGAGGCGATGGGCTGGAGTTCTATGCCGGCCGCGTCGGCGCCAAGGTAGTCGGCGGCGGCACGGGAGGCGTCGCCCCTAGGCTCCGGAAAGGAGGGCGCGGCAAGGGCCTTGTCGACAAGGGTGGCGAAGTCCACGACGTCATCAGCGGCGGGCGGCGTGGGCGTGGTGGGCGGCATGATTGAGATGGTTGCGTGCGAGAGAGAGAAAAAAGAGGGAGGGGGGCAAAGAAGGCGAAGTAGTGGGCGAAGCGGTAAGGCTAAAGAGCTCATTCTCCTTCCTTCCTTCCTTCCTTCCTTATAGTGAGTGGGCTCCGGCGCGGTGGGCGGCGGCGCAGTCCGAGGTGGCTGAGGCGGCCGAGTCTGTAGTCGACGGCTCCGGAAGATATGGTCACGGAGTTGATGGGGGAGGTGATGGCGAAGGTGGGAGGGGGATTTGGTCCGGTGGCAACGACTGCGATGGCTGAGACGGATGAGGCCGCGACGGATGAGGCTGAGGAGGCCGCGATGGCTACAGATGTCATGGCCGCAGCAGTCCCGGAGAGGGGGTTTTCTCTCCCTGCTCCCTTGAGCGGCGTCGTTAGTTGGGCCTCGAGATCCGCCGCTGGTGCTGTTGCTGCACTCATGTCAAGGCAAGCGCGATAATGGGCAATGCTGGAAGAAGTGATTAGTATAATGTGTACACTTGCGAAGGGCGCTGCTCTCCGCATACCTGACAACCTGGGTCCCTGGCTTCCTCCGCCGACTTGAGGGGGAGCGCTAACGTCTTTGCATCCGTATCCCGATGAGCCCATCCGCGGATTGGCCGCGAGATCGACTACCCGATCCGCCGGGTATCGACAAATGACGTCTTCCATAGTTCAGGAACTGTGCGGCAAAGCCGAAAAAGAGTTGCCAGCGAGTTCGTTTTGCTTCGTTTTGTCGGTTTTCTCCCGCTTGTATTGCTTTCGGCTGAGGCCGGGCCAAGCGTCGGCAGGTCTATCGGGAGGGCTGCCTCCAGCTCGTCCTGGGGGAGGGAGAGCGAGGGGGCGAAGGGGTGGGGGGACCAAGGAAATCAGTTGGACAGTACGTGGCAGGCCGGCGGCTCGTCAGCCGGTGGAGGTGTCAGAACAGAACAGAGATCCTGCGATGCACGAGTGACGTAGATACCGTAATAGCAGCTTGTGGAGCGCTGCGATGAGGTTGTGTTGAGGTGATGAGTTAGGAGGGGGAGCCAATTTTACGAGCATGAGCGGGACCGTCCTTTTTATAGGTAGGTACCTAATAAAAGAGGGGTAATTGACAGGTGTCAAATCTGCGCACGAAGTACTTTGTACCTATTCGTACATAGGTACCTAGGTACCCGTTGGGGCACTAATAAAAGTGTCTTCGTCACTTACCCGTTGGGGCACTAAAAAGTGTCTTCGTCACTTGACCAAGCTTCGCTCTAGAGTGCCCCGCCATGTCGTCATCACGGAGACATCCATTACTACCTACCTACGAAGTACCGTTACCCGATGGATGAACATGGACGAACGTGAAGCGTATCAGGTTCGTGTGTATTTTGCTAGAGACAAGACTACAGATACGGAGTGCGGGCGGATAGACGAAGCCCGTAACCCCCGAGTCTCCACCATTAATCACCAGCCTTCGGCCATGCGTGCCCAAGGTCCGCGTCACCATTCGTCCCAGTATAAAGACAGGTGATAACTACGGGCGTTGCCTTTTATAGAGCACAAAATGATTACAGCAAAGAGCACTCAGGCGCGTACAACTATCCATCCCCCGCTACTTCGTAGACGGCCCAGGATGCCATGTTCCAGCGCGCCTCTACCTGTTCAGTGATTCCATCTTGGCCTCACGGTCCTGTTTGGTGCCCTCTTTCTCAGGCATCTCCTTGGGAATGGCAGGACCCGGTTGAGCTTTGAGAATGCCAGCCGTCGACGAAGTGTTGCTGGAATCGCACTTGTCCTTGATGGGCTGGATGCTAAACTCCTTCTCCCCACCCTGGTTCGTGTCGGTCAGCCTTTGCAACCCAAGCCCAGCGCAGGGATCAACGCATACCTGCTTGTTCTGGTTGTTTGACGAGTCCATGATCAAATGACGGGTTCTGGTGGCGATGGAACAAGTACCTGCAAGATGTGATGGAGGGACTGGACCGGGAGCGAGTATTAGGCGGCCCCTCGGGCGTATTTGTAGAGCCGCCTTGCCCCCGAGGATGACGTCTTGCCCCTAGGCGCAGGATATGAAACAGGGCGCTCACACTGTGCTTACCGGCTGGCTCACTGTGCAGCGAGTGTTAAAGTCACCCCACCTGAATCGGGCCGATGTGGTGTGGTGAGTGGCACAGTGCGCATCCAACCTCGGTCGTTTCGAGTTTCGAGACACCCGTCAGCAGCCCTCGACAATCCCACGGGGACCCGACTTGGCCACCCGCGACGAGGCTTTGAGCTCGACAGGCTTGGCTCCGCCTGTGAATCCGTGACAGGAAGCGTTCACGGCGCCCCGCATGTCGACGAGCAATGCGCCGCAGCCGGTGAAGCTCTCGCTGCCCCTGGTCAGACGGCCTCCCCAAGCCACGGCGTCGGGCGCTGACTCTACCCCCAGGAATACCAGCAGGATCTCTTCCAGGAGCTCCGCGCCGAGGATGAGCTCGTGGTCCTCGCCCGCGGCCTGGGGCTGATGCGCCTCGTCACCAACTTGCTGCACTCGTATGACGCTGCCGGCAACAACCTCATCGCCATCGTCGGGGCAGACGAGCGAGAGAATGCCTGGATCGGCGAGGCATTGGCCGAGCACGCCGCCATCAGCGCCTCGCCCAAGGCTCGCGGCTTGACGGTGGTGAACACGGACTTTCAAACCGTCGGCGCAAGGGAGAAGATGTATGCCGGTGGCGGCATCTTCAGCATCACGTCACGCATCCTCGTTGTCGATGTCCTCACCGGCCTCTTGGACCCCGTCACCATCACGGGCATGGTTGTTCTCCACGCCGATCGCGTCATTGTCACGTCCCTCGAGGCTTTTATTCTCCGCGTGTACCGGCAAAAGAACAAGGTCGGCTTCCTCAAGGCATTTTCGGACAATCCCGATGCCTTTGCCACGGGCTTCTCACCCCTGGCCACCATGATGAGGAACCTGTTCATCAAGAAAACGTCTCTCTGGCCGCGATTCCACGTCACTGTCGCGCAGTCCCTCGAGGGCAAGAAGAAGGCCGAGGTCATCGAGCTGGAAGTCCCCATGACGGACTCGATGAGGGACATTCAAAATGCCGTCATGGAGTGCGTCGAGGTGAGTATACACGAGCTCAAGAAAGGAAACACGGGCCTGGAAATGGACGATTGGAATCTGGACAGTGCCCTGCTCAAGAACTTTGACGTCATGGTCCGCCGGCAGTTGGACCCCAACTGGCATCGAGTCAGCTGGAAAACGCGGCAGATTGTCAACGACCTGAGCGTGCTGCGTGGCCTGCTCAACAATGTCGTCGCCTACGACGCGGTATCGTTTCTACAGCACCTCGACACAATCCACGCCGCCCATTCCCCGCCTCCGGGGTCGACACGCCAGTCCCAGTCACCGTGGCTGTTCCTCGACGCCGCCCAGACGATATTCGACACGGCGCGGAGGCGGGTTTACTCTGCCAGCCCCAAGACGGTCACGCAGGGCGAGAGCATCGACTCGCTGCGTCCGGTGCTGGAGGAGCTGCCCAAGTGGAATCTCTTGGCCGAGGTTCTCGAGGAGATTGACCGTGATGTGTACTTTGAGCCCCCTGCCCGAGACGACTCCAACGGGACCATTTTGATCATGTGTTCAAGCACCGACACGTGCAGGCAGCTGCGCGACTACCTCCAAACGATGCACGTCAAGCCAAAGGCGGACAAGGAGGCTGAGGAGGACGACGACGATGCCCACAGCGCCTCGGCGGCCTTTATGATGAGAAGACGGCTGCGCAATTACCTAAGGTGGAAAAAGCAGTTCGCCCAGGTCAGCGCAACTCTGTTTGCGGAGAACCAAAAGGCGCTCAACGGCGCATCAGACTCCCGGCCGGGCCACGGGGGCCCGAGAGGCGGCAAGGCCTCAACGAACAAGAGACGCAGGGTCCGGGGCGGAGGGAATACCGGCGTATCGGGCGGGCGGACAGAGAACGGCGTCATCGCTCAGTACTTTGAGAAGCCTGGCGAGGTTGCCGACCTCATGGCCGAGGTGCAGATGACGGAAGAGGAGGCGCAGCAAAAGGAGGACCTGGCCGCGGATCCGCTCGAGAACATGGAAGACTTTTATCAGCTGTACGACATGCAGGACCTGGTGGTGGTGCACGCGTACGACGGAGACCAGGACGAGCACGTACTGGAGGAGATGAAGCCGCGCTACATCATCATGTACGAGCCCGAGGCGTCGTTTATCCGGCGCGTCGAAGTCTATCGATCGTCGCACAACGACAGGAACGTGAGGGTCTACTTCATGTACTACGGCGGGTCCGTCGAGGAGCAGCGCTACCTGTCGTCGGTGCGGCGGGAAAAGGACGCCTTCACCAAGGCCATCAAGGAGCGGGCGAGCATGTCGGTGGTGATGACGGTCGATGCTCACGGCATCGAGGATGCGCAGGAGGCGTTCCTGCGGACCGTCAACACGAGGATCGCGGGCGGCGGCAGGCTGGCGGCGACGGCGCAGCCTCCGCGCGTCGTCGTCGACGTGCGCGAGTTTAGGTCGTCGCTGCCGTCGCTGCTGCATGGACGGTCCATGGTGATTGTGCCGTGCATGCTCACGGTGGGCGACTACATCCTGTCCCCGAGCATCTGCGTCGAACGCAAGTCGGTCAGCGATCTCATATCGTCGTTCCGGGACGGGCGCCTGTACAACCAGGCGGAAACAATGTTCCTGCACTACAAGAAGCCGATGCTCCTGATTGAGTTTGACCAGAACAAGTCGTTTACGCTGGAGCCCTTTGCCGACCTTTCGGGCAGCTTCAGCAGCGTGGCGCCGACCAACGTGTCGTCGGACCTGCAGTCCAAGCTGGTGCTCTTGACGCTGGCGTTTCCGAAGCTGCGCATCATCTGGTCGTCGTCGCCCTTTCAGACGGCCGAGATGTTCGAGTCTCTCAAGGCGCAGGAGGAGGAGCCGGATCCGATTGCGGCGGTCCAGGCGGGCCTCGACAAGGACATGAGGGCCGAGGACCAGGCCTTTAACCGGGAGCCGCAGGAAATGCTGGCCGTGGTGCCCGGGGTGACGCCCAAGAACATCAAGAACCTGGTCCTAGCGACGGAGAACATGCGCGAGGTGGCCAACATGGGCGCGTCTGAGCTGGAGCCCATGGTGGGTAAGGCGGCGGCCAAGGCCATTCATGGCTTTTTTAACCGCAACGTCATGGAAGAAGAGGATTAGTTCACGCATCTTTGTCGTGCAGCCTAGACAAGGGCCACGATGACTGATGGCCGGCCGGGGCTGTTGGATCAACAAGGGAAGATGCAAAATTTGCAGTGACATGGTACTCTGTGTATTGTCTAACAACTGATTGCGAATTGGGGTATTAAAAATAAATGGAGCCGTTTGAAAGAGCCCGTGGGTATCCCTGTGCAGCACGCAGACGACCAACGGTCCAAAAGAGAAAAACATCATGTCGGCATCGCGTCGAACCAGCTCCTCATCATGCCTCGCTCTCGATTATCCTCCTAGAGTGGGCGACGTTGCTCCTCTCCGTTCCACGCGTCTCTTTGTCGGTGGCCACGGCACGAGGCCGTCTGACGGGAGACGGGGACCAAGATGGGCGCCGACGGGGGGTGGCAGCACGGCTATACATGACTCCTAGTCGTGCGCCGGCGCTTCCCGCAGTAGCCGCAGGTGAGGAAGGAGACGATGATGCCGCAGAAGGAGACGATGCCGCTGATGATGGCCTGGAGGATGCCGCCGATGCCGCTGATGACGGCCATGATGCAGCCGCCAATGGTCTGCAGGGCGGATCGGATCTGAGGGAGGGGGGGGGCAGGTCAGCCAAGCTGGATGAAGGGATGGAACGAGAGAGATATACGTACGCAGGAGACGACGGCGCCCATGGTTGCGGTGGTTTGTTTTGTGGAAGTGGTTGGGATGTGGTCTGGCGGGTGCGAGAGAAGATTTGAGAGGGAGGGAAGATGTTGAGAGAGACGGAAGAGGGAGAGAGGGGGCCGGCGGTAGGTACGAGGGGGGAAAAAGGGACACACATTTATATTCCCCCCAGTCCGGGACCTTGATTCACAGACGACGACGACATGACGGCCCAAACGAGCACAGGCGCCATTGGTCCACCCCTCGAGATGGCTCAAGCTTCTTGGCCACGCGCCCCGGCAAGCATGTATCCGTGACAAGCGCCGCCGTGCCGCGTGAACATGAGAGTCCGTACTCTGTACCAAGTACCGCTCCGTATTCGCAGACGTCGTTGCAACGGGCTGCGCGCGGTGACGTCAAGGCCTCCATGGCGGCCCAGGGGGGACTCGACAGGATGAGTTGTACTCTGTACTGTGGGTATGCACCCTGGGTCCACGCTGGGGGGTGGTATCTACTACTTGCAAGCATCCATCTGCACCGCGTGTTGAATCTGTGTGCAGTTGCCGCGAGAGGGATGCGCATCTCCCATCCACCGGCCCCTTCGAATATATCAAACTAAAATAAAAATTTGCATGGCAGCAGCAACATGCACCCATCTGTGGCTCGAGCGCGCGACAGGCGTCAAGGCAGGCACGTCATCGTGGCGTGTGCGCCCTTGACGTGCCTTGGTTTTGATTCATTTTTTCCCCTTGGCCCATGTTCCTTCCCTCCCTGTCACGGCGCCACGCTTTTCGTCGCCCATCGCTTGCCCTTGGTTCGTCTGCATGCGCCATGACGTCGCCCTCTCAAGTCAGCTGCCTGGGCCGTCACCGCCGGCGGTCGAAAAATCTGCCGTGACCGTCATCTGCTGGCATGTGCCGAGCACGCAGCCGTCGCAGCCATTCGTCGCCGGAACGCGGCTCCTGTGCTATCAGTGCTGTGCTGTCCGTACTCCATATCCGTCAGATAGAGGTGCATGTCCATGTATTGTTACACGGGAAGGGAAGCGCCAGCTATCCCGCCCGGGCCGTCGTCGACAAAGACGGCGCTGCCAGTCGCCGCACCTGTCCGTGCACGAGAGCAATCCCCCGAGACGTGATATATACACGCATATATGTACTCCCATGTGCTCCTCGTGCTAGGCTAGCGACGAGTCCCTGGCAATGGCCGACTTGCTTGGCCTCGCCTCGCCTCGCCTCGTCATTCTTCCCTTCCATGGCCGCTCCGACGCGCCGGCCCTCACCTCCACGGCTTGAGCCAGTTCTTCTTGGACGCCGAGGCCCAGCTGGCCCGCTGCATGTGGGCGCGCCGTAGCATCTCGCGGTTCCTCGAGTCGAGCAGCCCGAGCGCCCCTTCCTCGCGATAGGCCACCCCACGCGGCAGGTGCGTGTGCTCGTGGCTCATCATCTTGATGCGCTGCACCTTGCGCAGCTTCTTCAGCCCGTACCAGCACACGAGCAGCGAAAAGGCCATCGACGCTCCCGTCACCACCCCGAACCCCCACCCCGTCTCCTCGATCATGTTGTTGAGGTTCATGCCGTAGAGGCCCGCCAGGAACGTGCCCATGGCCAGCCCCAGCGTGCCCACGCTAAACTTGAGCTCCATGAGCATCAGTGAGTTGCGGTTGGCGTCGAGAATCGCCCGGACGCTGGCCCCGTGCCTGTCAGCCGAGCCGCTCAATTCGTTACGGGGGGAGGGCGGCAACCTACATTTCCTCGGTGTTGCGGATCCCAGACACCAGGTTGCCCGCCTCTTGCACAATCTCGTCGGTGAGCTTGTGGTACGACTCCAGCAGCATCTCCACCTCGGTGTGCTCGTCCATGCCCCTGTACAGGTCGTGTGTCTTCTCCGTCAGGTACATGGCCGCCAGGTCGTCGTCGGCCTCGAGCAGCTCCTCGATGGCGTCGCGCACCAGCTTGGCCTTTTGCTCAAAGGTGCTCACCCTCTTGGACAGGATGAGCAGGACGCGCAGCTTGTCGCGGTCAATGTCGTCCTCGAGCTCGCTGAGGATGTGCATGACGGGCTCGCGGACCGCCTCGAAGTCGGCCTCCATCTCCGACGTGACCGACGTCAGGACCGCCTCGAGGGCGCGGAACTCGTACGGCAGCCCGCTGGAGCCCTGCGACGGCTTCTGCTGCAGCCTGCCCTGGAGGTCGTACATGAAGGCCGACTGTGGGTACGACGTTTTGGAGCCGTAGACGTCGAAGAGGAGGACGCGGTCGTGCTTGATGAGGACCTTGAGGTGGAGCAGGTTCAGGAGGATGGCCGACGGGCGGACGAGGATGTGAGGCAGGTTGGACGAGTCGATCTTGCGCAAGTCTCGCGGGAGCAGGCCAAACTAGAAGGGGCACCATGGTCAGTCATGCGAGGAGCCGGCATGGAGCCGGCGTGCGCACCTTGGCAATGAGCTCCGTCTTCTTGAACTCGCCGTCGACCAAGATGACCTTGCCATGCTCGTCCACCTCGGTGCAGCGCAGCCTGGGCTCGAGGGCGGCCTTTGCCGTCTGGACACGGCGGCTGTTGAACATGGTGGATGAGGGGGCGAGGTCGTGGTGCGAGGGCAGGTCATCGGGCTTGAGTGGCTTGGCGCCTTTGCGGGCGGTGCTGCCCCAGAGCCTCTCCTGCCATGTCGTCTCGCGTTCCCTCTTGGGGGCACCGGACTCGCCCGGCTTGCGCGCCGTGGGGTTGGTGGTCGAGTAGAAGAAGCCGAGGCGAGGCTGAGCCCGGGCTCGCCAGCAGGCCGTCGACAGGAAGCGCGGGCGTCGACAGAGCTGCGCACGGGCGGCTGGCGCGTGTAAGAAGACGGCCTCGGTCTGGGATCGCAGGAACCGGAGGAGGCTGCGGGATGGAGCCGTCGGTCGCAGTGCGGGCTGCATCCCGACAAACGGGTTTGATTGTCGAGGGTGATGGAGATGTCGTGCTTCTTTTCTCTCTTTTTCTCTCTCGCTCTCTGTTTTTTTGCGCCTATCCCTATCAAGACATTGGCCTTCTCGTGCACGCCGGAGATTATCCCGGCCCGACGACCTGACAGAGCAGAGTACCTACAGCCTAGGTATTTTTACTCCGTACCGACGTCATCCCGGGTCGACGATTCAATGCCCAATGCAGGAGCAGTACGAAGTACCTAGTAACAAAAAGGCACGTTATACTAGCAGTACCTAGAGCCTCGGTGGGCCCTCCGCCATCACCTTCTCCGATTTGTTGACAAGACAAGAGAAAAGATCCACGTCATGTTCCGTCGCCTCGCCGTGACTGCTGCGTCGTCGCCCCATGAAGATGAAGCGACCCTCTTGGCCGCCAGCCGCGCAGACCTCGAGTCTCTGCCCGCCGAGATTCTCGAGACGGTTCTGCTGTACAGCGCCGACCTCGCCCTGCCTCGCGCCAGCCCTCGGCTCGGCGTCAAGCTCTCGGACCGCGTCACCCTGCTGCGCCTCTTCATCTGGGCCTTTCACGACACCTGGGACCAGTGGTTCGGCATTCCTCGGAGGTTTGCCTACTATTACTTTACACGGGAATTTAGCATCCGAATTGATGAATTTCAGGGAGACCCCGTCCTTCAGGTACGCATAAACACATGCTGGTCCCGACGGGGAGAGCCCGAGCTTCCGTCATGTCGAGATGAGGCCAGGCTGACTCGACCTCCTCCCCCAGAGCGCCATACTCGAGCTCCCCTGGGTCGACATCGACTTCATCCTGCAGGCGCAGCAGGCATGGTCACGCCGCTACGCCCGGGGCCGCTGTTACCAGCACAGCGTGCCGGTGTCGCGGAGCGGGGACGGTCCAGAGCTCGCAGACGACCACGGGAGCGGCTTCGGCAACTTTGACGCCCGCGCCTGCTTCGAGGCCGACTACCAGCAAGCCCTCACGATGCGCGCTAGGTATGATGGTTTGAATAAGTGGCGCGCCAGCGACGTCCACCCGCGCACGCGCATGCCCGCCCGGCTCCTCACGGGGCCGTGGGACGACGAGAAGCTGCGGCGCCTCTTCTGGCTCACCCGCGCCGGCATCCACATGAACGACTACATGCCCTGGGAGGTGAGGCTGCAGTCCCTCGACAACGCCGTCATCTCGGCCCCGGAGCCCAGCGCCCTCGTCGTCAACTGTATTATGGGGAGCTGGACCTTTGCCGACGTGCCGCGCGACGCCGTCACCAGGGCACGCGCCAAAATCGACAAGAGGATGAAGTGGGAGGGGGCCTCGCGTGAGAGCAGGCTCGTCCTGTTCTGGGCGCTGAACAAGCTACATACCTAGGTATTCATAACTACCTACGGGTGAGTTTAAGCGTCCTGGCAAAATGTGGGTTTTTTGAAATAGTATGGCGCGGTCAAGCGACGACAACGCCGTCTGTCCACAGACCAGCCCGCTCGCTCAGCGCAGCCAGCCAGCTAGCTACCTTGATAGTCAGGCGTCAAGGGAATCCCGAGAAATATACGCCCTAAGAAAACCATGTCCTCTCGAGAAAGACGCGGCCCTCGATGCCATGCGACATCTCTCGACTATCGTCTCCGGCTCTCCGTCTCTCCTCGTCACTTGGCAGCCATGCGACACGCCGGCCTGAGTCACCGCGGCGAAGACCCATGCAGCGAGCAAACCAAAGACTTTCCCCCCGGTCGCCCATCGTGGCACCATCCCTTTCCCCGTCCCCTCCCACCACGCCGGCCATTCGTCCCACGTCGTCGGGCGCCGTGGTGTGGTCGATGAGGAGGGAGGGTGACGAGATATAAAACATCCGCCAGCCTGAACGCGCGCCGCATGACTCACTCCGGTCCCTTGCCCTCTTGGGTGGAATCGTGGTGGAATCGTGGTGGAATCGTGTTGGCTCCCCCTCCCCCAAGCAGAGCCAGCCAAGGCCCGTCGAGGCTCTTATCCATGCGTGGGCGGTCGGGTCGACGCATCCGGGACACCAGCCCGCGTGCCACCGCTCGTCGTCAATCTTGGTGCATAGGAGCAACCAGTGCCGAGAGCGGAGTAGCATCATCACCACGCGTAGCCACCAAGAAGCCCGAGTCCGCGTTGCAACCCCAAGTGCCATTTCTTCACTCACGAGGGCAGTCAATAGAGCACGCACTCGAGCCAGAAGAGGCGCCCACCGCCGTGTCCTCCTGGAAGCGACCCCAAAGGGGCCGAGTCTTCTAGTCGTACAAATCGACTCCCCACAGCCTCTCGCCTCAACCACCACCCACGCAGCAGCACCGCCTCATGCCCTGTCCCCCTCTCCCCGTCCCCCCACGTCAACTTCGTCCCTTGTTTCACCATCCTTGCCCCTCGAGTGGCTAGCCAAATTACCGTGCTTTTCAGCCTAATACCCTCGACGCCATCAACACGCTTCCTCCCATGGCCCAGAGTCAGAGCAAATCACACTCGGGTGTGCCATCACCAGCAAAACAAGTCACCGTCACCCCGTGGCAGAGACTCCCCCCTTTGACTCCCGCTCCGTACCAACATTTCCCATCACGTACGTTTCGAGGGAAAGAAGATGTAAATCAGTGGCTTTTCAAGAGACCAGCCTCGTCACACACGAGACGGGTGCCGATATGCGGATTCGGTAGCCATGGATGCGATTGGCCAAAACCATGTAAGCCCGTGGCACAGCAGCCATATGGGCGCGCAATCAATTCAGGATGCCGTCCCACATGCCTGGGCCTCGGAGGCTGAGCGCAGGATACACCGAGGCAGCCTCGGCGGAGCAGCACACTCGCTTGCCCGTCCCTCCCAACGTGGGGCGAACGGGAAACTGTATGCCCGTCTCGGCCCTCGCGTCTCCGGGGCACACGAGAGCCTGTGGCCAAGGCGCAGACAATCCGCGACAGCCGGAGAGGATGTCGCGTACATTGTCCTGCAGCGCGTTGTCGCTGGTCGACGGAGCCCGGCTTCGCTTGCAGCCGGTCCTGGCCGTCGGCGTGGAATCCGCAGAGCATCCGTGATTGTGAAGATCTTGGAGAGCTCTGGCGGCGTCCGACTCGGCGTCCCGGGCCACGTCGTCCAGCTCACGCTCGCGTCTCGCCAACGGGGTGTCCAGGCACAAGTCGCCGAGCTTCGCCACCGGGCCGTTGTACGTCTCGGGAGAAGCCGACAGGCACCACTCGTCACGGTCCTCGGGGACGGAGGGAACAGTCGGCTTGGCGCACATTCTGTCGTTCCAAAGCCTCGCCACTCGGAATCGCGACGGCACGCTACATTTGCCGGAGTTGTTGTAGTGGGTCGCGCTAACAAGGGACGAGACAGAGGAGGTGGACGACGAGCGCGACGAGCGCGACGAGTCCGACACCATCGACTCCGGAGACGACGCTGTGGAGACGGAGTTGGCGAGCGAGGACCGGCGGACGGGGCAGTAAACCTGCGGCGACGACGTGACGGAGCATGGGAAGCGGTCGAGGCCCTGCACGGTGCTGATGCAGCTCGCATGTGCCATGGCCATGCCCATGGCGCCGCCTTTGGCCCCCAATATGTGCGAAGCTGCACTCACTGCAGGAGTGCAGATGCCGCTCGTCTGTGGGGTCAGGCGCGGAGTAGGCAGGAGGCCGAGCGCCGGGGCTGGGCGACCCGTCGTGTACGCCGACGTCGGGGTGGGCTCCATGAAGGCCGGTGCATTGGTGGGTTTGGGGGCGGGAGCGGCCAGACGTGGCTCCTGGGGGAGGTTGAGGATGCTCCGCGGCGACAGGACGGACAGGTCGCTGGCCCTGCGGGGGCTGGGCTGGGGGGCCGGGAGGAGGCTCTCGACATTGGTCAGCTCGGGATCCAGCCGAAGAATGATATGCTTCCAGTCGGCGGCAGTCTGGTGGGCGAGGGCCTGGGATGCGCCGCCGGGGGACGGCGGGGACGGCGGAGGCGTGCACTTGAGAACAATGTCAGTCCAACGGTGGAACACGTCGTCGGCAATGTGCAGCTTCCAGTTGACGGCGAGGAGAAAGGCCATTTCGTTTTGGTTAATCTCATGGGTGTTGAGGCCCGAGATCCTGCTCCAGGCGCGGGCCGAGTAGTTGCGGTCCTGGAGGTACTTGGACGCCAGGATGAGGGCAGACAGAAACATGCGCCTGCCGCACTGCAGCACGCGGTCGACGATGCGGTCATCAGGCTGCTCCGTGGTGAAGTTGTGCTTAGGCACGTGCGACTTGATGAGGATGAGATAGTACAGTGCCACCTGCAGAGTCGAGTAGCTGGTGCGCGAGCGGCGGAGAGTCTCCTGGATAAAGGTGCGCAGCGGAAGGACCGTCTTGCTGCCGGGTTCGTTCCGGCAGACGACGACCGAGAGCGGCCAGACAGCCTCGACGATCTGGGTGGACGAGTCTGCAGCGGCATGGAGGGTTAAGAAGGGAATCGGGCATCTGAGGAGAGACGAGCTGCAAACCTACCAACAAGGTTGTCGACAAAGTTGATCCTGCGATCCGACTGCCGGACCAGCACCGGGGGCGGCGCCGGGCGTCCATGGGAACCGGCAGCGGTGCGACGGGGGTTCAGCCGCAGCTCGGACACGACGGGTTCGGCCTCGCGCTGAGAGAGGCGGCGCAGGGCGGCGACGTGCTCGACGGGGGCGCAGGGGGGGCGCTGGGGGTGACGGCCGCCGTCGCACGAGTCGGAGTCGGACGTGTTTGCAGACGAGGAAGAGGCGTCGTCGGGCGAAAGCGATGTGGCGTCGAACCAGTCGGAGGCGGAGGCCGAAGAGCTAAAGGAAGAGCTGTAAGGTACACATCGGGCAGAGGTTGCGACAAAGGCGAGCGGATCATGCGCGTCGCACTTCATCTTGGTGTGATGAGGCGGGTATGTGGGTAGGAGCCTGGCTTGAGGTGGTGTTTCAAGCCAGGTTGTTGCTATGCGTATAGTATTCCGTGGGGATTCCAGTCGCCGTCAAGATCCCAGGTCATCCAACGATGCGTTGAATGGCAGGGGATCAGGTCGAGGATAGGGCCGTGTCGAGTCCCGGCAGGCAGCAGCGGGTTGCCGCAGGTACCGAGAAGCGGCGTCCAGAGAGCGTGTGCGGATGCGGTCTAGGCGGATGTCTTGTCGACAGCCGACGAGCAGGCGCAAAGAAGCGGACCGGAGGACGAGACTGGGACGACGGCGACTGGAATGATAAGAGCGTAACTTGCACGAGGCATTGCGACAAATGCTTCGACGGACAAGCTGGAGGGCGGGAGACGGTAGCTTGGTTATACTACCATCAGAGGTGAGGTGCTGCTCTTTGGGTGAAAGCTAGTACCTTGATGAGAAGGAGGAAGACGTTGTCGAGTCGGAGATGGCCGTCGTTGTGGGCGTCGAGGGTAGCGGAGAGTCTCTCTCACATGCAAGGTAAGACGTCGATGAGAGCGGGCAGACAAAGACTTATTTATCTGAGCAGGCAGCCCAACCAAGGCAGGCAGCGATGAGTGCAAGGGAGGGGGGGCAAAAGACAAGAGGACAGAAAAGGGGACCTGAGGATGGCGCGGGTGAGTGAGTCTTTCGTTGCCCGAGGCCAGGTGAGTCGGAGGAGAGGAGTGAGCCAAGGTGAGGTGAGATGGTGACCTTGGTGACCTGGGTTGCGTGGCGTGGTCAGAGGTAAAGAGTGGGTACCGAGATGGCTGGTGTGACTCCTTTTGCGCTCGGTGGCGACCGGCTGAAGTGGGTTGGCTCAGGCGATTTCGGAGGTGCCAGCGAGGCAGTGAAAGACCTTTTTTTTGGCTTAGGGCCCTGTCGAGCTTGGCGCCCAAAAATGGACAGTGCTCGTCGTGGCAAGACAGGCTGCGCCTTTGCGCAAAAGAGGGAGTCGTTTAGTAGGTGGGAACAGGAAGCGGCGGGCGTGTAGAGATGAAGCCAATGAAATGGTCAAGGAAAGGTAAAGGGCAATCAATCAATCGCTCGCTCGCTCGCCCGGGAAAGGGAAGGGCGACGGCCGTCGGCGATGGCGACAGAGCACAGGCGGCAACGGCGAGGCGGATGACCTCGCTGCTTATCGCTGATGGCACCACCAAGGGGCCGAGAACCGTTTTGTCCGTCGCAGTCGGAATCGCAGTCGCAGTCGCAGTCTGTCGCAAGGTACAAGTGAATGCCGCTGCGAGCAGAGACGAGAGGTCCGGTCGGTCCCTGCTTGCCTGGTACTAGAACAACGAGAAATGGGAACAAGGATGCCAAACAGCCAAGAAGAAACCGGCGCCGTGGAGTGGAGAGGGGGGGGAAACCAGAGCAGACTTGAGCAAGTCGCTGGAGTTGGTTTATAGGCCGATATTACACTTCATCGTGGCGACGCTGGAGTTGGATAGCAGAGGAAAGAGTCCCATGGCTAGCGAGGGCGAGAGGCCTGGTGGTTTTGAATGGCCCTACGCTGTCCCCAGGAGCTTTCTGGCCTCTGGCTGGCTGCCAGGCGTTCGGGTGCTGGGAAGAAAAGTGGGGGTAGGAGGAGGGGATTTGGAGGGCCGTCAGTGGACAGAAGTCTGTGGGAGTGGAGAAGAGGGGGGGGGCGCAGGGGAAAGGAGAGGGGGCCGTAACAGTGAGAGGCGGTACCCATGCAGTACCTGTTAGTAAGGCAGCCCGGCCCACTGTTCCATCGGCGGCTGGCAAACGCCACCTTTACATGCATACCTAGGCGGGCGGGCGCGTTACGGATACAGAGCGTCGGTTTCGCGAACGAGTACCTACGGGGTACTTCGTACGGAGTACGAATACACGCCCATGTCTGCGAGTACTGCCATGTACCTCCTGTCGCCACGCGCGCGCAGAAGATGGCCGGGCCACACCATCTGCGGGCAAGACAGACGGAGAGGCAGACGGACAGCCTACTCGTACTGAATGCTCCGAGATGCAAAGACGCCAAAGCCACAAACCTGGCATGCTCCCGTTGCCGTGATCGGGCTCTTCGTAAACTTTTACGAGGCGCTGGAGAGGCGACAGACACGGCACGGACGGGTAGGACTCTACGCTGCTTGCTAGAGGAGGAGCCGAGGAGCCCGATGTTGTGTGTTGTGTATGTACATACAACATTTGCACCTTGTATCAGGGAGGGGGGCACGCTGAGGACGCAATTGGCCCCCTCTCCAGGTCCCTCTCTGTGCGCTCTCAGTGGCCAGCCCGCCTGCAACTCCAGGCCCCCCTCCCCTCGACGCCTCCGCTACGGGCATAGCGCCGCTGGCCATCCCAAGGTCGTGGCCGGCCGAGGACACACACACATGAAGAACCGGGGGGGCAGGGAAAAAATCGACAGTGAGGAGTCATGGCATCGGGGAAGCAGTCTGACACTCTGGCCGTTGTCGTCATGTCGGGGCAGAGGGCAGAGGGCAGAGGGTAGAGGGCAGAGGGTAGAGGGCAGAGGGTAGAGGGCGGGGGGCAGCGGGCAGAGGGCAGAGGGCAGAGGGCAACCAAGGTCACGACGGGGGGGCAACCAAGGTCACGACGGCGTCAAATCATGTCCTTGGTGTCGACCGGCGGGCGACCAGGCGGGCAAAGCAAGTTGGTGGCGCGGCGCTGCCTGTGTCATGTTTGACGCGCCATGGCTCTCGCAATTGGACGAGGAGACGGGCATCGTGTGTCAACCAATACTTTGTTGCTGTGCCCCCTTTTCTTTGCTTGAAGTCTCTGGGAGAGGGGAGAGGCAGCTTTCTCTCCCCTCTGGGCGAGGTCTCGGCAACCAGCAGCGGCCTGTATTGGCTGTACTATTGGCAATGCCTCTCCTGAGACAGGGCACGCCTTGGCTGAAAGCGGCAGCGTCACGTCCCAGCGGCATCCGCAACGGCAACTCTCAGGCATGCCGGCGCAAACCCACGCGAGGCCACGCCGTGGTGCTGCTCAGCTCATGACGGCTACGTTTCCTTGGCTCGGTCTATCCTCTCCAGGTTTCGACGCATTCATCGTGTGGCAAAGCTCGAATCTACAGTAGCCCTGTGTCAAGTGGCGAGGCGGCTCTCAGATCTCGTCTCTATAATGACAGACTCTCAAGATTGCAAGTGACCTTGGCGCAAAACGGACCATGACACCACCATTCGCTGATACGTCTGCCCATCAGCACGCCACACCCTCTCTCCCCTCTCGCACACGAGCGCTGTCACGCATGCAGAGATACACTTTATCTCTACGCACGGCGAGTCTGGTTGGTATTTCAATCCGCATGTTTTTTCTCCCCCTCTGGAGACTACCCTATACCAGCCGACATGTGCACGAGAAGTGCCATTCCCTCTCCCACGCCGTCGCGTGTCGGGCCGACCAGATGAATCGATCAAGGCAGCAGCAGAGCGAAGCCACTCACCCTCACACGTGAGGGACGGCGCCTCCACCGGCATCGGCGGGACCCACGGCTTGCCTCGGACGAATGCCTAGGTAGGTTAGAGGGCCGTCAACAAGGTTTCGGGCGCACTAGGCTACGATTCACGATTTATTGTATTGGGTCTTGGGTGAGCGATGCCATCATGCTGCAAAGCATTCGCGTGTACGAAGTACGAATACTCCGTACTCATGCACACAGAGTCGGGGTCGCATCGGTGGTAGACGCTCGGCGTGACACACGAGGATGCCCTCAAGTTCATTCCCCCGAGTCCTTCATCCTACGGTCGATATATCTAAATTAACGGAAGGATCATCAGTGAGTCAGTCAGCAAACCTGTGGTCATTGTGCTAACGGGTACCCATCTACTTCGTAGTGCCACCGACCAGAATCTGCTTGATGCCAAGCTAGATGCCAAAGCAGACAACCCTTCCACATCAGCCAACCTGTCCCTGCGCGCCCGAGTCACGGAAAGAAAAACTCGTCTGGGCTGCTGACGATGACATCCATTCCCCTCTTGTTGGCGTGGACTCGCGGAGCCTGCGCCACACCCGGTCGGGCGCCCATGACTCAGAGCAACCCATCTCTTCCGGCCAGTCATCATCTCGACCCTCCTCATCCCTCATCTCGACCCTCTCTGGCTCAACTCAGCCGCCCGCCCCGCCGCCTCTACCCAAGCCCAGCCCAGCCTCTCTCCTCCTCCGTACTCGGCGCGGTCCCGTGGCTGCCCCCCCCTTCCCCCCTTTCCAGAGACCAACAACAGAACGAGCACGTCTCAATGCCCAGGCTTTCTCCTCCTCTCCCGTCGCCCATCGTCATGGCCCCAACGACGCACGCGCCCACCCGTAACCCGACCCAACCATGCACCCACACACATTGCGAGCAGCGTTATCAATCAAGGGGGCAGAGGTTCCGATGCTGCTTCCACCAGTGAGTGGCCAGGCAGACGAGACGCGAGTCAGCCACGTCCAGGCAGCCAGGGCACGCCGACTCACGGCGCGTGTCACGTCCCAGGTTCCAGCCACACGCTCGCTCACGAAGCTTCTCTCATCTTGCTTCGTCATCAGCCGACGGCCTCGGAACTCCTGGATCGGAACTCCTGGATCGGAACTCCTGGAGCCCAACTCGGCCGTTGGCTACCGAGTATCCGTACAGAGTGCTCAGGGCCTCCACCCACCCACTTGAAAAGACGCCACCGCCTGCCTTTCCTCGATTCCTCGAGAGTCGTCGTGGACAATAGTCGTGGACAATAGTCGTCGTCTCAGCCCCGGCACGGGACTGGCGCCTCAAGTCGGAACATCGTCCCGGTGCCCTCGATGCTGCCTGCTAGTCGTCGTCGTCGAAGTGGACATGCCGTGAACCGTAGACGTCATGCGCCCAGAGTCGAACAAGGCCCTTGGCATGGTCAAGTGCTAGAGGCCATCGCCAGTGAATCGTAACCACATGTCCCTCCCCGTTTGCCTAGACGCCGCCGCCGCCGCCGGGGCAGGCAGCCCAGCGCCCGCAGCCCGCAGCACCACTTCGCCGGCTGGCCAGCTTCGGTAGAGACCATGCCGTGCGCCGTGGAATGCAAAGAGCCTGGGCCAGGGAACGAGGGAACGAGGGCGGCGTGTCGAGTCGCACGGCAGCAAAGCCTCTTGCGCTCGTTCTGACAAGTCACCACGATCCAGGGCAGGCAATATCACGACTACCTATTCGTACGAGTTAGATAGGTAGTAGCATTCGTACTTCGTACACGTATGTACATACATACATGCAGGCAAGAATCCAATCAATCACAAAGAGGGGCTTGCCTGCCTCGACAGCTCCTCCTACTCGCCACATGTCTCCCCGAACCACCCTCAGCTCCCTCCCGCCCGAACGAGCATCGGGCGAGGCACAGCCCAGGCAAGCCCATCATCACCACCGCGCCGGTGAACCAACGCCCAGCCCAAGGGGGCACAGACATGCATCTCGACAAACCCGTTTGCTCTGCACAGGCGCAGCCGTAGAACCGCTTTCCCAGGTCCCGCGAGAAGGCCTCGGAACCGAGACCTTGGTTGGCTCCAGCTGAGTACAGCGCGCAGACGTTACATGTCTAGCCGGCATCACCGCCAGATGGCTAACCGGTATCACCGTCGGCATCACCGTCGGCATCACCGTCAGATGGCTGGCCGTCACAGGGCGATTCAGGGCGATTCAGGTACTTCGTACGAAGTACTACTAGCAGCCGATTACCGCCAACCCCAGATTCTGCCCCCGCCCATCGCCAGTGTCAAGGACCGTCAAATAACATACATGACCGAGGCCGTCTTTTCGTTGTAGATGGCCCTTGCCCATAAATAGCCCTTGACTTGCAAATGCCCAAGCAACGCGCCCTTCAACATCCCGCACGCACACACACACACAACACACACACACAACACACACACACAACACACACACACACGCGCCCATTTGGTCGTACAGGCACGGAGCTTCACTTGCCGCCACCGCCACCACCTCGTCAACTCGTCGCCCCTCTACCCCTCTGTTTGCGCCGTCATCCGCCACCATGATAAATCGTGGCGCCAAGAGCCGATGGTAGTGGCGAGATTTGCCGTAAGCTTTTTTATTTCATCTTCCAAGATGGGAACCTAATCTCATGCTTTAGTCTCGATACACAAATTGCACTTCCCAACTGCACAAGTCGAACCTTCGGTGCAGTTGTTCTCATCCTAAGACGCCATGTAGGTGCTGGGGTCGACACCCTCCGAAGGGAACTCGCTGCGAGGAAGCCATTAGTCTTGCGTCGAGAGGCGTCATCTCCAAGGCGACTTACGGGAGTGCCACTTCGAAGCGCTTCTCAATATCCTTGAGCACCTCCGAGTCCTGGTCGGAGCTGACAAACGATATGGCCAGGCCCTTGGTGCCGAAGCGGCCGGCACGACCCACGCGGTGGAGGTACGAGTTGGCGTCGCCTGGAAGGTCGTAGTTGATGGCCAGGTTGATACGCTCAATGTCGATGCCTCGTCCAAACACGTCAGTGGCGACGCAGATACGCTTCTTGAACTCCTTGAACTCCTTGTACCGTTTGATTCTGTTCCATGGAGAATTAGCAGAGCACAACGGCAAGATTCGTGCGCCCCAGACTCACCGCTCGTCCTGGCTCACGCCAGAGTGGACCGCAATCGAGGGAAAGTTGCACTCGCGGAGGAGCTTGTCGAGCTCCGTGGCGCGAATGGTGCTCTTGACAAAGATGATGACCTGATTGAACTGAAGGTCGTCGAGAAGCTCGTTGAGCTTCCGGTTCTTTTCCTTCTCCTCGAGCTTGAGGTAGTACTGCAAAAGGCCGTGAAGCGTGAGCTTGGTGTCCTCGTCCACGTAGTGCTCGGTGGGATTCTGCATAAACTTCCTGCAAATAGGCTTGATGGCTTCCGAGAGAGTGGCGGAGAACATCATCACCTGCTTCTGCTGGGGAGTCGCGCGGAACACGTCCTGGACATCGGTGCGCATGTCTGTCCCCAGTTAGCTTTGGCAGGAAGCGGCCACGCAAGCGACTCACCAGGCTGTTCAAGCATCTTGTCGCACTCGTCCAGGACGAAGATGCGGACGCTTCCGAGGCGGAGGGCCTTGTCACGGACGAGGGCCTTGAGACGGCCAGGAGTGCCGACAATGATGTGCGGGCACGAATCCTTGCTCCTGAGCGCTTCAACGTCCGTCTTGATGGGAGTACCGCCATAGAACACGCCAGTCTTGATGTCGGGCATGTACTTGCTGAAACGGTTGTACTCGTCGCGAATCTGATAGGCCAGCTCGCGAGTGTGACACATGACGACGACGGAAACCTCTCCGTTGACGGGCTCCACCTGCTGAAGCGTCGCGAGGACAAAGACGGCCGTCTTTCCCAAACCCGACTTTGCCTGGCAAATGATGTCGCCACCAAGGAGTGCCTGAGGGATGCAGGTTTGCTGGACTGTCGTTGGAGGCGATGTTAGATAAACGTTCCACAGTAGGTTTGTGCAGTGCGGCAGGGGCCCGTCCGTCCATCATCGCAAGCGAGGCAACGGCGGCCAAAGGGTGCACAAGTATCGATTCGAAACAAGTCATCGCGTGACTGAGAGCCGCAAGAGTCCCAGGTCGCGGCCGTCGGGGAAATGCACAGCGCCCCCAAGGGCATCTGTCGCCAAGAGCTGCTGCACTGAGCCTCGGCATCCTGAACAAAGGCCTCTGTCCGCCTCATTTGCCGGTACCGATCCATTCGCGTGGAAAACCTCATGGCGCGAGGTTCGGAGCTCTTTCGAAGCTGCCGCTGCCGGGAACATGTGCCCGTCGGCAGCAGGCCAGATGAAAATCTGAGGCGACGAAGAGCTCGGGTGGCTCGATGCATTTCGGCCGTGCGCTGGATCGCGAGCGAGATGGACGGACGGTTGCGGGGAAGGAATTTGACGGCTGGAAGGGAATAAGAATGCATTCAGGACTGACCCTCCGATGGATGCTCGAAGCCACAGTCGCCAATAGCGCGGAGAAGTTCGGGCTTCAGAAGAAAGTCACGGAAACCAGTCGAGTGGATGCCGACGTAGCTGCCCTTCTTGTCCACGTCGGTGCCCGCAGACAGCTCGGCCTTTTTGCCGTTGGACCCGGCACCGGCACCGGGCGCCGGCACCGAGTTGTTGGGGCCGATCTCCTCATCGGAGTAGTCAATAAGGTCTTCCTCGTGCGACATTTTGCTGGTGTTTGGGCGTCGAAAACGCGAGCAGTCGGGTCGAAGGCCTGGAGACGCCCGCCAATGTCGATGCGCGACGTGGGCGAAAAAAAAAAGTAAAGCTTCCGACACGCGCCAAGAATCTGGCGCGAGGGAAAGCCGAAAGAGCCGTGAGCCGCAAGGACCGGGATGTGGTTGACGAGGTTGGAAACGCCTCAGTCGTGAGCAGTTTCTTGCGGAAGGAGGTTGAGGAGAGATGTTTTTGCAGGGCTGGCTGTTGTTAAGGGTAAGGGAGAGGGCAGGCAGCTGCTGCGCCGGCTGGCCAGACAGAGTTAGTGGCCCGTGCGTAAGCCGGCAGGTCACGTGGCACCAGGCAAGCTTTTGTCTGTACTGTGCGTGAATGAATTTCTCACCCATCTGACACTGTATGTCTACCTACCTAACTTCTCTCAGAATCAAACTTTCGTATGTACATACAAAAGCTGCCAAACTTACACAAGCTGCCAAACTTACACAAGAATAGACATCGGAGCGGGCCGTGCTGTTGCTGGAATCCTGGGCTGTCCCGTCTTTCTCAAATCATCGTCTCGAGCCCTTCGCCCCCATGGCCAAGTCAAAGAGCAACCCGGGCGTCCAGAACAGAGCCATATACTCCAGAGCCTCCTATCTCTACCAGGCTGCCAGCTACCTCGCCTGCCGCGCCAATGAAGCCGGAGCTGACAAGGAACCCTCGCACGGGAAACCAGAGGGGGAGCCAGAGGGGGAGCCAGCCTCAGAGGGAGCATCAGGGGAAAGGAGCGGGGCCCAGGAAGCACGCGAAAAGCAACGCAAGCAGCTGCGCAACATGTCTCGCCACGCCATGTCCGAAATGAGAGCCGTGGCCCTCAAGACGCAGATACGGCAGAGCCAGGCCCTCAAGCGCACAATCTGCAAGTTCTGCGACACCCTGCAGTTGGAGGCCCAGACATGCCGCTCCACCATTGAGAACCCGAGCAGGGGCGGCCTCAAGCCGTGGGCGGATGTCCTGGTCATCCGGTGCCAGACGTGCGGCAACGCGAAGCGATTCCCCGTCTCTGCACCGCGGCAGAAGCGCAAGGCGCTGCGTTCCCCGAAGCCCGCACCAGGACGGGTTGAGCAATGTTGACCCCGGCTGGGGACTCTCGGAGACGGCATGACGCATTCTCGACGCCTCGAGAATTTCCCTGCATAGAGGACAAGACATGACTGCCTCGTTGAGAGATGCACGAGACGGAATAGACGAGACGAGCCGAGCCGTTAACGACGAATACGCCTACTACGGTTTCGGAGACGGCATGACGCATTCTCGAGGCCTCGAGAATTTCCCAGCATAGAGGACAAGACATGACTGCCTCGTTGAAGAGATGCACGAGACGGAATAGACGAGCCGAGCCGAGCCGTTAACGACGAATACGCCTGCTACGGTTTCGGAGACGGCAAAACGTATTCTCGAGGCCTCGAGAATTTTCCAGCGTAGAGGACAAGACATGACTGCCTCGTTGAAGAGATGCATGAGAAGGACTAGACGAGCCGAGACGAGCCGTCAACAACGAACACACAACGAATACGCCAGCTACGGTTCCATCAGCAGAGCTGCCCCGAAGACCAAGGCCACTTAGACATTGGCTCTTGACCAGTACTCGAGACCTCAAGTGGGCTCAGATAGCATAATGAATTTTCAGAAAAGCCGTCGATGAACACAAACCCACGAGTAGCATGCCATCGGAGAGCCTCACCCTCGAATCGTGCCTCGCATCTGCTCCCCGCAATGACGACGTATGACCTGCGCCTTTGCCCGCACAGGACACCTCACCTCGCCACCTCCTTGACGCTCTCCTCCCCAAGCACCTTGCTCGCAGCCATCAGCCTAGCCCACCGCCGCCGTCAGCCACGCCGTCCCCTCGGCCTCGTCGTAAATCAAGGCTTTTCAGTCAGTACTCACAGCCCGCCATGCCAGCTCCCCAGGCCCCTCATCGACCCGGCCTGCACGCTCGTCATGCGCAGGAGGTTCTCCGTGTCGGACAGGTTGGCCGACAGCTGCGCGAGCTGCGAGTGCAGATGCGTCTGCGGGCCGTCGTCAGCTGCCGAGGGAAAGCGTGGTTCTGGTTCCGTCATGCCTCACCAGCTGTCGCGTCTTGACGACGCTGCCGCTCGTCGTCGCCATGCTCTGCCGGTTCAGGTTCTGCGTCATGTTTACGTTTCGCGTCGCCATGGTTGACGCGTGTTTTCGACGCTGAGCAGGACGTGCACTGACAGGAGCAATAAAGAAGTAAAGAAATGGCCGTCGAGTCGCAGTGGTGCTTTGTCTTCGCTCTCTTGCCAAGGCCGTCGACGAAAATCACCGAGCTAGTAATAAACGCGCCACCAGCCATCACGTGGGGCCAAAAACAGCTTCGTCGTCGCTGCTCAACACCACACCCATGGTCACCACACCATGGTTACCTACCACACCCATGGTTAGTTATTATTTCCTACTCGACAGCCCAAACTGCTGTTTTCATGCCACTCATCAAAGCCTCATCGGCTCCGCCCACCCCGGCCTCACACCTCGTAGCTCTGCTTTTCATCCACTTCTATGCCTGTATCGGGTGCACCTACATATTATTCAAGCCTTCGTCCTCCTCGACGAGTTCCGAGTTCCTCCCCTCTCCACCACCCGACGAGTCCGATTCTTCCCACGCGCCGGGCGCATCCACGCCCACGCCTTCCCCATCTTGCACCATCCTCAACAGCCGCCTCAATAAAATGTATATATGCCATCTGGGTTGATTCCTTTTCTGCATCGCAACGAGAGAAATAATAATATCAAGACAGGGAATAGTGGCGTGAAACTGAGAAAGGAAAGAGAGGAAGAGGCCTTCAGTAGACTATGCCGTGTATGCCGCCCCTTGGCATCGCGACAGCCCAGTCATGCCTCTGCCTCTCCCGTTGCTGCAGATGAGCCAAAGCATTGCGAAGCCCTGTACTTGAGACCCGTAGAGCAGCCTCATCAGCCTGGAAAACGGGGGCGCGAGAGGCGCTCCGATCCCGGTACTCTGAGTTGCACCCGCCGGGTCGTGAGACCGGGTCCCAAGCAGTCATTGCTGAGTCGTCCAATCGGGGTCGCAACGCGCCCCGTTCCCGGGTCGTGCTCGACGGCCATGCCCCAGGACCGAATAACAATGTAGTGACGCCAGTTTGCATTCGCTATGGCGAGAGTCGATTATGTGCCAGAAGAAACAAGTATGGAGAGTTCGCATGCCAATGCAACATTATCAGGAGATGCGCCCGTCTTGAGCCATTCCATGCCGTATGTACGGGACCCGACCAAGTCCGTTCGAATGATCGAGGAGCCTTTCGAAAAGGTCCAGAGTGAAGCGCTAGTGCAAGTCGTTACGTTCGTCCGCATTGGCAGCAAGGTACGGGAAAGCCTTGTTTCCCCCAGGAGTCTGGTCGCAGCGCGAGGCGCAGTAGAAGAAGCCCAGTAGCCAATCACAATTACTTCCTCCCGGCGGTTTGTCGTTCCAGAACCGTGTGGATGAAGACGACGGATGAAAGACGAGCCACCCGCTTCCTCAGGTAACATGATGAGGTTGATATTCCTAGTCCGGATCGTGCCGACTCCTTGACTGCTCAATGCGCACCGCCCGTCAAACTGCACAGCAAGCGCGAAGGCCAGGGCCAGGGCTGCCGCGCAGAAGATTCGAGAGCCAACCTAGTGAACGCCAATTGTCGGTCCGTTCTGTAGACTGCTCTGGCTGCTGTGCGCCGATGGTTCCGAGTCGAGTTCACCACTGCCCGCGCTAGCGCTCGCACTGCCCGTCAGACTACGAACATTTCTCGGCTTGGGTGGACGAAGGGCGCTCACCCCGACATGTTGCTCAACCTGTTGCGGAGCCAGGGAGTTGCCCTGCCCAGACGGGTACCGCGGTACAGGCTGACGAACGCCATCTGGGGGTGAGGGACGCCGATTCATCTGGGGACCGTAGCCGTTTGGAGGAGAGGGCCTGCCGCCGCCGCCGCCACGGAGCGATGGGCTGTAGGGGTTGCCCGGAGACTGGCTGGCCCGTCGAGGAAGCGCACCGTTCATGCTAGGCGGTGCGCCGGGACCATGGCTGTACTGTAGCTCGTCCAGCCTCGAGGCCGTCAACGAGTTGGCTCGAGAGCTCGCGGCCATGGCCCCGCGGTCGACTGCGGCGTAGCGATTCGAGCTGAGCGACATGAGAGGATCATCAAGCATATTGTCCTGGAGCATGTTGTTTGCATGGCTAGGGCGACTGCGGGCGAAGGGCCGGAATCTGCCTCCCCTCGGGGGAGCGGGCGCGTCGAACTCGGGGTTTCGACGAAACTGTGCAGGCGACGGGCCCGTTGCCTTGCGAGTCTTCCTCGAGGTGACGCTCATCATGTCAAAGTTGTCAGGGTCAATGGTCGGGCCTCCAGTGACCGCATTGGGATCGAAAAACTCGTCGTCGTCGTCGTCATCGTCAAAGCTTTGGGGTTGGTTGCGTATAGAGGGGGGTGCGCCGCGACGCGACCCCGGCGGGGGACCGCGCCTCATCCTCATCTCGTGCTCCCTTAGGGCAACCTCGCGCTGACGTAGCTGCATTTCCCGCTCGCGAAGGCCCAGATCTTCGCCGCCGATCGAAGGCTCTTGCCCCTCAGGAATATCGTCATATAGCACCAGGTGCGAAAACTCTTCGAGGTCGTTTCCGTCCATCGAGTTTCTTCGAGAGGGGGCCCTTGGGCCTCCATTCATTGACGGTGGCGGCCGAGGATAGCCATTGGGAGGTGGGCCGTTCATAGGGGGCGCTCGGCGCATGCCTCCCGGTGCAAAGTTGGCCGAGTTCCGCGGCCGGGGCTGTCGGGGGGGCATGCCGTTGCCGTTGGGCATGCCGCCCATCATGGGACGATGGCCTTGCTGTGAAGGCATTCGCGGTGCTGCAGCGGCCAACGTTGGAGTACCCGGTGGCATGGAGCTCGGCGGTGGCTGCTGCTGTGGGCCGTCTCCGGGCTTTGGTCTGTTTCTGTTGACGGTGTTGATGTTATGGAGAATGGCGTACAAAGTCTCGATGCGGGGTAACGAGACCTGCGAGTCTCGCGCCAGCTTGAGTGGGGATCCGAGGTACGTTTCGACTTCCATTGGCCGCCGCGCCACAAAGTCCTGCCACATGATGCTTTCCGGCATATTGGGTTTCGTCATGTCGTCCATGATCCTCTGCTTGAAGTCGGGAGAAAACTTGCAGCCGTTTGCCCCCGCTAGGCGTAGCAATTCGTCAATAACGTCCGATATCATGTCCTTTACTCCAACCTTTTCGAAGAGCGCGGCGTGGTTCGGCGTCTCGAGGAGCACACTTATAGGATGGAAGGCGATGGGCCTGGAGGAAACGATTAGCAGGCTGTATCTGCGCGAGACATTGGGTCGCCGACTCACCCAATCACCCTCTCGTACTGCTGCTGGCGAATATTTGGCGAGACCTTGCAATCGACCTGACCGGTGCTCAGGGTCATGGCCAGAGCCTGGGCCATGTCTTCTTGGATAGACTGCGAAATGTTGCTGTTTTTGTTGGCAGGGCCGACCCATATCTCCGTGGAGCCCTTGTGTTCGAATTCGCTCTGGCCAAGTTGTGTCAGTTCGGCGCCGGACACGAGTGATAGCACGACATTGGTAGGAAATCGCTCCTCGATGGCCGCCTCGACCCCGAGAGTGTGTGTGGTATTGATAAGAATGCAGGTGTGTTGGGGAGTGACGACGGCGTCGATCACCGCGGCGAGATCGTACACATCAGGGAGCGCCTTGACGCAGAGCACCACGTAATCGAACGGTCCGTCTCGGGAATTGGCAGCGTCTTCGGGATTCCGAACAACTGGTTGCGAGGTCAGCACGGCGTGGGACGAGCTGGATCGAGGGGAGCATACCATGTCGAGGCTTGAATCTCTCATTGCCGAAGATCGGTGACCTGTTGGAAGCGAGAAGGTGAGTATTTGGGTCGTTGCGGCTTGAAAACGGATCAATTGGTTGTGGGGAGACGTACTTGAACGAGATGCCGTATTGAGCGACATGTTCGAAGCCAGACTTCCAGACGAGCGTTACGTCGCAGGCGTGGCTCGCCTGAAGTCTCCATGATAAGAAGGCCGAGACAGGATTCCCACCGACTGAGCAAACGTGCATTAGCTGACTGTCGTCCATGACGAAAGACGACGTGAACGCTGCATCGACAACCGGTCCACCTGCTGCAGAAGGGGGAGAAGGAGGCAAGGAAGAAGGCCGGTGGTGCGGAGGAGAGGATAAACTACGACCAGGCCAGGGACAGAGAGCCAAGGAGAGTTCTCGGCAATGCGCACACTAAAAAATGAACTGGCGCGCCGGGGCAGCGTTTTCAGGCGCCGACAAACGGCAGCAACGAAGACGGGGCTGAGGACCAGGGGACAAGGCGTGGGGGAGGCGGGAAGGGGAGGGGGGAGGGTTCGAGGATGTAGGACGAGTTACGACATACCTGAAAGGACCTTGAGACGCGGTGCTTTCGGTGCCATGGTTCTGGAGCCGGTCAAGATGGAGATGGGCTTCTTGGTGCGGCGTCTGACGAGGGACCTGTCCCACGACGCGAGAGCGGGAGAGGCTCCCTGAGTGGCTCAGGGATGCTGCTGACAGTCGGTCGCGAGGCTGACGGCGAGCCGTGTCGCAGGTACGAAGCGTGCGTGGACGAGGGGGGCGGGACGGCCAGCTGTGGACGGGTGGGAGCGCGAGAGTGTAATTTTCGAGCTGCTAGAGTCGTCGAGACGAGCCCGAGTCGAGTCGACGAGAGGGGCGGGTGGGCGAGCGGCCGTACGTGCGTTTGCGTGCGTGCGTACGTGCGTTGAGCGAGAGAAGAGGAGGGGTGCAACAGTAAGTCAAGGCAAGGCGTGTGCGTGAGTGAGCTTGTGTGTGTGGGCGCGCGCGCGTGCGTGTATGGTGTGTGGTCGGCAGAGAGTCCGCGTTATCGTAGGCAAGGCCGAAGGCCGGATGGGCTAGGCTGCAAGCCCGACAGGTGGAATCGCCCAGGGGGTGTCCAGAATAGAGGGGAGGGGGTGTGACTGCAGCGAGCGAGGCACTGAAAACCCCTGCGAGAAGGGACGGCAAGAAAAAAACTCGCTAGCGGTAGTTGGTACTAGACGGTTGGCCCGGCAAGGGGGGGGGGGGTTGGTTCAGCGGCGGCGCAGACGAACGAGCGGTCGTTGTCGTCAGTCGTTGTCGTCGTGGGATTCGTTCGTCGAATAGGTAGGTCGAAACAAGGTCGGTCGGTGGGTGGGACGCTGAATGAGCAGTGGTAGTGGTACTGTACCGGCCAAGGCAGAAGCGCTAGGTGGGCTGGTAGGTGGGCTGGTCGGACGGGTGGGAAATTATCTGGGTCTCCGTGGGACGAGCGTGATGAGGAAATGTTGATGGAAAGTGCGCAAGCTCCGAGCTCAGCTGGACATATAGGGAAGCTGCTGCAGCCTTTCTTCGTCATCTGCTTCTTCCCCTTTTCTCACACACTCTCTCCATCCACGATTCCGTCGACGAGAGCGAACGAGGTATGGAGGTATGGAGTGAGTGAGAGACGCGAGAAAGGAAAACGGGGTGGGGAGGGACACAGCAAGGGCAAAAGGGGGGGAGGAGGGGAGGAAAAAAGCAGGAAGAGAGTCAACGGCCGAACCTAGGCAGTCAGACAACAGACACAGCCAAGCAGCCGGAAAAGCGAAATGTCCGGCTGGGAATCAGAAGACGTACGGGGACGGGGACGGGGCCAGGGCGGGCAACGCAAACAGCCCGAGGTACTGTACACACAAACGGGCGTTACCGTACCGGGTACGGGTGGCTGCGTGGCCTGTGTCCCGGGTGGTCGGAGTGTGTTTGGGCGCCTGGACTGCACTGTATGTCCAGCACGTCCAGCACGGTACGGCGCAGCACAGCACGGCAGGTACCTGTAGGTACCTGCCAGCACAGCTCGCGTCACTCGGGCACCGCAGAGCTCGGTACTAGTAGGTACTGGTACTTACGTCACACCCAAGGCAAGGCAAGGTCCAGGTAACCACTGACTGGGCTGCCTTGCAGCGTCTCCAGCGGACCACCGACTGCTCCCACAGAAGGACACGTTTGTTGGTCTGCAATAATCGGAAAAGGAGAGCGAGCACACACCCACAACTATGGAGATGGGAGGAGGGGGGCTCGAAGCAAGGCAAAGCAGGGAAGGCCTGGCGAACAACAACAGACACACACACGGCCGGGGGGAAAAACCTGCAGCACGCTTCTTCCTCACCTCCCAGCTTTTCCCGGGCGTGCCAGCAGGGGGAGGGCTACTGAGCGCGTATGGATCCAGGCACCATGGAGGACCTACATATGTACGAAGTAGTACACGCAATAACTTAAAGAGTCAGTCCAGTCCGGCCTCGTTCTTTGATGGAGCCTACGGAGTATTCCTGCTCCCCACCAATGAAGTGGTTATAAAGCAAGGGCCTCGTCCAACAGGAACGGGGGGGAATCGAGGTCGAGCGAGTCAACAGGGGCAAAAACGGCCCAAGGGACCAGTGGAGCTAGCTCAATTGGCAATGCCAGCTTCGCGAGGAATGCCGTGTTTGGCAGGCCAGGTAGCGCTCGAAAGGCGACTTGTATGAGTGTGTTGAGCTGGATGTCTGCACTTCTCTGCACCTGCGGCGCATGTGTGTCCTTGTGCCGTCCTCGTCCACTCGCCAGGACGGGGAAGATGGTTGCGAATGCGTCAGGCGGCGTCTGCTTCGAGACTGGACCGGGGACCCTGTGCGTGTTTCTCTCCGAGGGCCAAATGTTCCTGGCGGACGAGGTGCACGAACACGGCGAGAGACGGTCGGGCAGTTGCTGGCTATCGGGAGGGCGACTCTGGACGGACGGGAGGGAGGGCGTGGGGCACGCGTCGCTAAGGCATGTGGGTGCCCAGCAGCCTAGATGGAGGGAGGGGGAGAGCAGCTGAGAGCGTCGTCGACGGTTTGACGGGACGGGATCGGCGGGATGAGGCCCTGTCGTCACGCGCGGCACCTATCTCTTTGATATGCGATGGGGCGGACGGCTGGGCGATGGACGGCCACTTTATAGCTTCACGGACGCGATATGCTGCTGTTGTCCGTGCCAAGCCGACTCGACTGAGAGAATGAGTCGGAGCGTCATCTCTACCGTGGGAAAGGGAAAGAGATTGACGAGCACTGCTGTGACGAAAGCAGGTACATAGTACCTGCCTATGTTGTACATTGGCCGGACACATATCCGTCTTGGCCACGAAGTTTCCATCTCGACGTGTCTCGGCGTGCACGGCATCGTCCACGACAGTCAGTGAGCGTCCACAGAAATGCACATATTTCCTCTCAGCGGGAGTCATCGAGCCCGGCCGCGGCAGCATCGTCCGAGGGAGCCTTTCCTTTCCCTTGCCCTCTCCTCCCAGTACTACCTACCTCGACTCTGCGTCATCTGTACTCCAGTCGAGGTACCTCGGGCCTGATGCACGAAAGCTCGTAATGGGGCAGCGCCGACAGGTGACAAGAGACGGGACAAGACCTCCCCGGACCTCCAAAAGAAGAAGCGGCCGGCCCGACCTGCGTTGATTGTTTGCGCCCGAATAGTCTCTCGGGCCGCAGAAAATATGCAGTAGTACTCCGTAGTTCGTATTCAGGGGCAATAAACATCGCGGGTTATGTACCCGTTGGCCCAAAGGCGCTCCACGCCCAAGGGCAAACGGGTAACTCATACTTCGTACTTCGTACTTCGTATGTATATAACGATGAAATGGGCAAGCACGGCATTGCACTGAAGAGCACGAATTACATAGGGAGGTACATACCTAACAGCCAAGTGGCAGTCGCTGACCGATAACCGTGGCATACGCTGTACATACATATACTATATATGTACATATGTAGCCCGCAGTAACTAGGTACCGACTACTTGCCGCCAAGCCAGCCGAGCAGCCGAGGCGTTCGACAAGTTCCTCACCACGAGTTGAGCTTCTGGTGCTGCCGGCGGCGCTTGAGTTCGAGCTAGGATGGAATCGTCCAAGGCCCGGCTCGCCATTGGCTCTGGCCTGCTGTGTTCTCGGTGTGCTTCGCTCAACGGACATTTCCACTTTTGGCCACGACGAAGCTCCCGTTCGATCCACTCATTGCGGGTACGGGGCGGCTTGTCGTCGCACAGCTGCTGTGCTGCTGCTCTAAAAATAAAGTTGCAAACGATGTGAAGAAAAAAAAAGCCACTGGCTTTGCAGAGAGAAGCCAAGAACACGACAGTGGCCATGCCGCACATTATCGCGTCTTGCATATTGGCGGGCAGCCAGACCTCGTATCTTGTCATTATCTAGGGGCCCTTGACTCCCTGCAGTCCCCTCCAAATCTCCGACTCTGAAGAGGCTGCCGTGACGCATAATAAACATGCTGCCTGCTGCATGCACTGCATAGAAAGTATAGGTACTATAGTATCTGTGGGTACAGAGAGGCAGCACTCGCTCAACGGGAAAGGAGACGCTGGACTGGGGAAATTGGCGACCCACCTGGGCAACGTGCAACGTCGAGCAAGGGCAACGTCGGCAACGTCTGCCCGTCGAGCAGAACAGGGTCGAGTGATGCAATGGGGAATGGGGCTGACCAAAGAATCCACGAGGGAGCTAGCAATCAAGCTTTTTTTGTCTTTGATGAATTAGGTATCGTAGGGGCCCGATGAATTGATCGACAGCCTCCATGATTCATGCTGACAATCGACCCCCATGTCAAAATGACTTTCTTTTCTTATTTTTCTTGCCTCGATATGCACAGCAACAAGTCCGGCTTCAGCATGGGAGAGGGATGACGTATCGCCTGTACAGAAGGTGCAGTACCCTATAGGTAGTTACTATCCGAACCTCTCTGATACCTAGTACTACGAGTTACGGATGAGGATATGACTCCGCTGCTTCGTGCTCTGCGAAGATTTTGCTCCTTTCTTGTTTGTCCAGCCGCCAGAGCTCTTCAAATCGAGTTTCTATCCCTCGGCACCACACGCCGCGACCCAACCAGCAGCGACAGCAGGGCAGTTGTCTTTACTCGCCGTGTGTGCATTGGGCACTGCGCACTGTGCGGTGGCCACTGCACCGGCCTTGAGAAAAAAAGGGAAAGCTGGCTGTTGATCAGGGGGACCGTTGCGCCTTGAGCCGCCTTGATTGCAATTCAGGGCCACCATACGAAGTACTTCGTACGGAGTAGTATTATGTACATTTGTTCCCGAACCTTGCTGCCACGCAGGTTGTTGCGCCGTCGCTGCTAGCGCCCGTGACAGTACGATACCCGTTGGACCCCCGCGGGTACGGCTCCACAAGTAGCGGGGACAGTGCGAGGTGCGCCTCGACAGGGCGGCTGGATCCGTCAAACCGGGGGATGAAGCCGACGACTCTTTTGCTCTTTTATTCCCTTTCCACCCTTTAGGACTCAAGAGACGAACCGGAAAAGGGGGGGCCAACGGTCTCGGCGGAACACGGCCGAGTTCGATCAATGTCGGCTTGACGTGCTCCCAAGACGGCTAATCCATCTGCCCTGCCACGCACGACGGCTCTCCTCGCCAAAGGGGGCCCATCCTCCTTGTGCGCGATACACGCACATAAGCACATGCACGCACACGCACACGCACCTGCCGAGCCCCCCTGAGCAGCTGTAGATTGGAAACTCGGTGCGCGCGACGTCTAGCATGTGGCGCCGCCATGTGTCCTCAACACGAGCCAGGAAAAAACAAATCCATCCCCAACCTTGATCGATGCCGCCACCCGGACCTTGGTGCCCAAGAGCCTGCGCCCTGCCGAGACACAGTGCGCATCGTTGCACAGTACGTAGTGGTACGTCTATATACTTCTACCGCACTGCACATGATGCTCTCTGCAAGCACCGCGTCTCAAACTCCCGGCGACACTGCGCCGCCGGAGAGGACGTACGTATCCGTACTAGCCCGTCCACGCACCTGCGGTGACGAGACTGCAGAAGCTCCCGAGGAAAGGGGGCCCGGCGACCAACGGCTGTCCGTCAGCAGAAACATGTTGGTCATGGACGATGCAAATCTGGCTTCGGAAACCCATATCCCTCGCTCCGTCCGTCCTCGTATACCCCTTTCTTTTTTGCCTCTCACGGACACGGGTCTGGGGCATCGCCCATCGCCGCCCTGGTCTCCTTTCACCGCAGCATACGACAAGGCAAGGCCAGAGGGAGGCGGTCAGCAATCGACATCAATCTACTCCGTAACTCGTACGGGGTACACAGCCACCATCAGTCTGTATCACGTCCCCGGGGCCGAATTAGCAATCTATACTTCGTCTACGGAGTACATACATACATACATACATGCCGTCTCCCGACTCGCTCGCCACCCTCCACTACATCGACCGCACAAGCGCTGCAATCTCCCGTCTTTCGTGCCTCGGCCGCCAGATGGGATCGACGGCCTGTGTCTCGACCCGACTCATCCGTCGACCAAGTTTCTGCGCATCCACGCGCCTACCCGAGTCGCGAATACCCTGTCCAGTCACGGGCCTGGAACCTTCGAAACAATACGAGTTACTTGCTGCCGACTCGTCTTTGTTGCACCGGGCTCGACGAGATGGACACGACGCAGAACAAAGTAAAAGGTGAGACATTTGCCGGTAGAGCCGGGCAGCTGCAGTCTGGGGTCGGACGAGCCAGTCCGTTGGTATCGTTGGGCTGCGGCGGCCCGACACAAGGCTGGAGGACGCGGATACACACAGTCGCCGCCCCGGGGTTTCAAGACCGGAAGGTCAAGAGGTTGTGCGAAGACGGCGCGGGCCGTTTTGTCAGACCAGAGCCTGTCCACGCAAGCTGTCGTGGTGGTGATTCCCAAAGTCATGCCTCCCCGGCCACTGTGCATCCATCCCCTATCCCCTTCATCGTACTTCGTAGAGTAAACACATATCGGGCCACAGCCGGGTCATGTGTCGAGAGACGCCCGTCCCGGACATTGACGCCAGCCAATGGTTTCACATCCGACGTAAACGGCCGAGATATCCACAGGACTCAGAGGCCGGTTCCATCAAACTGAGTCGAAAAAAGCCCAATCCATCACGCCGGGGATGCTTGCGCAAAGTCCGCGGGGTCCAAGTTCCAGCCGCATTTGCTGTCGACGACATGTCACTTGTTGCACTCCGGTCCCTTCGCCAACGTCAAGGCCAAGACAGAAATCCGGACACGGATCTTGAAGCACTCGTCGAAATTGCCAGCATTTCTCTCGCCCATCTCCAACGACACGGAATTGGTCCAAAATTTCAGAGTCCAATCGTCTTCCTGGCCGTGTTTCTCGATTTCGACTTGTCTTGTTCGGCTTGGACCGCAGGGCAGCCTAGACCGGACGAGGGGCGCGCGAATCAAACACGCTGAAGACGACTCCCACATGCCAAGCCGACTTTGGCCGGACGACGCTAGAAACAGGTAAACAAGCGCTACCACAGATACGATGAGACGAGTCGACAAGTCCTCGGAGACTTCGACGGACCCGTGCCGGGGCGGCTCGAGCGGGCAGAAGTGGGGCTACCTAGCCCTCGGACCCGACCTGTTTCACCGGCGCCAAGCCACGGAGCCGGCGTCCTGGTGCCGCGTCTAGAGTGCCGACGGGTCTTGCACCATGACGTACTGCGGCAACTTGGCTGCAATTGCTGGGCTGCAATTGCTGGTGGCCTACTGCCTTCTCCACATGCCGGCTGCGGGGGGGGTTGCGTATGCTCAGGACCGGCTTCTGGTCGGCTGCTTGTGACGGGCTGGAACCGGGCTAGACCTGGCATTAGCTTCAGCCCCTTTGCCTCCCCCTCTCTTCGGCTCCTCTCACCTTCTCACGGCTGTCCCGGTGCTGTTGGCGTCTGCGTCGTCGACTCGTCTGCTCATCGACATTGGGACTTTGCCTTCGCGTCGCCACCATGTCGGACGAATCGCAGCCCGTGTACACGCTTCACTACTTTCCCTTCTCGCTGTACTCTCTCATGGCGCGCTTCGGCTTTGTCCTGGGCCAAGCGCTGAGCCGGGAGTCGGCCCCGAAGCTCGAGGTGCGCCTCATCAACCTGCACCGGGGTGAACACCTGTCGGAACCATACCTTACCCAAGTCACCTGCAAGGGCCAGGTGAGTCTTGCCCGGCCCCTTGATGCTCGATGCAACGCCGAGCACTCGGCCCCGTCCGGACTTGGCGGCCTCCTGTTGACATGGGCTCAGGTTCCCGCCTTGACGTCCCCAGCGCTCGAGTCGACGCTAGACGACAGTCGTGACATTGCCAAGTGGCTGTGTGAGAGGCAGCCGGAGCTCTTACCCGAAGAGCATCGCGAGACCATCGAGCACCTCATGGACAAGCTCTACTCCTTCCATGGCAAAGCGCTGTTGGTGCCACCCGAAGACAGGAAACATGGCGTCCCGAACCAGGCAGCTGCTATGCTTGAGAGCACAGACTTGTCCGAATATCACCGCCGGGCTCTCGAGATGAAGAGCATCTTGTAAGTACGGCCCGAGGACAATGTCCCACCCTCGAGCTCTCTCTCACCTGGAGGCTTGCCGACGACTGACCACCCGCATGATGTTGCCCGGGCTCTCGCGCACAGCCATGACACATGCCATAGCCGGACCCTGGAGCCAGACAGCATCCTACGGGCCGAGAAGCAAGCCCGGGATTTCATGCGAAGTCTGTCCGAGGTTCTTGGTGAGCGCAGTAGAGAGAGTACGACGTGGATATTCGGCGAGAAGCCCACCATCCTGGACGCGCACGCAGCCGCTCTGGCGGCCAGGCTGATTGATGCAAAGCGGCTCGATGTGTTATCGGAGGCGGTGCGACTCTACACCAGCAGGGTCCTGGAAACGGAGGAGTGGAAAGCGGTCACGCATGGGCGACCGACCTTGTGGAACTCATCGATGGGCGATGCTGCAGATTTGAATCCTTTATAAAGTAGGCGAAGAAACTTGGCCCTGGTCACCAACAGGGGAATCTCTCGAGCTCAACATAATCTGCCCGTCAGGCAATATACCATGTCTGACCTGCCACCGCGAGAGCCTCGTCGGCCCGCGATAGACGCTGCTCTGAGTTGGGAGCTCCTTGGACACTTGTCACCCCCCAAAGCGAGGCTAAGCGGGCAAGATCAGCCTAGCGCATCACGACTTGCAAGTAATGTTCACGGCCACTTGGGTCAATGCCGACCAAGAGCCGCGTGAGAACCGACGGAGGAGACTTGCAGGGCACCAACCAGGGCGTTGGCGTGAGATATCGAGACACCAACCAACGACGAGGCCCTGGCCGAATGGAGGGCACAAAGCACAGCTCCAAGGCGAGGTGACGGCGTCTCACAAGGCGGAAGAGAGGGACCCAATGATTCTTGTCAAAGGACAGAGATGCCACTCGGCGTCGACGGCCGCATCAAAAGCCATGTCTCCGCCTGGGATGGCAGACGAAGTGTGCGCATAGCACGGTAGATGGCCTATTCCTTGCATTGCCGCTGCGTGGATGGCGAGATGCTGAGGAGGACCCCTGACGCAGGGCGGGAGTTCTTTTGTTGTTGATTTCAACAAATATCCGCTGGCCTGGATGGACTTTGATCCGTGGGCCACGCCGGCGAGGAGAAGCCGAGACGTTGGGACGAGGCCAAGGTGCGTCGTCTCTGTCTGCCGCACAACGCCAAGGCCACGTGTGGGGGGAAGGCGGAGACATCGTTCCATCAGAAGACTCTGAAGGGTGCAGAAGACTCTGACGTCAGAAGAACGCTGAAGGGATCAGGAGAAGCTCGATTTGGCAATGCTGTCCTGCTCGCGGCGCTCTTGGTGGCACAAACGGCACCGTCTGTGTTGAATCGGTACGGGGCGAGTGACCAAGCACCTTCTCCGCAATGCATGTTGAAAGTAAGCACCTATGTAGTATGTACATACAGAGGTATATGCATGTACAAAGTATGCACCAAAGTATCAGCGTGGTATCGGTATGAGGGAGTCTCGTGGGCACTCTCCGACCTGTGCGACCCGATGACGAGACGAGGGCTCTGAGAAGAGAACGACGAGGCCTAATCACTCGCTCATGGCCGTGTCCCGTCAGGGCAGGCCACGCAGAGGGCTCCAATAGAGTGGCTGGCGGCAGACTCTGTCGCGGTGGACAAGCATTGTCACCCTCAAGTCCAGGCGATTTTGTCGATATTTTGCACATCCGAGGCCAAGGCGTACGGTACGGGTCAAAAAGCTCCGGCAACCATGTAATCTTAGCGCGTAGACACTCTCGCATGCAACAGGGCTGCTTCTTTTTCTCTGGAAATACTATATGATATTCTCACCGGTACAAGGTGCTGCGGGGGGAGCGCGAAGAGAGGCAACGTGGAGACAGAGGTAGTATTGAGGAAGCTCAGGGGGAAACCCCAACATCTCTCTGAAGAACTTTGTCTCTCAAAAGGTCCAACAAGTGGCCAATGGCTCTTTTCGAGGGCACTGGCGAGAGCGCGAGAGCAGGGTTGCGAGCCAGTGGCTGGCTACGCCTGGATAGGCAGGTCGGGGCAGTGTCGACACAGTGCGCGTAGCTCGGATTGACTGCGCCGTAGATGGCGGCACTTTTTATCCTTTTCTTTCCTTCTCCCCCCCTCTTGCCCGATAGCCGCGGCAGCACTTGGCCATGACGAGTTGTTGTCGCTAATTGCAGGTGCCATTTCCGTTTAAACTTTGACTCCCCGCCTGCAAAAGGCTCTCTCCTCGTCCACCAATCGTCGTCTTGGGGTAACATAACATGCAAGTATGTATGGGGCGCCGTTCTGTGCAATCGGCGCAGGTCGGCATCTTCCGCAGGGGACATCCTTTGGGCGTAACGTGTACAGTGCGGGTAGATGCCTATCCCGCACGGTCCAAACCACACCCATGAACCGGGGGGCAGCATGGAGCGTCAGCCCGGATGGATGACAGCAGCCCTCCCAGGTGGTTTTCCTGGACACATATCCCATGCCTATGTACTTCTTACTCGGTCCCTTTCGTAGGGAGCGAAAAAGGCTCCAGGCCATCTATCAGCGGATGCCCCTAAAGGACAGACGCGTCCTCCAAGGGTGAGGAACGGCTGAGCGGGACATCAACGTTCCGTACCTTCCTGCCTTTGCAGGTAAGTGTACGAAGTACGAGTTACGGAGTAACATACCCATCCCGAGCAAGACGAGGTTGTACAAAGTAGCCCCCCCCCTAGTCCGTCCATCCATCCATCCATTCTCCATGTCCACAGGATCCAGAAGCTCACGGCCGGCCCGATCTTGGCGCAGAGGTTGGCCATCACCGTCTCCTCTCCTTCGCCATCCTCGCCTGCCCCCCCCATCGGCCTCTTGAAGCAGCAAAGGCGAGGGCGAATCAAGTCCACAGAGCCGGCGCAGGCAAGATCTGGAAGAGGACAATAGCAAGACGAAGAAGCAGCGCGGAGAGGCAAGCAGGGCTCTCCCATATCTCCTCGTTGCTCCCGGTCGGCAAGAGAGTCGGCCGACTGCCGTCGACGGCCACATCACCTCTCATCTCCTGCGCTCAACAGACGACCATGATGTCCTCGATATTCCGCAAGCGCCATGAGGCAGAGGAGATCACGCCCATCCCGGCGCCCCTCGACTCCAACTCGACGGGCGTCGATCACTTGCACCACCTGCAGCAGTTTGAAAAGGCTCACAAGCTCGACCCGAACCTGCCCATCGACGAGCTCAACGATGTAGACGCCGCCATTGCCACTGGCAGCACCGAAAAGGGCTTTGAGATTGAGCACGCCCTCATGGAGGACAACAGCCCGTATCCAGAGGTGACGCCTGCTCCCCTTTGCTGCTTACACGAGTAGCCATGCTTCCTCTCCCCGTCGTGGCATCCGGCCCGCCTTGTCTGACACTGCTGCTCCAGGTGCGCGCCGTCGTGCGCAACTACGACGTCGACGTTCCCGCCAACACGGTTCGTGCGTGGGTCATTGGCATGATTCTCTGCACTTTCGGCTCCGGCATAAACATGCTCTTCTCCCTGCGCAACCCCAGCGTTGCCATCACCACCTACGTCGTCCAGCTCATTGCCTACCCCATCGGCCGCGGCTGGGATCTCGTCATGCCTGATCGGGTCTGGAACCTGTTTGGGCTCAAGTTCAACCTGAGGCCCGGCAAGTTCAACCACAAGGAACACGTCGTCATAGTCGCCATGTCCAATGTGAGCAACTTGACCCCTGACTAGGCAGTCGGGGCTTGCCTTGTTTCCACCCAAACACGCTGACACCGCTCACAGGCTGCATATGGCGGAGGCGTCGTCTACGCCTCGGACGTCCTCATTGCGCAAAGGATCTTTTACGGCCAGGACTTTGGACCTGCCTTTCAGATCCTCTTCAGCATCACCACTCTGTGCACCGGCTATGGACTCGCGGGTCTTGCCCGTCGCTTCCTGGTCTGGCCCGCTGCCATGATCTGGCCCGCCGATCTCGTCAACTGCGCCCTGTTTTATACTCTGCACGACCACTCGCGATCGGATCCCTCAAAGACCAACGGATGGTCCATCGGGCGCTACAAGCTGTTCCTCATCATCAGCTGCGGCGCATTCTGCTACTACTGGTTTCCGGGCTGGATCTTCAAGGGCTTGTCCATCTTCTCCTGGATCTGCTGGATCGCGCCCAACCACGTCGTCATAAACAAGGTGTTTGGTCCTCATAATGGATACGGCCTGATGCCCATTACCTTTGACTGGTCCATCGTCAGCGGATTCATCGGCTCGCCCCTGATCCCCCCCTTCCACGCAATCGCCAACGTGCTCGGAGGCATCATCATCTTCTTCATCTTCGTCTCCATGGGCATTCACTTTAGCGGCGTCTTGTTCTCCGAGTACCTCCCCGTGCAGTCTAGCGAGTCGTTCGACAACATGGGTAAGCCGTACAACGTTAGCCGCATTCTCGATGCCAACTACCAGTTCAACGAGACTGCCTACCAGGAGTACTCGCCCCTGTACCTGTCGACCCAGTTCGCCATGGCCTATGCCATGTCCTTTGCGGCAATGGCCGCCGTCATCATCCACGTCGCTCTTTACCACGGCAAAGAGATTTGGAGGCAGTTCAATATGGCCCGGCACCAGGAAGACGACGTTCACATGCGCCTGATGAAAAAGTACCGTGACGCAGAGGACTGGTGGTATGGAGGTATGTTGATTCTCGCCCTCTGCCCCCGCGAGTCGGCTCCGATCTTCCATACGGACCTCGTGCGCCCTCGATAGCTCTTCCATGGTGCTGACAGCGGTCACAGCTCTGTTTGTTGTCATGGCCGCCATTTCGTTTGGCGTCGTGGCAGGCTGGCCGACGGGCTTTCCCGCCTGGGCTTTCGTTGTCTGCCTCATGATCCCCATCATCTGGCTCATCCCAATCGGCCTCATACAGGCCATTACCAACATCCAGCTGGGCCTCAACGTCTTGACCGAGTTCATCATCGGCTACATGGTCCCTGGACGGCCCCTCGCCATGATGATGTTCAAGAATTACGGGTACATTTCCATGTCGCAGGCCCTCTATTTTGCCCAAGATCTCAAGCTTGGCCACTACATGAAGGTGCCCCCTCGTGTCATGTTCGCCTCGCAACTCGTCGCCTCGATTTGGTCGGCTATTGTGCAGATCCTGGTGCTGAACTGGGCGATCCACCACATCCCCGACGTGTGCAGTCCTGAGCAGCCAAACAACTACACCTGCCCCAACGGCCGCGTCTTTTACACGGCATCGGTTGTCTGGGGAGCCATCGGCCCGGCCCGCATCTTCAGCCACGGAGCCGCCTACGCCTCGCTGCAGTGGTTCTGGCTCGTCGGGGCTGCCACGCCCATCATCAGCTGGCTGCTCGCGCGGCGGTGGCCCAAGTCCATCTGGCGTTATGTCTGCACGCCCGTCATCTACGGCGGCACGGGGCTGCTGCCTCCGGCCACCGTGTACATTTTCCTCTGCTGGGGCGTCGTGGGCGTCATTTTCAACTACTTCATCAAGCGCCGCTATATGGGCTGGTGGCTGCAGTACAACTACATCACGTCGGCCGCTCTGGATTGCGGCCTGATTGTTTCGACAATGGTCATCTTCTTCACCCTCTACCTGACGAGCACCAGCTCGCCGAGCTGGTGGGGCAACGTGGGGGTATATAAAACGCTGGACTTTTCCAACAAGGCCATCACCAAGCATCTCAATCCCGGGGAAACATTTGGGCCCTCGGTATGGCCATGAGACGGGACACGGAGGACCTTTCAACGCGGCGTCGGGAGCGGCCATGTCGGCTCGGAATCATTTGCACAGGCACTCCTGGAAGACAGGTTCTGCGCTTGGGCGAGGAGCGGAGTATGGGATTTTGGATGGATTGATGAGTCTTTTTTTACTTGTGTGTATATGTCTTTCTAGGTAGGGGAGAGGGACAGGAGTTGCGTGCCAGAAGATACCTGCATCATGAATCATGTTCATGCCTCACGGCGTCAAGCTGGGGGCCTGTTGGCCGCTGCTGTGTTGTGTGAGGCCGGCTAGGCTAGACAAAAGGAGGTTGAACTGAATCTCACATGGAGGGGGCCAGATGAGCTGGAGCTTGCTGTGCCGAAACATGGATCAGAGGCTCGACTGATGGAGAAAACAATGAAATAAAGACTGGCCTGTCTACGAAGCACAACGTCTCGAGTCGGTATTCATTCTCGTAGAGCGAGCGAGCGAGTGGGCTGGATACAAAGTAGTTAGTACTTGGGGCTTGACGAGGACATCACGTGCCTGGGCAAATCGAGGGTATTATCACATGACCCACAGCGCGGCACCCACCGAATCCGCGCCCCACGGCGAGATTAGGGCTAAGCAACTGCAATTCGACACTCCACGGGAAAAAAGCGTTGCGAACCTCCATCGTCATTCAACCACTTGCCCAACCACAACCGCCAAGATGAGTACGTCGGCCACGTCCTGTCGAAGGGGGCTTTCTCTCCGTCGGAGGAGGACCAGAGAGTCGATTGATGAGGGGAGCAGTGCGCTGACCGTCGTCTGCAGCGAAGGGTACCTCCAGCTTCGGTAAACGTCACAACAAGTCGCACACCCTGTGCCGACGATGCGGTTAGTGCCCCCGAGCCCGAGCCCGGTCACGAGGCCGAGCAGACAGGAGGGAGAAGGAAGAATCGGAAGGAAGAGGCGGGAAATTATACGCAGCAGCGCCGCCGCAGCCCGAGACGAGAGGCCGTGATGGCGAGGCAAACCGCACAAGGGGCCAAGATGACTAACGGCAAGCTCGCAGGCCGTCGCTCGCTGCACATCCAGAAGCATGAGTGCTCCTCTTGCGGCTACCCTGCTGCCAAGATCCGAAAGTGTACGTGCTCGTCTCAGTCCCTGGCTGGCTCCTGACCGAGGGGCGAATCCTCGCCTCGAGCAGAGACGCTGACGGATGGCCACAGACAACTGGAGCGAAAAGGCCAAGCGGAGAAAGACTGTCGGCACCGGCCGCATGCGCTTCCTCAAGGACGTGTCGCGGCGGTTCAAGAACGGCTTCCAGACGGGCAAGCCCAAGGGCTCCCGCGGCCCGACCAAGCAGGAGTCCTAGACGCACCTTCCCCCGACACAACTCGCAGCGGAGAAGCGACGACGGAACCGGACCGTGACGGGACGACGCGATGACCCTACTGGTTTGGCAAAGGGAGGGGAGGGAGGAGGGCTCTAGGCGGGCCCGAGGCAAAGGCAGCAGACGCGTCGCCAACGGCCTTGGAACGGCGGAGGCTCGCAACGGCGGCCTGTCGGGCACGACGGCTACGGGTGCTTGTGGACGTCGGTGGCCGGAGCATGGGACACGGTGTTTTGTTGACATGATTTGAGCAAGAAAACAACGACGGACATGACTGGCCTCATAAAGCCTCGCCTGACATGTGAGCCTTTGTATGCCGCGTCGTCCGTGTCTAGTAGGTGCAGGCTTTCGGCCGGTCCGAGGCATTTCTCGGTGGCAGACCAGCCGTGTTTGGTGAGAGACGGGGTGCTCGACGACAATCCGTAGCGACAGGAAAAGCAACCCCTATGCCATGCCCGCCAGTCTGTTCCAGCTACTCGGTGAAGTATCTATGCTCTTGATGCCACCAATCTCGCTCACGCGCCCCTCTCAAAAACCCTGACGGCCCCATCGCCAGCCACATGATACAAGTACTCGACATCGGCATCCGCATCGGCATCCCCATCGCCGTAGCCGTCGTCGCCCCGCACCGCGACGCGCACCACGCCGCTCACGTCCCGCGCGGCGCCCGTGTCGAGCCTCCGCAGCGCCACGACGGCGCGCGCGGCGTGCGCCTGCGAGAGCACCAGCGCGGCGTGCTCGCGCTCCAGGCCCGTGGCCGGCGGCGCCTGCAGCAGCGGGCCGTCGGCGGCGAGGGTGAGGATGGTGGCGTGGACGCGCTGCGGGCGCGTGAGCTCCAGACGGGCACAACAACGCCGAGGGGGGGAAAGGAAAGGGATGGGATGGGGAACGTACCTCTCGGAGGGCGAGCAGCATGCCCTGCACCCCCAGGCTCGTCGCCCCCTCCGCGGCCGCGAGCAGGGCGTCGACCTGGTCGACGACGAGCACCGTCCTCGCGCCGCCGCCGCCGCCGCCGCCCACCGCCCCCAGCGCCTCCTCGATGCCGCGCCGCACGTCGTCGAGCCTCCCGCTGCCGAGCACCGACGCGCCGCTGTCCTTGAGGGCCGCCGGCGCGAAGAGGGCGCTGAGCCCGTCGACCAGGACGAAGCGCCCCGCGCGCGCGAGGGCGTCGAGGTCCAGGCCCTGTTGGTGGTTAGCTGACGGCCGACGACGTTGTCATGGTGGACGCGAAGGCGCCCCAAAGGACGAGAGGCCAAGGGACGAGAGGAGCAGCGGCAACTCACAATCCTCGCCGCACCCTCGCGCCAAAACGCCCCGTCACGCATGAAGCTGACAAGCACGACCGCCACCCCGTCCCCGTCGTCGCCGGCCTCGAGCTCGTCGCGACCACGCTGCCGCCTCCCCCGGCCCAGGAGCGCGTGCACCCACAGCAGCACCAGCCAGTTGGCGCTCGCCCCCAGCACGCTCGTCACCACCGCCAGCGCCGCCTCGGGGGGGAGCTGGCCCAGCAGCGGCTCCAGCAGCGGCGGGACCTTGGACATTTCTTCTCCCGGCGTCTGCTCGGCGGTGATGGGGGACGAGAGCTTGCTCCCTTGGGCTCGTGTTCCTCGGGCTCGTATTCCTCGGGCTCGTATGCCTCGGGCTCGTATTCCTCGGGCTCCTGTTCCTCGGGCTCGTATTCCTTTGCCGCTTGCTTCTGCTTCTTGCTTTGCGATGACTCAGGAATGAGTGTTGGAGTTTTCACCACCACAAGTTGAAGCTGGGCTCGGTGAGTGAAGTGGGGTGGGAAAAAAGGTTTGGTGGGTGGCTGAGAGAGAAGCCTTTTCTGTGACAATATCAGATATTCTGGACAAACACTAAGACTCTTCTTGTATTCTTGTATTCTTATAACAATGATTATTATCGTAATTCAAGTCAACCACAGCCAGACCAGCTGACCGTCTTGTATCCGTAGCAGACTCGGTCCCTTCCCAGACAATTCTCTCGGCGGCTTCATTGCCTTATTCCCAGAGAGGCCTCTCTTCCAATGCCAAAAGCATGCCTCGTACAAATTCCCATCAGGACCGAAAATTCCAAAGACAAAACACGTCCCCGCCCGCAGTTTGCATCGTCAAGAAACCAGGCAAAGACCCCGTCCAGCCACCCAGATGCCGAGCAGAGTCGCGCGCCAGGCTCAAAACTTCTCCATAAGATTCATCCTCACCGTCCACATGCGCGCCCTCTTGCCGTAAATGTACAGGGGAATCGTAAACAGGCAGAGTATCAGCTGGATGACGCCCAGGCAAATGTACACGCGCTTGGGCCCGTCCTCGGCCATCCAGTGCGCCACAAACAGGCTAAAGACGAGGCCGTGAAGCACATTCTTGGAAAAGTTGAGCGTCACCAGCGCCTCGCCGGCGTACTGGCGGTAGCTGTCCACGCAAAACGTAATCGACGTCGTCGAGCCCAGCGCGCAGCCAAACGACAGCACCCCGAAGAAAATCGTCGGCACGATCCAGTGGTCCCTCTGCTGCGCCGACCAGCCGAAGCCCATGAGTCCTATGCACGTCGTCACCAGCACGGGCAGCGCCATGACGAGCCGGAACTCGGGCTCGTACAGGCCGCCGTTGCGCCGCGACATGGCCCGGACAACCACGTCGCTCACCTTGCCCGCGACGCCCGTGCCGAGGATCCCACCCACAAAGGGCGAAATGTACACGAGGCCCGTCTGCAGCGCGTTGAAGTTGTAGATGGTCGGGTCGCGGTAGATGATGGCCATCGTCTCCGATATCACAATCAGCCAGCCAATCGAGCACGCGTAAATGGCCGACGACCAGAGCACCGCCGGGTAGGCAAGCAGGATAAAGGGCCGCACCATGACCTTGAGCCACTTGTCGTGATTGAGCCGCCCGTGGTACGGCCGCAGCTGCTGAACAAACGTCTGCGCCGGCAGCTGACGCAGGTTATGCGTGTAGGCCTGAATCTTGGGCGGCTGCCGGAGCATCGACGCGGGAATCATCTCGTTGTCGAGATTGGGCCCCCTGGCCACGTAGTCGATATTCAAGTCACTCCCGACGGCGCCGTGCGGATACGAGTCGTTTCCGCGAGCGTCGGGCACCTCCATCTCTGGAGCGTGGGCGTCCGCCCCGCATTGTCGAGCCGCGTGGGCGCCCCGAGGCGTAAAACCCCCCTCCTCGTCCCACTTCTCGGCATCCGCACCCGGAGTCCATCCCCCGTGACGGGGTGGGGAGTCGGGCGCACCCGGCGCCTCGAAGCCGTTGCCGGCCCCTTGGCTCGGGCGAGGCCCGGCAGCGGGTGCGAAGCCGACGCGCTGGTCGTGGTGGTGGCGCTCCGCTGCGCCGGGCGAGAGGACCCTCCCCGAGTCTCTGCCGCTGGCGCCTGCTGAGGGGATGTCGGCCCGAAGCACGCTGCGGCGGGACGAGAGGCGGCGCAGGAAGCTGGGGCGCCCCGACGGGCGCCGCGTTGGCGTCCTGTCCCAAAACGTCTCGGGCACAAGGAGGAAGAGGAGGATGAAGCCGAGACCAACGACCATGGCAACGATCCTGGGGGTGAAACGGGTCAGCACTCGTCGCCTCCTCTCCACGCAGGGGAAACGTCCGGGGCGGCACACGTACCAAAAGACCCAGCGCCAGCCAAAGCGACCTATGATGGCGGCACTGACCAAGGGGATAAGGTTCTTGCCGCCGAGCAGCAGCAACGTGTATATGCCGATGCGGTAAGCCCGCTCGTGGAGGAAGAAGATTTCGGCAATCGTGGCCGACGGGAGACACTCGACCGGGCTAATGGCCACGCCCTGGAAGACGCGGGCAGCCAGCAGAGACGAAAAGCTGGGCGACCATGCCGCCCACAGACACGTTCCGATGAAAACGATGGCACTAGCAAGGTACACGGGACGTTTGCCATATAGAATGGCCGTGGGGGACGCGATAACCGAGCCCAAACCAAGACCCATCATGTAGAGACCCGTGGTGAGGGACACGGTTTCAACGTCGACATGGTAGTCGCGGGCCACGTCGGTGAAGCCGGCGGCGATGAGGGGCGTAATGCCGCCGCCAATCATGCAGTAGAAGCCAAGGGAGAGGAGGGCCGTGTCGCGGCGCCAGCTCGGCCAGTTGAGGGGGTCGTTGGCCGACTCCTCGGGCTGGGGGTCGAGAATGATGGCCCCGTCGCTCGTCTTCTTCTTGTCCTCGACGACGTCCGGGCGGGGCTGGCGGCGAGAGTGCGGCGTGGCCACGGCTGAGACGGAGCGACTGGCACTCGGGCTCAGGGCGGAGCGACTGGCACTTGGGCTCAGGGCGGCATCGACAGGAAAGGACGAGTGCGAGGTCCTTGGGCGGACGTTGCTGAGACCCAGGGGCACGTTGCGATCCGAAGCAAGCAGCAATACGGAGCCTGCCGACGTCAGCATCGAGAGCAGGTGGACCGGCAGCGAGAGACCCACCAGGAACTTGGACGGTCTCCGTGTCGTTCAAGACGCCCATGCTCCATTTCGGTATGGCGTTGGGAGAGGCATCCCCCCGGGCTGGTTGGCGCCCACCAAAGATGCGGGACAGGTTCCAGCGAGTGGGGGAGTCCTTGAGATCCTCCGAGGACGACATTGAAGATCAGAGGGCGGGATGGCCGAAAGCAGGGACGATGCGAGGTTGAGATGGGCCGCCGTGGGGTTCAGGGCAACTTTGAGCCTGGCCTGCGAGGCTGCATGAGAGACACGCTAGGATATCCAAAAGAACTAAAGAGACGAGGAGACGAGAAAGCAGAGGGCAATAGGGTCGTCGTTTGAGGAGAGTAGGTGATATTGTAGGACGGAGGAGGAGAGATGAGGCGCTCGGGCTCGGGCGGATGGCGATGGCGGTACCAAGAGACGACGTCTCAGATGCGTGGTGAGTGAGACGAGACGGATAAGGATGCAAGCATGGCGGTGGAAGGATATGTGAGCGGAAGAAGGCCGAGGGGTTCGTCGGGCTGTCTTGTGCACCTGCGTCGTCTTTGGTCTCTCCGTGTCTCGTCAATCACACCTTCTTCATCCCCCCTCTCCAAGAGTGTCTCCTTCTCATCCGCCCCCGGCTGGTCGAGTGCGGGCCCAAGGTTGGCAGCGGCCGGCAGAAACGGAGCGGCGGTGGCCAGGCGTAACCAATGACGATGGGAAAGCGGCGGCGATGCTGTGACCAAGCCTCGATGAGCGGCGGGAGCGGGCGGCAGGCGGCCACAGAGGGAGGGAGCGAGCTGGACGTCTCGGATGCAGGACGGCAAGACGGCAAGACAGGTGGTGGCCGAGGGAGAGGGCCAATTGCGGCCCTGTGCGATGAAATGTGCGTGAGGAGTCGAGGCGAGAGTCGACGAGATTTGTATTCTTCAGAGCATCAGAGGTTCAGGTTCAGAGGTTTAGGGTCAGAGGTTTAGAGGGTCAGAGGGTCAGAGGCTACAAGGCGGCGGCCTTGTCGCGCCTTCCTACCTAGCTCGCAAGGTGCGCATGTATCTCGACGGGTAAAAAGGGCGGCCAGGTACGACGACTTGTTTTATTCTCATGTCTGACTCGCGAGGGAGGGAGGCATGCTGACGAGGCGAAGCTTTTTGATGCCAGAGAGATCCGGTTTTATTCTCGATAGGGGTCTGTCTGTTTCCTAGTTTCTAGTAGAGGCAGATTGTAGGTAGACGACTAGATACGGTAGATGACAACCTGAAGCGCCATAGTCGGAGTTGCAGAAGCGGCGACGGATGGGACAGATGATGAGATGATGCAATCTCGACGATACAACGGTGCCTGACTCCAACAGAGCCGCCGCATGACCGACCCCAAGGGCGCCCAAGTCATGACTAGGTAGGCGCCGTGTCGGTGCCAAGGAGACCCGGCCCATCCGACAGCAGTGGCGGTGACGACGACGAGGTTGAAGAAGGGTCGGGAAACCGGCAAGTGCAAGACGCAGCCTTGCTTGGCCGTGTAAGAAGAAGCAGCGGGCCATCGTCAGGGCCATGCCCCCCCCTTGGGCCGATGGTTGGACCAGGTCAGGCGGACGGAACCGCAGACGCGGGAGTCCCCATGGCACGGCGTCACCTGTCAATGAGATGGATGGATGGACGCTCTTGGCCGGTGCGACGTGCGGCACATGCAAAACATACACGACTCGGCGTACGTGCAAACACCTAGTACATGGGACGGCTGTCAGGCTTCAACCTCTTGGCTTCAACCTCTTGGCTTCAACCTCTTGGCTTCAACCTCTTGGATTCTCCTCAATGGACCTTTGACGGATCGAGGCGGCAGGTCCCTGGGCCCAATCATGGCTGCACGGGGCACGCTGTGACCGCTGTTGTGCGCTGTTGACGACAGGGAGCCGCTCTAGTGCCCTGGGGGCTCCTGCGGCCATGACGCGGCGGCGCAAAGACGATGCGCCTCGACCATGCTTCGTATTTTTCGCAACAACCAAGCCGCGGGACAGACATGAAAATGAAGTGTGAAAAATGACGAGGAATGTGCTCCGTCGTATTCCGTACCGACGAGCAATCTCTTTTGTTGACCACATGCCCTATGTACATATATATGTATATACCGGTGTGATGCATGTATGCAGTCCTGGAGCCGCGAGCCCGGCCCCACTTTGCCGCGACGCCGGCCAAGCACGGAACAGCGCGCCTCTTCTTGTCCTCCGTCTCCCGTCTCCCGTCGCCCCCCCTTTCCCTCCCTCGCCGCCGTCCCGACAAGCTGGTCCCCCCCATGACGCCGTGCATGAGTGAAAGGGCCGCCGCTTGCCTGTTGCAGCCAAGATCTGGCCATCGCTCAGCTTCCCACTGCCGGCATCCACATCGCCCGCCGCCGCGCTTGGCTGCACCTGATGTAGGTGTATGTATGTATATTAACGGCTGTATATTAACGGCCCTCTTATAACCGGTCATGCCTCGCTGGTTTATTTGCCGCTGCTCAAGTCTCCTGGTCCTATCCCCTCCCCCCCACAACCACCACCAATGCCAAGACTCCAACCCCTTTCTTTGGAAACCGAAATTCCTCGTTAGACTTTTTCCTCGTCTTTGCTCCATGGCCGTAGACACCGTGCGTACAGTGTGCTGCCGCTGGAGCCTCTAACTCGCCCAGCCGCCCGCGCAAATGGCCAAGACATCGTCGACACCCGCCGGCAACGGCTATCCCACTCCGCACGGCCCTCGGACGCCGCCTTTTATCGTGCTTTTCAGCCAGATACCAGCCTCCAGGCCGTCTACACGGACGGCGTGTGAGCCGCCTGGGCCGGTCAAGGTGATACCGGCTACGGGCACTGTACCGCTCTGTTATATGTGCCTGTCAATATGCCGAGAGGCAAACACACTCACAGAGTAACTACTAGTATATGCAATCAAGAATGAGACTCTTTAACACATGCTCATGCTCCCGTAGAAACTTTCGCTAGCGTCGTCACGCATGAGGCACAAGGGCGGGCGGGTCTTGCTCTTCTCCCCCCTGCCCGCCGGCGCCGCATCATGGCCGCTCATTTGCTCGTTTCTGCGGGGACCGAGAGACAATCTCGACGCTTTGCCCATGGCATGAGCTCAATAAAAGAGAGGAAATTGTGCGCGCCGTCTAGCTCTCATGGGTTGGCAAGCCCGTCGATGGATGGTGCAAGACCCCTCAGACCTGCTTGGAAGAACCACTGCATCAACCGACAGGATGAGGAACAGGCCTATTCCGTACGGTATACGGATACTGTACCTGCATCAAGGCATGAGGCCACTCCATATATATACATACTAAATACATACACTTGCGCCCCCCGTCCGCCGGCCCTCTTGGCAGGCACCCCCGGGGACATGAGCGGGGAGGGCTGGCGTGTTCCTGCATGTGTAGAGCAGCAAGTCGGCGGTTCTGGCCTGAGCCAAGCTCGCCTTGCTTGACCCGATGGCTGGGGTCGCCATATAAACTACTAGTATAGCCCTCGGACGAGCCCTCTCATTCGTGGGCCTGGCCGTCTAGAGGGCCTGGGGAGCATGTATACATATAACTCGTTCGCATTCCCTGATGTGGACCTCCTTTGAAGCTTCGTCGCACAGTCCGAGTGATAGAACATTCCTTCTCGTCGGGCCTGTTCCTTTTCTCGCCCACTCTGTTCGGGAGCTGTTTGCCCGCCACTTCTTCATATTCCGTCCCCGTCCCGCCCTCGTGTGTGTAACCGCTCCTTTCGCCCATTTTCAACCCATCGAATCGACGACTCCGTTGATTCCTCACGACGCTCCTTGATATATATATGTATCCCACGCACACTTGATATACAAGTACACAGCTGGCCACCACGAAGCAGCCAACATGCGAGCCTCTCTCTTACTCGCCGCCGTCCCTCTTGCAGCGGCCCTTCCCCATGTTCAGGACAACCCCGTGGACCTGGAAGCCAGCTTCGCTGGCGAGCTGGAGCAGCCGGATGACCCGAGCATGAAGCTCTTCTCTTTCAACAATTCCCCAGAGTTACAGACGCTGCCGAGTGAACAGGTCTGGGGCAAGGAAGAGACCATAATCACCAAGACAGAAGTTACCTATCACGCCGAGTCCACGGCAGTCGAGCTCGCGCCTGTCGACGACGGCCCGCCCGAGGCTGTTTGGGTCCAGGAAGTCAAGCAGGAAGACGCCAAGGCCAAGGCCGTACTCCCTCCGGCCGAGGACGCCAAGGCCAAGGCCAAGGCCGCCGTACTCCCTCCGGCCGAGGACGACAAGGCCGTACTCCCTCCGGCCGAGAACGACAAGGGCGACGGGGCGCAGAGCTCCACGTTGACGTTGTACCGAACCAAAGCCTTGAAATTGCACAACGACGCGCGGAAGGATGCCAAAAACGAAGTGGAACTGAGCTGGTCCGAAGAACTGGAAGAGCTCTCTCTGGAGTGGGCCAAGCAGTGCAACTATAGGCACTCAAAAAACAAGCCCAAAGGCCCCGGCACTGTGGCCGAAAACATTGCCGCACAGCCCAAGGACATGGCCAGCAACGAGCTGGCAGCCCTGGATCACAGCTGGACGAGCTGGTACAACGACGAGCTGCCCTATTTCAACTTCGACTTCAACCCCGAGAACATGGACAAGGAGACTGGACACGTCAGGAATATCCTCAACCCTGCCTTTGACCAGGTCGGGCAGGCGAGCTACCTTTGCCCGGAGCTCCGCTCGGAGGGTGAAACAACGGTGAAGAAAAACTGGTACTTTACCGTTACCAGTTTCTCTGGCCCTCCGTCATGATGAAGCCGCCATAGCCAAAGCCAACACCCCCTAGTTGCTCGGGCGTTTGTCGAGTCGTCTCGACCCTCGCGGCCGCATGGGGAAGCGCCAAGTTGGAAGCATGTCGCCGCGCGAGAAGCAGGTCTTCTGTCGTTTTTTTCTCTTTCTTACTCACTCTCACACGCACACACTCTCTTTCCTGGCCTGTCCAGCCTCGGACGCTGTCTCGGGCAATCTGCTTGTGCCTGGGGTCCGTGGCTGCAGGTACTCGTTGTGTAATTTCTAGAATTTTAGTCAGAATTACCCGTTGTCGAAAGTTTGGTGTCCAAGTGACTCTTGTCGTCGGACACCGGGTTATCTGTATTTCCGCACCGTCACTTCTCTCTTCGCCGCTCACAATCCCTCGACGTCCAATGTCCAATTGCTCAGCTTCACCGACAATCCGCACCAATCGCCCCCCCGTCACCCGCCAATCCCGCCGCTCACAATGCAGGCCGCCCTATTCCTCCTCCGCAAGGGCGCCGCCTCGTTGCGCCCCCCCGTCTCCGCCGCCGCCGCAACCACGCGGCCCGGCCTCTGCCTCCGCGCCTCCGCCGCGTCTCCCCCGGCCGCCCACTTCTCCACGTCTCCTGCGCGGCCGGCCAGGAACCAAATCCTCTCGCCGTAAGCTCCCGCCGGTCCATCCTTCATCAATCCCATGACACTCCAGAACCTGGCTAACCTCGTCCTCACCACCCACCCCCGGTCTCCGCCCCCCTTCATCTTCCTCTCCACACCACAGCATCCGCAATCCAGATTCCTTCACCACCCACCTCGCCCTCTCCTCCTCCTCCCGCACTCCTCTCCTCACCCTCTGGACCGCCTCGTGGTGCCCGACCTGCCACACCACAGTCCTTCCCCTGCTCTCCGACCTCGTCGCCTCGGGCGTCGGCGAGGCCCACGGCGGCGTCGCCCTCGCTGCCGTCGAGATGGACGCCCCCGACCTCATGGGCTCGGCGTCGTCGTCCTACGAGAACCTCGCGCTGACCTACATGATCACCACCGTGCCTACGCTACTCAGCTTCGACGCCGGGGAGGCTCAGGTCGTCAGCAAAGTCACCGACGCCCGCAAGCTTGCTGATCGGCGCTTCCTCGAGCAGTGGATCATCAACGAGGCGAAGCGCCAGGGGTCCAGGGGCGGGGGCGGAGGCGGAGGAGCCGGCGGGGTGGGCGCCTCGACAGCCATATTTGGCGGTCTCTTTGGTCACGGATGATAGACAACTCCCCAGCAGGGCATTTTGATACCGGTGGACATCCGAAACTTCAGCCATGAGTTCCTCGCTACTCATGGGAATTAACAAGGCTCCCGGCACCTGTGTCTGCGTTTGGCTGCGTTTGTCTTGCTTGTATACATTCCACCGTAGCAGGTGGTCCAGTCCCGGCCAACTCAGGCCTTCCATCAGGCATCTCGACCGAATGCTGCGGCCGCCTCGCAGATTTAAATAGAGAAAGGATGAATAAGAGGGCAAGGGCAAAGTAGTCGCAGCGACCTGCGCTTGAGCTTGACTGCCAGCCAAGCCGCCGTCTCTGGCCACAGGTCCTCTCATTTTCGGCTTCGTCTGCCATGTCCAGTTGGTCGACCCATCTAGACCCAGTCCATCCCGCTTCACCTCGCATCCCCCGGTGCCTCACATGATGCTGCACTCTCCCTCCTGTTGCCTCTCGATGCGGCTTCTGGATATTCGCTCTCGTGGTCTCGGCCCTCCGTGCTTGCCCGCTCTCTTGAGGTCCTCGAGCCTCTCCCGTGCCTTGGGGAATTCTTGTGCTGCGCGTGCGTGCCTCGTCAGTATCATCACCGCCTCACGCACTCCGCCGCGGCGGAACCACTCAGGAGGTACTCACCAGCAGCGCGCCAGTACCACCGCTTGGCATCCTCCAGGTTGGCCGGGACGCCGATGCCCACCTCGGTAAAGTACCCCATTGCGTACTCGGCCTTGGCGAGCCCGGCGACGGCCGCCTTTCTCGCCCACAGATATGCCTCGGTGTCGCTCTGTCCCAGTACGCCTTCGCTCCCCGTCAGGTACCACCCGCTCAGCGCCAGCTCCGACTGGTGCTCCTCCTGCGCCGCCGCCTTGGAGTACCAGAAGATGGACTGCCGGGGGTCGATCGGGCACCCCATCAGGCCGTACTCGAACACGCACCCGAGGCGGTATTGCGAAAACTTGTAATTCAGCTCCGCCGCGTCCTGAAACAGGCTCAGAGCATAACGCTCGTCCCGGATGATGGCGTCGTTGGGCTGCGCCGACTCGTACAGCAGCCCGAGCTCGTGCAGCGCGTGCGGGTTCTCACTGTCTGCTCGCTCCGCCGCCCGCCTCAGCCACCCGACTGCCTCCCTGGGGTTCTTTTGCTGGCCCAGCAGGCCCTTGAGCAGGATCATGCCCAGCTTGTACATGGCAGGCGGGTCGCCCAGGGTCGCCGCCCGCTTGTACCACTGCATCGCCTTGAGCGGATCCTTGCGCGTTCCCCCGCCCTCCTCGTACCCAATTTCGCAGCATACGGCCGTTCGATACGCCGCCGCGGCGTTGCCGAGCTTCGCAGCCGACTGATAGAGCGTAAAGGCCTCCTTGTTGTCCGGTTCATTATTAAAGAGGCCCTTGCCGAGACCGTCGGCCATGGTGAACATGGCGTCTTGGTTCTGGGCGTTGGCCAGTTTCTTGAGGATCTTCTGGGCGTCCAACAGGTAGCGCTCGCGCGTCCTAGCACGCTGCTTGGCATCCGGCATCTTGGACGCCAGGACGTCGGCTGCCTCGATGAGCTTCCTGGCCAACCTCAAGGCCGACTCCTGATCGCCGGCATTGGCCTTGATGGCCATGCGCAGCCTCTCGAGCTCCTGCGGCGTGACCAGCTCGTCCGCTGGCATTGGAGCCGGCTCCATGACTTGATGGCCGGCTCGAAGGACCGTCCGCTGTTGGGGTGGCGGTTGCTGCTGCTGCGCCGGCCCCGCCTGCGACACGCCGCCATAGTTGCGAACGGGAGGCGGCCTGTGGTTCAGGCTCACCATGGAATTTGCCATGAGTCCTGGGCGCACGGGCGTAGGGTGGGAGGGTAGTGCGTCGGGGTTCGAGCTCTGCGACGCGTTTGTGCCCGACCGCGACAGGCCATCGCCGCCAGAGTAACCGCGTGGCGGCGGCGCCATGGGCTCGTAGCCGCCGGACTGGCCATAGCCCCCTCCAAACTCGGGTCGATAGGGCTGGACCTGCGGCATGGGAGGGACCGCGGGCATGTCGGATGCCATTTCGAAGACGGCCGCTTGAGGCTCACGAACGTTGGCCACGGATTTGGCGTGGTGTAGCATCGGCGTCTGATGCGCTCCACGCTGCGTTTGCTCAAAGGAGTTTCCTCGCACGAGCCCTGGAACGCCGTCAATACCCGGCAGACTAGACCGCCTGCGATGCGAGTCGTTGAAATAAGAGTTGAAGACGTCGTCGGACGACAGGGTCTGCTCGTGCCCGTATCCGCCTGTGCTCTGGTACCCGCCGCCCTGGACGTCCCGCGGCCGCCCTTGAGACTCGGGAGGATAGATTCTTCGTGGAGGAGGCCGATTTCCCGATGCGGTCGAGGGCCGCAGCGGCACACCACCCCGACCAGCGGGGCCATTAAAGGGCATCGTCTCGGTTCGCAGCGGTGGCGGCGGCATGTGATGCCTCGGGTCGGAGTCGTGGACAGGCGCCGTCATGCTTCGGGAGGGAGGGTTTCTCGGACCACTTGAGGGGCTTCCCCCGTTGGGGCCGGGCGGGTAGTCTTGGCCGTAGCCACCGTACCCGTTGGGAGCCTGTCGAGAAGGCGGACCTTGCCTTGGGTCGCTGTAGGCACGAGCGATATAGTCTCTCGGTGGGGGCCCCCTGCTGCCGTTCATGGGTGCACGTCCATAGTCCGCCTGCGCAGAGTAGCCGTTGTTGAGAGCCATGCCTGACATTTGGCCGGCGAGGTCCTGATCCATGCCATGGGCGGGTCGGCCGTTGGACATGGGTGGTTGCCGACCTGCTGGTGACGATTGCGCCATGAGCGCGGTTTCCTCAACGAATCCTTGGGAAGACGAGCTTACCACCATGATCCGAGATTTGAGGATACGGACGGGCGGGCAGTCCCCGCGCGGGTTCTGGCCCTGGGTCCATGCCCCTCGGCCTCGAAGAATAGGGATCCCCGCGACGACCGTCGGCAGTCGGTCGGGCTGCTGGGCCACCGCGCCCCCCCGGAACAGGCGGGTAATGGTCTCGCGGCTGACTATGGCCCTGGCCTTGCTGCGCATAGCCTCCGCCGCGGCCGTCAAGGCCGTAACCGTTTCGGTAGTCATCTTGGTAGTCGTCTTGCGATCGGCGCGGCGCGTACTGGCGGGTGGGCGGTGGGCGGTCGTTGAAGCCACGGGCCCCAGGTGGCTGCGCAGCCAAGCCAGCGTACGGACGCTGTGGACCGCCAGACTCGCCGTGGTAGGCCATGGCGTCGAAGATGGCGGGGAAGTCAATCGACAGTCCAAGGCGCCGCGAGCAGGCGTAGCGACGGGTACGGAAAGCGCCCCTCGTTAGGGGGAAACGAGGTTGAGCGCGAGACGACGACGACGGCGCCACGCTCTGGTCCAGAGAATCTGGTCCAGAGAGGAATAGGGGAGTCGGGGTTGGCCGTGGCCGTGGCCGTGGTCGATCGCAGGCTTGGCTCAAGGACTGGGAAGAGAACTAGTGGCGCATGGGTAGGGAGGAGGGGCCTTCCGAGAGTCGACAAGATGGCCGTTGCTGGCGTTTCGGCTGGGAGGGAGCTGATCGGCGGTTTCAACACCCAAGCGGCTGGAGCGGCTACTGACTGGGCTGGCGCCGAACAGGTGGCTAATTTTGGTGTGGGTTCTGCGGCATGTATGTACGAATACGGATACGGATAACCTCCGGGAATGGGCTCTCTCTCATGCGGATACTACACGAGCGAGCAGCAGCAGCCAAGGACGGGTGGGTTCGCGTGCAACACGAGGAGATGTTTGTGTGCGTGTCTCGGGTTGGCGATGGTGGAGGAGGAGAGAAAGAGAGAGAAGAGAGAGAGAGAGACACTCCCTCCGTACGAAGTAACCCTTTACCTCGACGGTACGTACTTCGTACATGAGGGCACCCTGAGGGGTTAAGCCCTGTCTTCTTCACCTTGCTCTCACCTTCCCCCCCCCCACCTTTCTGACCTTTCTGATTCCTCTCCAGCTTCAAGATTGCATTCCTGCGAAGTACTTCGTAGAAGTATGCTTAAAGGGAATAACTCGTCACAACAGCCGCGGCTGCCGCGCTCCCCTTTCGACTTTCACCCAGTGGACATATCAGTTCGTTGTCCGCAAAATTAGGGAGCTTGCAGAGGAAGCGCCCTACAAGCAGCAATAATAGCTGTTTTCTCTCCGCCCGCTTGCCTCATCGTGCCTTATTTCCTCTCGCCCGTTGCACGCGTTTGTCCTGACAGTTTCCGCTCCCTTCATGCCGTCCTTCATGCCGTTCGTCCCGGTTCTACCGGTGCCGGGCTCTTTATTTCTTTATTTCCTTCCCGCGATCCTACTTTTCGCAAATTCTTCACGGACCAAGTCAACCGTCAGCCCCCGCGCCTGACCATCGAGGGCTTCATCAAAAAGTCGTCAATCGGAAACCGCGTGGCAAATTCCTGCATAACGCCGTGATGGTCACGCTTGCATGGAACGAGCTTGGAAACCGTGCGAGTATGTGAAACTGGTTGTTCGACACATGATATTGAACTGATGTTTCTTTACTCACAGACCTGGTTCTACCAGAGCGGCGGCGATGATAGCGGCGATGATAACGACGAGGAATGCCTTCTAGGCAGCGACCGCCGACAAGAGGACGGCCAAGGCAAAAACGGCAGGTTACTATGGAAAAGCAGGACAAGCATGTGGACATAAGACCGGTCATCTCCGCGGAGGTGCCTCTACTTTTGATCATGATTGGTTCATGGTTCGACAGTTACGTCCCCGTCGGCAACGTTGATGCATGGAAATGCACTTTGTAATATCATCTTGGCGCAACGCCCAGTGGCGCTGCGGTTACGAATACCTTTAACGCCTAAGAATGATGATTTTAAGGAACAATGACAACACAATGACAACACGGATTGATACGTGTGAATGGGCGCCGAGCCTCAGCACAGCTAAAAAATACGAGTATGCCGTAGGGCACAACTGTAAGCAAAGCTTTGCTATAGCCGGGGGACCTTTAATTTTTTGCTATAGCTAGGGCACCTTTTTTTTTGGCCATAAGCGGGATTCGAACCCTAAGCCTTAACAAAAGCGGGGCTTATTATACGGTTTTTTTACCCTACGCGCGGGCCCTTACGCGTGATTAAATATAAGGCTAAGACGAGGCTACGCGTTATTATTACAAGTTGCATACTCTATGTATTTTCGGCTACCGAAACGGAAAGTTATTTAACGCTATAATAAAGGAAGGAATAATACTAAAAAAGTAAATAAGCAAAAACTTAAGCTTAAACGGATACTAATTTCTATAGGCTAGATTAATTAACCTAGATACCCGGCTTACTATTATAGTAGACGCCTAAGCGAAAGAAACCCTCGAGTTTTTTCTCTTTAGCTAGCTATACGAATATAGACTTAGTGTTGACATTACTATTATACCAACCAGGCAAAAGTAAGATGCATCCCGACCGTAGACGTAATACAATGGCTTATATGTCGATATACCCCCCCACGTACACGGTGGCCTGCCCGACCGTGCTAAATAAGCCGTGGTGTCAATCGCCGCCGAATGTGCCGTGCCGTGCCGTGCCGAAAGGTGCCGTGCCGAAAGGTGCCGTGCCGACCAATGTATTCAGATCAATTGACATGTCGAAGCATAAGCGGGGGTGGCGCGCAGCCGCTAAAAGTGCGACCGGGCCCGAAGTGGCGAATATGGCGTTTGTGGCGTTTGTGGCGAACGTGGCGAAAAAATGACGAATTGACGCGGGGTTCGAAGAAAGAATGTCAACAGCAGTGGAAGTTGCAGCTAGGTCCTAGCAAAATGGACTTCGCTCCCGGGCTTATAACTGTTGATATTACTATTATACCAACCAGGCAAAAGTAAGATGCATCCCGACCGTAGACGTAATACAATGGCTTATATGTCGATACTTAGACTAAAGACCGAATAGGTAGTAAGCACTATGCTTTAACCTTTCGAAATATAAGACCTTAAGGTAGAGGCTATTACTTATCTACTTCCGGTTCTTAGAGGGTTAGCGCTTTACCGATATACTATTAGTATAATCCTATATTCTTAGGTAATTGCAATTGCAATTATAATAAGTCTTACTATTTGTATAGTATGAAATCTCTATTTGCATAGTAAGATAGGTATACCCTTACTCTTTCTATACGTACCCCGCGCGCCTATATCCCGCTACTAAATTTTCCGTATAGGTATATAGTAATTAAAAGGGCCGCGTAAATCGTATATAGCCTTAATTTAGTTAATTCGCTACGTGCCTTACTACGTGCCCTTTACTACGTGCCTTCTACTATATATACGGCTCCTTAATATATGCTTTATGCCTAGCTCCCGGCTGCGTGCCTTCTACTACGTGCCTTACTACATGCCCTACTACGTGCCCTACTACGTGCCCTACTGCGTGCCCTCTACTATATATACGGCTCCTTAATATATGCTTCGTGCCCGGCTGCGTGCCCTACTGCGTGCCCTCTACTATATATGCGGCTCCTTAATATATGCTTCGTGCCCGGCTGCGTGCCCGGCTGCGTGCCTTCTGCTATATATACGGCTCCTTAATGTATGCTTCGTGCCCGGCTGCGTGCCCTACTGCGTGCCCTACTGCGTGCCCTACTACGTGCCCTCTACTATATGTGCGGCTCCTTAATGTATGCTTTATGCCCGGCTGCGTGCCCTACTGCGTGCCCTCTACTATATGTGCGGCTCGGCGGCTTCTCGATGTATGCTTTATGCCCTTACGTGCCCGGCTGCGTGCCCTACTGCGTGCCCTACTGCGTGCCCTTTACTGCGTGCCCTCTACTATATATGCGGCTCCTTAATGTATGCTTTATGCCCGGCTGCGTGCCCTACTACGTGCCCTACTGCGTGCCCTACTACGTGTTATTATTCTTCGCACGATTTGCGCGGCTCTTTTATTTACTATATACTATTAGATATAAGACTAAAAGTCGGTGGCTATAAGGCCGCGGCTATAAGGCCGCTAAGATATATATTAATCTATGTGTTTATATATGTCTTAAAGAGGGGCTTAGGGCTTTAGTAATATAGCCTAGCAACCTATACGTAACCTTATATATAATCCTATATGCCTATATATCTAATACACCCCCTTAGCTTCGCTCGCAACGCGAGGGAAGCTAGACTAAATAATAGCAGGCTACGGGCTTAAATAGCTTAAATCCGAGGTCTTTACTAATATTTAATCTATTAATTAATCAGGGCGGATTATCGTATTCTTTTAGGTCCTCCTTTACGATATAATTACAACTCGGTATTTTATGCCTTAACGCTACCGTATATGCTTTTAGCGGCAATAATACGTCTTATTCCTTCTATATTAGTCGATTAGTCGCTTTAGATATAGCTAAGGGCTTCGTATTATAGCCGAAGGCTTTATATTGCTAAGGGCTTATATATGTATAGCCGAGGGCTTTATATTGCCGAAGGCTTATATAGCCGAGGCTCGTATATAGCCGAGGGCTTCGTATTGCCGAGGGCTTTATATAGCCGAGGCTCTATATATAGCCGAGGGCTTTATATTGCCGAAGGTTCTATATAGCCGAGGCTTATATTCTCGTAGGCTCGTATTACCGAGGGCTTATATTACCGAGGGCTCGTGTATAGCCGAGGGTTATATATAGCCGAGGGTTATATATTATTAAGGAAGGAGTCTTCCGTCTACCGCGATATATACGGACGAAGGAGTCTTCCGATTAAGTTATATTATTTCTACTACTACGATAAGGGAGTATTCTAACGCTGCGTTATATTATATTTGTTTTATTATATTGCCGACGAAGGAGTCTTCCGTCTGCCGCGATATATACGGATATTAGATCTTTAATCTACGGCTTAGACTAAATAGGCACGATTATAGGTCTTTATAGGTCTAATAGGTTATATAGCAAAAGAGGTTTTATTAATATAATTATAAAGATATATATCTAGCCCTTATTTTCTTAAGGGGCTTATTTTATAGGAATTTTTCTACGAAGCTACGTAACGGTTATACTAACCTAATGTAGTAGCCTCTATTATATAATCTAATACACCCCCTTAGCTTTAAACCTACATCCGCGGGAGGGAAGCTAGCGTAAAGAGGTCGCTAAATAGCTTAAATCCGATAAGTTTTTAATCCTTATTCTATCGTTAAGCCATCGGGTCGGGATATTATTAATCCCTGCCCTTTTATTCCTACGCTTAAGCGCCTTAAAGAGTACGGCTTCTTAAGCTCTTATACCTCTTCTTAATCCTTCGAGGACCCTTCGTCCTTACTATTTTCCTTCTTAGCTTCTCTACGCTTAATCGAGCTATAGAGCCTTTAAACGCAGCTACACGTAGCCTCTTTAAGCCTTAGGTCTATCGTCTCCCTAACGTCGTCGCGGGGCGTAAAGCATACTTTAAGGCTATCTATAGCCTTATACCTCTTAATCTTCCTATACTATATAATTGTCGGTTTATATTGCTTCGTCGGTCGATTTAGGGAGCTCTCGATCGGCGAGACGTTATAAGATATCGTAGAGGTCGATTTATTTAATAAAGGCCTTAAAGGAGGGCCCTTAAAGCGCTTTTATAAGGCCGTCTGCTATTATCTTTATAGTAGGAGTATATTTAACTTCGATAGTCTCGTTAAAGACCTCCTAACGAAGCTAGTAGTTATAAATATCTATATAGCGAAGCTTCGTCTATAGAGTCGCGACTTCGGCCGTAATTAATCGGATAGTCTAAGTATTATTATATTAAATACGAATTTAGGAGTTATCGAGGGAGACGTCGAACTTTTTAATAAGCCTACTTATATATATCGACTCCTTTACTGCCTATAATAAAGCTAAAAGCTCCGCCTCTATTATTAAAGTTATAATAGTATCCTATTTATTAGCTCTCTAGCCGATTAGGCCTTTAAATAGCTTTATAGCAAATGCTTAAGAGCTCTTGCGATTAGTATTATTAGCGAAAGAGGCGTTACTTACTACCTTAAAGTCGTCTCTACCCTTTAGACGAAGCGTAAGTCTATAAGTGTAGTGCAAATAGTAGATAACTCGATCGATAGCTTCTTTATAGTTCGGTCTAAGGTTAGTATTATATTTATAGAGTTTTAATATAGCAAACGCGATATCGGGTCGGGTGATAACCGCCGCGTATAGTATAGAACCTACGTTTATTTAGTAGGACTATATCTCGTAGTGTTTAGCGATCCCTTTATAAGGTAAGAGGTCGTTTACTCCTATCGGTATATTAAATAACCTACGTTTCTTCGTTAGTCGGTAGATCTTATTAATATAAGCGGCTTATAATAGCTAAATATAACCCTATTTGCGATTACGTAGAATCTCGATACTAAGGAACTATTGCAGGCTATTACCGCCTATAAGCTTATACTTTCCTTTAAGCTAATTCTAAAGCGATTTAGCCTTCTCTTAATCCTTCTTATAATATATAAAAACGATATTATCTATATAGAAGAAGACGATAATGCCGTTAAACGCTAAGCAGTAAGGTTCGTACGGTATTATCTAGAATCCTATCTCCTAAAGCGTTAACGTAAGTTCGCGATGCTATAGAAGAAGGGATTTCCGTAGTCTATAGAGTGCCTTATCGAGCCTAAGCACGATCGAGTGTTTCCTATATCCTAGAGGCATCTTTATATAGATAATCTCGTCGAGGGTAGCGTTAACGAAGGCGTTAATAGCGTTATACTATATTAGCTCGAGATCGAACCTTACCGCGATCGTTATAAATGTCCGAAAACTCCGTCCCGCGAGAGTAGCTACGTAGCTCTTTTGCCCGTTTCTAAGCTATTAATCTCCTCGTATAACTAGTCTCGCCTTATATTTAGAGAGTCTCTTATATTTATCTATCTTATACACGTATACCTATATATAGTTAAGCACTTAGCCTTTCTTCGTAAGTGTTTTATAATCGACTTTAGTCTACGACCTTATTTCCTTATAGCTTTAAAGATATAATCGCTCCGCCTCCTTAAAGTAAAGGCCGAGTAGATAGTGTTTAAGCTATCTATAATATGTTAGCATAGCGGGAAGGTCTCGCCGATATACCTGCCTTTTTAGGATTAGGCGGTTAAGATAAGCCTTATCCTTAAATCGTAGCGTGTTAGTATCTCTCGAGGTCGGTGCGGCTTAAGTACCTACTATAAATGCCGAGTGCTAGTAGGCGTGTTTTTAATCGTGCTACGGAAGGGATTATTCCTAAGCTTTTAGCTTATATAGGCTTGTTTTTAGTACTACGGAGGGGTTCGCTTTTTATTTATATAGACTTAATAATAATGCTATAGAGGGGTTTACTCCTTATATATATAGACTTAATAAAGATACTACGGAGGGGTTTACTCCTTATATATATAGACTTATATTTATATACGGTAAAGGAAGTATTCCCGCCTAAAAGGCTGCTCGCGAGGGTTTATAATTTTCGCTCTATAGTTTTATCGACTAATTAGCGAGATATAATTAGATTATAGCTATAAATAGGGCCGCCGGGGGAGTATTTAGAGGAGTAGGTAAAGGCTTAAATCTAGCTTCCGTATACTACTTCGTGCTCTCTTAGTCGTTCTTAAGCGCCGTTGCGTAGTCTATATCGTTTTCTTAGCTCGCCGCGTATGCTAGGTTTATATCTTCGTAAACGAGAATATCGTTAAAGACTTAATCATTAAGTACCTATAGCGCGTTAATTCGGTTATTATTAAGAAGGCTGATATTCCTTAAGGCTAGGGCTAGCTCCTTAAGGTCGCTCTCTTTAACGGTATCGGTAAGACTCTTAAAGGTTCTATCGAAAATCTCCCGCTCGTTAAACGTAACGTCTTATATAGTAATAACTTTTCCTTTAGTAGGCACCTATACGCGGTAGATATTAGATAATATATATCCTATTAGAAAGCCTACCTAAGCTCGTAGGTCGAGCTTCTTAAGGCGTTATCTCTTTTCCTAAGCTATAGTAGTTATCGCGAATACTTTACACCTATAGGCATAAAGATATTATTGCGTAGGCTTCCTGCCGGTTAGTCTTTCGTAGGGGCTTTCCTACTTATAACTCTACTTTAGTATACAGTTATAGAGATATACTACTAACTTATATATCTCTCGCTAAAGTTGCGTTAGAAGTTTGCCTTATATTGCCTGCGATTTATCTTTAATTATACCCCCTAAGCGCTCGGCGCTACTATTTTAGTCCTATATATATAGGGCTAAGGGCTCGATTTTAAGGAGTCTCGCCTTAAGGAAAGCTTCTACTACTAGCTTCTAATTAGTAATCTCGTTATTATATTCGATAGTCTTAGTATAGAACTAATATTAATACGTAAGGTAGTTAAGGCCGGACTTAAGGGCCGCGATAATAGTTTCTACGAGGCGGTCCTATAGGTAGAAATCCTATATAAAGCCGCTCGCCCTATCTATTAAGAGCATTAGTAAATTATAACCTTTATTATTAAGCATAAAGTTATAGAAGTTAATTGTAATTCTCTCGCCTATAACGCTTTTATCTTAAGGAGCTCGTTGTATTATCCGCTTTACTTTAGCGGTGCTATAGTTATCGCACTAAGTCGTTATAATGCCCTTAATCTTAATACCTTTAGAGTAGTTAATAAGGTATTCGAGCGCTTATAGTCCTAGATATCCTATCCGGAGATACTAAAGTTCTACCGTTGCCTTTTATAGCTTCCTCTTAGTATAGCTATCGAACTTATTTCGGCGGGTATAGAAGGCCTGCCTTATTATATCGTAGGGGATATATTCTAAGACGAACTATCCGTAGTATTATTCGATAAGTCTAACTATAGTGTTATTAGCTACTTAAAGCATCGACGGTCTATAAGGTCGTTCGTCTTACTATATGGCCTATTGTTTTAATAACCTATAGGAGATTAGGTTATACGTAAAGTTCTTATAGAATACGATATTAAGCAGCCGTAGCACTTAAGGCTTAAAGGAAGGGGTTTAAAGGCGGACGTTAACGTCGCTATATCCGAGGATAGGCACTTTTTCTACGCCTACTTAAAGGAAGTCTCCCTCTTTAGCTATCTTAAAGTTCTTAAACCGTAAGATCTCGTTAAAGATATAGAGTATCGTTCTATAGTCTAGAATTGCCGAGTAGTAGAAGGGATAAACGTTAATGCTAAAGGAGGCCTTAACGAGGGAGATAAGGAAAGAAGCCAAAGGGCATCTTCCCTTTTTCCGTATTAGTTAATCTTTATCGTCTTTAAACGTTACCTTCTTCTCTTTTAGTCGTTAGACTTCTTTCGCGATCTTAGGGTCTTCTATGCTCTTTATAATAGCTTTCTATCTATTCTTAAGCTACTACTTAAGGGCCTTATCGGACTTAATCTCCTAATAGTTCTCGAGAGTATAGCCCTTAAACGTGCATAGTCTATACTTAGGAATACCTCGCTTATTTAAAGTAGTAGCTTATAATCTCTTTTTATTATTTTTATTATTTTTATTATTTTTATTATTTTTAGTGTTTTTATTTTCTAACTAGCCGTCCTATTTATCGTCCTTTTAATCGTCCTATCCGGCGAAAGAAAGGCTAAAGGCGCCTCTCTTTATATAGGACGGTTAAGCAGGTAGTTTATCGATAAAGACGGTAAACTCGTTAGTTATTATATAGATATTAAAATCTACGTTATTCTTAAGGTGCGAAAGGTGAAAGGAATTAACCTAGTAATAATAGTAAGGATTAATAAAGGATAGGAAGTTAGATACCTAAATACTGTTATAGGTAGCTTTAGGGAGTTTTTCTTAAATCCCTTTATATATAACCTTCTTTTAGCTCTCGAGCTAACGGTGCTAGTTCTTTAGTTAACTCGTAGAAGGCTTAACTACCGCTTTATAGCGAACTTAAATAGTACGGAGGATGTCTTCCGGCTTACCCTTTACCTACTTCTTAAGCGTAGCGTACTACTCCTTAAGGTCTTTGTCGGGCTTGCAATAGGTCTAGAAAAGGTATTCGGAAATTATTATAGCTATCTAAGTATATAGCTCTTTAATATCCTTTCTCTAGCTCTCCTATTTCTTCTCCTTATAGAGGAATACCTACTATTTCTAAGATCCTTTAGGCGGTTGGCCTTATTAGATTATTTCTTCGTCTATAGTACGAACGCGAGATCCCCTTATAGCGTTATCTTTAATAGGCATCGTTAGAGTAGGAAGGAGTTTTTCGGTCCCGAAAACCTAGTCTTAAAGGTTGCTATCGAGGGCCTACGCCTTAAACTTATTATCCTAAAGGGACTAGTTAGCATTATCGTTAAGAATAACCTCGTTTTTCTTAGTAAGGGTAGATATAGTAATTATCGGCCTAAAGGGAGCCTTTTTCGGTTTCTAGTTTACGGTTCTAGTAGATTAGAGTATAAGACTCTTAATTATTAGATCTTTAATCTACGGCTCGGACTTAATAGGCACGATTATAGGTCTTACTAAGTCTAATAGGTTGTATAGTAAAAGAGGTTATATTAATATAATAATAAAGATATATATATAGCTGTAGGAGTAAGGGATATCCGTTCTTTAGGCACAATTACAATCCACGTGATTAAATAGATTACGTGCGGGCAACGCTTATACGGATGCGTTATTAAACACACGATGTATCGTATGCATTTAGGACCCCGGTGATAGCGTTACTAACTCGGCCGCCCTTACGATAATTAAGTCATTAACTTAATCGCCCTTATAGGCATAGCCTCCGACGTCGCAATAAGGGCTCGTAAAGGGCCGGCTTTAGGCCCTATTAATATACGCGTTTATAGCTTATAAAAAGGGGCTATTTGTCGCCCCTTAGTTAATAGATAATATAGACTAGAATTCAGCTAGTTTATAACCCCTTGATTTATTTAACTAACTAACACTAATTAGTAATCAAACGATTAATTACAGATTAGCAAGGTAGAAGAAATAGAGCTTAATCGTCGAAAGTGTATTAGATCTTTATCTCTCGCGGATTCTATTGCCTATACTTAGAGACGGTCCTTTATGCTAAGAATAAGGAACCTACGCGAGTTAGAGCCGACGAAGCTATTACGATATAGCTAGCTCTTAGTAGCCGCCGATAAGTTCTTTCCTAGCTCTTGCTTAATCCCGTCTCGCTTCGAGAAGAAGAAGAGTTACGTTAATTAATAGTGCGTTAGTAACGCAAGATATCCTTCGTAACGACCCTCGCGATCCCCTTTAATAATAATAGTGTGTTTTATTTAATTATACTATATCGAACCCTATCGATCACCCTAACGCTCCCGGTCCTATACTAAAAGTAACTAAGCCTAACGATAACCCCCTTCCCGGTTGGCTAATAGGCCTTAATATCTTTATTTCGTACTAAAATAAAGCTAATATTGCATTCTAAGAGATAAACGTTACCTACGATAATATAAATAAGAAAGCAGTTACGACCTACGTAGCCCGGTTTATTATCGTTAATATCGGCTTAACTATTTATAGATACAAGATATTCTTAGACTTCTAGGACTACTTTAGCGGGTAGATAGAGGCTATATAGAACTAGGGAGATAGGTATTTTAAGAAGGCCCTTAAATCCTTCTTACGGTCCCGTAGAATCTAGACCGGCGCCTTAAACCTTAGCTTTACGGCATTATTTTTAATGCTTTAGCGCTAATAGATTCCCCCGATTTAGCCTAAAGACGAACTACTACTAAAATAGTTAAAGTTCTACGACGAGCGAACCTAAGAGTTCGTTAGGAATACATCCGTTATAGCCCCGGCTGCCGTAACTAACCCTCCTTCCCTAGTCGTCCTAGGCACGGCCCTAACGGCACCTCTTAATGCCCTAGCCCCGGCTCCTATAGCAACCTTTACGACGGCACTATAAACGCCCGCGGCTATCCCCCCTACGCCTCTAACCGCCCCGGTAGTTATATTCGCACTAAAACCCTTATTTGCCTTAATAAGCTCGATATATACTACCTCCGTCGATCCCGGCTCGTACCTATAAGATTAAATGCCCGGCACGTTCCTAAACCCTTAAGCCCCTCCGTTTTAAGAAATATTAGAAACGCTAATAATACTTTACCTAACTTCGTACTAGTTCTCTAAGACCCCTCTAATTAATATAACGGCAAAGGCAGCCTATACGATAGTCCCTTCTTACGACATTCCGAAGGAGGAGATAGACGTAGACCTCCTATAAAAGTTTATTAAGCTATCGGATAAAAGTAAGAATTATATAGGTAAGCCCTATAATATTTTTAATAATAAAGTCCGTATCTTTACGGACGTTTTTTATATAGTTAAGGCCCGGCCTAGCTACTTCTATGCTCTCTTTCCCCGGCTCCTTACCGGCCGAGCCTAAGACTACTATATCTAGCATATAGAGTAGGATAGCACGTTTAGGTAGGCCTACGGCCTACTAAAGGCTTACTTTAACACCGAAGTAAACTATTAGCACTATTAGGTAGACTAAAGCACTATAACTTTTAAAAAGCTATAAGTTTAGCATTTAAATAAGACCTAATAGGAAGTGCTATAGACCCTTTTTAATAAGCTATAACGATATTAACGCGCCTTAGGATTTAATTTCGCTAGAGACCTCTCCTTTCGTACTATATTGCTTAACGCGTGCCGAAACGTCCCGGAATTTAGCTATACGCTATATAACCCCCTTAAGACCGTAGAAAAGCTATTCTCCGCGCTGCGTTCCTCCCTAAAGACCTATCTATCGATATAGGCTAAGAACGGCACCTCCGGCACGTTTGTATAATATTATAATAAGGTAATAAATATAAATAATAAATATAATTTATTAAGCGTGTTTTATACCGACCGAAGATATACTAATAACCGCGGTAATAGCCGTAGATTTAGCGGGAGCAGCGGACGAGGCTACTATAGCCCTCGTAGCGGCGGTAGTAGCTTTAGTAACCGCTAATAGTCGAGGAAATGCTTTATTTATTAAAAGGAAGGCTGCTAGTCGATAAAGCATACCCTAGAGGAACGAGCTAGGTCTAAGGCTTAATACTACGCGTAATGCCTTTTAACCGGCAACCCTAGCATAGGATTCGAGGCCTATCTTACCGAATATAAAGGTAATAAGACTCCTTAAGCCGCTATCGAGTAGCGTAACAATAAGGCTAGTAACGACGAAGAACTAACTAAGTAGCAAGCCTTGTAAATCCTATATTAGTAGTCCTTTAACTATTTAATTACGGGCGAAGACGTATAAAGAATAGACTAATTAAGCGTCTTAGCTACGCAATTCGTCTTTGACCGTTACTTAAAAGACCGCTTTTATAGTATCCTCGTAGACACTAGAGCAGCTATAGTCTCTACGGTAGGTTACGATTAATATCTCGCCTTCTAACGAGAAGACCCTTCCGTCGTGCTTAATAAGTCTACCGCTAGCTAGGCCTATATTAAATTCGGCAGCGGCGAGGACGTACGTTCCCTTAGCTCTATTGCCCTTAAGACCCTTATTAGCCGTATTACGTTCTACGTATTAGGAACTATAACCCCTTTTCTCCTCTACCTAGCTAATATAAATCGCTTAGGCGTATACTTTAATAATACTACCGATACGATTATCGGTCTAAATGTTAGCGTCCTTGTTATTCGCAAATAGGGCTATCTATAGTTCTTCTTTAGTAAGGAAGAAAACGCAATCGCCTTTTTAACTAAAGCTAAGATATAAACGCTCTACCGCCGATTTAGCCACCCGGCCGTTAATAGACTTTACTATCTATTAAAATAAGTAGGATATAACGATATTTTAGTAAAAACACTAAAGGATATTATAAAATTCTACTATTACTACTAGCTCTACGTACCGGCGCCCCGGAGGTTTAGGTTTATATTAAAGGATAACTAAGAATTTAATTTCGAGGTCGTCGTTAATATAATATACCTAAAGGTTGGCAATAGTACCCGCCCGGTGCTATACGCGGTCGATATAGCGATATCTTCCTAAAGAGCGCGATTCCTCCCGTCTATATCGGCTAAAGATATATAGGAAATACTTAAGGCACTATAGATCGATATATACCTTAGACCCCCTAACTTTATCCGGTATAACGTAGGCACTAACTTCGCCTTAACTAAGTTTCGTAATAAAGCTTATATTATAGGTATTACGTATACTTAAATCCGCGTTAAAGTATATTAGTCTATAGGTAAGGTTAAAAGGTATTATAGCCCGCTCCGTCGTGCGTTTAAAATAATATACGCCGAAATCGGTTAAACAACGGCCCTTAAATCCGTCCTATAAATAGCTATTAAAGCCGTAAATAATATAGTAGGACTAAACGGCCTCGTCCTTACGCTCTTCGTCTTCGGAGCGTACCTACGGATAACTTAAGACTCCCCTCCTTCGGCAACTACGGTATAAAGAGCCGCGACTATCTAAAAGGCTATAAAAGCCCTACGGTAGCTCTCCGCCGTACGATAAGTTAGGGATGCCTTATAAGCTCGAAACGGCCCTTTAATACTTAATACTCTATTACTACCGCTATATAGTAAAGTCCGCGTCTAGAGAGAAAAGCGAGGATAGTAAGGTCTATATAAGATTGCCTTTATTAACGGCTATAACGTTACTATCGAGACTGTAAACGGCCCTATAGTCTTCCGTTCTACCCTAGTGCAGCCGTACTACTATAGTAAAGACGATACCTTAAATCCCCTTGCCCTCGATGATATAGACACCCTCTTTAAGGTCGACTCTTTAGCTCCGGACGAAATTCCCGAGCTAGACCCGCCCCCCTCTCCGGTACGGGCATTACCGGCTCCGCCGTAGCCCCGTAAACGCAGACGTCCCCCGGGTTTAAGGAATAAGCTAAAGACCGTAACCTTCTATAATTAATTCTTAGTTAAGAAGGAAGAAGATATACTACGGCTTTTAACTAAGCTACGTAATAACAGCGTTATTACTATACCCGGCGCCCTTTTTAAAGAATCCGACTAACGAGAGATTAACGATCTCGTAGCCCGTAGAGTCTTTAGCTTCGAATAGTACGACGAATCTATTTATAAGCAATACCGTCTATTTTAATCCTAAATAGTCTAGGAAGTAAAGGGTTGCGACGTTAAACCCTACGAAAAGTCCCGTCTAGTAATCTAAGGCTATAGCAATATAGAGAAAATCTCGCTTTTAATCTATTCCCTTACTATTTAATGTATTAGCTAGCGCTTAATCCTAGCCCTTACCCTTGCCTTACTTCGCTAAGGCATAAGCTTATCTCTACGCGATATTATATAAGCCTATCCTTAAGCTTAAATAAAGCTTAATCGTATAGTATTAGCGGCTCTTCTAATAGAGCTCTAAGGCAAGTACCTAAAGGGCATAATTATAAGAGTTATTAGACCGTTATACGGTCTTATAAAAGCCGGTGTATATTAGTAGAAAACCTACTATAAGCACTATATTAAGAGCCTTAATATAGCTCCCTCTACCTATAACTCGTGCCTTCTAATTACGAATTAAGGACCCGACGATTTTAGCCTCGTCGGTATATAGACCGATAATACCCTAATGCTCGGTTTAGACACTCTTTCGGCCTAGGAAGAAAAAGAGCTCGAGAAAGCTTAATTTCGCGCTAAGCCGAAGGCTTAAATAACCCTAGGGAATGCTATAGACTTTAATAGAGTAAGACTAACGCTCTACGACGACGTTCTACTCCTATAGTAGAAGGGATAGGCCTTAAGGATCGAGGTAGTCGACTTACGGGCTCGTAATAAAGCCTAGCAGTACCTCGAGCAACGCGCTCGTACTATATACGTCGCCTCTATCTATTAGCCTAAGGCTTTATTCGATATCTCCGTAGCAGCCTAGGTCTAAGCCCTAGAAGAGAAGGATTATAACATCCTTAACAAGCGCCCTTAAACGCCTGATTAATATAAATAGAGCAAAACTAACGCTCTATAACGACGTTCTACTCTTATAGTAGAAGGGATAGGCCTTAAGGGTCGAGGTAGTCGACTTACGGGCTCGTGATAAAGCCTAGTAGTACCTTAAGCAACGCGCTTATACTACGTACGTCGCTTCTATCTATTAGCCCGAGGCCTTATTCGATATCTCCGTAGCAGCCTAGGTCTAAGCCCCGGAAGAGAAGGATTATAACATCCTTAATAAGTGCCTCTAGTAGTAAATCGACTATTAATAACGTAGACTTACGTACTAACTAATTAATCTCGAGATAGCTAAACTCGTAGTATTTACGGATGGCTTATTCGTAAATAACCGAGACCTTTCGTATTAGTTAGGCTTCGTTATTACGCTCGTTAATAAGACCGAGCGTACGGATACGCACTTCCGGATTAATAGCAATATTATCTATTAAAGCTCGACGAAGTATAAGCGAGTAACCCACAGCGTTTTTGCGAGCGAGATCTACGGTATAGTTAACGGTATAGACCTTAGTATCTCCTTTATTACGACCCTCTGCATAGTTACGGAACGGCTTTAGCTCTTACTAATCCCTCTTATTATATATACTAACTTATACTCCCTCTATAAATCCCTCGTTAAGCTCGGCACTACGAAGGAGAAACGTCTAATAATCGATATTATAGCGTTGCGTTAGTCGTATAAGCGATAGGAGATTAAAGAGATTAGGTAGATCTATAGGGAAGATAACCCCGCCGATGCTATAATAAAGGCATCGCTAAATAAGGCCCTTAAACGCCTTATTAATATAAATAGCCTCTCGATTAGGATAAAAGCCTTCGTCCTTCGCCTATAGTTACTAACGGTTCCCCTATAGTATTCCCTTTATTCTATCCCCTTTTTCATTTATATTTATTAAATGTATTTATTAGGCCTTCTACCTAATATATTATTCTTCCTATCTCCCTTTATTTAGATTATAGGCTTACTATTTAGCAACTATAAAGAAAAGTCGCTAGTATAGAAATAAGGGATATCCGTTCTTTAAGCACGATTATAATCTACGTAGTTAAATAGATTATATACGGGCAACGCCTATACGGATGCGTTATTAAACACACGATGCATCGTATGCATTAGGGACCCCGGTAATAGCGTTACTAACTCGGCCGCCCTTGCGATAATTAAGTCATTAACTTAATCGCCCTTATAGGCATTGCCTCCGACGTCGTAATAAAGGCTCGCAAAGGGCCGGCTTTAGGCCCTATTAATATACGCGTTTATAGCCTATATAAAGGGGCTATTCGTCGCCCCTTAGTTAAAAGATAACATAGACTAGAATCTAGCTAGTTTGCAACCCCTTTGTTTGTTTAACTAACTAACAATAGCCCTTATTTTCTTAAGGGGCTTGTTTTATAGGAAATTTTTCCCGAAGCCACGTGATAGTTATACTAACCTAATGTAGTGGCCTTTATTATATAATCTAACATCTTGTGTATTATTACGGTAGGGGAATTAATAGTATTAGCTGCTAAACGACTAGCCTCGTTAAATCGCTACGAGCATCGGCTGCTAAACGACTTATAAACGACTACGAATACCCTTAACGGCGGTAGAGCTAAGAGGAACGATGCTTTTACGTAGTAAGGGCATCTACTATATATAGCGGCGGAAGGAATAGAGGAAGTATAAGAGCTTATAAAGCCGTATTCGTTAAAGCGCTTAAGCGTAGGATTAAATAGGCAGGGATTAAAGATATCCCGCTTTAATAGCTTAACGATAGAACGAGGATTAAAAACTCATCGGATTTAAGCTATTTAGCGACTTTTTAATGCTAGCTTCCCTCCTTTAAATTCGGGATTAAAGCTAGGGGGGTATGTTAGATTATATAATAGAGGTTATAAAAGATTAGGTTAGTATAACCTCTATATAACGTAAGGGAAATATCCCTTAAATACGGCCCTTTTATAAAAAGAAGGGAAGCACGTATAACACGCATTATTATATATTATATTAATATAACCTCTTTACTATACAACCTATCTAGACCTATTATAACGCTTATTTAGTCCGAGCCGTAGATCTACGATCTAATAGATTAGCTATGAAAAAGTTTTTAACAACGACTATTAGCTAGACTTTTCCTAATAATTAACCGTTACGCTAGGAATTAGCTATATATCTCCCCTAGCAATTTAGCGACTAGCAACTAGCTAGAATTATCCCGGCGATTAACCGTTAGCTAATAAATACATATAATACGCCCCGCTTTTATTAAGTCTAAGGGTTCGATTCCCGCTTATAGCTAAAAAAATATACCTTAGCTATAGCTAAAAATTAAGAGTATTACTATTTAGCCTAGTGTAAATCTCTATTTAGCCTAGTGATATTTTTTTTATAGCCTACGTATACCCTAGAAAACGTCTAACCCCCCCGCGCTTAGCCGCGCCTATATAAATCTAATGCGTATATATAGCAGGCTATAGACTAATAATTCTTTACGTACGAATATCCGTCTACGGCTCGCTCCCTACTACGTGCCCTCCATACGTGCCCTACTGCGTGCCCTACTACGTGCCCTCTAGTGTATATACGGCTTCTTAATATATGCTTCGTGCCCTACTGCGTGCCCTACTGCGTGCCTTACTGCGTGCCCTACTGCGTGCCCTACTACGTGCCCTACTGCGTGCCCTACTGCGTGCCCTACTGCGTGCCCTCTGCTGTGTATACGGCTTCTTAATGTATGCTTCGTGCCTAGCGGCTTCTCGATGTATGCTTCGTGCCTAGCTCCCTACTGCGTGCCCTACTGCGTGCCCTACTGCGTGCCCTCTGCTGTGTGTGCGGCTTCTTAATGTATACTGCGTGCCCTACTGCGTGCCCTCTACTGCGTGCCCTACTGCGTGCCCTACTGCGTGCCTTAGAGCCTCGTTAGCTAGAGCGATACGATGCGGCGAGATGCGACTTAACGATGCGATTTAACGATGCGATTTAACGATGCAAAGAATTAGCCTACCGCCTGCTAGGCATACGCACTATAATTAAGTAGGCGCGGCTGGTCGTAGGGGGTATAGGCGTTTTTCGGGTGTATATAAAGTGTTACTAGGCTAAATAGAGATTTATACTAGGCTAAATAGTAATACTTAAAATTAAAGATCCCCCGGCTATAGTAAAGCTTTACTTATAGTTATGCCCTACGGCATACTCGTATTTTATTTCTATGCATAAACGTTACTTACTTATATTGCTATTATACGTAGGAATGTATAACGGCTTTAGTACGTATAGGGCGGCGTTAGTATAACAAAGGAAAACGTAGTTTAGATAGGGCAAGAGGCTAGTATAAGTCTCTTTTTCGGTAACCTTAAACGACTACCTACTAAAAATGTATGTAAAGCTATTAGGCTAGGGAGGTTAAGGTACCTATAAGTACCTAGACCCCTATCGGTCCCTAGATTAGATTAGATAGAGCAATACACACACTCTAAGACATATAAGACTTTATACATTGCGCTTAAATAACTATATTAGTTATAAGCCCGGGATAAGGTCCGTGGCTTCGCAATAGACGCTTTTTTAGAGATTAAATCCTCCTTTCGTTAAAAGCCGCCGACTGCTTTAATTTAAAGTCTTATCCCTTTATTCTTATTACGGGTTTTAAAGCTATTACTACTTTAATACTAACCCCTTTTTCTAACAAACAATAACAATAACTATTTAATTATTATAGACTTATTATTAAGGTCTACCTTTATAACCTCTAAGTACACCCTTAAGAAGCCTAAGGACTAGACTAGGTAGTATAGCTAGGTTAAGACTATGGCCGAGCTACGTCGGGTTTAGCAATACGTCGACCCCTATTTAAACATCGTCCCTAAAATGCCTAAAGTGCCCTCCTTTAATAAGAAAGAGATCGAGGCAGAGTTAGAAAGCCCTACTGCCGAGGGGGGTGCTATAAGGGCAGTATTATACCTTCGGGAGAGGTTAACCTAGCTAAGACCTTAAGAACTCGGACTCCCGGTCCTTTAGGAAGACTAAGAGGAATTAAGGCTTTAGGCATCTAATTTTCTCTCGGCTATAGCCCTTAAGGCGACTAAATCTAGTGCTTTAGGCCAAGCTATATACAATTTTAAGAGAGTTATCGTCCTATAATACGAACGGGCAGTTAAGGTTTATAAGAAGAAGATAACTGCGCTTAAAGATGTTAGTCTATATATCTTAGCTAGTATCTCTTAAGACTACTATAACTTTATTACATATATTACCGCGGCCTAAGGAAAGCTCTAGGAACTCTTTGTCTAAGTCTATCTAAGGGCTAAGGATAAGAAGAAGTATGCCGAGATATTCCTACGGAAGCTCCTCGCAATAGACCTTTAAAAGGTTAATTTAACGGCCTAGACTAGTTATATCGTAGATAGCTTTAACCTCTATAGGGATATAGGGTCTATCTTAGGCGAAGAGTCGGAAATCATCGAATTATTCCTCGACGCTATCGCTACTTAACATTAGGCTTAGTCGAACCTATAGACGGTGACCTATTAACGGGCTAAGAAAGAAGGGAAAGAAATCCCTATATTTAAGGAGATTACCTCTAATTTCCGCATTTAGGTTGCCGCTAATTTAACACAATAAGATTCGGTGTTCCTAGCGACTTATTAAGGCCGGGATAAGGATGGAAAGGAGGTAAGTAACGGCAACGGCAATAGCAGTAGCGGCAGCGGCAGCGGAAGCACTAATAAGCCATCGGGAGGTTAAGGATAGCGGGTTCTACGGTCCGAATATACTAAATGCAAATGGTATAATAGGTCTTACGTAAATCCCGTTAAACATAAGGATTAACCTTATTAGTAGAGCTATTTCTATGCCCTTAATCGGAAGCCGCAATTTTAGAATCGACCCTTAGATACGGAGCTTTTAAAGAAGGTTAAGGCTAAGATCGATAAGGAAACAGGCCTTAGAGCTAAGATTAACGCCTAGAAGGCTAAGAACCCTAAGAAATCCGTAGAGTCAGCCCTTAAGGGAGGAGTATTCGCAATAACCGATAAGGAAGCTGCGTTCCTAGTAGGGGACTTCGGAAGCAATAGCCCTAAGAGTGACATTAAGGATCGGGCTCTTTAGGATATAAGGGCGTCTAAGTATATTTTTAACGACCTAGCTTAGTTTATCGATCTTAACTATTCGAAGAGCTCGAGGCTCTTCTTAGGCACTTAGACCGTCGGTGCCGAAGCTATTAAAATAGCCCGGGTTATCGCAGACACAGGCTTCGTCCTAACTTTTAAGAACGCCCGCTATATTCCCGGTTTTTATACGAATGTGGTCTCTATAGATAAATTCACCGCTAAGGGCTACCTTTGGAATAACCTTACGGGCGAGCTCTTTAACCCGGCTGGAAAATGCGTGTTTACGACGTTCCGGTTATACGAATAGTCGTAGATCCCGCTTTAAGCAGCCCTAAACAGGCCTTTCCCGACACATTATTCTAAGGGGCTCCTAAAGGCTCTCCCGCGCTTCTTAAAGACCCTAACCGGGACTATAGACGCCTTATAGCACGCACGAATAGGCCACCCGGGAAAAGTTGCGATAAGGTATCTTTTTAGCGGTTAGGACGATAATGTCATTAAGCTTAAAGGCATCGACCTTCTAGACTACGAGGTCTACTACACGACGAAGAATAGGAGGCAGATTTCGCAGGCATATTAAGACCCCTTATACCTAAAGAGGCCGTACGGCGCGGTCTCTTTCGACCTATTTTATCTAAGAATAGCGTATTACGGCATTAATAATATAGCTGTGTTTACCTATTTTAATATAAGAATAAGGCATTATTTTAAGGTAGGTGAAAAGACCGAGCTTTAGGGCATCTTCCGAGGCCTTAAGGAGACTATTAACGCTAAATTCGGGATTAAGATTGCGATCCTAATGTTAGACGGCGAGACGGCCTTCTTAACCGAGGAATACGTTAAGGATATACATAAAGTAGGAATAGAGGTCCGGGAATTATCGCTATTATACCCGCATTAGAATAGTTATGCCGAGAGGTCCGGGGGCATAGTGGTTTAATTAATAATAACCCTGCTAGCCTAGTCCGGCTTCCCGCACACGATGTGGCTATTAGCGATAGAGGCAGCTATCTACCTGCTTAATCGAACACCCGTTAAATCTAAGGGGTAGAAGCCGCCGCTATAGCGCCTTAACGAGTGGCTCTAAGATAACCGCGACGAATAGGCATATATTAGGGTTAAACCCCGAAAATAGCACATCCGGTGTTTCGGCTGTAAGGCGTTCCCTATAACCCGTTAGGGACTAAATAAAACCTCTGCTAAGCTTAATTTAAGAGAGCATATCGGTTACCTTACGGGCTATATTTCTAGCACTTAGTACCTTATTTAGGTGCCTAGTCTATAGAGAAACGCCTTTTTTAATACTTCGCACGTTATTTTCAACGAGAAGGTCTTCTTCGGCCGGGACTAGCGTAAAGGGGTGGAAAGGCAATAGCAGGAGTAGATCACCTAGATCGATCTATTAGAAGACCTCCCTAACTTTATAAATAAGCTAATTCGCGAACCTAAGGACGAAGAAGAGGCTATTCCGGACCCTAAGGAGTCTGCCGCCCTTAAATCAGCGCTTAAGAAGGACTTATAGGAAGATTAAGGGGTGAGTTAACTATTGACCCCGGAATAGACCTTTAAACCGCCTAATTAAATAGACCTCGCTAATATCCTTAACCCGGAAGACCTTAGCCCGGAAGATAGCATAGTTTTCGCCACTTCGGACTTACAAGCACGCCTACATCGAGACTATATTCTGCCGGTTCCTACGAGCTTTAAAGAGGCTATGTTAAGACCTAACAGCCCTCGATGGATTATAGGGATAGGAAACGAGATTATAGGCCTTAAAGAGGAAGGGGTCTATAGGATCGTAGACGAAAACACCGTCGACCTCGGAGAATATAGCACGATTCCGTTAATATAGGTATACGCATATAAATTTAATGCCTAGGGCTTTATAATCGAATATAAGGCTCGCCTCGTCGTCCGGGGTGATTAATAACCGAAGAACGAGCTTATAGTCACGGCTTATACGCTAGCGGCCCGGACCTTTCGACTATTAATAGCCGTTATATGCTACTACGATCTTAATGCGAAGCAATACGATTTTATTCGTGCCTTTTGCAACGCAATCTTAGACAAGGTAGTATATTATACGCTACTAGAAGGCTTTAAGTAGAAGGGGAAGCTTTAGCTGCTCCTAAAGGCTTTATATAGTCTTTAGCATTCTCCCTTATTATAGTATAAAGAGCTCGCTACCTTTCTTAGGGCCTAGGGCTTTATCGTCGTAATAGAGGACCCCTACGTAATGCATAACGGCAATATTATCGTCTTCTTTTATATTAACGACTTTATCGCCCTCTTTCGGAACGGATAGGAAGCTAGTTATTAGACGTTCTACGATGCCCTTGTTAAAGGGTATAACGTTAAAGTCCTTAGCGACTTAAAGTGGTTTATCGGCATTAAGGTTATTTAAGACCGCTTAAATAGGAAGCTTTAGCTATCGTAAGAATTATATATTAAGAAGATCGTATAACGGTTTAACTATCTATCTTTATTAACTAAGCGAAAGCAGCCCTTCGGTCTAAAGCCCCTTAAGCCGTTTAAAGGGACTGCTTTAAGCAACGACGTCTCCTTATTCTAAGCTTTAATTAGCTCGCTTCTTTATGCTATAGTTATTATAAGGGTTAATAGAGCGTACGCGGCTAGGAAATTCTCCTAATTCCTAACGAACCTAAGCCCGGAGCACATTAAGCGGGCGAAAGAGGCCATCGAATTCCTATACGGGGATATTAACTATATCATAAAGTTTAACGGGAATAGCTCCGCCCTTTGCGAGGCTATATCCGATGTATCTTTTGCTAACGATTAGGTTAACCGTAAGAGCACCTAAGGATACGCTATTAAGCTATTCGGTGGCCCTATTATATAGAAGTCTAGGAAATAAAAGACTGTAATAACCTCGTCTATAGAGGCTAAGTTGCTAGCTCTATCGCAGGCTTTAAAAGAACTAATAGCCTTTTATAGGCTCTACGAAGAGATATCGCTAAAGCTAGAAGGGACGGATTAAATAATTTAGTGCGATAACTAGTAGACTATTCGCCTCTTAACGAAGGAAATCGTCACCCTTATTATAAAGCTCCGGCACGTTAATATACATTACTATTAGCTTCGAGAATAGGTTTAGACCGGGAACCTCGATGTAACCTAGATACCGATTGCTTAAATAGCCGCTAATAGTCTTATAAAGCCCTTTTAGGGATAGAAATTCGCTAAGTTCTAGCGTTAAATCGGACTTATTAAAATGCCCCCTTCCTAACGATCCCCTTTGCGATCGTTCCTTTGTTTTGCTTTATTTTATAGTCTTAACACTACTTATTACGAGGCTATTCTAATAATAGCCTTACTTATTGTTTTAATTCGTTTTCTTCGTCTTAGTTAGGCTAGATTAAGCAAACCCCTTTTTCCTTTCGTTTTCCCTTCTTATTAGAACACTAACAACCCTCGCATTCACCCGTTATCCCGCTTATTAATAGGCCTTATATAATCTCGAGACCTAAAGGGGTGTATTATACGTAGAAATGCATAACGGCTTTAGTACGTATAGGGCGGCGTTAGTACAACGAAGGAAAACGTAGTCTAGATAGGGCAAGAGGCTAGTAGAGGTCTCTTTTACGGTGACCTTAAACGACTACCTACTAAAAATGTATGTAAACCTATTAGGCTAGGGGGGTTAAGGTACCTATAAATACCTGCTCCCCTATCGGTCCCTAGATTAGATTAGACAGAGCAATACACACACTCTAAGACATATAAGACTTTATGCATTGCGCTTAAATAACTATATTAGTAAATACCTTAGCCGCCTCGATAAAGCCGACCTTATTATAGTTACTAAGCGCAATGCATAAAGTCTTAGTGTGTGTAAAATGCTCTAATTCTTTAATCTAGAGGGGGACGTAGCCGGGGGTCTATATAGGTACCTAAACCTACTAGCGCTAATAGCTTCCTATATAAAAACAGTGGTTGGTTGTTCTAAATAACCGTAAAGCTACTTACCCCTATTTCTTAGTAAGTCCGGGTTCCGTTAGTTACCTAACGAGCCTACCCCTTAGTATGTGCCCCTATTAGCTATACTAACGCTAATGCGTGCGGGAAATAAAGCCCTTATGCAATAAGGCTTATAACACACCCCTTTAGGGCTTGCCGTAAAGTAGGGCCTAAAAATAACTAGAAAAGAGGGCAAATAGAGCATAATTAGTGTTAAGACCTAACTACGAATAGAAAATAAGCAAAGAAGGAAAAAAGGAGGACTATTCGTTATATTAGAATAGCCCTATGCGTGTGTGGTATTAAGACTACAAAAGAAGTATTAAATAATCCTAATTACCTAAGAATAAAAGTAAAGCCCTAGGGAAGGGGCAACTTAACGAGGCCGATTTATCGTTAAAACTCGGCGAATTTCCGCCCTTATAGGGGCTTTATAACGCTATTAGCGGCTATTTAAGCCGTTAGAACTTAGACAACGTCTAGGTTCCCGGTCTAAACCTGCTCGCGAAGCCAATGATAATAGATATTAACGTGCCGGAGCTTCGTAACGAGAGTAACGATCTCTTTCGTTAGAAGGCGAATAGTCTACTAATTATCGCACTAGATAACTCGGTCCGTCGATTCTAGCTGCAACGATATTTTATCGTAGAGCCGATAAAAAGCCATAAGCTCTTTTAAAGCCTAAGATAGAACTAATAACTTAGCCTCTATAGATAAGGTTATTACCGTCTTCTGTTTCCCTAACTTCTAGAGAACGGGGCTACCGAATAGCTTAATAGCGTATCCTTAGGTGCTCTCCCTATTATACGTATTATCCGCGAATAAAGCGTCTAATATAGCCTCGCAAAGGGCGGAGCTATTCCCGTCGAACTTAATAATACGGTTAATATCCTTATATAGGAATTAATAGCCTCTTTTACCCGCTTAATGTATTCCTAGCTTAGGTTCGTTAGGAATTAGGAGAATTTCCTAACGGCGTATGCTTTATTAACCTTTATAATAACCGTCGCGTAAAGAAGCGAACTAATTAGGGCCTAGAAGAGAGAGACGTCGTTGCTTAGGGCGATCCCTTTAAATGCCTCGAGGGGTTTTAGTCCGAGGGGTTGCTTAAGCTTTCGAGATGTCGAGATACAGCCGAATCGCTATGCTATCTTTTTAATATAGGACCCTTAGCTTAGCTAAAGCTTCCTATTATCCCGATCCCGAATTACCTTAATCCCGATAAACTATTTAAGGTCCTTAAGGACCTTAACGTTGTATCTACCGACGAGGACATCGTAAAACGACTAATATAAGGCTTCCTATCCGTCCTAGAATATAGCCACTAAGTTATTAACGTAGAAAAATACGATGATGTTCCTATTATGCATTATATAAAGGTCTTCTATAATAATAATAAATCCCTATGCCTTTAGAAAAGTCGCGAGTTCTTTATACTATAGTAAGGGGGATCGTCGTAGACTATATAAGGCCCTTAAAAGCAGCCATAGCTTTCTAGGCTGCTTAAAGCCTTTAGGGAGACGGCAATATATAACTTCGTTAAGGGTTGCGTTGCAAAAGGCGCGGATGAAGTCGTATTGCTTTACGTTAAGGTTGAAATAGCATAAGATGCCTATAAGGATACGGAACGTTCGGGCAGCTAGAGTGTAAGCTATAATCGTAAGGTTATTATATAGTTGCTAATTACCCCTAACGACGAGGCGAGCTTTATACTTAATAACAAAGCCTTAGGGATTAAACTTATAGGCATATACTTATATTAGAGGGATCGTCCGGACCTTGAATAGGTTAACGGTCGATTCGTCTATAACCTTATAGACCTCGGCGGTCTTAAGGCCTACGACTTCCCCTTTTATGCCTCCTATCTTATTGATATTACCGTCTTCCCTATTTGCTTTCCACCGGGAAATCCCCGGTTCTTCCCTAGATTCTACTATAGAATTCTACAGGCTTCTATAGGTATTACCCCGCACTTCTACGAGCGTATTTACCTACTTTTCTTCGGTTATATTTCACTATGATTTTACGGTGATTTTACGGTTATTTATACAGACTTTACCTATAAAATCTCTTCCCTTTTATAGTCTTCTACCGTAGAATTCTAATTCTCTTCTACGGCTTCTACTATAGAATTCCTTTATATAGCTACGGCTTCTACCGTAGAATTTACCGTAGAATTTACTAGTCTTCTACTAGGCTGCTTATTTATTTACTAACTGTATAAATATTTATCGTACGGATGTAATTTATTGTTAGCGACCGGCGCTTTCGACCGGTGACTCCGTCTAACTCTTTCTTTTACCTCTTTTCCTTAGGTCTACGCGGCTGTTTTCGTCTAAAGGATTTCCCTATATATAGAGACTAGTTAGCCCTCCTTATTAGAAAAGACAAGAGCTATTATTCTTAGTGTTTTACATCCTTTTACAGCTTCTAATCCCTCTATATAGGCTGTTTAAGCCTTAGAGCCTCTCTTCCCTTTTTAATTACTATTACCTAAATATCGAGAACCCGACTGCCTAGCGTTCGATATATCTAGTAATACTAGTCTAATCGGGATATTGCTTCTTTATAGCTTATTAGAATAGGGAGGATATAGTCTCGATGTAGTTTCGCTATAAGGTCTAAAGCTATAAACGCTAGCGTAAGTTCTTCCTTAGCTAGATTAAGGATGTTATTAATGCCTATAAGATTAAATAGTTCTAGGGTCTATTCCGGCGTTAATAGCTGCCTTACCCCTTCTAGAGCGTCCTTTTCCTCTATAAACTCAGCGGCGGGCTTAGGAGCGGCTTCGGCTTCGGGTTTAAGGTCTAAGACCGCATCGGTTTCTCTCTTAGGGGCTTAGATAGGCTTATCTACGTAGTCCGGCAGGTCTTCGCATAGGTCGATCTAAGTGACCTGCTCTAGTTTAGTTGCTGCTTCTCTACCCCTTCGCGCTAGTCTCGACCGAAGAAGACCTTCTCGTTGAAAATAACGTATAACGTATTAAAAAAGGCGTTCCTCTATAGACTAAGGACTTAAATAAGGTACTATATGCTAGAAATATAGCCCGTAAGGTAGCCGATATATCCCCTTAAATCTAGCTTAGCCGAGGTCTTATTTAGCCTCTGCCTTATTATAGGGAAAGCCTTACAGCCGAAGCTATAAATGTATTACTTACGAGGTTTAACGTGGATATAAGCCTATTCGGCTCTATTGTCTTAAAGCTACTCGTTAAAGCACTATAGCGGCGGCTTCTACCCCTTAGACTTAACGGGTGTGCGATTAAAAAGGTAGACGGCTGCCTCTATTATAAGAGGCTATATTATATATAGAAAGCCGGATTAGGCAAGCAGCGTTATTATAAGCTGCGTAACGATGCCCTTAGACCGTTCGGTATGTCTGTTTTAATAAGGATACGAAAGGGATAAAGGTCTTATATCTATGCCGGCTTTAAGTATTTCCCTAATGTATTCGTCTATTAGGAAAGCCGTCTCGCCGTTAGAGACTAGAAAGGCTATTATAAGCCTAAATTTTGCGATAAAGGACTTCCTAAGGCCCTAAAAGATGCTCTAAAGGTCGGTCTTCTTATTAACCTTAAAGTAGTGCTATATGCCTGTCTTAAAACATATAAAAACGGCTATATTATTAATACTATAATACGCTATTCCTAGGTAAAAGAGATTAAATAATACCGCGCTATAAGGTCTCTTTAAGTACGAGGGTTCTTAAGGTGCCCGCGAAATTAAGCGCTTATTCTTCGTAGTGCTATAAACCTCGCAGTCGGTAAGGTTAATGCCTTAAAGCTTAATTATATTATCGTCTTAACCTCCGAAAAGATACTATATCGTACCTTTTCCTAGATGGCTTATTCTTACGTGCTAAAGCGCGTTAATAGTCCCTATCGGGGTCTCCGGATAGCGTCGAGGAGCCTTAATAAGGCCTTTTAACTTATAAACTATTAGAAACGCCCCGTTAAGCGCCTTAAGCGGCACCTAGGACTATTCGTATAACCGAAACGTCGTAAACACGCAGCGGCCGGCAGGGTCGAAGAGCTAACCTATAACGTTGTTCTAAAGGTAGCCTTTCGCTATGAATTTGTCTATAGAGACTATATTTATATAAAAACCCGGGATAAAGCGGGCTTTTTTAAGCGTTAAGATAAAACCCGTATCTATAACAACCTAGGCTGTTTTAATCGCTTCCGCGCCTACTATCTAAGTCCTAGAAAGAAGCCTCGAGCCCTAGGTATAGTCTATATCGATAAACTAAGAAGGGTCGTTAAAAACGTGTTTCGAGGCCCTTATATCCTAAAGGGTGCGGTCGTGGATGTTAGTCGCTATGTTACTAGCTAGAAAGCTAATTCCTCGTCTATTATAGCGAAAACGCCGTCTTCGAAGTTATTATAGCTTAAAGTAGCGAAAACACCGCCTCCCGAAGCAGACCTAGATCCCGCGGCGTTAGGATTCTCCTGCTTCTACGCATTAATCTTTGCCTTAAGACTTAGTTCTTTTTCTACCTTAGCTACGACCTTCTTAATAAGTTCCTTATTAAGAGGCTTATTCTAAAAGCTCGGCTTCTAGTTAAAGGCATAAAAACAGCTCTTTTAGTAAGGCTCGGCTCTATATTTAGTAGGATTAATATAAGGTCTCTCGCACTATTTATACTTTCCGTAGTTAGGGCTTGAACCTCGCTTCCCTTAACCCCCCGACGACTCTTTATTACTTAAGCTGCCGGTTTCTTTTCCATCCTTATCTCTGCCTTAGAAATTAGCAGGGAAAGTAGAGTTATCTTATTGCGTTAACCTCGCGGTAACTCGCTTAAAGAAGCTAAAAGCTACCCTATCGAAGGTTAAGACCTTACCGCTATATTCCTTAGCTACTATATAAGTCTCTATCTATAAGTTAGACTACGTAGGATACTACGTTAATATATAATCTAGGAATTACTAGATAGCCTCCTTATTATCGCCTTAAAGGGACTTAAGGTCTTTATAAAGGTTAAAGGCGTTAATAACGTTGCCGACCTAAGCACTAAGGTTAACCTTTTTAAGGTCTATAGTAAGCAGCTTTTAAAGAGTCTTTTCTATATACCTTTTCTCTGCCTACTTACCTAGATAAACACGGATAAAGAGCTTATAAAGCTTCGCATAAGCTATAATAACGCCTATAATATAATAGTTATATTCCTACGAAATGCTCGCTAAAACAAATAGGCTTATAGACTATAAAAGAGCCTATTGCTTATTATAGACCCTAAGGTCTCTTTCGTACTTTAGGATAATAATCCTTTTAAAGTTGCTAACGGAAATGCCTAGGCTTATACTTTTCGTAGCCTTAAGGGCTATAGCCGATAGGATTGTTAGTCCTTCCTCCTTAGCTTCTTCTTCCTCCGGCTAATAAACCGGGGTTTCCTATAGTTAAGGGCGTGACTTTATAAGTTGCATAGTAATTTAAGAAGTTACGCTAGACTCCTTTAGCGCTATAGTCGGTCCCTCTTTATCGTTAAAGACCGGTAAATCCGGCCTCCTTAAAACGATATTCGAAAAAGGGTTAATATACGGCTAAATCTAATATAATTCGGCAATAGTCTTAACCTATATATACTAACGCGTTTAGTCCTTAAGCTTCCTAAGGATATAGGTAAGCGTTATAGTTATAATTTTAAAAGATAAATTTATATCTATAGTTAAAAGTTAAAGCTAAATAGCTTTAAAAACGGTATTATTATTAAAGGGTTAAAACTATAGTAATAGCTTTAAATAAATAAGTTAAGAATAAAGGCAAGACTTTAATCTAAAGCAATCGGCGGCTTTTAATAAAGAGGAGGATTTAATCTCTTAAAAAGAAGCGTTATTATAAAGCTATAGACTTTATCCTAGGCTTATAACTATTATAGTTACTAAGCGTAATATATAAAGTCTTAGTATATATAAAATACTCTAATTCTTTAATCTAAAGGGGGACGTAGCTAAGGGTCTATATAAGTACTTAAACCTACTAGCGCTAATAGCTTCTTATATAAAAACAGTAGTTAGTTATTCTAAATAACCGTAAAGCTACTTACCCTTATTTCTTAGCGAGTCTAGGTTCTATTAGTTACTTAACAAGCCTACCCCTTAGTCTATGCCCTTATTAGCTATACTAACGCTAATGCGTGCGGGAAATAAAGCCCTTATATAATAAGGCTTATAATAGACCTTACTATACATACGCACTAAGGCACGGACGGCCCTATTACCCCTTATAAACCCGCCTCGACCCGGCACCTATTAGTCCTCGTTATTTACCGCCCTATCTCGCCACGATACTACTCGCTCTTAAGACAGTATCGTTACTATCCATAAAGTAGCTCCGTCTGCTGCCTTATCCGTCCGCTCTCCCATTTTGCAAGCGCCTGCTTCACCGCTAATCCGCTTCCATCCCGCCATAGCTCCCTATCCGACGGGGCCCTGCCTACCGTCTGCCCCCTCTGCGACCTCTTGCTCTCCATCCTCGCTCCCCGATGTTAGCTCCTCGGCTGCCGACCGCCTAAAGCCCCCGCCCCAATTCCCTACTCAAGACGGCGCCCTTAGTGAAGGATGACTCTCGCAATATGGCCATAGACGCGCTCAAAACCCTCGTCAACAAGATCCCCGATTGGCTCAAGCGGCTCGATGATTTAAGCGGCCAGATCGACCGTCGCCAGGCTGACCTGGCCGCTGTCAACACCCAACAGCCGCGAAGCGCTGGCGCCAGGTCCCTGAGGAACAAGGGGTCCGCCGAGTCGCTTAAACCAAAAGATGACGGCCCTTTGGACGCCGGATTCGATAATGCACCGCTGCCGGACCGAACCGAGTACGCGCCATATAGCCACGGACCCGTCACGGTGCAGGCTGAGCAGACGTCGTCCGTGAGTCCCGAGAGCGCGAACCGACTGGCGCTACATAAGAAAGCCCGGGAAGCCGTCGTGGCCGCCCACTCGCGCGCTCTGGCCTAATCGAGGAATAGGCGGAGATCGACCTCGATTATCTCCGCCGAGGGGGCACCCCCTACCTATCGCACACGAAGCATAATTATCGTCTACTATAATAGCTACGTCCAGGGATTCTTTGACGAGCTGGTACGGTTTACCTCATCCAGCAGGAACCTGTTGCGAAAGGCCAGAATGGCAGCCAAGGTGGCCCAGATCAAGCGCCTGGCCGAGTTGGAGATGCAAGACGACGACAACGGCAGTGGTGACGACAGAACGGCCTCTGACTCGCTGCCATCCCTGAGGTACATGAGTACCCGCCGGTTGGGCGTCATGTCTGCCATTCGGAGGCCGGAGCTCGGCGGTGCCGGCGACGACCAACCTCTGGATGTCTTTGAATGTCTTGACAAGAGTCTCGAGTTTATGCAGAGCACCTGCGAGCACGGTGCCCACCAGTTCCTGAGAGAGGCCGACTGTGGCGACGAGATCAAAAAGATCCAGGCGCGCATGACTGAAGTGTTGAAGGCGGCCGAAAAGGAGATGGAGCGCGTCCAGCGCGAAGATCCGGAGCTGGCCAAGGAATCCGGGGACGTCGGTAGAGCCCGAGCTCGGCGCCCCATCAGCATTAGGAGGGAGCTAACGGTCGGGCTTAAGGGTGATTATAAGCTAGAGAAAGACGCTTACACAACCTTGGAGGTGTCTCGGGCCGACTATAGCAAGAGCAACGTTATAGAGGCTCTGAACCCGCTCGAAGTCGACACGAGCGAGGAACCAGACGAAGGGATTGACGTAATGCTTCCGAAGCTCCTATAACGATCAACTCGGTATATACGCACCCGAGCTGGCTGATTCTAGCGGCATCGAGAAACACGAGCTAATAGCCTTCCTGCTTATACTCGTGGCCCCTGGAAACCGTTATAATCCAAGGCTAGGCTGTCGACGTGCGCAGTAGTCGCCTAACCGACTTTGTCTCGGAAAGTTCGGTAGTAGTAGCCTAAACTCTATTAATATAAGGCGTTATTATCTATCTATACGCGTGGCGTAATTTATTAACGGTCGGCAAACTTATATAGCTAGGATAAAACTGCTTAAAGAGGAACCGAAGTAAACTATAAAAAGCGTAGGGTATTTTCTTAAATAATTATATAGCGGTATAAAGGCTTAGGATTATAGTATAATCTAAATAGCCCGAGGGGTAAAGGGATTATATATAGGATTACGTACGGGATTATAGACGGGAAATTCGGCTAAAAGGCCTTTTAAATTAAATCTTAAGGAAGCCCTTCTTTTAGTAAAATAAGCATTATTATTAATATACTTAATATAGTTATTTAAGCGTAATATATAAAGTCTTATATATCTTAGAGTATATATATTACTCTATTTAATCTAATCTAAGGACTAATAAAAGAGTAGGTATAATAAGGTAAGTAAAGTAATTATATAAGTGCCTTTTATATAGGTATAGAAATAAGTATTACTATTTGCCTAAGTATAAATCTCTATTTGCCTAAGTAATAATTTTTTTATAGCTTACGTATACCTATAGCTTATATATACCTATAGCTTACGTATACCTTAGAAAACGCTTAACCCCCCTACGCTTAGCTACGCTTATATAAATATAGTATGTATTTATAGTAGGCCGTAGACTAATAATTCTTTACGTATATATACTCTTATAAATATCCGTTTATAGCTTGCTCCCGGCTTTATACCCTGCTTTATGCCTTACTATATGCCTTCTACTATATGCCTTTTACTACGTGCCTTCTACTATATGCCTTCTACTATATATACGGCTCCTTAATATATACTTTATGCCCGGCTCCTAGCTGCGTGCTCTACTATATGCCCTACTATATGTCTAGCTGCGTGCCCTCTACTATATATACGGCTCTTTAATATATGCTTTATGCCTTACTTTATGCCCTCTACTACGTGCGTGGCTCCTTAATATATGCTTTATGCCTAGCTCCCGGCTGCGTGCTCTACTACGTGCTCTACTATATACCCTCTACTATATATACGGCTCCCTAATATATGCTTCGTGCCTAGCTCCCGGCTGCGTGCCCTACTATATGCCTTTTACTACATGCCTTCTACTATATATACGGCTCCTTAATATATGCTTCGTGCCTTACTTTATGCCCTCTACTACGTGCCCTTTACTATATGCCCTCTACTATATATACGGCTCCCTAATATATGCTTTATGCCTAGCTCCTAAAGCGATATAATACGGCGAGATATAACTTAATAATGCGATTTAATAATGCGATTTAACGATATAATTTAACGATGCGATTTAACGATGCGATTTAATAAAGAATTAGCCTATAGCCTACTAGGCATACGTACTATAATTAAGTAAGCGCGGCTAGGCGGGGGGGGGTTAGGCATTTTAAAGGGGTACTTAAAGTATTACTTAAGCAAATAGAGATTTATACTTAGGCAAATAGTATTATTATTATTAAAGTACTCTAGCTGCCCTAATAGGCCTAGTGCCCTTATATTTAGCTAGTATAGGAAAAACTAAGCGGCTTAAAGGAAAACCTATATAACGTCTATCTATTTTAACGTTAGGCCGGATACGGCTTATATTCGCTACGGTTAATTAAGTTTAGTTACTACCGCCGGTCTAATACTTAATAAAGGTTACCCCGCCTAGGTAGGCCTAAGGGCGTTAGGGTAGGGCGGATAGTCTTACTTAGTAAAGCCGGCGCGCAAACGGCACGTAGGCGATAGGGTATAAGCCGGGGCCCCGCTTAGCGGGTTAAAACATAGAAAATAAATCTTAGTAAGTATATAATCGAATATATAAAGAGTATTACTATTTAGCCTAGTATAAATCTCTATTTAGCCTAGTAATATTTTTTTATAGCCTATATATACCTTAAAAAACGCTTAACCCCGCACGCTTAGCCGCGCTTATATAAATATAGTACGTATTTATAGCAGGCTATAGACTAATAATTCTTTACGTATAAATCCGTCTACGGCTCGCTCCCTACCGCGTGCCCTCTACTATATATACGGCTTCTTAATGTATGCTTTATGCCTAGCTCCCTACTACGTGCTCTACTTTATGCCCGGCTGCGTGCCCTTTACTATATGCCCTCTACTACGTGCCTTACTACGTGCCCGGCTGCGTGCCCTACTACGTGCCCTCCGCTATATATACGGCTTCTTAATATATACTTTATGCCCGGCTCCCTACTATATGCCCTACTACGTGCCCTACTACGTGCCCTCTACTATATGTGCGGCTTCTTAATATATGCTTTGTGCCCGGCTCTTAGCTGCGTGCCCTTTACTACGTGCTCTACTACGTGCCTAGCTGCGTGCCCTCTACTACGTATACGGCTTCTTAATATATGCTTTATGCCCGGCTCCCTACTATATGCCCTACTACGTGCCCTACTATATGCCCTCTACTATATGTACGGCTTCTTAATATATGCTTTATGCCTAGCTCCCGGCTACGTGCCCTCTACTATATGCCCTACTACGTGCCCTACTATATGCCCGGCTGCGTGCTTTACTACGTGCCTTACTACGTGCGCTAGTGCGCTAGAGCGATACAATGCGATTTAACGATGCGATTTAACAATGCGATTTAACGATGCGATGTAAAGAATTAGCTTATAGCCTACTAGGCATACGCACTATAATTAAGTAAGCGCGGCTAGTCGTAAGGGGTATAAGCGTTTTTTAAGTATACGTAAAGTATTACTAAGCTAAATAGAGATTTATACTAGGCTAAATAGTAATACTCTATATAAATACATATAAATATATATAAACGTTAAAGAGGGCTAGCGTTAAAAGCCCTATCGTCCTACTCTTTAAGCTCCCCCCCGCCGGCGTTACGGCGGTCTATCTTCTCTATAAAGGCCGTCGCGGCCTAAAACTACTATAGTAAGCGGTGCTTAAGGAACTACTAGATAAGCGGCTTAGCGGCGGCGGGGCGGTTAAGCGCCGCCTTAAGGTCGCTCTCCTATCGGATGCCTTTTAGTAGGGTCGCCCTTGCGTTAGCGAGGGCTAGGCACTAAAGGAAAAGGTAAAACGCGGTTTTACATATAGTCCCGTATTAATAAAGCGGTAAGTCGACGTTAAGAACGTTTTAGTTAAATAAGAACTCTTATAGACCGATCTTCCCGGTCTAGATCTAAATAAGCGTAGAGCTCTCGTGCTTATATAACCTATTATATACCTTTAGCGCTTTCTTTAGCCGGTTAAAGTAAGGGTTAATATCTGCCGGCTGCCGGGCTTTTTATAGTCGCTTTGCCTCCGCTATTTAAAGATCCTCCTTCTACTACGCTTCTTAATCGCGGAAGACCGCCTCCTCCGTTATAGTACCTTAAGGGCATTAGTCTTAAAGCTACGCGTCGTACGGCCGGCCGGGCGGTCGGGTCGGCCGTTAGGGTTAAAGCAGTACTCTCGCTAGCTTCTCGTAAGCACGTTGGATCTAGTCCGCTATACCTAACTCCTCGGTGCGCTCTTTATACTACGCGAGGCGGTCGTTAAGGTAAAGGTCGAGTTATAAGACTGCCGTCTATATCTCTAGGTTCCGGATTAAGGTCGCTTTAAACGCTTTAGCTATTACCTAAAGGTAGCTCGATTAGTATACTATAAGCGCCTTTACTAAGCCGGTAGGTTTCCCCCCTTTAAGCATAGGCTTATAGAACGTTAACGCTTTATAAGCGAGCGTGCTTTAAACTACGCTAGTATAGACCGTCCTTATACTTCGCAATCGTATGTCTTATATAAACGCTATAAGCTTAGTAAAGGCTAGCGCTTATATACCTATCTTTATCTTAAGCTTTTTAACTTAGGCTTTCTATCGTAGCTTTTAGTTAAACTAAACCCTAAGGAACCGCCTATCTTCGACCGGCCGGACTATATTCGTCTTAAGCTAAAGCTTTATTAGTATCGGCTTATAGGTCTTCGTAAAGTAGATAAGCTCGCTTTTCTCCGGCTTAAACTCTATACCGACTTCCCTTACTTACTTATCGTACTTCTTTTAAGCGCTCCTTAAACGCTATATTATCGCGGCTATAGTCTTACTATAGGCTAAAAGGTTTATATCGTCGGCGAAGCCGACGGTAGTAACCCCTATCTCTAGCTTAAGGTTATCGTATAGTAGCGCGATATAAAGGAAGAAGAGGATTAAAGAGAGGGGCAAGCCTTAGGGCACGCCCATAGGTATTTCCTAAGTCTCTACCGACGCGCTATTAAAGTAAAGCTAGGCCGTCCTCCCCTTAAGGAAGCTCTTAACCTACGCGATAACTTAACCTAAGAAACCCCTTAGATAGAAGGTCTCGATAAGATATATATAGTCTACCCTATCGAAAGCTCCCTTAAGGTCGAGCTAGAGAAATAACGCTACCTTACCCTAGGCCTACGTCGTCTTTACGAGCTTTAATATAAGTCGTATCGCCGTCTTAATAGACCTCTCGGTCTTATTCTATATCTATCCTTTAGGCAAGAGGTTATACGCTTCCGCCGCGTCTATAATCCTCCTCGCGACTATAGCCTTAAGGATCTTCCCGACTATACTAAGGAGAGAGATTAGTCTCTACCCTTAGGCTTATTAAAGCTAGGCCGCTATCTTTTTAAGCTTCGGTAGGATAATAATAGCCGTATATTAAAACTATCGTAGAAAATGCCCGATATCGCAACTAGCGTTAAGTAATACCGTAAGCACTTTAAGCAATAGTTCTTTATAGGCCTTAATAAGCCCTATCGGGAGGCCGTCCTCCCTTACAGCCTTTTATAACGCTATCTTCCTTACCGCCGACCTAACGTCGCCGACTATAAAACGCTATAGTATTATATAGGCCTCCCGGGCGGCTTAAGGGCTCCCCTCGCCTCTCGTTACTAGGGGTAGGAAGAACTAGGCCGTAAGGGTCTCTGCCTTTTCTACGTAAGTGCGGGCCGGCCCCGCTAGGTCGCTTAGCATCTTTAGGTCGGGGATATATATCGCCTATAGTAGGCTGCTACTTTAAAGCCGCGCCTACCTTTCGATCTTTTAAAGGAGGGCTTAGTTAGCGGCTAAATCGTAGGTAAGCTCCCGCTAGGAGTCTCGTTATATAGCAACGACGGCACGCTAGAGGGCTATCTTCGCCTCGTCTAACGTCTCTTAGGTCGTTTAGTTACCGGACGCTAAAAACGCCCGGAGGGCGCGTTTAGCCTCCTTATTACACCGGTCTATCTTTATAGTCTATTAGTTAAAGCGGCTACCGTTAGCGCGGCCTAAGGCCTTAGGTATATAGTCCTTCGCAATCTCGGTTAACTAAGTAGCTACCTAGTCTACGTATGCCTTAACCTCCTTAAGGGTCGTAAGCGTAGTTAGCGCGGCCTTTAGCCGGAATTTTACAATAGCCGCCGCTTAGGCCTTATCTAGGTCGAGTTTTCTCTTAAGGCGGTTAAATCCTATTATCTAAGCCGCCGGCCGGTAGGTTAACGGCCTTATATCTACCTCTAGCTATTGCGATATATAATCCGATCTAATAAAGCCTACGTTTCTATAGTACGTTACGCTTAGACCTTAAGACGCTTAAGCGAGGTCTATTATACCGTTCCTCCGGCCCTTAGAGGCGATACGTATAACCTAGCCCTTAAGGGTTACGAGCCTAAAGCGCTATCGTGCCGTTAGCTTTAGGAGGTCCTTATTATTCCTAGAGGTACGCCTATAGGCGTTCTAAAGCGGGTAATAGCTATTAAAGTCCCCGACGAAGACGTATTAAGTACGTAACAATTTCGCCGTAAGGTTAAGGAGCGGAGTAGTTAAAAAGGGGGAGTTAACTAACGGGGAGTAAACTAAAAAAACTATAGTATTAAAATTAGTAAACGTAACGCTATATTAGTCTACCCTTTAGTCGCTTATCTACGTATCGATGCTATGCCTCTTATAGACGTATAGCATGCTTTAAGTCGCTTAAAAGATAAGCCTATAGTCGTACTACCTTAAGCACGCTAGGGCTTTTATCCTACTATTAATTAGTATCTCCTAAAGTGCTATAATATCGTACGCCTTAAGGGCAGCGAGCGTAAGGTATATATTCGCGCTTATCTTTACGGTGTTTTAGTAAAGGATGTCTAATATTAGGGGGGGTTAGAAAAAGGGTCGTCGTTAGGTATAAGCGCGGCCTCGGCCGTAGCGGTACAAGCCCTAGCCGACGCTAAGGCCGGTCGCGACTATAGATACCTATAAATAGTCGACTAGCCTCGCGTCCGACTAGCCCTCGTAATGTCCTAAGGCCGGCCGGGGGGAAGGGCGGGTAGCGGGGGGGGGGGGGGGGGGTGTCCTATCGTTACCGTTTTAATAGCGACGTTTACGGCGCGGTAGGGAGAGGAAAGGGCTATATATAAGGTAGTACTAGCTTAAGGCGCAACGTCGGCGTCGCCGCGGTAGCGAAACGCCTTAGCCTCTAAGAGTATGCCTCCTAAGCCTTATCCTAAAGCTTCTCTACCTTAGAGCAGTGCCTATCCTACGCTATATATCTCCCTTTATAGAAGGTATACTAGTACGGGATCTGCCCTATAGTAGCCGTATATATAGCTTCGTTATATAGTCTTAACGTATACCGCCCGTACGTCGCCTTTACTATATAGTACTTCGCGATATATCTATACTAAAAGCACTAGTAGTACTACCTTAGCTAGATCGTATCGTCGAAGGGCTTTATATCGAAAATCTCCGCTTATATTACTATACTAAAGTCGTAAAGCCTATTCGCCGCCTTTATACCGTCTACCGTAATAATTAAGGTCGCCTTTATACCCGCCCTTATATAAGCCCTCTTAAGGTAGAGGTAGATAACCTTAACGTCGTTCGCTTTAGCTAATTCGGCTACTAAAGCGGCGTTATCCCCTCTCTAAAAGACTATTATTAGGACGCCCTTTACTATTACTATAAAGCCGCTATAGGATAGTATTATCTCCTTCCTAAAAGCCTTCTCTAGCTACTCTTTATCCGCCGTATACTTCTTTACATTCTGCTTAAATATAAGCGCGATATCGCCGCTATAGAGGACCTACGCCGCTTTTATAGCGGGCTCCTTAAGGGCGTAATTAACGTCGTTAATAATCGCCTAAAGGGTTTTACATTAGAGATCTAAAGCGATCCCTTTATATTAGACCGTAAGCTAGTTTTTATAGTAGGCGAGAGTCGGCTTCTCGCTATTAGCCTTAATATTATAGCTGCCGCTAGCGCCTTCGGGCGTAGGCTAGCGTCGCGTTAGGGGTGCGACGGTAGCAGCCGCGACCGCGGCCGCAGCTACGTCGGCCTAAGATTTCGACGCTTACTTCGATAAAAGCGCCGCCTCGATAGCCTCCTTTACCGATTCTTTAACCGATTTCTTAAGCTAGCCTACGGTCGTATAGACCGCGGTGTCCGCTTAGATCTTCTCCTCTTATTCCTTTAGGTAGCCCTAAAGAACGGACTTAAAGGCCCCTTAGACGCCTTAAAGGGCCTCCTTAGGCACTAGACCCGCGAATTTTAAGTAAGCGGCACTATCCCTTCCTATTAGTTTCTCCTTGCCCGCGTTAGGCTTAAGGGGCGCTTCGTTAGTAATCGGTAGGCTATATACGCTAGCCTTTAACCCCCTTCTCGCGATATTAACGTCTATCGGCTCGCAGCCCGCGTCTATCCCTTAATACGCTATCGCGCCTAAGGGCAACTAGGTCTAAGGAATCCGATTCTTAAGTCTAAATTAATTTTATAATCTAGTGTCGACCTTAGCGGCTATACGAGGAGATTATAGAGCGTTTTTCTTTTAGCAAATAGTAATACTTATAGAAATTATCTATAAAGAACTAAGTATAAGCGCACCTATATATACGGATATATAGCTCTACGTACGTACCCTTTTATCCGTATATGCCTTTTACCCTTATCTATACGAGCCCCTTACTCTTATTTATATAAGCCTTTTTTCCCGCCTATATATGCCTCTTCCTTACTCGTATATAAGAATACGAATTAGGTTATAGACTTAATCTTATTAATAGTTAAAGACCCTTATATAAGACCTTTACCTTACCTAAGTGAAAATTAACGACGTATTATATAAGGCCCGGCCGCGCTTTAAGCTACGCGGCTTGCTTTAAGGAGCGTAAACCGTACCTTCTTCCGTCGTATCTTTGCCGGTAATATAGCGTCGGGCGGTCCGTCGTTTTCTCTAATAGCCTTAAAGCGCTTTTTAAAGCGATCGAGCGCTTTTATATCTATAAAGTCCGCTATTAAGTACTACGTCGGGTCTTAGTACCTTTACTACCTTACGAGCACCTCGCGCTTACTACTACGGCCGACTTTCTTCTATTATATAGTAAGAATTTCCTTTACTAAAAACTCTTTTTCTCCTTTTACTAAGATTATAAGAGGCTATAGGTCCGCTATTACTTAACTAGGCATTAGATCTACTACTATACGATAAAGAAAGTCTATATTAAAATTAAGGTAAATCTTATTAGGCAGTCCTTTAGCTCGACGGCTTATAGGCTTAGCACGTTCTTAACCGTAAATTGTATATATAATTAATCGAGTTTCTTCTTTAGCCTTAAGGATATATAGTTCCGTAGGTCTACTTAGACTTTATTACCTACCGTAAATCGCTCTATAGGTTCCCGCCGTTTATTAGTATACCGCTCTTAGTCCTACGCTACTAAGGCTATTAACGATTAATAAAAGTCTAAGACCTACTTAAGTCGCTATATAAAGGAGGCTACGCGCCCTTTTAAGCTATTGCTAAACGGCTTTTCCGCTATTATATCTATAGCGATAGGAAATAGGGATACTAATTCGTACCTATATAGTGCGAAGAAAGGGGATATACTAATTAAACAGTAATTTCTCCCGTTAAGCGCTATTTACGCTATAGGGAGCTACTTATCTTAGTCCCTTTAGTTATAGTCGATAACGCCTTAAAGGTAAGCTTAAACTTCTTAGTTAAGCCGTTCCGGCCTTTTATCGGTTTATAGATAATATACTATACTTAGTAGCTATATAATCTATAGTAGCCGATATAAGTGCTATTAGAAGCGGCTTATCTAATTTAAGCCTTTATCGCTTATAATTAACGTTAGCTATTAATACTATCGTATATAGTATATAAGAAAGCACTCCGTATAGATCTCCGCTTCTATAGAGGGCATAGGTTTTAATGTAACTTCCTTCCTTAGACGGTCCTTAATTACCTAAAGATTACGGTTGCCGCTTTCTATAAAAGGGAGGTCTATAATAAAGTCTATCTAAATATACGTATAGAACCGGTCTAGCATAGGAAGCGATTTAAGCAGCCCTTTCTTAAGCGTACGCTAAATCTTTATACACCCGTAGATATTATAGTTACGGAGGAATTATCTAACGTATAGCTAAAAGAGCGGCTAATAGAAGTTACGGGATATAGCGGCAATTATTCCTTCGCGGCTAAGGTAGCCGACGACGCTAGCGTTATATACTATTTAAATAAGCCGTCCTTAAAGCGCGTTCTCTTTTTCTAGCTCTAAGGGAGCGTCCTTTACTACGGCCTCTATAGTTATAGAAGAACTAAGAACCTAAAGCCGTCCGCGGAACCGTAGGTGCTTATATAGGTCTATATAGCAGTCGGCTACCTATACCTTAAGGCTAAGCTTAAGGTCTAATCGTCGTGCTCTTGCCTTTATAGCGCGGCGTACGCTCCTTTAGGTAACGTCTTAAGCTGCTAAGCGGTCCTATATACGCTAAAGCTCTTTGTCTTAAAAGATCCGTCGGTTAAGGCCTATATTAGTAGTTAGCTCCGCGTCCTACGCGTTAAGGTCGTCCTAAGTCGTAGCCGCTGCGAAGTCCGCTTCTTAAGTATTAAGCTCTACGTCTCCTTTAATTATCCCCTTACTTTCTAAACTAAAAGACGAATTATTATCCTCCTCGCTATCGTCCTCGTTTTTATCGCCTTTATTATTAACTAAGACTACGCCGTTTATACCGATAAGCGTTACTTTAAGATATATGCGTAGCGCTTCCTCTAAGAGTATTTAAAGCTCTTAAGCATTATAATCTTCGTTAAAAGGCCGATTTTAATCTGTCTAAGATAAAGCGTCCGGTATTATAGCCTCTTTTCTAGGTAGGTACTTAATCTAAAAAGAGAACCGCGAAAGGTATTCCGCCTAACGGGCCTATCGCTAAAAGAGATAACGTTAAGTTATAAAATACTTAAGGTTATAATAGTCTATAAGGATCTCGAAGTTCTTATAGCTACGGAGCTCCGCTTACTATTACTCTAAATAGCGAATTATAGCGAGCATTTCCTTATCGTAGATAGCGTAGTTCCGCTCGGCGGAGGTAAGCTTACGGGAGTAAAAAGCCATAGGGCGGCGTTAGCCGTCTACCTTTTGCGAAAGCGTGCCTTTAAGTGCGAATCTACTATAGTCCGCCTTAAGTATTATAAGAGCCTATAGGTCCGCTATTACTTAACCAGGCATTAGATCTACTACTAAGCGATAAAGAAGGTCTATATTAAAATTAAGGTAAATCCCGTTAGGCAATCCCTTTAGCTTAACGGCTTACGGGCTTAGTACTCTCTTAACCGTAAATCTTATATATAACTAATCGAGCTTCTTCTTCGGCCTTAAGTATGCGTAGTTCCGTAGGTCTACCTAGACTTTATTACCTACCGTAAATCGCTCTACGGGTTCCCGCCGTTTATTAGCATGCCGCTCCTAGTCCTACGCTGCCGAGGCTATTAACGACTAATAAAAGTCCGAGACCTACTTAAGTCGCTGCATAAAGGAGGCTGCGCGCCCCTCCGGGCTGTTTTATACAAGCGGCAGCCTAGAGGATTATATAGACAAAGTGCGGAAGGTGCTAGACCGGCTCTCTAAGCATAGGCTATACCTCGACCCTAATAAATACGAATTCGGCGTCCGCCGGGTTAAATACCTTAGATTTATTATTATCGCAGGCGTTAGTATATAGGCGGACCCCGTAAAGATTTAGGCTATTTGAGACTAGATAGTCCTAACTTCGTAAAAGGGTATACGGAGTTTCTTAGGATTTACGAACTACTACCGGATTTTTGTTCGTTAATTTTCTCGTATCGTCGGTCCGCTCGTAGCCTTTACTAGCAAAGGGGTAGCCTTCCGTTAGGGCGCCGTATAAGCAGAGGCGTTCTAGACGTTAAAGAACCTGTTTTCGCAAGGCTTTGCTTATAGTTCTAGGCTACCTTCGTAAGGCGACCTACGTACTTCCGGAAGTTAGTAGGCATCTCGATTAGGATAAGTATCTCCTATAGTTACGGAGTGATCGAATCCCGCAGCTATATAAGCTTAGCGCTATCTCCTTAAACGCTATTTCCGGCGGCGCGAGTAATAGTCTCCTTAAAATCGGGAAGGAAGTCCTTAAACGTCTAGCCGTCTTTCTAAAAGAGGATCCGCAACCTATCTTACGCTTTCTCCTACTTATATACGTTGCCGAACGCGTAGATAAGGTAGTTAAAGAAGGCATAGGGGTCGTAGGCGCTATTAGGCCCGCTACTCTCCTAGAACCTAAAAATCCGCCGTATTTAAGGCTCGGGCAGCGTATAAAGCAGCGAATACTAAGCGGTATCGTAGCAACCGTTAAGGCCTTACTTTTCGTTAACGGTAAACTTACTGCGGAGGCGATATAGGAAGAAATAAAAAGACTTTAGCTTACTATCCTATATAGGCTACGGTAGAGGCTTCCTTTTGCCGAAGGCAGCTTTAAGGGCCGTCCTTAGGTTAGCTATGCTAGCGTCCCTAGCCGTAAGAGAGTTCGTCGACGTAGCTATAAGCGCGAGTAGCGTAATCGTAGAGGTAAGCGCCGTAGATCCTATTTTAACTCTAAGGACTTCTAGCAACCCCCTTTGTTTAACCGGATCAACGGCTATTTTCTATAGTAGTACTAAAAGGCGCTCCTCTTCCGCTATAGAAGGTGCGGTATCCGCCGTCGCCTTGCCTAAACGGGCTTCTATTATTTCCTATCGAAGGCGGGCTTTTATAAAGGCCCGCTTATTTAGCGACTCTTATCGCAGCTATAGCTACTAAGACTCTTCGGCCTATTGCTTAAAGACGTCCTTAATATCGTTATCTAGTAAGTCTATAATAGCAGCTAGTATTACTCCGCGTGCCGCTTTTATCGTAGCGGCCTATCGTTTTAGTTAATACGTACCGCTATTATAAAAGCGGGACGTTATCGTATTAATAAGTCCGTAAAAAAGAGAGATAGATAATACTATAATAAGGTAGGTAGAGTAATTACATAGGTGCCCTTTATATAGGTATAGAAATTATCTATAAAGAACTAAGTGTAAGCGCACCTATGTATACGGATATATAGCTTTACGCACGTACCCCTTTGTCCGTACGTGCCCTTTACCCCTATCCGCACGAGCCCCTTACCCTTATTCGCATAAGCCCCTTTCCCCGCCCGCACGTGCCTTTTCCCCGCTCGTATATAAGAATGCGGATTAGGTCGTAGACCTAATCTTACTAATAGTCGAAGACCCTTATAGTAGGTATTTATAGGTACCTTAGCCTCCCTAGCCTAATAGCTTTACATATATTTTTAGTAGGTAGTCGTTTTAGGTTACTATAAAAGAGACTTCTACTAGCCTCTTGCCCTATCTAAACTACGTTTTCCTTCGTTGTACTAACGCCGCCCCGTACGTACTAAAGTCGTTATACATTCTTGCGTATAATACACCCCTTTAGGTCTCGAGATTATATAAGGCCTGCTAAATAAGCGGGATAACGGGTGAATGCGAGGGTAATTAGTATTCTAACTAGAAGGGAAAACGAAAGGAAAAGAGGGTGCTTAATCTAGCCTAACTAAGATAAAGAAAACGAATTACAATAACGAGTAAAGCTATTATTAGAACAGCCTTGTAATAGGTAGTGTTAAGACTATAAAAATAAAGCAAAATAAAGGAACGATCGCGAAAAGGGGATCGTTAAGAAGGGGGGCAACTTAACGAGCCCGATTTAGCGCTAGAACTCGGCGAATTTCTATCCTTAAAGAGGCTTAGTAAGACTATTAGCGGCTATTTAAGCTGTCGGTATCTAGGTCACGTCGAGGTTCCCGGTCTAAACCTATTCCCGAAGCTAATAGTAATATATATTAACGTGCCGGAGCTTCGTAATAAGGGTAACGATTTCCTTCGTTAGGAGGCGAATAGTCTGCTAGTTATCGCACTAAATCATTTAATCTATTCCTTCTAGCTGCAGCGATATCTCTTCGCAAAGGCGATAAAAAGCTATAAGCTCTTTTAAAGCCTGCGATAAAGCTAATAACTTAGCCTCTATAGACGAGGTTATTATAGTCTTCTATTTCCTAGACTTCTATATAATAGGGCCACCGAATAGCTTAATAGTATATCCTTAGGTGCTCTTACGGTTAACCTAATCGTTAGTAAAGGAGGCATCGGATATAGCCTCGCAAAGGGCGGAGCTATTCCTATCGAACTTAATAATACGGTTAATGTCCCTATGTAGGAATTTAATAGCATCTTTCGCCCGCTTAATATACTCTAGGCTTAGGTTCGTTAGGAATTAGGAGAATTTCCTAGCCGTATACGCTTTATTAACTCTTATAATAACTATAGCATAAAGAAGCGAGCTAATTAGAGCTTAAGATAAGGAGACGTCGTTGCTTAAAGCAGTCCCTTTAAATAGCTTAAGGAGCTTTAGACCGAGGGGCTGCTTGCGCTTAGTTAATAAAGATAGATAGTTAAACCGTTATACGATCTTCTTAATATACATTCTTACGATAGCTAAAGCTTCCTATTTAGGCGGTCCTAAATAACCTTAATGCCGATAAACTACTTTAAGTCGCTAAGGACCTTAACGTTATACCCCTTAACGAAGGCATCGTAGAACGTCTAATAACTAGCTTTCTATCCGTTTTAAAAGAGGGCGATAAAGTCGTTAATATAAAAGAAGACGATGATATTGCCGTTATATATTACGTAGGGGTCCTCTATTACGACGATAAAGCCCTAGGCCCTAAGGAAGGTAGCGAGCTCCTTATACTATAATAAGGGGGAACGCTAAAGACTGTATAAAGTCCTTAGGAGCAGCTAAAGCTTCCCCTTCTGCTTAAAGCTTTCTAATAGCCTATAATATACTACCTCGTCTAGGATTGCGTTGCAAAAGGCATAAATAAAATCGTATTGCTTCGCATTAAGATCGTAGTAGTATACAACGGCTATTAACAGTCGAAAGGTCCGGGCCGCTAGTATATAAGCCGTAACTATAAGCTCGTTCTTCGGTTATTCATCGCCCCAGACGACGAGGCGAGCCTTATATTCGATTATAAAGCCTTAGGCATTAAATTTATATGCGTATACCTATATTAACGGAACCGTGCTATGTTTTCTAAGGTCGACGGTGTTTTCGTCTACGATCCTATAGACCCCTTCCTCTTTAAGTATAAGGGAGCAGATATCTCCCGATTGGTTTATCCTACCGGCATATAAAGATATGCATTAGAACCGCCCTGCATTATTGCATACAACATAAGTCACCTAACTGTATTAGCTGCCCGGATGCTCGAGATACCGAATGCCGAAGTATGTAGTGTATGTAGGGACTAATGTGCGCATAGTCTATAGTCGGGCCCCGGTTAACTAAAGTTACCTACACTACCTCCTATTACTCGCGCATTTAATCACGCAACAACTAGGATACTATACGAGGTTAGACTATATACACCTAGCATAGAATTAATAGCGCTTTCTATCCCGACAATTAGTTAAGTTATATATACCTTTATTCTTATGCAATTAGCTATATAAAAGGATCTTAGTCCGCACCTAGACAGACTATTACTAAGCAACTCTATATCCTCTTCTCTCTCTTATCTTTATATCTTCCTCGATACTTTCTGCATTTGCCGTAATCCTCTGCCTTTAAGCTTCCCTTTAGGCTCTTAGTGGTTATAATCCCTATCTCGACTTAAGCTTTAAGTTGCTTCTTACCTAGAGCCTCCCTTAGATCCCCTAGATCACTCGCTATTATACTAAAAACGACCGTCTCTCCGCTATAACCTCCTCTTTGCCTTTTTAAGCAACTTGCCTTCTTAGGCCACCTTTAGTTTATATATATTACTACTTTCTTAGTGTTTTGCCCCCCCTCCCCCCTATTTCTCGTTAGCCTCGTTTTCGCTCCTACGACGCACCCTTTCTTAGCTACTATTCTATACCTTAAAAACCCTCGAAAAATTTAGAAAAGATTCCTTTATTACCCCTACCTTAGCCTATAGACGCCGAGCTTCTTCCGAGTTTCCTACGGTACCTTCCGATCCGATATACGGTAAAAATAAGTTCTTTTAAGGACTACTTATTTATAAAGCTTAAAGGGAGCACTAACTTTTCGGCTTAGTCTCTACGTATAGAGTCTATATTTATACGTAAAAAGCTCGGTCTAGCTATACTCGATACTGCTTATACGAAGTCTTAAGACTATTTAGCCTTAATAAGGCTTATAGTTAATAACGGCCTTTTATCCTAGATAAAGCACTATACGTTTATAAAGGCGGTATAAGAGGCACTTAAAACCTTATATAACTTTATAAACTTTACCTCTAACTTCCTCCTTATAAAGGAACTCTTTAACACGAAGATTAAGGGAGAGATATCTATTAAGACTTACCTAAATAAGGTGAAAGAGCTTTTCAACGAGCTAAACACTAGAGAGATCTATATCCCGGAGATTATAGTAATAACCTAGATCTTAGAGAGCCTTAATAGCTCTTTCTCGAGTTATATTATAAATATCACGTAGACCCCTCGTACTAATGCTACGGCATATACCCTTAAATCACTCTCCTCGTCTCTTATAGATAAGTTTAAGAGGCCGAAAGCTCTTGAGAATAATAAGCAGCTATTTATAGCCGGCGGTAGTAAAGTCCCTATTTGCTTTTACTATAAAAAGCGAGGGTATATCGAGAGGAATTGTTTTTAAAAACCCGAAAATAAAGATAAGGCTTAGGCTATAGGATTTACCCCGAAAACGGTCTTTGCCTCCTCCTCTTCTCGCCGGGACCTTAAGGAGAATACTAACCGCAACTACCGGAGGCCGACCCTAGTTCTCTACTCTCGGGAGAGCTCTCCGTCTCCGGCCCTACGTCCGGCCGGCCGTCCCCGGACCTCCCGCCCCTAGAAGCGCAAGGCTACTCCGGAATCCTCCGAGACCTTTAATAAGGTCCTCGTCGTCTTAGACTCGGCTTTTAGTATCGTAAGTACCCTCCTATCCTTTATAACACTCTATATATCCTATATATCCTCTATGCTATATATAATACCCTTAGTAATACCTTATTTCTATACCCTATTTCCCCTAAATAATATCCTTCTATATACCCCTATAAAAATAAAGTCCTCCTTTAATAAAAAACAAATAATAGGACCTTTAAAGCCTTTTCTTTCGGCAATTTCGAGGGTAGTGTTAAAAGTAGATAGGACTATAATACGGATTAGGAATTTCTATAACTTTATCTTTAATACTAGAGCTACTAGGCATATAGTTTCGAATAAATCTCTCCTCTCTAACTATAAAGAAATATATACTACTATAACCTAGGGAAAAGCTTCCTCTATTATCGTACGAGGGGCTAGGGATCTTATCTTTAAGTTCCCTAATAGCAAACAATAGTATACCTTAAAAAACTGCCTTTATATACCTAAAATCGGCATTAATATAATTAGCCAATCAGCTATAATAAACGCATACGCTCTTATAGGCCTAGACTCTATATCCCTCCTTAATTAAAATCTTAATAAAGTAATAACCGGTTTTATTAAAAACGGACTTTACTATATCCTATTAGATATAAAGAAAACACGTTTTTTAATTTAAAACAAAATATATAATATATAATATAGCCCGAAAGAAACAATAGATAACGCTATACTCTAAGATACTATACTAACTAATATAATAAAAACCCCTAAAAGAAAAAAAGAAAATAGACCTCGTTCTCTAGCATAAACGGCTAGGCTATCTTAGCTATAAATCCCTATACCGATATCTTCGTAGACTGTTCCTAGATATATCCGTAGACTAAACAGATATTATAGCTATAAAGCAATGCGAAGCTTATATATAAGCTAAACATATAGATAAAAAGAAGGAAACCTCTTTAAAACGACGATATATCTTTCTAAATAAAATAAACGTTAATATCTAAGGTCCTATAAAAGTCCCTATATACGATAAATTTAGATACTTTATATTATTTCTAGATACCTACTCTAGGTGCCTAGGAATATCCCTTATAAAAGATAAAGCCGAAAGCCTACCTAAGTTCTTAGAATTTAAAATAGAGCTTGAAAATTATAAAGATAAGACAAAGATAAAAGAGGTCTTCTTAGACAATGCAAAAGAATTTATCTATAATATTAAACTATATGCTCTTAAAAACGGAATAAAATACAACTTTAGTCTACTATATACCCCTTACTTAAACGGTAGAATAGAACGTATAAATAGAACAATACTTAATAAAGTTAGGTCTATGCTTTATATAGCTAAGCTACCTTAATACCTTTAGGTAGAAGCTGTCTTAGCAGCTATGTATATATACAACCGATCTCCTTATACTGCCTTAGGGTATATATGCCCTCTTAAAAAGAAAGAAGATAGAGCCCTTACTATAGAAGACATAGATAAGATCCGTGTCTTTAGAAGTATTATATACTATAAAAATAAAACACTTAGTGATAAGCTAGACGTACGAGCCTATAAAGGAATTATAATAGGCTATAAAGATATAGTATATAAAATATACGACTATAGCAGAAAGAAGGTTATTATAGGAATAAGGGATATCCGTTCTTTAGGCACGATTGCAATCCACGTAATTAAATAGATCACGTACGGGCAACGCTTATACGGATGCGTTATTAACTATACGATGCATCGATTATATACATTAGGGACCCCGGTAATAGCGTTACTAACTCGGCCGCCCTTACGATAATTAAGTCATTAACTTAATTGCCCTTATAGGCATAGCCCCGACGTCGTAAGCAAGGGCTCGCAAAGGTCCGGCTTCGGGCCTTATTAATATACGCGTTTGTAGGCTATATAAAGGGGCTATTCGTTGCCCCTTAGTTAAATAACATTATAGACTAGAATCTAGCTAGTTTATAACCCCTTTGTTTATTTAACTAACTAATACTAATTAGTGATTAAACGATTAATTATAGATTGGTAAGGTAGAAGAGGCAGAGCCTAATCGTCGAAAGTGCCGGATCTTTATCCCCCGCGGATTCTATTGCCTATACCTAAAGACGATCCTTTATGCTAAGAATAAGGAACCTACGCGAGTTAGAACCGACGAAGCTATTACGATATAGCTAGCTTTCGGTAACCGCCGATAAGTTCTTTCCTAGCTTTTGTTTAATCCCGTCTCGCTTTGACAAAAAGAAGAGTTACGTTAAACAATAGTGCGTCCGTAACGTAAGACAACCTTTATAACGACCCTCGCGATCCCCTTTAATAACAACGGTGTGCTTTATTTAATTATACTATGTTAGACCCTACTAATAACCTTAACGCTCCCGGTCCCGCACCGGAAGCAACTAGACCTAATAATAACCCCCTTCCCGGTTAGCTAGCAGGCATTAACATCCTCGGTTGAAACTAAAACAAGACTAACATCGTATACTAAGAGACAGACGTCACCTATAATAATATAAAGGAGAAAGCAGTAATAACTTATATAGCCCGGTTTATTATTACTAATGTCGGCTCGACTATTTATAGATACGAGCTATTCTTAGACTTTTAAGAACACTTTAACGGATAGATAGAGGCTATATAGAACCGGGTAGACAAACATTTTAGGAGGACCCTTAAATCCTTCTTACGAGCCCGTAGGATCTAGACCGGCGCTAAAAACCTTAGCCACCTAGCATCGTTTTTAATGCTTTAGCGCCTAGAGATTCCCCTAATTTAGCCTAAGGACGAACTGCCACTAGAATAGTTAAAGTTCTACGACGAACGAACCCGATAGTTCGTAAGGAATACGTCCGTTATAGCCCCGGCTGCTATAACTACCCCTCCTTCCCTAATCGTCCTAGGCACGGCCCTAATAGCGCCTCTTACTGCCTAACCCCGGCTCCTATAGCAACCTTTGCAACGGCACTATCTACGCCCGCGGCCGTCCCCCCTATACCTCCGACCGCCCCGGTAGTTATATTCGCGCCGGAACCCTCTTTTGCTTTAATAACCTCGATATATACTACCTCCGTCGATCCCGGCTTATACCCGCGAGATTAAATGCCTGGCACGTTCCTAAACCCTTAGGCCCTTCCGTTCCGAGATATATTAGAAACGCTAATAATACTTTACCTAACCTCGTACTAATTCTCTAAGACCCCTCCGATTAATATAACGGCAAAGGCAGCGTATACGATAGTTCCCCCCTACGACGTTCTAAATAAGGAGAAAGACGTAGACCTCTTATAAAAGTTTATTAAGTTATAGGATAAAAGTAAGAATTATATAGGGGAGCCCTATAATATTCTCGATAATAAAGTCCGTATCTTTACGGACGTTTATTATATAGTTAAGGCCCGGCCCGGCTATTTCTATACCCTTTTTCCCTAGATCCTTACCGGCCGAGCCTAGGACTACTATATCTAGCATATAGAGTAGGATAGCATATTTAGGCAAGCCTACGACCTGCTAAAGGCTTACTTTAACACTAAAGTAAACTATTAGCACTATTAGGTAGATTAAAGCACTATAACTTTTAAAAAGCTATAAGTTAAGCATCCGAATAAGACCTAATAGGAATTCCTATAGACCTTTTTTAATAAGCTATAACGATGTTAACGCGCCTTAGGATTTAAGTTCGCTAAAGACCTCCCCCTTCGCACTATATTGCTTAACGCGTGCCGAAACGTCCTGGAATTTAGCTATACGCTATATAACCCCCCTAAGACTACGGAAAAGCTATTCTCCGCGCTGCGTTCCTCCCTAAAGACCTATCTATTAATATAGGCTAAGAACGGCACGTCCGGCACGTTTGTGTAATATTATAACGAGGTGATAAATATAAATAATAAATATAATTTATTAGGCGTATTCTATACCGACCGTAGATATACTAACAACCGCGGCAACGGCCGTAAGTTTAGCGGAAGCAGCGGATAAAGCTACCGTAGCCCTTATAGCGGCGGTAGTAGCTTTAGCAACCGCTAATAGTCGAGGAAATGCTTTATTTATTAGAAGGAAGGCTGCTAGTCGATAAAGCATACCCTATAGGAACGAGCTAGGTCTAAGGCTTATTACTACGCTTAATGCCTACTAACCGGCAACCTTAGCATAGGATTTAAGGCCTATCTCACCGAATATAAAGGTAACGAGACTTTATAGGCCGCTATCGAGTAGCGTAACGATAAGGCTAGTAACGACGAAGAACTAACTAAGTAGTAAGCCTCGTAAATCCTCTATTAGCAGTCCTTTAACTATTTAATTATAGGCGAAGACGTATAAGGGATAGACTAGTTAGGCGTTCCGGCTACGTAATTCGTCTTCGACCGTTACTTAAAGGACTGTTTCTACGGCATCCTCGTAGACACTAGAGCAGCTATAGTCTCTACGGTAGGTTAAGACTAGTATCTCGCCCTACAATAAGAAGACCTGTCTATTATGCTCGACGAATCTACCGCCGGCTAGGCCTATATTAAATTCGGCAGCGGCGAGGACGTACGTTCCCTCGGCTCCGTTGCCCTTAAGACCCTTATTAGCCGTATTACGTTCTATATGCTAAGAATAACGACCCCCTTCCTCCTCTCCCTAGCTAATATAGATCGCTTAAGCGTATACTTTAATAATACTACCGATACGATTATCGGTCCTAGTATTAGCGTCCCCGTTATTCGCAAATAGGGATATCTATAGTTCTTCTTTAGTAAGGAAGAGAACGTAATCGTCTTCTTAACTAAAGCCGAGATACGAACGCTCTACCGCCGATTTAGCTATCCGGTCGTTAATAGACTTTACTACCTATTAAAATAAGCAGGGCATAATAATATCTTAGTAGAAACACTCGAGGATATCTTAAAATTCTGCTATTACTGCTAGCTTTACGCGACGGCGCCCCGGAGGTTTAGGTTTATATTAAAGGATAACTAAGAATTTAATTTCGAGGTCGTCGTCGATATAATATACCTAAAGGTCGGCAGTAGCACCCGCCCGGTGCTATACGCGGTCGATATAGCGACCTCTTTCTAAGGAGCGCGATTCCTCCCGTCTATATTAGCTAAAGACATATAGGAGACACTTAGGGCGCTATAGATCGATATATACCTTAGCCCCCCTAACTTTATCCGGCATAACGCGGGCACTAACTTCGCCTTAACCGAGTTTCGCAATAAGGCTTATATTATAGGTATTACGTATACCTAGATCCCCGTTAAGGCATATTAGTCTATAGGTAAGGTTAAAAGGTACTATAGCCCGCTCCGTCGTACGTTTAAAATAATATACGCCGAGATCGGTAGGATAACGGCCCTTAAATCCGTTATATAAATAGCTATTAAAGCCGTAAATAATATAGTAGGACTAAACGGCCTCGTCCTTACGCTCCTCGTCTTTAAAGCATACCTACGGATAACTTAGGACTCCCTTCCTTCGGCAACTACGGTATAAAGAGCCGGGACTATCTAAAAGGCTATAAAAGCCTTACGGTAGCTCTCCGCCGCGCGATAAGTTAGGGATAGCCTATAAGCTCGAAACAGCCCTTTAACCCTTAATACTCTATTACTACCGCTATAGAGTAAAGTCCGCGTCTAGAGAAAGAAGCGAGGACAGTAGGGTCTATATAAGATTGCCTTTATTAACGGCTACGACGTTACTATCGAGACCGTTAATAGCCCTATAGTCTTCCGTTCTACCCTTATGCAGCCGTACTACTATAGCAAGGATAATACCCCGGATCCCCCTACCCTCGATAATATAGACACCCTCTCTAAGGTCGATTCCTTTACTCCGGACGAAAATCCCGAGCTAGATCCTTCCCCCTCTCCGGCATAGGCACTGCCGGCTCCGCCGCAGCCCTACAAACGCGGACGTCCCCCGGGCTTAAGGAATAAGCTAAAGACCGTGACCTTCTATAATTAATTCCTAGTTAAGAAGGAAGAAGATACACTACGGCTTTCGACTAAGCTACGCAATAACGGCGTTATTACTATACCCGGCGCCCCTTTTAAAGAATCCGACTAACGGGAAATTAACGATCTCGTGGCCCGCGGAGTGTTTAGCTTTAAATAATACGACGAGTTAATTTATAGATCTTACCGCTTGTTTTAATCCCGAATAGTCCGGGAAGTAAAGGGCCGTAACGTTAAACTATACGAGAAGTCCCGACTAGTAATCTAAGGCTATAGCGATATAGAGAAAAGCTCGCTCCTAACCTATTCCCCTACTATTCAACGTTATAGCTAGCGCTTAATCCTAGCCCTTGCCCCCGCCTTACTTCGCCGAGGCATAAGCTTATCTCTCCGCGATATTACATAGGCTTATCCCTAAGCTTAAATAGAGCTTAATCGTATAGTATTAGCAGCTCTTCCGATAGAACTCTAGGGCAAGTACCTAAAGGGCACTATTATAAGAGTTATTAGACCGTTATATAGGCTTATAGAAGCCGGTGTATATTAGTAGAAAACCTACTATAAGCACTACGTTAAGAGCCTTAATATAGCTCCTTCTACCTATAACTCGTGCCTTTTAATCACGAACTAAGGTCCTAACGACTTTAGCCTCGTCGGAATATAAACCGATAACACCCTAATGCTCGGTTTAGACACTTCTTCGGCCTACGAAGAAAAAGAGCTTAAGATAGCTTAATTTCGCGCTAAGCCGAAGGCTTAGATAACCCTAGGGAATGCTATAGACTTTAATAGTATAAAACTAACGCTTTACGACGACGTTCTACTCCTATAGTAGAAGGGATAGGCCTTAAGGATCGAGGTAGTTAACTTACGGGCTCGTGATAAAGCCTAGCAGTACCTCGAGCAACGTGCTCGTGCTACGTACGTCGCCTCTATCTATTAGCCTAAGGCCTTATTCGATATCTCCGTAGCAGCTTAAGTCTAAGCCCCCGAGGAGAAGGATTATAACATCCTTAATAAGCGCCTTTAATAGCAGATCGACTATTAAAAACGTAGACTTACGTACTAACTAATTAATCTTAAGACCGCTAAGCTCGTAGTGTTTATAGATAGCTTATTCGTAAACAACCGAGACCTTTTATCTTAGTTAGGCTTCGTTATTACGCTCGTTGATAAGACTAAGCGTACGGATACGCACTTTCGGGTTAATAGCAATATTATCTATTAGAGCTCGACGAAGTATAAGCGAGTAACCCGTAGCGTTCTTATAAGCGAGATCTACGGCATAGTTAACGGCGTAGACCTTAGTATCTCCTTTATTATAACCCTCTGTATAGTTACGGAACGGCTTTAGCTCCTACCGATCCCTCTTATTATATACACTAACTTATACTCCCTATACGAATGCCTTATTAAGCTCGGCACTACGAAGGAGAAACGCCTAATAATCGATATTATAGCGTTGCGTTAGTCGTATAAGCGACGGGAGATTAAGGAGATTAGGTAGATCTACGGGGAGGATAACCCCGCCGACGCTATAACAAAGGCATCGCTAAATAAGGCCCTTAAACGCCTTGTTAATATAAACAGCCTCTCGATTAGGATAGAATCCTTCGTCCTTCGCCTATAGAGACGAACGGTGTTCCCTTTATTCTGCCCTTTTTTTTTATTTGTATTTATTAAATGTATTTATTAGGCCTTCTACTTAATATATCGTTCTTTCTATCTCCCCTCGTTTAGATTATAGCCTTACTATATAGCAACTATAAAGAAAGTTGCTAGTATAGGAATAAGGGATATCCGTTCTTTAGGCACGATTGCAATCCACGTGATTAAATAGATCACGTGCGGGCAACGCCTATACGGATGCGTTATTAACTATACGATGCATCGATTATATATATCGGGGACCCCGGTAATAGCGTTACTGACTTAGCCGCCCTTGCGATGATTAAGTTATTAACTTAATCGCCCTTATAGGCATAGCCCCGACGTCGTAAGCAAGGGCTCGCAAAGGTCCGGCTTCGGGCCCTATTAATATACGCGTTTGTAGGCTATATAAAGGGGCTGTTCGTCGCCCCTTAGTTAATAGACATTATAGACTAAATTCCAGCCAGTTTGTAACCCCTTTGTTTGTTTAACCAACCAATAGTTATTATCTTAAAAGATATAACTATATTAGAAACTAACTTCTTAAAAGACAATAAAACCTTTAATTTTAATACTATACCTTCTATAAATAAAATACTAGATAATTATCTATATATAAGAACTTCTATTAGTAGGTAATTCACTTAGATTAATCTAAACAAAGGGGGTTGCATTAGTTGTAGTTGTATCTAATCTAGCTAAAGAAGGGGGAATAAAGGGGCCCCTTTATACCCGTCTGCCGGGGTCCCTTTATAAAGCCTGCTATGCCTTAATAATGCATTGTTAAGGCCTACGCTAGGGCTTACTACTCTAGTTATAACGATGCCTTTAGTTAATAACGCGGTTATTAACTATGTAGGTCACGTAGCGTTATACGCTGCGTGGTTATAACCCCTATTGCCCCTTTCCTATATATAGTCGGCAATATAGTTACGACTTTATCCCTTAGTTATATAACTATATTCCTATACTAGCAGTCTTTCTTTCTAACTGCTAAGCAACCCTCCTAATCGTAAGGATAACGCGTATTAGACTAAAGGGGTCTAATAAATACAATATATAAGTATAAATAAAAGGGAGTCCTAAAGGGGGAACTTAGGGGCGTAGAACGTATGCCTCTATCCGAATAGTTAAGCTATTATTGTCTACGAAGCGTTTAAGGGCTCGGTTCGGTAATGCCTTCGTTATAGCATCGGCCGGGTTATTATCGCCGTTAATCTAACGGATCTCTACAATCTCTCGTTGCTCGTATAACTATCGAAAAGATATAATATTAATTATTAATCTCTTCTCCTTAGTTATCCCGAGCTTTACGAGACATTCGTAGAGCGAATACGAATCTATATAGATAATCAATTAGATATTTAGTAGCTTAAGCCGGTCGGTGATAATCTTTAACGTAGTTGCTAAGGCGATCCTAAGGTTAATGCCGTTAACTATACCGTATATCTTAAAAGCTAGCACGCTTTAGGTAACTCTCTTATACTTCGTCGAACTTTAGTAGATAATATTTCCTATAACCTTAAACTAGTTATTAGACCTTTCGGTCTTATTAACTAGTGTAATAATAAAGCCTAGTTGCGAGAATAGGTCTTTATTATTAGCAAACGACCTATCCGTAAATACTATTAGCTTCGCCTTTATAAGATTAATTAGTTTAAATATTAAACCTTTGCTCTAGTAGTCTATTTGCTACTTAAGTCGCTTATTTAAGATTATGTAATCTTTATTATCCGGGTTTTACACCTATACTATAATAGAGATATCGAATACGGCTTCCGGTTAGTATATCGAGGCTATATAAGCTCTACGAGTACGTTATTCTAAGTACTATTATGTATAATCCGGAGCCTTAATATCGATTTAGTCGATTCGGGCAGCTTACCCTTTTTATTAGAGTAAGAGTATCTTATCCTATTGTAATCTTACCTTCGCGCCGTTAAAATCCGTAACGGAGCCTTAAGTTATCGTAGTTTTCGGCTTCGCCTTAAATTATACCTCTCGGAGCTTTTCTTCTTTAGCGACCGAAAACTCGTCGTTTTAAGCATAAGGGTATCGTCCGTTTATATCCTAATAATGCTAAAGTATTTTAGTCCTATATTAGATATTAGAAGGCAAGAGTCAAAGGTCGATATCGCTATATTAAGGCCCTCGATATAATGCTTCTAATATATATAGAACTAGTAGACTTTAGATTCTATAATACTATACTATATAAGGGCTTAATAACTCGGATAATTATATCGGGCGGATACTTTCCTTATAATTCGGCGGGGAGACGTATTAAGACCGTTCGAAAGAGCTCTATAGTCGCTTAAGGATATACCTAGGTGATTTTTCGAAGGGATAACGTTATCCTATAGCGCATAAGGCTAAGAGTAAGGGCTAAGATTAGTCGTTAGCTAACGCGTTAGATTATTAGGGACTACGTTAGTAAGGAAGCCTTCTCCTTATTATTATAACCTTAGACTATAAGCCTTAATTTCTTATATAGCTTAGCGTCTCTACCTTTAACCTCTTAAACTATACGGGAGCTAAAGATACGGTAGCCGCTATAAATAGCTTCGTTATAATGTTCGAAACTAAATACCCTTCGTGCTATAAGGTTATCGATCTCTATGCTATCTAACGCTTCGAATAGTGCTCTTAAGGTCGTAATAGCGCCTTTAGATCGGAGCTTAACGGCTAGCTCGTAGGCCTCTTCCTCCTTTTTTATCGTAAAGGCCTTATCTATTTCTTTATCGCTTAACTCGTCGAGATCTATATCGTCCTCGTTATCGTCTATGTTATCCTCTATATCTATTCCTTCTATAATTAAATGCCTAGCCTTATTCTTTAATCTAAGCGGGCGTCCTCGCTTATAGGGTGCCGGAGGGTCTAGTCGGGCGGGTTCGTCCGGCTGCTCGGATTCTAATGCCGGAAGGTCGTTAGGCATTTAATAACGATAATACGGTTATACTAGCGTAGATCTAAAGACCTAAGGTCTATTAACCGTATCGATCGTAATATCGTGCCCGTTAATAGCTATAATTTTAAACGGTTTTTACTATCTTAACCTCTCCCTCTATACGCGGACTTCGCTTTAGAGAGGAAGGGCAAGTGTATTTAGTATATCTAGACCGTTGCAGCTATATAGCGCTACTTAGACCTATCGTTTAGCCGTAAGCTGCCTAAGTGCCTTTATCGCTTTCTATACTATAGCAGCTTATTTAAAGGTTATTAGCGATAGCGGCGAATTAAAGGTTATCCTAGGATATACCTTAAATATAAGCAACGTAGGTACTAGTCCGTTCGGTCTAGTAGTATCGTTAATAGCTTTAATAGCCGTTTAAAGAACTGCCTTAAGGGAGGTAAAACCGCCTATTTCTACGAAGAGGATATTTAAAGCTCGGCGTAAAGGGGTATAATACCTCTTAACCTTGCCGATAGACTAGTATGCTTTAATAAGGACTTATATATATATAATCCTTATAATATAGGCTTTATTTCGGAGTTCTACCGCCGTAAAGTTTATGCCGGCATTATATTTAATAATATTAAGGGGACTAAGGTATATATTAATCTAGAGGGCTCGAAGGGTCTCTTATATATCCTTAGCTAATATAGAAGGAAGGAATCAAGCGCTTTAAAAAGCCGTCGATGCCTTAACAATATATAATACCGGGCGTTATACCGAATTCGGGACGTCTAAGTATATTATATTAACGATAACCTTATAATTAAAGTCTTAGTTATCTTTAAGGTTAAACTTAAACCGTTTTAGGGCAGGCGAATGCATTTAGCAATAGTAATATAGTTCTAAGATATTCTCTAGAGTGCTAAGAGATATATCGCTATAGCCTGCTTACTTTAATAGGTTATATAGTCTAGCTATAGTAGGATATCTAAATCGACGGTATAAGGTCTTAATTTCCGTTTCTATAAGAAATACGGTCGATTGTTTACTCTTTCTAAGGAAGAACTAAGGGTGTCCCTATTTCCTAACCACCGGGATATATGCCTTAGGACCGGTAAGGGTATTCGTCGTATTATTAAAGAATACGCCTAGCCTATCTATGTCCGCGAGATATAGTAGGAAAGGGGTCGAAGTTTCTAGCATATAGAATATAATCCTTCTAATCGGAGTAATAAGATTAATTAATCTTAGAGACCTAATAATAGTGCCGGCGCCGAATCTAATTAACTCTTAGCCTACGGTTAATATATCTAAACGGACGGAAGGGTCTTCTTACTATAGGGCTATATACTATTCTTATCCGGCCGTTAAGACCTTTACTGCTCCCGTATTAATTAGGATGCCTTAAAAGTAGAGCTTCGAGTAGCGGTCGTCGATAAGAAACTAGTCGGCCGAGACTATTAGTTCTATGCTGTAGACGTTATCTCCTATAATAAGGTAGTTAAAAGCTATTTAACAGAGCATTTAACTAGCTTACTACTATTCCGGCTCGTTATCCTCGCTATACTCTTCCTCCTTATCGTCCTTATAACCTTTATAGCCTGCTAAATAGGCTATAATGTCCGGGGAGACGCCGGTATAGAGATAATACGAGAGATATTAGTCCTTAGCTTTCCGCCGTTCCTCTATAGAATATTTCGTAGACTAATATCCCTTCTTTCTATACATAAAGCACTTCTTAGTCTAGGTCTTATTGCCGTATCCTTAGCCGTAGCCTCCTCTACCGCGAGGTCGATAGCCTTATCCGGAGCCTCGCGAGCGAAATCCTCCGTTGCCTTTACTGCGATTGTTAGTATACCTACGGTCTATGTAAAACTAACTATTAGGGTTCCTCGAATTGTATTTATAATTTGTATCTATCCTATCGTTATTACGATGTCGGTCTTAGATAAATTAGCGTAAGGCATTTCTCGCCTATTGTATAAGGTACGTTGTAAGAGAAGCTCGGAGGTCGGTATAAAGCTCCTTAGCCTCCTTAGCCTATTTAAAGAAGGCACCTTCGAGTTCTAAGACCCCTTAGCACGCTTTAGTAAGATTTACTATAAGCGGGGTTTCGCCTATAAACTTAGGTCCTAAAGCCCGTTAATAAAGCAATAGCTTATCGATTAGCAACTAAAGCACTTCCGGTAGGCCTTTCTTAGGGTTATTAGCCCGAACTTAGTTAAACGTCGTATTAGTCTAATCGGTGTAGTACTAAGCCTAAGTCGCTTTAATATCGAAATATCGTTTAATCTTATCGTATACGCTTCGGAAGGTAGTCGTCTAGGTGATATTCTCCGTATAGAAGCGGTCGGCTCGTCCCTTTAAGATCTAGAGAAGGAGGGTATAGAAGAGCCCTAGCTTAATCTTAAGGTTATAATATACGCCTATAAACTTACGGATAGTCTCGTTAAATAGGGCATATAGCTCGCCGGTATAGCTCTTCTCCTTATCCTATATCTTAACGAACTTAGTCTATACGTCGGGATTTAATAAGAGGTTTAAAACATCGGCCGGTAGGAGTGCTATATACTCCTCGATGTTATAATTAAATGCTTCGATAGCCTTTAGGGCGATTGTTAAAGCAGATAGATCGAGCCTCGGTTTCGCCCCTAGGATATACAACGTCGGTTCCGGGAGAAATAGTAGTCGTAGCGCATAGAGCCGATTTATACGATTAAATAGTAGAAATGCCGGTGCATCCGTTGTAGCTGTGTTCGGGTTTTAGTCTAGGTCCGGGGTCGGATCCGTAGTCGCCGCTTAGGCCTAGTCGTTGTATTAGAATCGGTGCGAAGTCGGGTAGACCGTTAACTACTTCGTTATAGTAGAGAAAGGGTCTTAGGCTGCTTATTCCTTATCGCTTTTCCTCTTTTCTTATTTACGGAAGGCCCTTATGCCTATATTAAATTCTTCTAATATAAACCCCTTCTCGTTCTATAGGAGTGGATCTTTAGATCGAAGCATCGCTATAAAGGATCTAGTATACGACATATTCTTTATCCCTATGAAAAGTCTACGCTTACGTAAGAGAGCCTTAAGGACTTTCTTATATTCTTAGCTAACTATGTTTTATATAGATTCGTTCTATCCGTAGAAACGCTCTTAAAACGAGTTAAAGAGCCGTTAACCTTAGCAATAGATAGATGCTTTATAGGTTATAATAAATCAGGCTATAAACGTCGTGACTTTAGCCGGGCTAGGGTCGTCTAATATAATCTCTTCCGTATCCTAGTATCGTATATCTACCTCTTTGCGAGACGAGGTAAGGATGCCGATTTCTTTTATCTATCGTTCGATTAGTTCGACTAGTTTATCGGTAGGGTTAGGGGGAGCCGGCGTGTTTATAGCTAATAGCGGTCCTACTATTATGCTTATTTCGAATTCGTCGATAAGGTTATCGTAGGGGTCTCGTAAGGATCTTTACGAGGGATATCGAAGCGACTAGTCTCTATTCTAAATAACGTTACTCTTCCTCCTTAAGGGAAGCGAGACGGGATTAAATAGTTATAGGGGTTCGCGTTATTATTCTACGTTATAGACGTACTGCCTGTTAACGTTACTCTTCCTCCTTAAAGGAAGCGAGACGGGATTAAAAGGAAGCTTAGAAAGGTCTATTTGCTAGTCGAGCTCGGTTTAAATAGTCTTATTCTTAGCATAGATAATCTTCTCTAGGTATACGCAATAGAACCCGAGGGTAAAGATACGTAGGAGCCGCGTTCTTATAACAACTGCCCTTTTTATACTTTCGAAGATTAAGATCTATCTCTTCTGCCTTACTATTCTATAATTAAATCTGTTTAATCACTAATTAGTATTAGTAGGTAATTCACTTAGATTAATCTAAACAAAGGGGGTTATATTAGTTGTGGTTGTATCTAATCTAGCTAGGGAAGGGGGATAAGGGGGCCCCTTTATACCCGTCTGTAAGGGTCCCTCTATAGAGCCAACTATGCCTTAACAATGCATTGTTAAGGCCCACGCTAGGGCTTACTGCTCTAGTTATAACGATGCCCTTAGTTAATAACGAGGTTATTAACTATATAGGTTACGTAGCGTTATACGCCGCGTGGTTATAACCCCTATTGCCCCTTTCCTATATATAGTCGGCAATATAGTTATAACTCTATCCCTTAGTTATATAACTATATTCCTATAATACCCTTAGTTCTTCCTTAAGAAGAGTAAATAATCGACCGTATTCCTTATAGAAACGGAAATTAAGACCTTATACCGTCGATTCGGATATCCTACTATAGCTAGGCTATATAACCTATTAAAGTAAGTAAACTACGGCAATATATCTTTTAGCATTTTAGAGAATATCTTAGAATTATATTACTATTGCTAGATACATTCGCCTATCTTAAAACGGTTTAAGTTTAATCTTAAAGATAACTAAGACTTTAATTATAAGGTTATCGTTAATGTAATATACTTAGACGTCCTGAATTTACTATAACGCCTGGTATTATATATTATTAACGCTTCGACGGCCTTTTAAAGCGCTTAATTCCTTCCTTCTATATTAGCTAAGGATATATAGGAGACTCTTCAAGCCCTTTAGATCGATATATACCTTAGTCTCCTTAATATTATTAAATATAATGCCGGCACGAACTTCGCGGCGGTAGAATTCCGAAATAAAGCCTATATTATAGGGATTATATATATATAAGTTCTTATTAAAGTATATTAGTCTATCGGTAAGGTTAAGAGGTATTATACCCTATTGCGCTAAGCTTTTAATATCCTTTTTATAAAGATAGGCAGCGTAACCTCCCTTAAGGTAGTTCTTTAGATAGCTATTAAAGCTATTAACAATACTACTAGACCGAACGGACTAATACCTACGTTGCTTATATTCGGAGTATACCTTAAGATAACCCTTAATTCGCCGCTATTACTAACGACCTTTAAATAAGCAGCCGTAGTATAGAAAGCAATAAAGGCACTTAGGCAGCTTATAGCTAAAAGATAGCGCTAGGCTATATTATATAGCCGGAACGGCCTAAATATAGTAAATACACTTGCCTTTCCTCTCTAAAGCGAAGTCCGTATATAGAGAGAGAAGTTAGGATAGTAAAGACCGTTTAAGATTATAGCTATTAATAAGCACGATATTACGATCGATACGGTTAATAGACCTTAGGTATTTAGATCTACGCTAGTATAACCGTATTATCGTAATTAAATACTTAACGACCTTCCGGCATTAGAATCCGAGCAGCCGGACGAACCCGCCCGACCGGATCCTCCGGCACCCTATAAGCGAGGACGCCCGCCTAGATTAAAGAATAAGGCTAGGCATTTAATTATATAAGGAATAAACGTAGAGGATAACCTAGATGATAACGAGGACGATATAGATCTCGACGAGTTAAGCGATAAAGAAGTAAATAAGGCCTTTACGATAAAAAAGGAGGAAGAGGCCTATAAGCTAGCCGTTAAGCTCTAATTTAAAGGCGCTATTACGACCTTAAGAGCACTATTCGAAGCGTTAGATAGCATAGAGATCGATAACCTTATAGCACGAAGGGTATTTAGTTTTAAATATTATAACGAAGCTATCTATAGCGGCTACCGTATCTTTAGCTCCCGTATAGTTTAAGAGGTTAAAGGTAGAAATACTAAGCTATATAAGAAATTAAGGCTTATCGTCTAAGGTTATAATAATAAAGAGAAGGCTTCCTTACTAACGTAGTCCTTAATAATCTAACGCGTTAGCTAACGACTAATCTTAGCCCTTGCTCTTAGCCTTATATACTATAGGATAACGTTATCCCTTTAAGATATTACCTAAGCATATCCTTAGGCGAATATAGAGCTCTTTCGATCGGTCTTAATATATCTCCCCGCCGAATTATAAGGGAAGTATCCGCCCGATATAATTATCTAAGTTATTAGGCCCTTATATAGCATCGTAGAATTAGGAGTCTATTAGTTTAATACGTATTAAAAGCACTATATTAAGGGCCTCGATATAGCGATATCGACCTTCGACTCTTGCCTTTTAATATCTAATATAGGACTAGAATACTTTAGTATTATTAGGATATAAACGGACGATACCCTTATGCTTAAAACGATAAGTTTTTCGGCCGCTAAAGAAGAAAAGCTCTAAGAGGCATAATTTAAGGCAAAGCCGAAAACTATGATAACTTAGGGCTCCGTTACGGATTTCAATAGCGCGAAGGTAAGCTTACAATAGGATAAGATACTCCTGCTCTAATAGAAAGGATAAGCTACCTAAATCGACCGAATCGATATTAAGGCTTTAGATTATAAGTATTACTATTCGCATAGTTGAAAATGTCTATTCGTATAGAAGGGACCTAGTTTTTCTACGCCGACCCCGCGCGCTTATACCCCGCCACCTAATTTAGGTGCATATGCCTAGCACCCTAAAGGGCAATATAAACACTAAAGGGGCGCTCGCCGCCCGGCGCGTAAGAGAGCTTAATTCGTGTAAACAACGTATGTTTAAGGCGATCGCAAGATACGGCGCGCGTGATTAGCCCGTTAATTGCGCGCGTAATCGGCCCGTTAATTGCGCGCGTAATCGGCCCGTTAATTACTCCGCCCCTGCCTACCTGACTATATAGGCTATATAGCGGGAATAACTTCCTCTACAGCCGACGACGCCGGTTTAAGGTGCTAGGCATATGCACCTAAATTAGGTGGCGGGGTATAAGCGCGTGGGGTCGGCGTAGAAAAAGCGGACCTTCTATGCGAATAGACATTTTCAACTATGCGAATAGTAATACTCTAGATTATACATAATAGTACTTAAAACAACGTACTTATAGAGCTTATATAGCCTTAGTATACCAACCGGAAGCCGTATTCGATATCTCTATTACGGTATAGGTGTAAAACCTAGATAATAAGGATTGTATAATCTTAAATAAGCGACTTAAGTAGTAAATAGACTACTAGAGTAAAGGTTTAATATATAAACTAATTAATCTTATAAAGGCGAAGTTAATAGTATTTATAGATAGGTCGTTTGCTAATAATAAAGACCTATTATCGCAATTAGGCTTTATTATTATACTAGTTAATAAGACCGAAAGGTCTAACAACTAGTTTAAGGTTATTAGAAATATTATCTACTAAAGCTCGACAAAGTATAAGAGAGTTACTTAAAGCGTGCTAGCTTCTAAGATATACGGTATAGTTAACGGCGTTAACCTTAGGATCGCCTTAGTAACTACGTTAAAGATTATTACCGACCGGCTTAAGCTACCGAATATCTAATTAATTATCTATATAGATTCGTATTCGCTTTATAAATGCCTCGTAAAGCTTAGGATAACTAAAGAGAAGAGATTAATAATTAAAAGTCTTACTATTTACATAGCACGAAATCTCTATTTATATAGTAAGGATATCTAAATCTCTACTTTTATATATATACCCCGCGCGCCTATATCCCGCTACTAAAATCTAGTGCTAGTATATAGTAAATAAGAGAGCCGCGTAAATCGTGCGAAGAATAATAACACGTAGTAGGGCACGCAGTAGGGCACGTAGTAGGGCACGCAGCCGGGCACGAAGCATATATTAAGGAGCCGCACATATAGTAGAGGGCACGTAGTAAAGGCCACGCAGTAGGGCACGCAGTAGGGCACGCAGCCGGGCACGTAGGGGCACGAAGCATACATCGAGAAGCCGCCGAGCCGCACACACAGCAAAAGGCACGCAGTAAGCCACGCAGCCGGGCACAAAGCATACATTAAGGAGCCGCACACATAGTAGAGGGCACGCAGTAAGGCACGCAGTAGGGCACGTAGTAAGGCACGCAGTAGGGCACGTAGTAGGGCACGTAGTAGGGCACGCAGTAGGGCACGCAGCCGGGCACGAAGCATATATTAAGGAGCCGTATATATAGTAGAAGGCACGTAGTAGGGCACGCAGCCGGGCACGAAGCATATATTAAGGAGCCGCATATATAGTAGAGGGCACGTAGTAGGGCACGCAGCCGGGCACGAAGCATACATTAAGGAGCCGCATATATAGTAGAGGGCACGTAGTAGGGCACGCAGCCGGGCACGAAGCATATATTAAGGAGCCGCACATATAGTAGAGGGCACGTAGTAGGGCACGCAGCCGGGCACGAAGCATATATTAAGGAGCCGCACATATAGCAAAAGGCACGTATTAAAGGGCACGTAGTAAGGCACGTAGCGAATTAACTAAATTAAGGCTATATACGATTTACGCGGCCCTTTTAATTACTATATACCTATACGGAAAATTTAGTAGCGGGACATAGGCACGCGGGGTACGTATAGAAAGAGTAGGGGTATACCTATCTTACTATGCAAATAGAAGTTTTATACTATGCAAATAGTAAGACTTATAATTAATATTATATCTCTTTAATAGTTATATAAGCAACGAGAGATTATAGAGATCCGTTAGATTAACGGCGATAATAACCCGGCCGATGCTATAATAAAGGCATTACCGAACTAAGCCTTTAAACGCTTTATAGACAATAATAGCTTAACTATTCGGATAAAGGCATACGTTCTACGCCCCTAAGTTCCCCCTTTTTAAGACTCTCTTTTATTTATACTTATGTATTGTATTTATTAGACCCCTTTTAGTCTAATACGCGTTATCCTTACGATTAGGAATATTGCTTAGCAGTTAGAAAGAAAGACTGCTAGTATAGGAATATAGTTATATAACTAAGGGATAGAGTCGCAACTATATTGCCGACTATACATAGGAAAGGGGCAATAGGGGTTATAACTACGCGGCGTATAACGCTACGTAACCTATATAGTTAATAACCTCGTTATTAACTAAGGGCATCGTTATAACTAGAGTAGTAAGCCCTAGCGTAGGCCTTAACAATGCATTATTAAGGCATAGTAGGCTCTATAAAGGGACCCCGGCAGACGGGTATAAAAGGGCCCCCTTATTCCCCCTTCTCTAGCTAGATTAGATACAACTATAACTAATACAACCCCCTTTGTTTAGATTAATCTAAGTAAATCACCTACTAACACTTATGCCTATATTAAATTCTTCTATTATAAATTCCTTCTCGTTCTAAGGGAGTAGATCTTTAGATCGAAGCATCGCTATATAGGATCTAGTATACGATATATTCTTTATCCCTATGAAAAGTCTACGCTTACGTAAGAGAGCCTTAAGGACTTTCTTATATTCCTAGCTAATTATATTCTATATAGGTTTATTCTATCTATAGAAACGCTCTTAAAACGAGTTAAAGAGTCGTTAACCTTAGCAATAGATAGATGCTTTATAGGTTATAATAAATCGGGCTATAAACGTCGTGACTTTAGCCGGGTTAAGGTCGTTTAATATAATCTCTTCTATATCTTAGTATTGTATATCTACCTTTTTGCGAGACGAGGTAAGGATGCCGATTTCTTTTATCTATCGTTCGATTAGTTCGACTAGTTTATCGGTAGGGTTAAGGGGAGCCGGCGTATTCGTAGCTAAAGACGGTCCTACTATTATACTTATTTCGAATTCGTTAATAAGGTTATCGTAAGGGTCTCGTAATAATCTTCACGAGAAATATCGAAGTAATTAGTCTTTATTCTAAATAACGTTACTCTTCCTCCTTAATAAAAGCGAGACGGGATTAAATAGTTATAGGGATTCGCGTTATTATTCTACGTTATAGACGCACTGCTTATTAACGTTACTCTTCCTCTTTAAGGGAAGCGAGACGGGATTAAAAGGGAGCTTAAAAAGGTCTATTTGCTAGTCGAGCTCGGTTTAAATAGTCTTATTCTTAGCATAGATAATTTTCTCTAGGTGTACGCAATAGAACCCGAGGGTAAAGATGCGTAAGAGCCGCGTTCTTATAATAACTGCCCTTTTTACACTTTCGAAGATTAAGATCTATCTCTTCTGCCTTACTATTCTATAATTAAATCTATTTAATCACTAATTAGTATTAGTAGGTAATTCACTTAGATTAATCTAAATAAAGGGGGTTGTATTAGTTATAGTTGTATTTAATCTAGCTAAAGAAGGGGGAATAAGGGGGCCCCTTTATACCCGTCTGCCGGGGTCCCTTTATAGAGCCTGCTATGCCTTAATAATGCATTGTTAAGGCCTACGCTAGGGCTTACTACTCTAGTTATAACGACGCCCTTAGTTAATAACGCGGTTATTAACTATATAGGTTACGTAGCGTTATACGCCGCGTGTTTATAACCCCTATTGCCCCTTTCCTATATATAGTTAGCAATATAGTTGCGACTCTATCCCTTAGTTATATAACTATATTCCTACAACTTCTATAATAGATATAAATCCTAAAAATACATAATCCTAGAATAATCCCTATGAAATACCCGATAATATATCCGAGGATGATATTCCTAACTGTATAATATAGGACAATAATAATAAGGATTAAAGAATTTAAGTTAAAATACCTAAGAAGCCGGCTGAATTCTATAACGACTACTAAGAATACCTAATACATCTACTAATAAATAACGATAATATAACCCTTCTATCTGCTTTAAAAGGTTGTAATCCTATAGAACTAAAGACCTATAAGCAAGCTATAAAAAGCGCTAAAGCTCTATACTAGGATAAAGGCATAGTAGTAGAAATACAGTAGCTTATAGATAATAATACTTAGGAAATAACCGAGCTACTTAAAGACCGGGAAGCCTTTAGAAGCCGATGGGTCTATAGAGTTAAAAAGGATAATAAAAACTAAATAAAGAAGTTTAAAGCTCGACTTATAGCTTTAGGCTATAAGCAAATATACGGCTTAGACTATATTAAAACCTTCTCTACTATAGTAAGACCTAAGTCTATAAGGCTCCTACTACTATAGGCTATCGCTAATAACTAAAAAGTACTATAGTTTAATATAAAAAATGCCTTTCTTTATACGGATATAGATATAGAAACGTATATATAGATACCCGAAGCTTTTCTAGATATAATACTATACGTATGGTTTATCTAGCATAAAAATACAAAATATAAAGGCATAATTTACTTTAATTACTTAAATAAACATAAGACGAAGAAGCTCGTAGCGAAATTAAGAAAAGCACTATACGGCTTAAAATAAAGTCCTTTACTCTAGTATAACCTATTAAAAAGCGTACTTAACGAGCTTGGTTTTTACTGCCTTCTAATAGACGAAGGAGTGTTTATAAATAGCATACTACGAATAGCTATAGCTGTTTATATAGATGATCTCCTCTTCTATAGACCTATAGAGCGTGTAATAACCTAAGTAATAGATTAAATAAATAAGACCCTACCGATCGAATTACTAAGGGAAGTTAAAGACTTCTTAGGATTATCTATATAAATAAACAGAGATATAAAGGAATTATATATATCCTAAGCAACCTATATAAAAAATAAAATAAAGGAATTTAAAAAAGAAAATATAGGAACCTTAAATACACCTACTACTAAGGGCGTTAAATTAAATAAATTAGGAATAAAGAACGCCTTTAAAAAAGACATACTCTTATACTAAATGCAAATAGGCTCTTTACTATTTTAAGCCCTATTTATAAGGCCTAATATCCTCTTCGCAGTAATATCCTACGTAAGATTTTCTTCTTAACCCGACTCCTCGTATTTTAAAGCCCTCGATATTATATGGAAATACCTAAATAAATTCCCTAACCTATGCTTATACTATAACTATAGGAATAGGGGATATCCGCATTATTAAGGTGGTTGCGCACACGTAATCCGTAGGATCACATGCACGCAATAAGGCTATATCTCTATAAGGCCTTCCCTTCTTCCTTAGCTATATTATAGATTTAACAACACAATAACTTAATAGATCCATCCGGCTAGTTACTATTATTAGAGCCTTACTAACACTAATTAGTAAAGGCTTCTCCGCTAGTTTTACCTACTAAGAGATTCCTTTACAGATAGTTAGGAAAGAAGAGATAGATACGCAACCTTCGAACGTATAATAGATCTTTATCTTAAGTAATCCTATTCTTATTGCATTTAGAGGAGGTTACCTATGCTAAGAACGAGACCTCTTAATTGCAATATCACCGCGTTAACCTCTTTATTACAATGTCACCGCGTTAACCGTTTTATTTCGAAGTCTCCCTAGCTATCCTTTAATCCCGTCTCGCTTCCTAAAGGAAGAAGAGTTACGTTAACCGATAGTGCGTCTATAACGCCGACCGCATCGTAAAGACCCTCACGATTCACACGACAACCTCGACTCCTTTAATAGCCAGCTCGAGCAACTAGTGCCGCCGCCGCCGACGCGGCATACCCATCAACCGCCGAAAAGAGCTCTTCCAAACGCTCCCTTAAGCAGCTCTTCCAACGGCACCTCAGACAACCACGAGCCCGACCTTCGGACCACTCGTCCCTATAAAGCCCGCCGCCTGCTTCGACAAGCATCGCGAAGACCCTCGCGACCATAAGAATACAGTCCGCTTGCTGCCTCAAGCCCGCCACGAGAATACAGTCCGCTTGCTGCCTCAAGCCACGAGAATACAGTCCGCTTGCTGCCTCAAGCCCTACGAGAATACAGTCCGCTTGCTGCCACAAGCACGCCGCAAACACAAAGTCGCTAGTTGCTTCAACGACCAGATCAATCACTAATCCCGCCCGCTGCTTCAAAGCCCGCCTGTTGTTTCAAACCCGCCTGCTGCTTCAAAGCCCGCACGCTGCTTCACGCCTTCTGTTCCAATTCATTGGAAAGAGCTCTAGAGGGCGCAATACGCATCATCAGGGACTTCAACAGCATCGTTAGAGACTTCAACGCCGCAGCCCACAGCCCTTGGCCACTCGTTGCATTACTGGCCCTTTCCTTCCTAACGCTCGTTATCTCGAATTCGCCCTGCTTTTTGCCTCGAATTCGCCCTGCTTTTTACCTCGAATTCACCCACGCTCTTTACCTTATTTTCGCCCTGCTTTCTGCATCCTTGGCAACGCTCTTTGCAACGCCTTTTGCAGCCTTGGCAGCCCACATTCGTTGCGTTACTTTTTCGCCTTTGGCTTGGCAGCCTCGCCCTACGCCCTTGGCAGCCGCCCCGACGCTCTAACCGCCCCGACGCTCCTTGCACCACACGGCCTAAACGGCCCTCTTTCCCTTTGTTCGTTGCGTATCTCTGTTTAGTGGGAAAACCGGGTTCTTATTGCTCTTGTTGTTATCTTGAAAGAACTGCTAGTATGGGAATAGGGGATATCCGCATTATTAAGGTGGTTGCGCACACGTAATCCGCAGGATCACGTGCACGCAATAAGGCCATATCTCCACGAGGCCTTCCCCTCTTCCTTAGCTATATTATAGATTTAATAACATAACAACTTAATAGATCTATCCGGCTAGTCACCGTTATTAGAGCCTTACTAATAATAACTGTAATATACTAATACTAGATTTTTATTTTATAGCTTATACGGACTCCGATTAGGCTAGTGACCTTATAGACCGACGATCGGTCTTTAGATACTGTTTCTTTATACGTAATAATCTTATAAGCTAGTAATATTAAAAGCAAAAATCAATATTACTATCTACTTACGAAGTAGAGTTTATAGGCCTTAGAGAGGCTAATAAAAAGGCCTTATATCTATATAGCTATCTAAATAGCATTGTAAAAGAGTTATTTATACCTATATTTAATAAAGTCCCTCTAATATTTTCCGATAGTTAATTAGCGCTAAAAATAGCTAATAACCCGGAAGTATATAAACTCCGGAAATACATCGGTCTACTTATAATTTCACCTGTAATAGTGTTTTACTAAGCGAAATAGAAGTATTCTATATAAAATCTACTAATAATATCGCTAATATATTTACAAAAGAATTAGGGCGTATACTATTTAATAAATTTCGAGACCTCTTAGGTCTTAAAAAGGATCCTATATATAAAGATAAATAGAGGTTTTTAGCTGCTTTTTCTTATGCTTTCTTCTAGCTTTCCTTTATATACCCTTTAGTTTTTCCCTATATATAGGTTTACTAAACGGACTAATAAAATATAGTAGAGTTTTTTAATTTTCTCTCTTTATAATATAGTAGAGTTATTTTTCTCTATAGAAAAGGGTTTTCCTATAAATAAGGGTTTTTAGAAAGTTTTATAAATCTTAGTTAGTTATAAACGGACATATATAAAGCGTACTTCTTATACAATAAGTACCCTTTAAGAGGGGCTATAAGGGAGTAGATATCTCCCGATTGGTTTATCCTACCGGCATATAAAGATATGCATTAAAACCGCCGTGTATTATTGCATATAATATAAGTCACCCGGCTGTATTAGCTGCCCGGATGCTTAAGATACCGAATACCGAAGTATATAGTATGTATAGGGACTAATGTACGTATAGTCTATAGTTAGGCCCCGGTTAACTAAGGTCACTTACACTACCTCCTATTACTTACGCATTTAATCACGCAATAACTAGGATACTATACGAGGTTAGACTATATACACCTAGCATAGAATTAATAGCGCTTTCTATCCCGACATTAGTTAAGTTATATATACCTTTATTCTTATGCAATTGGCTATATAAAGGGATCTTAGTCCGCACTTAGACAGACTATTACTAAGCAATTCTATATCCTCTTCTCTCTTTTATCTTTATATCTTCCTTAACACTTTCTGCATTTGCCGTAATCCTCTGCCTTTAAGCTTCCCTTTAGGCTCTTAGTTTAAGGCCTACAATCTCGTTTCCTATCCCTATAATCCATCGAGGACTATTAGGTCTTAATATAGCCTCTTTAAAGCTCGTAGGAACCGGCAGAATATAGTCTCGATATAGGCGCGCTTGTAAATCCGATGTGGCGAAGACTATACTATCTTCCGGGCTAAGGTCTTCTAGGTCCGGGTTAAGGATATTAGCGAGGTCTATTTAATCAGGCGGTTTAGGGGTCTATTCTAGGGTTAATAGTTAACTTACCCTTTAATCTTCCTATAAGTCCTTCTTAAGCGCTAATTTAAGGGCGGCAGACTCCTAAGGGTCTAGAATAGCCTCTTCTTCGTCCTTAGGTTCGCGAATTAGTAGTATAAGTAAGAGGGCACTAGGCAAAGGGGGTGCTATAAAAGAAGAAGGGTAATAATTATAGGTAGCCCGGCATGCCCTACGAGATATAAGGGCCTGCCGGAGCCCGGACTAACTACTAGTCCGTAGGCACCTAGCTAAGGGCCCGCCTTTCGCGTATTATAATATAGGCCTTAAAAAGGGAACCTCTACTAACCTTAGTAGGAATAAACAAACAAACAACTAACTAACTAAACATAAAGAATAAGCTAAATTAAGACCTCGAATTATAAGGTGAAATTATCCTCCGATTCGTAGTCCTTTGCTAATAAGTTATAGTGTGTAATTATTATAACTATTTAACGTTTATATCGAATTCCTTAATCGCCTAAAGGGGCATATAACGGCGATTGTTCTTTAGGCAGCGGAGCAGCATAAGGCTGCTCTTTAATCTTACTGTAAGCGTCTAAGGCGGCGCTAATCGGTGCGCTAAGGAGCATAAGGCCGGCGGGTTAATAATGCTACTCGCGTGGGTTAAAAGCATCGTTGCGGCGGCGGCTTGCCGAAGGCGTTATTAAACGGAAAGCATCGCTATAACGAGGGCTTACCGGCAGAATAGAGAAAACGTAGTAGCGATAACCTGCCGGTAGGAAGAAGATACTGCTATAGCGAGGGAAGAAGATACTACTACGGTAACTTATCCGGAGGAGCAGCCGCGGGAATAGTCGTATAGCCGGCGTTAATAGTAGAGGGGAGTTTTTAAAAGGCATCCTTAAGAGCCGTGGCCGCGGCGGGAGAGGCTATAAGGCGGCGAACAATAGCCGCGAGAATAGTCGTATAGACGGCTTTAAGAACGGCTAAAGCAAGCGTAAGAGCAATCGCGAGAGGAGTGCTTAATTCGGCCGGAGGCGACGGCTTGCCGATATTATCGTTAATAGTAGGCGCGGGAATAGTCGTAACAACGGCGGCGGGCGCCTTATGCTAGCCGGGATAGGTCTAGCGAAGATGCTTAGAAAGAGCGTTCCGGGAAGCGAAAGATGCCTTATACCTTCGGCATAAAGAGGGCTTTAGGACCGGGAGAGCCTTAGGAATAAGGCCTATAGTAGACGGCGAAGGCATCGTCGCAATAGGGCGCTTTATAGACATCGAAATAGGACGTATAGTAGGCGGCGGAATAGGGCGCGCTATAGATATCGCAACCGGGTGTATAGTAGGCAGCGAGGATATTCGCGCTATAGATATCGCAACGGGGCGTATAGTAAGCGGCGGAATAAAATACGCTATAGATATCGTAATAGGGCGGGCAGTAGGCGGCGAAGCTATCGCTGCGAGAGGCGGCGAGGATATCGTCCTAATAGGATAAGTCTTAGATTCCTAAGGGGCCTTAAGAGAAGGGGCCGCGTTGCCGGCAGGTTAAAGACGCTGCTATAAAGGCTTAGTAATAATAGGCGGCAAAGCTTTAGTAATAGCAGGCGGCGAAGGTTTAGTAATAGTAGGCGGTAAAGCTATCGTCGGAATAGGGCGCTTTATAGACATCGCAATAGGGCGGGCAGTAGGCGGCGAAGCTATCGTTGCGAGAGGCGGCGAGGATATCGTAGCAATAGCAAGCGCCGAAGGCCTAGCAATAATAAGCGGCAAAGCTTTAGCAATAGTAGGCAAAATAGCAGCCGGCGAAGCTGCCGTTATACGGCTAATAAATTAGGCTCCTCTAGCCTCTTCCTTACTGTATTATTCGCCTTAGTGTATAAGGCGGCGATCGTTCCGGTCGTAGCGTTTACGGCGGTTGCCTTAAGCTCTACTACGGCGAGAGGAAGACTCTTAGTCCCTCGAGAGGTAGTCTTAGGCCCTCGAGGCTTAGGCGGTCTCTTAACGTTACCGACGGTCGTTTTATCGGTCCTAAGTCTCTTATTAGCGACGTTTCCGATAGGAAAGGAGAAAGGCGTTATCGTCGTCCTAAGGTAACGGCATCTATACTAATTTATTAACGCTGTTAATATAGACTCGAAAAGTATCTTTGTTTAGTTAGGTAGGGAACTTATTAATCAAAGCGTTCGTGCCGTTAGTATGTCTACCGCGGCGAAAAGAAGTGTCTCGGTCCCTTAAGACGGTCTCGTAGCGGCGTTCCTAAGCTATCGTAAGATACGAGCAGGCGGAAGACTCGAGGGGAAATAGCTTAAGAGAAAAAGAAGATAGCTCGAAGAGTTAAAGAGGCGAATAGCTCGAGGAAGGAAGACCTTAAAGAAGAGAGGGATAATAGCTTAAGGAGGGAAGATTAGCTTAAGAAAGAGGGAATTACGTATAGGCTAGTAGGAGAGGCGGCATATAGAAAATCGGTTTAGTATATATAGAAATTTACGCCTACCTAAAATAGGTGCGAAGTAATTCGGCTACACATAGAAAAAAGAGAATAAGGAGAGGGTAGCTTTAAAACTTAATAAAAGAGGTTATCGTAAAAGCGAGAAAGGAGGGGCGCGTTAGTAAGGCGCTAAGACGGAGAGAGTAATAGTATTAGCTCTACTTATCGCTAGCTTAACGCGGGTCGGGCCGAAAACAGTAGGGTAGCGTCTAAGAATAGACGGAATGTTCTTTCTTAAGGAGCTAAAGGCTCTATTATAACGCTAATAAACGCGTTACTATAAGCGGCTTAGCGCTTTAGGCGAGAGCTCCCGTAGGCTCTCTAGTAGTTGCCGAAGAAGAGGCAAGGTATTACTACTATTTAGTGTAAATAAGAGGGCATAAGGCAAAGGAGGTACTATAAAAGAAGAAGGATAATAATTATAGGTAGCCCGGTATGCCTTACGAGATATAAGGGCCTGCCGGAGCCCGGACTAACTACTAGTCCGTAGGCACCTAGCTAGGTGCCCGCTTTTCGCGTATTAATTAGCTTATCTATAAAGTTAGGGAGGTCTTTTAATAAGTCGATCTAGGTAATCTACTCCTACTATTGCCTTTATACCTCTTTACGCTAGTCCCGGCCGAAGAAGACCTTTTCGTTAAAAATAACGTAAGAAGTATTAAAAAAGGCGTTTCTCTATAGACTAAGCACTTAAATAAGGTACTAAGTGCTAGAAATATAGCCCGTAAGGTAGCCGATATATCCTCTTAAATTAAGCTTAGCAAAGGTCTTATTAAGTCTCTAACGGGTTATAGGGAACGCCTTATAGCTAAAACACCGGATATACTATTTCCGGGGTTTAACCCGGATATATGCCTATTCGTCGCGGTTATCGTAAAGCCACTCGTTAAGGCGCTATAGCGGCGGCTTCTACCCTTAAGATTTAACGGGTGTTTAATTAAGCAGGTAGACAGCTGCCTCTATCGCTAATAGCTATATTATATACGGGAAGACGGACTCGGCTAGTAAGGTTTTTATTAATAAAACCACTATGCCCCCGGACCTTTTAGCATAACTATTCTAATGCGGGTCAAATAGCGATAATTCCCGGACCTCTATTCCTACTTTATGTATATCCTTAACGTATCCCTCGGTTAGGAAGGCCGTCTCGCCGTCTAATATTAGGATCGTAATCTTAATCCCGAATTTAGCGTTAATAGTCTCCTTAAGGCCTCGGAAGATACGCTAAAGCTCGGTCTTTTCACCTACCTTAAAACAATGCCTTATTCCTATATTAAAATAGGTAAACACAGCTATATTATTAATGCCGTAATACGCTATTCCTAGGTAAAATAGGTCGAAAGAGACCGCGCTATACGGCCTCTTCGGGTATAAAGGGTCCTAATATGCCCGCGAAATCTGCCTCCTATTCTTCGTCGTATAGTAGACCTCGTAGTCTAGAAGGTCGATTCCGTTAAGCTTAATAATATTATCGTCCTAACCGCTAAAAAGATGCCTTATCGCACCCTTTCCCGGGTAGCTTATTCGTACGTGCTATAGGGCGTTTACGGTCCCGGTTAAGGTCTTTAGGAAGCGCGGAAGAGCCTTTAAGAGCCCCTTAGAATAATATATCGGGAAAGCCCCGTCTAGGGCTGCTTAAAGCGGGATCTACGAGTATTTATACAACCGGAACGTCGTAAACACGTATTTTCTAGCCGGGTTAAAGAGCTCGCCCGTAAGGTTATTTAAAAGGTAGCCCTTAGCGGTAAATTTATCTAGAGTATTGCTATTTGCACGGATATAAATCTCTATTTATATAGAAGTTCGCTAAGATCCCTACTTTTTCTACGCGACCCCGCGCGCTTATATCCCGCTACTAAATTTTCTATATAGGTATATAGTAATTAAAAGGGCTGCGTAAATCGTATATAGCCTTAATTTATTTACCTAGTTAATTTAACAGCTATAGTAGGTGCCCTCTACTACGTGCCTTACTATGTGCCTTACTCCGTGCTTTATAGCGCGCCCTCTACTATATATACGGCTCCTTAATGTATGCTTTGTGCCTAGCTCCCGGCTGCGTGCTCTACTACGTGCCCTTTACTACGTGCGCGGCTCTTTGTTAATATATGCTTCGTGCCCGGCTCCCGGCTGCGTGCCCTACTACGTGCCTTGCTCTATGCTTCGTGCCCTACTATATGCTTCGTGCCCTACTATATGCTTCGTGCCCTATTATATGCTTCGTGCCCTACTGTATGCTTTATGCCCGGCTCCCGGCTGCGTGCCCTACTGCGTGACTTACTGCGTGCCCTTTACTACGTGCCTTCTACTGTATGTACGGCTCCTTAATGTATGCTTCGTGCCCTACTACGTGCCCTACTGCGCGCCCTACTACGTGCCCTACTGCGTGCCCTACTGCGTGCCCTTTACTACGTGCCCTCTACTATATGTGCGGCTCCTTAATATATGCTTCGTGCCCGGCTGCGTGCCCTACTACGTGCCCTACTACGTGTCGGTAGTATTCTTCGCGTTCTTCGCACGATTTACGCGGCTCTCTTAATTACTATATACCTACACTAGATTTTAGTAGCGAGATATAAGCGCGCGGGGTTCGTATAGAAAGAGTAGGGATTTCCTAGACTTTTGTATAAATAGAGATTTATATCTATATAAATAGCATTACTCTTTATCTATAGAGACTATATTCGTATAAAAACCGGGAATATAGCGTGCGTTTTTAAAAGTTAGAACGAAGCTTATATTTATAATTACTCTAGCTATTCTAATAGCCTTAGCACTAACGGTCTAAGTGCCTAAGAGGAGCCTTAAGCTCTTTAAGTAGTTAAGATTAATAAACTAAGCTAGGTCGTTGAAAATATGCTTAGAAGCCCTTATATCCTAGAGAGCTCGATCCTTAATATCGCTTTTAGGGCTATTATTGCTTCCGAAGTCCCCTACTACGAACGTAGCTTCTTTATCGGTCGTTACGAACACTCCTTCCTTAAGGGCTAACTCTACGGATTTCTTAGGGTTCTTAGCCTTCTAAGCGTTAATCTTAGCTCTAAGGCCTATTTCCTTATCGATCTTAGCCTTAACCTTCTTTAAAAGCTCTATATCTAAGGGTCGATTCTAAAATTACGGCTTCTAATTAAGGGCATAGAAATAGCTCTACTAATAAGGTTAATCCTTATGTTTAACGGGATTTACGTAAGACCTTTTATACTATTTAAATTTAGTGTATTTAGACCGTAGAACCCGCTATCCTTAACCACCCGATGGCTTATTTATACTACCGCTGCCGCTATTGCTATTGCCGTTACTTTCCTCCTCTCTATCTTTATCCCGGCCTTAATAAGTCGCTAGGAATACCGAATCTTATTAGGTTAAATTAGCGGCAACCTAGATGCGGAAGTTAAAGGTAATCTCTTTAAATATAGGGATCTCTTTCCCTTCTTTCTTAGCCCGTTAATAGGTTATAGTCTATAGGCTCGACTAAGCCTAATATTAAGTAGCGATAGCGTCGAGGAATAGTTCGATAATTTCCGACTCTTCGCCTAATATAGACCCTATATGTCTATAGAGGTTAAAGCCATCTACGATATAACTAATCTAGGCCGTTAAATTAACCTTTCGAAGGTCTATTGCGATAAGCTTCCGTAGGAATCTCTCGGCATACTTCTTCTTATACTTAGACCTTAGATAGACTTAGATAAAGAGTTCCTAGAGCTTTCCTTAAGCCGCGGTAATATAGGTAATAAAATTGTAGTAGTCTTAAGAGATACTAGCCGAGATATATAGACTAATATCTTAAAGCGTAGTTATCTTCTTCTTATAGACCTTAATTGCCCGTTTGTATTATAGGACGATAACTCTCTTAAAGTTATATATAGCTTGACTTAAAGCATTAGATTTAGTCGCCCTAAGGGCTATAGCCGAGAGAAAATTTAATGCCTAGAGTCTTAATTCCTCTTAGTCTTCCTAAAGGACCGGGAGTCCGAGTTCTTAAGGTCTTAGCTAGGTTAACCTCTCCCGAGGTTATAATACCGCTCTTATAGCACCCTCGGCAGTAGGGCTTTCTAACTCTACCTTAAACTCTTTCTCGTTAAAGGACGGCACCTTAGGCATTTTAGGGACGATGTTTAAATAAGGGTTAACGTACTACTAAACCCGACGTAGCTCGGCTATAGTCTTAACCTAGCTATACTATTTAGTCTATAAGGGGCCGGCATAGGGTTTAACTTAATACTACGTGGCTAGATAATTGACTATCTAAAGCTAAGGAGGAGAGGAAGAAGACCCCGCTATAGCTCGCCTTTCCCGTAGGTTTTATATATGCGCCTTACCCTTATATAGGCCCTATATCGGCCCGACCGTGCCCTCGTCTAAGGTATTGCTAGGCTATATATGCTAGTAGCCGGCTTAATGCCGGGCCTACGTAGCGGCTAACTTAAGCGCCTACTATGGTATAGCCGTAGTATATACTATAGCGTAGCTTGTAATATTAGTCTCCTCCCCCTTTAATAGAAATAACGTTACGCTCCGCTTTACCGCCGAGCGGGATAACGCTTTTTCTGCCCCTCCTACCGCTATAAAAGCTCGTCGCCCCTCCCTTAGGTTCTCTTCCTCTTTTCTACCTTTTCCTTAACTAATAAAAACAAATATAGCGACTCCCGCGCGTACTCCTTCGCCGCTAGCGCCGCTTACTCTAACACCGGGCAAAACCTTATCGAAAAGGAACCCGCCTATATACTCTAATAAAAAGAGGCTAGTCCTATGCACGCCCTATATAAGTAAGATAGCCTACGGGGAGGCGGAGGCTTACTAAAAGTAAGCCTCCCCTCTCGCGCGGGCCTACTATACGTGCGTAAAGACGGGTATATAATACCGCGCCGTAAGTCGCCCCTATTATTACTAAACGTATCGGTAGTATTTACTATTCTTAGGTTATCGCTACTAGGGAGCCCGCCGCTCGTACGTTTATAAAATACCTAGCTATATACGGCTTTAACCCGTCCGCCGAGGGAACGCGCGACCTATATATAAGCAACTCGCTATATAAGAATAAAAAGACCGGCCGCTAACTTATCGATTTATAGTTCGCCCGTTTAGCGTATGCCGCTATATCGACCTAAAAGTAAACTAATATAAGGTAGAAAACGGTAGGAAATAAGGGTTAGGTAGTAGCGGTTTCTTCCTATCTTTCGTAGCTAATATATATAGCTTCTTAGCTTCTTTAATCCTCGTCGTAAACCTTATCGTCGTCGCTTATCGCTTATTACTATACTATCGTTTTCTAATCGCGGGTAGTTCTAACGGCCTATAGTTTAAGGCTGACTAAGAGCCGGGCTTTTAGTAGTTTTACTAAGCATATATAAGGCCCGCCTTCCGTCTATACTTACTCTACTTACCGGCGCTCCGCCCTACGTAAGCTAATTACCTTCTATAGCGCGATAGGCTCGTCGACTAAAGTATACTTAGTCGCTGTTATGCTTAAGCATATCGCTGTATAACCCTTCGAAGTTATCGAGCGCCTCTATATTACGGAATTCTTTTAAAGGCTCTTAAGTCGGCTCGGTATACCTACGCTATTAAATAAGCACCTAGCGCTTTCGGCGGGGGCCTCGCCCTTTCTACTACGCTACGAGGATCTCCTCTACGCCCTATTCGCGGCCGCCTTTATACGCGATAACTAGCGGCGGCTAAGCGTCGTAAAAGACCTAGCCGGGGAGAGGATCCGCGGCGGCGCGCCGCATTAGGTCTATGTAAAAGCGTAGGTATATGCCTTACGGCACTTTAAGCTCGATAGTATATAAACTAAGGACTGCCTTTACTAGGTATTTATAGTAGATCTAATTAATCTTTAGGTAAGGTCTATCCGAGAGGTAGTTGCTTATATAAAGCTACGCTTTATCGCCGACTTAAAACCTTTCTACTAGCTAGCGATAGCGATTAGCGAAGTCCTCCTATCGTGCTTAGGCCGCTATTATCGTAGCCTATATAAAGTTAATTACCTCCCGTATTTTAGCAATAAGGTCTTATATACCGCGTTAGTTAAGCGTCGCGCGTGCCGGCTCGTCGTATAGCTAGATAGCATTAACGTTATATCTATATTCTACGAAGAATAGACTTAGCCTTATAGTCGATAATACTCTATTGTTTCTTACTAGCTGCGCGGCGGGCAGTAGGTCCTCCTAATCGTTCTATATATAGTATATATACGCGCGAAGGTAGGCTTAAATCTCTTAGTTTGCTCTTTCCGGGCTACTATTAGTCTATAGGTAGTATATAGTGCTAAGTTTCTACTTAATATCGTAGAGTCGATAGAACTTAACCTAGAACTCTATAAGCTAGTTGCTTCCTTAGTCTATTACAATAGACTTTAGCATGCCGTAGAAGCGGTAGTACGCTAAGAGAAACCTCGCGGCGTACGCCTTTGCGTTTATAGTCTTTATCGCTTTTAATATTACCGCTTTTATTAAACGGTCGACGATTACCTATAGATACCGGGCGCTACTTTTAGTAGAACTTAGGAAGTCTATTATAAAGTCTATCGAAAGGTATACCCGTAGCTAATCGGGGATAGGCAGCGGCTTTAGTATTCCCTTTTTTATCTAGCGCTAGATATAACTCTAACTATATATATCGTAGTTCTAGATAAACCTTTTAACGTCCTATAATTAGCCTAGCTAAAAAAACTGCTGGGAAACTACTATAATCGTCCCGTCTCTCCTTAGGTAGCCGTTTATTTACGAGTTATATATCTATTAAATAATACTAATGCGAAGTATACTATCCTCGCCGGGCACTTAAATACGGTTATAAAAGCAAAGACGGTTGCTAAGGTCGATTAAGCATTCGGCGATTTACGTCTTAAGCTTAAGCTACGGCAGGAAGCGTCGCTCTCCCTTCTATACCGCCTTAAAGGCAGCTTAGTATTTATAGTCTTAGGCTACTATCGTCTTTTACTAACGTTATAAAGCGTCGTCTAGGAATACTAGCGCTTATTCTAGCGCCTATAGTACTCCGATTCGTCCTACTATAGGCCTTATATAAGGCCGTTGATTATTAATATTAAAGGAATATAAAGCCTCGCCCGGACGTAGTAAATCGTCCCGTCGAAAGCGGTACGGTAGATCCCCCTCCGGAACTCGTGCTATATTAGAGACGTACCTATAGGGTAAAAGCTAGACTACTCGTCCCTATTCGGGGGCGTCTTTAAACCTAAAGGGCTTATCTTATTTACAGCGAGATAATACGTCTAAGACGACCGCTTAACTACCTAAACGGTACGTTAGTATGAAATTATAGATTAAAAGTTCTAAGGCCTAGCGACTTTAGCGCTTATTTAACGTCCGCTTTATTATAAGATACTTTAGGTTATTATAGTCTATAAGGATCGTAAACCGCCGATTATTCCGAAGTTTAGCCCTTTAAAAGGCTAAGCAATAGATAATTACTAGTATCTCTTTATTATAAATTAGGTAGTTAAACTTAGTAGGGTTTATCTATTTAAAAAAATACCCGACTGCGTATTATATCCTATTATAGCTAACCTATATTAGCATACTACCTATAGCGAAGCTAGAGCTATCTATCTTAAGGAACGTCTCTAGTAAGGGATCCTACTACGCGAGGACCGGCGCTTTATAGAATAACTGCTTTAGACGGAGGAACGCTTACTCCTCGACCGCCCCCTACCGGAACTATACCCCCTTCTTATATAACGTATCTAAGGCTTAAGCTATATACGTATAGAGCGGAATAAAGATATAGTAATAGTTAGCGAATCTAAGGAAGCTTTATCCCCCTTATACGTTAGTTAGTGCATTCTACTCGTAGATAGTATAAAGCTTATTTAAGTCGTAACTAATTCTTTATCCGGCCGTTACGATAAAGCTAAGGTATTTTACCTATTTTATATTAAACTCGTACTTCTTTAGGTCTAAGTATAACCCTATATCGCTAAGCGTTTTAAGCATAAAGCGGACCTTTTGCTAGTAGTCCTTTTTCGACCTAAAGGAGTAAACGAGGATATTATCTATAAACGCCGTAATAAAGTCGTTAAGGAACTACTAGAGCGTAGAATTAAGATACCGTTAGAAGGTCGCTAAGGTCTTACTAAGCCCGAACGGGCATACCCTCTACTCGAAAAGACCTAGCCGAGTGCGAAAGGCGGTCTTATACTTATAGCCTTAGGCGATACGGATTTTATAGAACGCCGCGACGACGTCGAGCTTAATAAACTACTTCGCCTTCGCAAAGTTATTAAGCGTCTCGGCGATTAATAGCGGCGTATACCGATCCCGCTTTATAATCTTATTAAAGGCCTAATAGTCGTAGTAGAACCGAATGCCCTTATTAGGCTTCTTTACGAATAATACTAGCGCCGCCGCCGCCGAGCTGCTAGCTTAGATAAATCTATAGTCGAGGAGGTCTATTAACGTCTTCTTTAGGATTAATAACTCCTCTCTCGATATATTATATAATAGGCCCTAAGGCAGCCGTAGCTTACCGCCCTTTAGGGTTAGCTTTAAATAGATCTTATAGTCTACCCCCGGCCGGAACGGCGGGAGTATTATAGACTTATCTAGCGTAAAGAGGTTAAGGAAGTCCTAAAGTAAGTCCGCCGGGATATAGTCCGCCGGGTTAACCGGCTTCTTTAGCTCTAACGCCTATTTAATCTCCTTTAATAAGATCGCCTTTACTACGCCTATATCTCCTTATCGCCGCTTAAGCTATCTTATCTCAGCGGCGAATACCGACGCTAAGACTAGCTTCGCGTATTTTAGGCGCTAGATCTACGCCGGCTTAGCCTAGCCTAACAATCGAACCTAAACATCGGCCTTCCTATACTAGATTATATTATTCTTTGCGATATAGGTAACGTAGTTCCTTCTTATCTAAGGGCGGCCTAAGAATACGTCTTAGCTAAGGCCTTAAACAATATAAGCGAAGATACGCTCCTTAATGCCGTTAATATCTATATTAAAGTAAACTATACCTTTAAAGCGTATAAGCTCTATATCGTCTAAGAAAGGCAGTAATGCCCTCTCCTTCTTCTATATATACTTTAACCTAAGCCGTCTTACGATATTAAGGTCGATTATAGCATAGCAATTATAGCCTAAGTCGACGAAGGCGCGAAAGTCGTTTACCTTATCTATCTTAATAGGTATTAATATAAGTCTTACTATTTGTCCCGTAGTAAATCTCTATTCGTCCCGGAGGTACTAAAGTACCGTATATCCCCGCACCTCCCTATATCTCCCCGCGCCGACCCGCGCTAACACGTAGTAAGGCATACAGCCGGGTTACCGGGTAAGTAGAGTACGCAGCCGGGCAAGCAGAGCACGAAGCATACATTAAGGAGCCGCGCACGTAGTAGAGGGCGCGTAGTAGAGCACGCAGTAGAGGGCACGCAGTAGGGCACGCAGTAGGGCACGCAGTAGGGCACGTAGTAGAGCACGTAGTAGACCACGCAGTAGACCACGCAGTAGACCACGCAGTAGACCACGCAGTAGACCACGCAGTAGGCCACGCAGCAGGCCACGCAGCCGGGCACGAAGCATACATTAAGGAGCCGCACACATAGTAGAAGGCACGCAGTAGGGCACGTAGTAAGGCACGCAGTAGGGAGCTAGGCACGAAGCATACATCGAGAAGCCGCACATATAGTAGAGGGCATATAGTAGGGCACGCAGTAGAAGGCACGCAGTAAAGGGCACGTAGTAGAAGGCATGTAGTAGGGCACGTAGTAGAGGGCGCGCAGCCGGGAGCCGGGCATAAAGCATACATTAAGGAGCCGCACATATAGTAGAGGGCATGTAGTAGAAGGCACGCATATGGCTTACTAGGTACGAAGTATACGCACGCAATTTAGGTTAGCGGGTATAAGTACGGGGAGGCGCGGGGAGGTATAGGGATATATAGTACTTCGGTACCTCCGGGACGAATACAGATTTACTATAGGATAAATAGTAAGACTTATTAATATAGGCTTTATCGTTATATAGCCCTTCGCTTTTTACTACTCCCGCTAGACCGCTTCGTCTACCCTTTTAGCCTAACTTCGCTAAAGGGTTACTCGTTTCTTAAGTCGTTATTATTATCTACCTCCTTAATAACTTCGCCCTACGGCTATATGCCTTAGACCCTTAAAGGCGTTTATTAAGGGCCTTTACCTTTCTTATCCGGATACTTAAACGCCTGGTAGCCGGTCTTAGCGTATATTTAGTAGGCTCCCGATCTTAATAAGGACTTTCCCTTACCTCGGCCTCTACCGCCTTAAATAGCACCGCTACTATAAAGGGCACTAACTCCTCTAACTCCTATTATCATAGTATCGCCTTCGGTATCTCGGCTGTTTCCTTCTACAGCTAGACAACTACGGCCGCGGCCGCTCCTTTAAGTAGGGGCGCTATATAAGCGCTCGATTTTAGCCGCGATTTAAGCTACCTTTATATAGAACTTATAGAAGCTATCCTTCGGCAGCTCTATAGTCACTAAGGCTATATAGAGGCGTAAGTTTAAAGTGCCCTTAAGGAAGATAATCTTTACCTTAGGCTCTTACGAGCTGCCGCTAGCTTCTACTAGCTCCTATTCGAACTTAGGTATAAAGGTAGTAAAGGTCTAATAGTCGCTTTACTTTATAGTGCGTAAGGCCGTCGTAGCTTATAGCTAAAGGTCTACGTTAAGGTATACGCTATTAAGGTATTCTAGGAATTTCGCTAGGTCGTACTAGTATATATCGCCCTAGCTATAGAAGGTCGCTATAGTCTACTAGGGTGATATATCTAAGCACGCGTAGATTAAATAAAAGATCTCCTAGTTAGTTAGGAAGAAGCCTTAGTCTAACTTATATTTCTCTTTTATCTAATGCAATTACGTAGCGTAGTAGCGCCGCTAGCCGTCGAACTTACTTAGCGATAGGAGTAGTTTCCGGTTTAGTAAGGTCTTCGGCAAGAGCTAGATATTCTCCGTTCTTACGTTAGGTAGTATTATCGACGGACCTAGGGTTATATTAAAGGCGGAGGCGGTCGGCGGTATTAAATTTAGCCGTTCTATAAGAGACGAGATAACGTCTATTAACCTTATAATTGCTTCCTACTATATCGCGTCTATTGCTCGGACGCGCTTTATAGCGGCTGCCTATACCTCTTAAATTCGATCTAACTTAGCCTTAAGCGAGATCTCGTCTAAGGCCTACGCTATATCGGTATCGGCGCGGTTGTCTACTATTGCAAGCGTCTATTATAAGAGCTTTAGATATATAAGGGGCCGGTATAAGGTTTAACTTAATACTACGTAGCTAGATAATTAACTATCTAAAGCTAAGGAGGAGAGGAATAAGAGCCCGCTATAGCTCGCCCTTCCTATAGGTTTTATATATACGCCTTGCTTTTATACAGGCCTTATATCGGCCCGACCGTGCCTTCGTCTAAGGCATTGCTAGGCTATACGTGCTAATAGCCGGCTTAATGCCGGGCTTACGTAGCGGCTAACTTAAGCGCCTACTATAGTATAGCCGTAGTACGTACTATAGCGTAGCCCGTAATATAGTCTAGTCCTTAGGCTTCTTAAAGGTATACTATCGCATCGGAGCGGCGCTTATAAAGGCCGGTTAGATATAGCTTAGTACTTAAGCAAGCTACTATATTTACTTTACCGCTTATTTAAGCAAGCGCGTAAGATAGCTCACCCTATGCCTATACTAGACTAAAATAATAGACTTTTTAAACCTTAATTATATACGTGCTTAATTAACCACCTATTATAGTATTAGGTTATATTATATATTATCCTACGTGACCTTTATATTATATATATAGACCTTTAGACTTAGTCTATAGCTACGCTCTTTCGTAGATTAATAATAGTTATATACCCCCTTTAAGCTTATCCTATAATAGTTTAATCTACTATTCTTCTACCCTTCCGCTGAGCCTTTACGATTCCTTAGTCCCCTTAGCTTCGCCTATACGCCTAGCTTTATTCTTTGTCTTATAACGCCCCTTTCCGCCTCTTTTCTACTCTCTTATAGATTTTTCTAGCCCTTTTTCCCGCCTCTACCCCTTTTTACTACCGCTACGATAGCTATTCCTATTTCTACCCCCTCTTTCTCCCCTTCGCCTAACCCTCCGGCGGGCGTTCCCCTCCCGGACGTCCCTTAGCCTAACGCCCTCGCCGCTTTCCTTTACCTAGCCTCTATTCTCTTAGGCTCCTCCGTCGCCTCGTCTATCTTCGCCGACCTTTAGACGAATTTCCTCCGGCATACTAATTAAACCTAGTCTCTCGTCCTTCTTAAGTCTAGTTTCCTTAAGGCCGCTACCTCCGCTACTACCGCCCGTAAGGAGGACCTCGGCTACCGGTAGCACACGGAGGGACTCTAGGACTAGCTTAATTAGTCTAACGCCGCCTTCGCCTACCTTACCGCGCTTTAGGCAGCCTTTACCCCTCCTACCGTAAGTCCTTATACCCGCTTCGCCGACCTTAAACGTTTCCCCGGCGATATCGGCACTTAGAAGCAGCGCTAAGACGCCTTCCGCGTTTAGCACGACGGTATATCCCTTAAGATCGCCTCCGACCCTTATATATTCCCTACCGATAGGGACTAAGTCGTCTATACGACCGGCCGACTTTCCGGCCGGGCCGCTTCTATCGCTGCTAGCATCCCCCGCTATATCTACGATAATACCCCCTTTAAGTAGTAGCGCTTTTAGTCCCTTAACTCCCTTACCTACGAGCTTGCCTTTGTCTTTAGTGCTACGAACTACCGCGCTTAGTCTAAGGCGGAATTTAATACCCTAGCTATAAAAGGCACCTTTTAGCCGGATTTCTTCTCGCGGTTTACCTAGCTATAGGCCGACCTTAATTATAACGAGAGCGCTTACGTCGGATACCTTTATTAAAAGGTTACTAACGAGCTCGCTAATACCGCCGCTCTCTAAGTCCTTAGCCCTAGTACCGACGACTTCTATAGCTAGGCTAAGCTTTACGCCGCCCTTTAGGAGAACTATAAGCGTATTTAAGCCTATAAGAGGCTCGTCTAGCCTTAGACTATTCCCCCCCTTACCTTTGCTAGGTCCGCTAGCCCCGCCGCTTCTACGCCCGCTAGCGACCCGATAGACCTCGACGCGTTTTAAGCTAGTCTTATAGACGCCGAAAAGCAACAACGGTATAAGAACCGTCTCTATCTCTACTACGCCGCCTTCGTAACCCCGACCTATACGGCCTAGACCTATCCTAAGAAGGGTGCTAGCCGGGGTCGCGGCTAAGGCGGCGGTACTCCCGCCCTATGCCTCCTTACGTCCCCTCCCCGGCTTAACGTCTAGGCGATTAAGTAGGGCTTCGTCGAGGGCGAGGTTACTAACTCTCTTACCCTTACCTCCGGCGCTTCCCCCCCCTTAAGTAACGCCTAGCTCCCTCGCCTTATCGCGCGATAGAGCTTTCGGTTTCTAATTTTATAGCTTTATTTAATATAGGGGAGGACCTTTATCTCCCGGCGGGAATATAGCCTTACGTTTTACTACTGCCTTTCTCCTTTATACTTACTAACGTCGCCGTAAGTGCGTTAGTCGACTTTAGTTATTCCGGATTCGCCTTTATATATACTTAGACTACGTACCGCCTTACCCTCCCTATCCGCTAGCTTTAGTTTCCTCGCCGGCTTTCTCTCGCTAATAGCAGCGACTATAAGTCTAGCGCCGTTACCTATTGCGCTTACTTAATTACCTAAGTTAGCGCTTATACTAAGTCTATCTACTTCTTCCTTATAAAGCTTAGCTATAAGGTTATTCTCGGCCTCCCTTAGCTACGCCGCTATAACCCTGTTATTAGCTAGCGTAATAACTCTCTCTCTTTCTAGTCTTTATTCTACCTCGCTTCTTGCCTTTTAGACCCTTAGCCTTATCTTATCCTTAGCCTCCCGGCCGCTCCTACTATTCCTATTCCCACCCTTAAGGGAATACTATTTATAAATATAATTCGTTTCCCCCCCGCCCCTTTTATCGCTTACTCTAACGATAAGGGCGAGCCCTTTGCTTTATCCTCGCCTTTTGCCCCCCGGGCTTCTGCCTATGCCGTCCGCTTTTCTAATACCCTTAAGTTTATTCCCCTATCGCCTCGTTTTCTCTTTAGCCTCCCGACGTCCCTAAAAGATACTCCTAACGTAGGTAAACCTATTTACCTAAACTCCTCCCGTTAGACCGACCTCGACCTTAGCTATAACTCTAACCCCTTAGATACCCTCTACCCCCGCCGTTACGTCCGCCCCCCCCGCCGTTACGTCCGCCCCCCCCGCCTTTAGCCTATACGTTAGGCTGCCGGCTCTTACTACCTAGCTCCCCGACCTAAGCATCGGGCGTTAGGACCCTGCCCCTTTATAATCCCTCCGGGCGATCTTACGTTCTCTATCTAAATGCTTAACGTAGCCGCTATAACGGTATTCTACCGCTAGCCCTCCGTTACGACTTCCTAGACTATAATTAAAGCCTTAGCCGCTAAACCCTTACTTATTAAGCCTCCGCCTTTTATCGACTAAGAGATCCTTAAGGAACTCTATTCAGCCGTTTTATCTAGGTTTATTAATCCTAATACCGCTAAAGCCTAACTTAACCCCCGCCTTTACGACTTCGTTAATAACTACCTTAATAAAATCTTCCTTAATAAGGTTTTACCCGATAATATCGCTAAGTTCTTTTTAAAATACGATAAGGTCCTTTATACTCTCGATAAGCTTTAGGCTAAGGTCTTAAAGGAGCTTTACTATATAATCTATATATAGCTTTAGAGTAAGGCTAATAAGCTCGCCCCCTACCGCGTCGTCGATACCTAGATTAACCTTAAGGAGGGGATATAACCCCCTTATACCCGCCCCCGCCCTTTTAGTAAAGCCGAGAACCGTATTATCCGCGCTTACGTTAACGAGCAGCTTAGGAAAGGCTTTATTCGCCGTTCGACCTCCGCTACCGCCGCCCCCGTTATGCTCGCTTATAAGCCCGGCGGTAGCGTCTGTTTCTACGTCGATTACCGTAGCCTAAATAAGGCTATAATTAAGAACCGCTTCCCCTTGCCCTTAGTCTATAATACCCTCGCCTAGATTAGGAAGGCGAAGTTCTTTACTAAGATTAACGTTATTATAGCGTTTAATCGCCTTTATATCGCCGAGGGCTATAAGTAGAAGACGGCTTTCGCTACGCGGTATAGGCTTTTTAAGTATTGCGTTATACCCTTTAGTCTCTCTAACGCGCCGTCCTACTTCTAGAGCTTTATTAATACGGCCTTATATAATATCCTCGATGATTTTTATTCCGCCTACTTAAACGATGTTTTAATCTTCTTTACTATACGGGAAGAGCACTAGGTCTACGTCTAGGAGGTTCTTAAGCGCCTTAATGCCGCTAGCCTCTAGCTTAACGTCGATAAGTGCGATTTCTATATTACTAAGACTAAGTACCTTAGCCTAATTATCTCGGATAAAGGCATACGTATAGATCTTAAAAAGGTCCGTATAGTCCTCGACTAGCTAGCCCCCTCCTTTATAAAAGACCTCCGGCGTTTCTTAGGGTTCGTTAATTTTTATCGGCGTTTTATCTATAGCTTCTTTAAGCTTACGAACCCTTTAAACGCCCTTACTAAGAACTCTGCCCCTTAGATTTAGTCCCCCGCCTACGCCTACGCCTTTAGAGCCTTTAAGCACGCCTTTACCGCCGCCCTAGTCCTCGCATACTTTAACCCCTCTCGAAAGACTATAGTTTAGACCGATGCTTCCGACTAAGCTACTAAGGGCGTGCTAATATAGCTCTCTAACGACGGCCGCTACTATCCTATTGCGTTCTTCTCGTCGAAATACTCCGCCTAAGAATATAACTATAAGATCTACGATAAAAAACTCCTCGCGATCGTAAAGTCCCTCGAGGAATAGCGCCTTAAGCTCGAAGGCCTGCCTAAGTTTAAAATCGCTTCGGACTTTAAAAACCTTTAGTATTTTATAACTATAAAGCTCTTTAACTAACGGTAGGCCCGCTAGGCCGAGTTCCTTAGTCGCTTTAACTTTAAGATTGTCTTTTAGCTCGGCTCTTAAGCTACCCTCCCTAATGTATGTAAAGCATCCTCTGTGCTATATACCGGGGCTAATGTAATTAGCTATAGATAAGATAGCAGGGAGCTATTCCTAGCTCCCGGGGCTTACGCCTACCTAATAGAACCATCCTTCTTTACACATATATTCTTAGTGCCTACTGTATTAAATTAGTAGCAATTCTATACCTTCTGCCTTTAAAGCTACTATTAGGAACGCCCTTCCTATCTCTAGAGCTTCGCTCTACTACGACACGTTCGCTAAGAGCTTCCGAAGCTCTCGCTATTCGTCGGAAGCCGCTTAACGGCTCCCGATACCTATAGTATAACTAGCTTATATAACCTTAGCTAGCACGCTTATATAACCTCTAATATAAGCCTTACGATCCGACGAGGCTTGCCTTTCTAGGCATTATTAGAACTAGGGTCCGCTACTTAGTTCTTTATTCTTAAGTCCCTACGCAATTAGCCGTAAGGAAAAATTTTCTCTCTATATTTTCGATTTCCTACGCGTACCCGTTCCTACGCTAAAATCAAAATACCCTATACCTCCTACTATAGACCTTTCTCCTCTCCTATAACTCTTCCTTTTTCTTCCCCTACGACTCTTCTTTCTTCGTAATCCCTCCTCTTCTCCTTTATCCCTCGTTTTATTAAGCTATTATTACTATAGCTAGGGACGAAGAAGCCCGTTAAGCTATAGCGTCCGTATCTCGCTTAGACGACTTTTACCCTCGCTTGCCGATATAAGAATATGCCCTACCGGATAATATTTATAGCGCCGCTCCCTCTAGGGACTTTAAGAGTAATAATAAAGATCCTCTTCCTCCCGCCCGCCGTCGTCCTCGCTTATCCTTAGAAACCGAGGTGCTACGCAAGCAGTCTACTATACTAGCTATAGAGGATAGAGATTGTAATAACCTATTAAAATAGGCCGTCCGCTACTCTAATTTAATTAAGACACTGCCTACGGAAAGGGTTATTAAGACCTTTACTAATATAGACGTAATATATATAAAGTAAGCCTATATTCTCTTAGGCTCTTTAGCCTTTAAGTCGGAGATTATCTTCGATATCTTAGATCTTCCGTCCGTAAAGGAAAAGCATCTATAGCACGCCGACACTTAGCGAAAGGGAATTCGCTCGTATCTTCGTTTTATAGGCGAGCTTCCCGACAATAAGACTCCTCTCTACGCTATAATAACTCTAGTATATCTATTAGTCTAAGCCGTGCCTCTTAACCCGTAAATAATCGACGGAGACCCTTCTAACGGTTAATTAGAGGAATAGCCTCTTCTTCGTCCGTAAGGAATACTTCGCTTATCTAAGCAGCGCTCTATTAGATAGTAGTATTACCCTATAGAGCAACCTTAGGTTCTATATTACTCTCTTTAGTCTAAGTTATTTAAGTACTCTTAGGCCTTTTACTCCCGTCGATATAAGGATTCGGATAATAATAATAATAATAATTCGTTTAGGTCTAATAATAGTTTTATCCGCCGCCCCCTAAAGTCCTATCCGAACCCGCGTAGGCACCGCGAGGCGAGTTATACCTCCTCCTCGGCCTATAACGACGAGGCTATTATTAAACGCCTTAAACGGGATAATATTAGTACTTTTAACCTAGATAAGCATAATCCGAAGAACCTAGGCATTATCGCTCTTAGCGATAGAAAGAATATCTATATAGACGTCTATCTCTTTACGGAGCGCTTAAGGATCTATTAGGACGAGGATCTATTCGCCCTTTGCCTATATTACCTCTCCTTATTAGTAGGAGGAGCTTTTATATAGTATATAAGTAAGCTTATAGCGCAATAACGCTATACCCTTAGTTCCTCCCCTTTTAGAACCTTCTATAAGTTTTTAACTAGGCGTTTTAAGCGTCCTAACGCCGATATCTCGAAGGAACTTTATAAGGAAAGGTATATAATATCTATATAGTCCTCTAGCTCTATTACTCTCGCGTAGTAGATCTAGAGAAAGGTTTCGCTCGCCCGCTAACTTAAGATAGGCAAGGATGCTTAAATCATTAAGGCTATCTATCCTCTTATTGCCGTTTAGATTTCCTCGCTTCTTCCTATTCCTATAAAGAAGACCCCGATCGATAAATAGATTCGTATTATTAAAGAACGGAAACCCCTTATTATAGCCTCTCTTAAGCTATATGTCTCTAGAGACTAAGACCGTTCTCGCCGTAGTAGCTTTTCCCGTCGGGATAATAACTACCGTTAGGATAACCGTCGCTATAATAATAGTTACCGTTAGGGTAACCGTAATCGCAGCCGTCGTAATAATCGTCGTAATAACTATCGTTAAGGTAACTAAGGCAATAACTACCGTTAGGGTAACCGTCGGGATCGGGACTAAGGTTATAATCGCAACCGTAGTCCTAAAGGACGAAGCTTAAATAATATAAGGGAGCAGATATCTCCTGATTGGTTTGTCCCACCAATGCACAAAGATATGCATTAGAACCGCCTTGCATTATTGCATATAACATAAGTCACCCAGTCGCATTAGCTCCTGAGATGGCTGAGATACCGAAGCCCGAAGTATGTAGTGTAAGTGGAGACAGAGGCATGCAAGTCATAACTTATAACTTAGTCAACCGGCGTTATCTACATTACCTCGTATTACTCGCGCATTTAATTATGCAACAACCAAGCTACTAAATAGGATTAGACCACTCGCATTATGCAGATACATAATAGCGCTTTTTATAACCACAATCAGTTAAGTCATATATACCTTTGTTCGTGTGGAATTGGCTATATAAAGGGACCTTGGTCCGCCCTTAGACAGATCTTTACCAAGCAATTCAATAACACCTTTCTCTCTTATTTCTGCATTTATCTTAACACTCTTTGCACTACCGTGATCCTCTACCTCTAAGCTTCCCTTTAGGCTCTTATTGGTTATAATCCCTGTCTCTACCTAAGCTTTAAGTTGCTTCTTATCTAGAGCCCTCTTTAGATCCTTAAGACCACCCGCCGCTGCACTAAAAACAACCGCCCGTCTACTACGACCTCCTCTTTGCCTTTTTAGGCCTCTTGCCTTCCTAAGCCACCCTTAGTTTACACATATTACTACTTTCTTAGTGTTTTATACCCCGTTCTCCTCGTTAGCCCCGATTCGACCCTAGTATATACCTTCTTCTAACCACTGTCTTTCGCTAAAAAACCTACTAAAAAAATTCTTTTAAAATTCCTTCGCTACCTCCGCTATGGCCCGTCGACTCCGAATTCCTTCCGAAGTTTCTCCGATACCTCCCGACCCCGAAAATAAGTTCGTTTAAGGACTACTCGTTTACGAAGCTTAAGGGGAGCGTTAACTTTTCTGCCTAGTCTCTATAGATAGAATCCGTTTTTATACGTAAGAAGCTTGCTCCCGCAATTCTTAACGCTACCTACGCGAAGTCCTAAGACTATCTCGCACTTATACGCCTAATAGTCGACGATAGTCCTCTCTCTTAGATAAAGCATTATACGTCTATAAAGGCGGCTTAAGATGCTCTTAAGACCCTATATAACCCGGTGAACTTTACCTTAAACTTCCTCCTTATTAAGGAGCTCTTTAATACGAAGATTAAGGGTAAACTATCTATCGAAACTTACCTAAATAAGGTGAAAGAGCTCTATAATAAGCTAAATACTAGAGAGATCCGAATCCTAGAGATCGTAGTAATAATATAGATCCTTAAGAGTTTAAATAGCTCTTTCTTAAGTTATATTACAAACATAACTTAGACACTCCGTACCGATGCTACGGTATATACCCTTAAGTCGCTCTCCTCGTCCCTCGTCGACGAGTTTAAGAGAACTAAGGCTTTAGAGAGTAATAAGCACCTCTTTATAGCGAATAACAATAAGTTTCCTATTTGCTCCTACTATAAGAAGCGTAGGCATATAGAGAAAAATTGTTTTTAAAAACCAGAGAATAGGGATAAGGCTAAGGCCGCTAGGTTTACCACTAAGACATTGCCCTCCTCCTCCTCGACTAAAAGGGAGCCTAAGGAGTATACTAATAGGAGCTATAAGAGGCCTACGCCTATCCTAAACTCTCGAGAGAGTTCCCCCTCCCCTGCTCCTCGCCCGGCTGCCCGTCCCCGGACTTCTCGACTCCGGAAGAAAAAGGCCCCCTTAGTATCTTCTCCTAAGTCTAGCAAGGTCCTTATTATCTCTAAGTCGGCTTCTAGCATTATAAGTCCCCTCCTACCCCTCTTTATACTCCTTATATCCTTTATACCCTCGATACTCTCGTCTATACCCTCGATACTCTTCTCTATACTCTCGTTACTATATAAAATACTAGTCCTTCTTTATACCTTCTCTTCCTATACACTATTTCCTTTACAAAATATCCTTCTCTATACCCCTATAAAAACAAAGTCCTCCTCTAATAGAAAAGAAATAATAGGACCTCTAAAGCCGCTTCTCTCGGCAATTTTAAAGGTAACCTTAAAGGTCGATAGGGCTGCTTTACGGATTAGGAATTTTTATAACTTTGTATTCGATACTAGGGCTACTAGGCATATAGTTTCGAATAAAACTCTCCTCTCTAATTATAAAGAAATATACACTACCGTAACCTAGGGAAAAGCTTCCTCTATTATTGTGCGAGGTGCTAGAGACCTCGTCTTTAAATTCCTAAATAGTAATCAATAATATACCTTAAGAAATTACCTCTATATACCTAAAATCGGCATTAACATAATTAGCCAATCAGCTATAATAAACACATACGCCTTAATAGGCCCGGACTCTATATCCCTCCTCGATAAAAATCTAAATAAATTAATAACCGGTTTTATTAAGAACGGACTATACTACATCCCTTTAGATATAAAGAAAACACGATTTCTAATTAAAAATAAAATATACAATATATAACATAGTCCGAAAGAGACAATAAACAACGCTATACTCTAAGACACTATACTAACTAATACAATAAAAACACCTAAAACTAAGATAAAAACACCTAAGATAAAAAAGAAAATAGACCTCGTTCTCTAGCATAAACGGCTAGGCTATCTTAGCTATAAATCCCTACAGCGATGCCTCCGTAGACTATACCTAGACATATCCGTAGACTAAAAAGATATTATAGCTATAAAACAATGCGAAGCTTATATACAAGCTAAATACACCGATAAAAAGAAGAAAACTCCCTTAAAACGACGATATCTCTTTCTTAATAAAATAAACGTTAATATATAGGGCCCTATTAAAGTCCCTACCTACGATAAATTCAGATACTTTATATCTTTTCTTAATACCTATTCTAGGTACCTAAGAATATACCTAATAAAAGATAAAGCTAAAAGCCTGCCTAAGTTTCTAGAATTTAAAGCAGAACTTAAGAATAATATAGATAAAACAAAAATAAAAGAAGTCTTCTTAGACAATGCAAAAGAATTCATCTATAATATTAAACCATATGCCCTTAAAAACGGTATTAAATACAACTTAAGCCCACCGTTTACCCCCTACTTAAACGGCAGGATAGAGCGTATAAATAGAACAATACTTAATAAAGTTAAATCTATGCTCTATACGGCTAGACTGCCTCAATATGTTTAGGGTAAAGCTGTTTTAGCAGCTATATATATATACAATCAATCTCCTTATACTACTCTAGGGTATATATGCCCTTTAGAAAAGAAAGAAAACAAGGCCCTTACTAGAGAAGATATAGAAAAATTCCGTGTGTTCGGAAGCATTATATACTATAAGAATAAAACACCTAGTAATAAACTAGACGTACGAGCCTATAAAGGAATTATAATTAGCTACGAAGACATAGCCTATAAAATATACGACTATAGCAGAAAAAAGGTCGTGATATTAAAAGATATTACTATATTAGAAAACAACTTCTTAAAAGATAATAAAACCTTTAACTTTAATACTATACCGTCTATAAATAAAATTCCGGAGGATTATCTACATACGAGATCCTCTATACTAGATATAAAACCTAACAATACCTATAATAAATCCTAGAATAATCCGAATGAAATACCAGATAACATATCCGAGGATAATAATCCTAACTATAGAATACAGGACAATAATAATAAGGATTAAAGAATTTAGGTTAAAATACCTAAGAAGCCGGCTGAATTCTATAACGACTACTAAGAATACCTAATACATCTGCTAATAAATAACGATAATATAACCCTTCTATCTGCGTTAGAAGGTTGTAATCCTATAGACCTAAAAACCTATAAGCAAGCTATAAAAAGCGCTAAAGCTCTATACTAGGATAAAGGCATAGTAGCAGAAATACAGTAGCTTATAGACAATAATACTTAGGAAATAACCGAGCTACCCGATGACCGGGAAGCTCTCGGAAGCCGATAGGTCTATAGAGTTAAGAAGGATAATAAAAACTAGATAAAGAAATTTAAGGCTCGACTTATAGCTTTAGGCTATAAGCAAATATACGGCCTAGACTATATTAAAACCTTCTCTACTATAGTAAGACCTAAGTCTATAAGGCTCCTACTAGTATAGGCTATCGCTAATAACCAAAAAGTACTATAGTTTAATATAAAAAATGCCTTCCTACATACGGATATAGACATAGAAACGTATATACAAATACCCGAAGTTTTTCTAGATATAATACTACACGCATGGTTTTCCTAGTATAAAAATACAAAATATAAAGGCATAACTTACTTTAATTACTTAAATAAAAACAAGACGAAGAAGCTCGTAGCAAAACTAAGAAAAGCACTATACGGCTTAAAATAAAGTCCTTTACTCTAGTATAACCTATTAAAAAGCGTCCTTAACGAGCTTGGTTTTTACTGCCTTCTAATAGACGAAGGGGTGTTTATAAACAGCACGCTTAGAATAGCCATAGCCGTCTATATAGACGACCTCTTATTCTTTAGACCTACTATACGTGCAATAACCCAAGTCACAGACTAAATAAATAAAACCCTACCTATTAAATCTCTAGGGGAAGTAAAAGACTTCTTAGGATTATCTATACAAATACATAGAGAAACAAAGGAACTATATATATCCTAAGCAAACTATACAAAGAATAAAATAAAGGAATTTAATAAACAAAATATAGGAACCTCTAATACACCTGCTACTAATAGCGTTAAATTAAATAAGTCAGGAATAAAAAACGCCTCTAAAAAGGACATACTCTTATACTAAATGCAAATAGGCTCCCTGCTATTCTTAGCCCTATTTACAAGGCCTAATATCCTTTTCGCAGTAATATCCTATGTAAGATTCTCTTCTTAACTAGACTTCTCGCATTTTAAAGCCCTTAACGTTATATAGAAATACTTAAATAAATTCCCCGACCTATGCTTATATTATAACTGCAATATACCTATACTAGACTTCTGTTTCACAGCTTATACAGACTCTAACTAGGCTAGTGACCTTATAGACCGACGATCGGTCTCTAGATACTGCTTCTTTATACGCAATAATTTAATAAGCTAGTTATATTAAAAGCAAAAATCGATATCGCTATCTACTTGCGAAGTAGAGTTTATAGGCCTTAGAGAGGCTAATAAGGAGGCCTTATATCTATACAGCCATCTAAATAGCATTGTAAAAGAGTTGTCTATACCTATATCTAATAAAGTCCCTCTAATATTTTCCGATAGTCAATTAGCGTTAAAAAATGGCAAATAACCCGGAAGCATACAAACTCCGGAAACACATCGGCCTTGCCTATAATTTCACCCGTAATAGTATTTTACTAAGCGATACTAGGCGAAATAGAAGTATTCTATATAAAATCCGCTAATAATATCGCTAATATATTTATAAAAGAAATAGGGCGGATACTATTTAATAAATTTCGAGACCTCTTAGGTCTTAAGAAGGATCCTATATATAAAGATAAATAGAGGTTTTTAGCTGCTCTTTCTTATGCTTTCTTCTAGCTTTCCTCTATATACCCTTTAGTTTTTCCCTATATATAGGTTTGCTAAACGGACTAATAAAATATAGTAGAGTTTTAATTCTTTTCTCTATAAAAAATAATAGAGTTACTTTTTCTCTATATAAAAGTTTTTTCCTAGAAATAGGGTTTTAGAGAGCTTTTTACAAATCCTAGTTAGTTATAAACGGATATATATAAAGCGCACTTCTTTATAAAACAAGTACCCTTTAAGAGAGGCTATAAGGGAGCAGATATCTCCTAATTGGTTCCTCCCACTAATGCACAAAGATATGCATTAGAACCGCCTTGCATTATTGTATATAATATAAGTCACCCGGTCGCATTAGCTCCTAAGATAACTAAGATACCGAAGCCCGAAGTATGTGGTGTGAGTGGAGATAGAGGCATGCAAGTCATAACTTATAACTCGGTCAACCGGCGTTATCTACATCACCTTGTATTACTCGCGTATTTAATTATACAATACCTAAGCTACTAAATAGGATTAGACCACTTGCATTATGCAGAGAAACAATAGCGCTTTCTATAACCACAATTAGTTAAGTTATATATACCTTTGTTCGTATGGAATTAGCTATATAAAGGGACCTTAGTCCGCCCTTAGATAGATCTTTACTAAGCAATTTAACAACACCTTTCTCTCTTATTTCTACATTAATCTTAATACTATTTACACTGCCGTAATCCTCTACCTCTAAGCTTCCCTTTAGGCTCTTATTAATAATAACCGTGATTAGTTAAGCTTACGCCCGCTACGCCGCGATAAGCGTTACCCTCGCCGGGACGACCGACGAGACAACCGAACGGAATACCGTTAAGGTAAATATAAGGGTAATAATAATAAGAAGAAAGTGCGTTTTAAGTCGAAATATTAGAGCGATAAGAAGACTGCTCCTAGCGGCGATAAGGCTAGTAACGAGCTATACTTAAACGACTCTTAGGACGATACGTCCTTTTACGCCTCCTTAAAGGCTAACTTCGTAGGCTATATAAACTCCCGCCACCCTACCGAACGGGCCGGCAAGTTTAAATATAGCACCTACGACTATACCTTCGCCCTTACCTTTATGCTTAAGGAGTATATACGTGCTAACTGCTATATATCTAAGCAATAGCTCTATAGTAAAGAGCGCGCGCTTAAGCCTTTAACTTATAAGGTTTATAAGACCTCTTTTCTTTCTCGCAACGCCTTCTTCTCTTACCTTTGTCTTAGGTATAAGAAATCCCCTCCTATTACCGTAGGGAGCGTCTCCGATTCTATCGTTGTTAAGCCTAATGCCCCCGCCGCCTTAGAGCCTATTCTTCCCGCACCTATCATTAAGGAGCCTGTTTTTCATATAGCGCTAACTATAGCACCCCGATTGGATTAGGTCTTAGAAGCTAGAGCCGAGGAGCCCTAGTAGGATTAGGATTCCCCGCCGCACTTATACTCCTATATAAGGATTAAGGTCTCTACCTAACCCGGTAGATAGGAAGTCTAGGTTTGCCCTAACTCTAGCTATAGTAAGCCTATAATTAATCGCGACCTTCTTTAGACTTTTAACTACACCGTCGAGAAGAAGCCTCCCGTTACTATTAACGGAGTTAACGGTCGCTCTTTTTGCGAGGACTAGGCCACGTTCTCCTTCTATACGCGCGGTACTATAGCTAGCCCAACCGCTTAAGCAGCTATAGCTAAATTCACCTACTCCGCCTAGGTCTCTAAAGTAAAGGCCGGCGCACTTCTCGGCAATGCCTTCCTTAAGCTATACCGAGGATCCCTTAATTATAATAAAGAGGTTGTTCGTATTAGAGTGCTCGACGGGTTTAAAATCCTATTCGATACCTATAAATAGCCCCGCGAAGTTGTTCGCTATGTCTAAGCCGTTTAAAAGACTATTATGCCACCCGGCACTACCCTTATAGTCCTTGCCTCTTAGAAAGAACTTCCTAAGGACCGCGCCTATACTTTCTTCGCCTCTTACGCTAATGCTATTTATAGCATCGTCGATGCTAAATCTCTTCCTACTATCCTTATTACTAATAGCATAAACGTTAACCTCGTTATTAAGCGCAAGCAGAAGCTTGGCTAGATATAAGAGTGTTAAGAGTCTAGCTATTTTACCGCCCTATCCTAGAAATCAGCTATAAAGGCTCTAACGCTAGCTATAGCAGTTTCGCCTGCTCTTAGAGCCGCTACTATGCTATCCTTATCTATAGGAACCGCTATTACTACTGCTGCTTCTTCTATTAATTCATCGGTTAACGTTGCGAGCACCTTTCCGCTTACTTAGGAAGTCCTCGAGTGCCTATAGGCTTTTGCCCCGTCTTAACCCGTAGAAGCTCTTATTCTAGGCACTTCTCTAACGCCTTCGCTATCCGACTCTATCTACGCCTACGTTATAGCTTCTTCGGCAGGACCCGCTAAGTAGTCTAAGGTTCGCTAGAACCTTATAGCAGCTGCTACTAACGTTACGGCAGCTGCCGTAGCTATCGAGACAGACGCTACGGATAGAATCGAGGATCCTTTCTTTAGCCGCATTCTATACTAAACGTACGTTTAGCGCTTACCGGAGCTATAAGAGAAATATACTTAAGAGGGTATTTATATTTCCGACTATAGCCCCTCTTTTATACGCCGCGTTAAGAAGCTTCTTAGGAGATACTCCTAGCTCTAGCGGGATATAAGCACCGCCGTTATAGAACCCGGAAGGGAATTAATAGTCCCCTTAATCGATAATTAGCACGAAAAACGAGTCGCTTAAAGGCCTTACCTATAAGGACTTCGCGATAGGAAGGTTATCGACGATACGTTTAACCTACTTTATAAGCAGGGTCGCTTAGAGTAGGCCGACGAGCTTACGCCGTTCGTAGCACCTATCTTTATAGTCTAGCGTATAGCCCGAGGCGAGACTAAAGGCCGAGTCGTTATTAACCTACGTGCCGTTAATAGTTTTACTAGCCCGGATTCCTACCCTCTACTACTATAAAGCTCTATTATTGCTAAACTCTTAGGCGCCTGTTTTATTACTGCTATCGACGCTTCCGCCTTCTTCTATTAGTTTCGAGTTAAACGTAAGCATTAAGGTAGGTTTACTATCATAAGTCATCGAGGTCTAGAATGCCTAATAGTTATACCTATCGGCTTTCGCAATAGCCTAGCGTACGCATAACGCTATATAGACTAAGTCCTCCGTCTATATTAGGGCTATAGCCGCGCGTTTATTAATGATATTATTATTTACTCCGTTACGGAAGAGGAATACTTTTAATATCTTAAGGCTATCTTTAAGCTCTTCGCATCGCTTAACCTATCTATAAGCCCTGCTAAGAGCTAGATCGGCTACCCTTCCGTAGAGCTACTCGGATTTCGTATCGACGCGTTTAGGATAAGTACTATAAAGCATAGGCTCGCTGCCTTCGCAAAGCTCTTATTCCCTAATAACCTCGCCGCTCTTAAATACTATATCGGCGCTATAGGGTATATTCGCAACCTTATCCCGTACTACGGCGCCTCTATTGCCCCTCTATAGGATCGTAAGACTAGTCTTCTAGCTTAGGGTCGCTTAATCAGTAAGGTTAAGAACGGGAACCTTAATAAGCGGAAGTCCTATACGCGAGTTATATCGTTCTAGCCGACCTTAGCCGAGCTTTCCTCCTTCGCCTCCCTTTAGAAGGAAATTACTTCTAGCCGTATGATTTACTATATAGACCTATAGAAGAGGCTATTTTATTAGATTAACGCCTCCTTATAGCGAGGCTTTATAGCCGTCTTTTTCTATCTCCGCGACGGCACCGTTTAGCAGCTAGGCTAGCCTATTCTAGTTAAAGCTATTATGCCTATCTGCTTCCTCCCCTATACTCTAACGAGAGCCGAGTAGTCCTATAGTCCCTTAGAACTAGAGGTCGCCTATCTAGTGTAGGCTGTAAAGAAGATACGTACTATAGTATAGTCGTTAACCCTCCCGCTCGTAGTCTTAACCGATTACTCTACGACTAAGTAAATCGTCGCTAAGAAGACCCTCGATACTTCTAGCATAGACCGAGCCAACCGTCGCCTAGTTATAGCCTTAATTTACCTCTCTAAATACGATATTAAGGTTTACTACCTCCTTAGCAAAAAGAACTTTATCCCTAACGCCTTTAGTCGCTTACTAGCCGAGGAGTCCGACTAGCTGCTTAATCGTCGTCGTCCCGACTTTACTATGCTTAACGATATGCTTATAGTCTCTAAAGCTATTATAGCTCTTAAGAAACGCGAGGAATTCGCCGTCGTATACGATAATAACCCTTACTATAAGCGAATACTTTAAATAATCGTAGATAGCGAGGACGCTATTAAGAGTCTTTCCTCGCCCTTAGAAGGAGCTATAGTCGCTAACTCTATAGCACGAACGAAAGCATAGCTTAAGCGCCGCGGCATACCGTTCTTTATAGTCGATAAGCTTCTATACTATAAAGGCCCCGACGGCTTTACCCGGCTGTATATCCCTAACGCCTTCGTCCTATCTATAATCTCGGCAGCCTATAACGATAAGAACTACTTCGGCGTTATCTATATAATTAAGGATCTAGAGATATACTTAATTCGCGGAGTCACCCGTTAGGTAAAGAAGCATATCGCGGCCTATAAAGCATATTGCCTTAGCTAAATAGACTGTTAGACCCTTACTAGCAGCTATAAGCCTATTCGCCCCCTACTACTTCTAATATAGAGTATCGCGATAGACTTTATAACCGATATACCGCCTTTACCTTTAGTAAGCTCCCCGTAGTAGATCTTAGGCTTTAATATCTTTAACTAACTTCTTACGGTCACTTACCTAACTAATAAGAGATGCTTGCTAATCCTAGGCAACGCGAAGTACGGCATAAAGAACTAGGCTTAAAGCCTAGCCCGTTAGTTGCTTCTTTCCGATTAAGGTATGCTAAGAACTATTATTAGCGACCGGGATCGCAAATTTACATCTAACTTCTAGAAAGGCCTCTAGAGCGTATTCGGCACTAAAATTATAATAACTACCGCCTACTACCTATAGGCTAACGGACTTACCGAACGGCGTAACTAGACCGTAGAGACCGCTCTACGAATGTCTTATATCGAGGATCTTAGCCTAGATTAAAAGATAATAATCCCCGCCCTTTAGTAGAATCTAAACACGGTATTTAACGCTAGTACGAAGATCTCCGCCTATAAATCTATCTTCGGCTTTAATATACGTAGACCGTTAGAAGCTACCGATAATGTCTTAAGCACTACTGCGGACGAACTGCCCTACTTACGAGAAGTTACCTATAGATAAGCGAGCCTAGCTATAGACCTAGTAGCTATAAAGGCTAAGCAGCGGTATAACGCGAAAAACCGGCTGGTTCTTCTTAAAGCTAGTAATAAAGTCTACCTAAAGCTATATACGGGCTATTACGAGCCTAGCTAGCCGCTAAAGAAATAGTCGCGGTAATAAGAAGGTCCTTTCGTTTTTAAGCGTATAGTTAATAACCTCGCGGCGGAGCTCGACCTCCTTAGCTAAGTCCGAATCCACCTAGTCGTTTCTATTTAGCACTTTAAGCTCGTATACGAAGGGCAGTACGTCGAGCTCGAGCCTAGACTTATAAATGCCGCTCGCGATATCGAAGCACCTAACGAAGGGGATTAGTACTACGAAGTCGAACGCTTAATAGACATCCGTATTTATCGCATCGGTCGGTCGAAGTCACTTATAACCGAATACCTCGTACGATAGAAGGGATAGGCTGCTATACACGACTAATAGGTCCGAGCCGACTAAGTCTCCGCTAAAGCTATTATAGAGTTCTAAGGTCGCCTTCCCACACGCGCTATACGAAGTAAGAAGGCCGCTTAGCAGAAGGAACGATTAAAGGAATAATTACTAGTAGGTATAAGTATGACTTATAAGAATAAAAGGAAGGATTTAGGCAATAGGAGTGTTCCTCTTAATTGCCTAATTAGGATTATATTTATAACTGCTATAGGCAGTAGTATTTTCTTTTTCGAGCCGGCATTCTAATATATATAAAGCATCCTCTATACTATATGCCGGGGCTAATGTAATCAGCTATAGATAAGATAGTAGGGAGCTATTCCTAGCTTCCGGGGCTTACGCCTACCTAATAGAATCATCCTTCTTTACATATACATTCTTAGTGCCTAGTGCATTAACGCGCCGATCGTCGTAAGGTTATATTATAATGCTCTACGGCGGCTTAGTGGTATAGAAGGCAAGCTTATAAGATATAATTATAACCTCTACCACCGAGGTAAAGCTCCTCGGGCTAAAGCGTACCGCTAAGGAGGTATACGCGTTCGCTAAGCTGCTTTACGATATCCCGCACGACCTTAGGCCCTTAAAGATATACTATAATAACCTTTAATCTATCCGCTTTATAGTCGAGGAAGGCCGTATCTCTATAAAGCTAGGTTACGTTAATATCTAGAATATATAGCTTAAGTAGGAATATAGCCGGGGTCTCTTTACGGTTAAATATATCTCTACGGCCGAGATGCCGGCCGACGGTCTAACGAAGGCGCTACCGTAGGCTAAATTTAAGAAGTTTAAAGCGCTGCTAAACCTAAGGGATATACGGGGGCGAATATAGGCAGGGACGGAGGACTAAGGGCATTAACACTAAGGATAGACGCTTCTATACCTTATAGGGCGCTCGCGATAGCTTCTTCTTATAGCGTTAAATTAATTACTTAACGCTAGGGGGTGTGTTGTATCGGAGCGGCGCTTATAAAGGCCGGTTAGATATAGCTCGGTACCTAAGCAAGCTACTATATCTACTTTACCGCCTATTTAAGCAGGCGCGTAAGACAGCTAGCCCCGTGCCTATACTAGACTAGAACAATAGACTTTTTAGACCTTAATTATATACGTGCCTAATTGACCACCCGACCGCGCCTACGGCTGCGGCCCCTTTAAGGTAGATACGACATATACTTAAGGGTTATAAAGGTAGACGTTAATAATAAGTCTATAATAATTAAATAGTTATTAAAAAAGGGTTAAAGTTAAAGTCGTAATAGCTTTAACCCGGGAATGTAATAAGAATAAAGAGATAAGACTTTAAATTAAAGCAGTCGGCGGCTTTTAACGAAAGGAGGATTTAATCTCTAAAAAGCGTCTATTGCGAAGCTATAGACCTTATCCCGGGCTTATAACTAATATAGTTATTTAAGCGCAATGTATAAAGTCTTATATGTCTTAGAGTGTGTGTATTGCTTTGTTTAATCTAATCTAGGGACTGATAGGGGAGTAGGTATTTATAGGTACCTTAGCCTCTCCGGCCTAATACCTTTACATATATTTTTAGTAGGTAGTCGTTTAGGGTTACTATAAAAGAGACTTCTACTAGCCTCTTGCCCTATCTAGACTACGTTTTCCTTCGTTGTACTAACGCCGCCCCGTACGTACTAAGCCCGTTATATATTCCTACGTGTAATAATACTGCTTTTAGCGGTATTATAGCCGCTATAACCTTTATCTCTCGCATCCTTATTCAGTAGGCCGTAGGTCGACGATCTAATAATTAAGAGTCTTAGGCCTTAATCTATAACGCCTCGACTTAGTCGAGGCGGACATATATATATATATAATAGAAGGGTATTAGAACCCCGATTAGTGCCTTTTTTTAGTGTAAATAAAAGAATTATAGCTCTTCCTTCTATATTTATATGTCTACCCCTACTCTTAATATACCGAGCTAGTAGGGGCTATATATAATCGCGTAAATGCCTATATTAGAGAAAGTTAATATAGTTATTTAAGCGTAATGCATAAAGTCTTATATATCTTTAAGTATATATATTGCTCTATCTAATCTAATCTAAGGACCGATAGGGAAGTAGGTATTTATAAGTACCTTAGCCTCCCCGGCCTAATAGCTTTATATATATTTTTAGTAGGTAGTCGTTTAAGGTTACTATAAAAGAGACTTCTACTAGCCTCTTGCCCTATCTAAACTACGTTTTTCTTCGTTATACTAACGCCGCTCCGTACGTACTAAAGCCGTTATACATTCCTACGTATAATATACCCCTTTAGGTCTTAAGATTACATAAGGCTTATTAATAAGCGGGATAACGGGTGAATACGAGGGTTATTAGTGTTTTAATAATAAGGGAAAACGAAAGGAAAGAGGGTGCTTAATCTAGCTTAACTAAGACGAAGAAAACGAATTACGATAACGAGTAAAGCTATTAAAGCAAAAACAAAGGAACGATCGCAAAGGGGATCGTTAGGAAGGGGGCAACTTAACGAGTCTAATTCAACGCTAGAACTCGGCGAATTTCTATTCTTAAAGAGGCTTAGTAAGACTATTAGCGGCTATTTAAGCTATCGGAATCTAAGTAACGTCGAGCTTCCTAGTTTAAACATATTCCTAAAGCTAATAGTAATAGATATTAACGTACTAAAGCTTTATAATAAGGGTAACGATTTCCTTTATTAGGAGGCGAATATTCTACTAGTTATCGCATTAGATTATTTAATCCGTTCCTTTTAGCTATAGCGATATCTCTTCGTAAAGGCGATAAAAGCCTTTAAGCTCTTTTAAAGCCTACGATAGAGCTAATAACTTAGCCTCTATAGACGAGGTTCTTATAGTCTTTTATTTCCTAGACTTCTATATAATAGAGCTACCGTATAACTTAATAATATAGAGTATTGCTATTTGCATAGTAATAGATTGCTATTTAGATAGTAAACTACGATTATCTTTACTTTTTCGGCGCGCACCCCGCGCGCCTATGTCCTGCTACTAAAATTAAGTGTAGGTACATAGTAATTAAGAGAGCCGCGTAAATCGTGCGAAGAACGTAAAGAACACTAGGCCCCCCCGACACGCAGTAGGGCACGCGGTAGAAGGCACGCAGTAGGGCACGTAGTTAAGGGCACGCAGCCGGGCACGAAGCATATATTAAAGAGCCGCGCACGTAGTAGAGGGCACGTAGTAGAGGCCACGTAGTAGAGCACGCAGCCGGGAGCTAGGCACGAAGCATATATTAAGGAGCCGTATATATAGTAGAGGGCACGTAGTAAAGGGCACGCAGTAAGGCACGCAGTAGAAGGCACGCAGTAGGGCATATAGCAAAACACGTAGTAGAGGGCACGTAGTAGAGGGCACGCAGCCGGGCACGAAGCATATATTAAAGAGCCGCGCACGCAGTAGAGGGCACGCAGTAGAGGGCACGCAGTAGAGCACGCAGCCGGGAGCCGGGCATAAAGCATATATTAAGGAGCCGCACGCATAGCAAAGGGCACGTAGTAAGGCACGTAGTAGGGCACGCAGTAGGGCACGTAGTAAAGGGCACGTAGTAGGGCACGCAGCCGGGCATAAAGCATACATTAAGGAGCTATATATATAGTAAAGGGCACGTAGTAAGGCACGTAGTAGGGCACGTAGTAGAGCACGTATTAGGGAGCCGGGCATAAAGCATATATTTAAGAGCCGCGTAAGTAGTAGAAGGCATATAGTAGAGCACGCAGCCTAAAGCCGGGCATAAAGCATATATTAAGGAGCCGTATATATAGCAAAGGGCACGTAGTAAGGCATGTAGTAAGGCACGCAGTAGGGCATATAGTAGGGCGCGTAGTAGAGGGCACGCTATAGGGCTGCTATAGCTATTAAATTGCTATTATAAAATTGACTGTTTAATTAAGGCTAGGCACGATTTACGCCGCCCTCTTTATTACTAAATACCTATACCCGATTTTAATAGCGGGAGATAAACGCGCGGGGTGCGTGTTAAAAAAGTAGGTTTACTATCTAAATAGCAATTTATTACTATGTAAATAGCAATACTTATAATATATCTAAGTGCTCTTCCGGTAATACGTATTATCCGTAAATAAGGCATTTAATATAGCCTCGTAAAGGGCGGAGCTATTCCCGTCGAACTTAATAATAGGGTTAATATCCCTATATAAGAATTTAATAGCCTCTTTCGCCCGCTTAATATACTCCGGGCTTAGGTTCGTTACGAATTATAAGAATTTCCTAGCCGTATACGTTCTATTAACCCTCGTAATAATTATAGCGTAAAGAAGCGAGCTAATTAAAGCTTAGAAAAAGGAAACGTCGTTGCTTAAAGTAGTCCCTTTAAATAACTTAAAGGGTTCCGGACTAAGGGGCTACTTACGCTTAGTTAATAAAGATACGTAGTTAAACCGTTATACGATCTTCTTAATATACGATTCTTACGATAGCTAAAGCTTCCTATTTAAGCGGTTTTAAATAACCTCGATGTCGATAAACTACTTTAAGTAGCTAAGGACCTTAACGTTATACCCCTTAACGAGGGCATTATAGAATGTCTAATAACTAGCTTCCTATCCGTTCCGAAAGAGGGCGATTAAGTCGTTAATATAAAAGAAAACGATAATATTGCCGTTATGCATTACGTAAGGGTCCTCTATTACAACGATAGAGCCCTAGGCCCGGAGGAAGGTAGCGAGCTCCTTATACTATAATAAGGGGGAACGCTAAAGACTGTATAAAGCCCTTAAAGGCAGCTAAAGCTTCTTCTTCTACTTAAAGCCTTTTAGTAGCCTATAATATACTACCTTATCTAAGATTGCGTTGTAAAAGGCACGAATGAAATCGTATTGCTTTGCATTAAGATCGTAGTAGCACGTAATAGCTATTAATAGTCGAAAGGTCCGGGCCGCTAGCGTATAAGCTATAACTACGAGCTTTTATAAGGTTATTAATCGCCCCGGACGACGAGGCGAGCCGTATATTCGATTATAAAGCCCTAGGCATTAAATTAATATACGTATACCTATATTAACGGAATCGTGCTATGTTTTCCGAGGTCGACGGTGTTTTCGTCCACGATCTTATAGACCCCTTCCTCTTTAAGGCCTATAATCTCGTTTCCTATCCCTATAATCCATCGAGAACTATTAGGTCTTAATATAGCCTCTTTAAAGCTCGTAGGAACCGGCAGAATGTGGTCTCGATATAGTCGCGCTTAGAAATCCGATATAGCAAAAACTATGCTATCTTCCGGGCTAAGGTCTTCCGGGTTAAGGATCCTAGCGAGGTCTTTTAATCAGGCGGTTTAAGGGTCTATTCTAAGGTTAAAAGTTAATTTACCCCTTAATCTTATAAGTCCTTATTAGGCGCTAATTTCAGTGCGGCGGTAGGCTCTTTAAGGTCTAGAATAGCCTCTTTTTTATCTTTAGATTCGCGAATAAGCTTATCTATAAAGTTAGAGAGGTCTTTTAATAGGTCGATCTATGTAATCTACTCTTACTATTGCTTTTCTACCCCTTTACGCTAGTCCCGGCCGAAGAAGACCTTCTCGTTAAAAATAACTTGTAAAGTATTAAAAAAGGCGTTTCTCTATAGACTAGGCACCTAAATAAGGTACTAAGTGCTAGAAAAATAGCGCGTAAGGTAGCTAATATGCCCTCTTAAATTAAGCTTAGCAGAGGTCTTATTAAGTCTCTAACGGGTTATAGGGAACACCTTATAGCCGAAACACCGGATGTGCTATTTCTAGGGTTTAACCTAGATATATGCCTATTCGTCGCGGTTATCTTAGAGCTACTCGTTAAAGCGCTATAGCGGCGGCTTCTACCCCTTAGACTTAACGGGTGTACGATTAAGCAGGTAGATAGCTGCCTCTATCGCTAATAGCCATATCGTATAGAGGAAGCCCGACTAGGCTAGTAGGGTTAGTATTAATTAAACTACTATGCCCCCCGACCTCTCGGTATAACTATAATAATACGGGTATAATAGCGATAATTACCGGACCTTTATTCCTACTTTATATATATCCTTAACGTATTCCTCGGTTAGGAAGGCCGTCTCGCCGTCTAATATTAGGATCGCAATCTTAATCCCGAATTTAGCGTTAATAGTCTCCTTAAGGCCTCGGAAGATGCCCTAAAGCTCGGTCTTTTCACCTACCTTAAAACAATGCCTTATTCCTATGTTAAAATAGGTGAATACAGCTATATTATTAATACCGTAATACGCTATTCCTAGGTAAAATAGGTCGAAAGAGACCGCGTCGTACGGCCTCTTTAGGTATAAGGGGTCTTAATAAGCCCGCGAAATCTGCCTCTTATTCTTTATCGTATAGTAGACCTTATAGTCCGGAAGGTCGATTCCGTTAAGCTTAATAATATTATCGTCCTAACTACTAAAAAGATGCCTTATTGCACACTTTCCTAGGTAGCCTATTCGTGCGTGCTATAGGGCGTCTACGGTCCCGGTTAAGGTCTTAGCGAATCTCGGAAGAGCCTTTAGGAGCCCCTTAGAGTAATATATCGGGAAAGCCCTGTCTAGGGCTGCTTAAAGCGGGATTTAAGACTATTTATACAACCGGAACGTCGTAAATACGCATTTTCCAGCCGGGTTAAAAAGCTCACCCGTAAGGTTGCTCTAAAGGTAGCCCTTAGCGGTGAATTTATCTAACTATATTCGTATAAAAGCCGGGAATATAGCGGGCGTTTTTAAAAGTTAGGATAAAGCTTGTATTTACGACTACCCGGGCTATTCTAATAGCCTTAGCACCGACGGTCTAAGTGCCTAAGAGGAGCCTCGAGCTCTTCGAGTAGTTAAGGTCGATAAACTAAGCTAGGTCGTTGAAAATATGTTTAGAAGCCCCTATATCTTAGAGAGCTCGATCCTTAATATCGCTCTTAGGGCTATTGCTTCCGAAGTCCCCTACTAGAAAGGCAGCTTCCTTATCGGTCGTTGCGAACACTCCTCCCTTAGGGGTTAACTCTACGGACTTCTTAGGGTTCTTAGCCTTCTTCTAAGGCCTATTTCCTTATTAATCTTAGCCTTAACCTTCTTTAAAAGCTCTATATCTAAAGGTCGATTGTAAAATTACGGCTTCCGATTAAGGGCATAGACATAGCTCTGCTAATAAGATTAATCCTTATGTTTAACCGGATTTACGTAAGACTTTTTACACTATTTGCATTTAGTATATTTAGACCGTAGAACCCGCTGTCCTTAACCTCCCGATAGCTTTGTGCTATTACCGCTATTGCCGTTACTTACCTCCTGCCTATCTTTATCCTAGCCTTAATAAGTCACTAAGAATATAGAATCTTATTAGGTTGAATTAGCGGCAACCTAAATGCGGAAATTAAAGGTAATCTCCTTAAACGTAGGGATATCTTTCCCCTCTTTCTTAGCCCTTTAATAGGTTATAGTCTATAGGTTCGACTACGCCTAATATTAAGTAGCGATAGCGTTAAGGAACTATTCGATGATTTCCGACTCTTCGCTTAATATAAACTCTATATCCTTATAGAGGTTAAAGCTATCTACGATATAACTAGTCTAAGCCGTTAAATTAACCTTTCGAAGGTCTATTGCTAAGAGCTTTCGTAGGAATCCCTCGGCATACTTCTCCTTATCCTTAGCCTTAAGATAGACTTAGATAAAGAGTTCTTAGAGCTTTCCTTAGGCCGCGGTAATATAGGTAATAAAATTATAGTAGTCTTAAGGGATACTAGCCGAGATATATAGACTAACGTCTTAAAGCGCATTTATCTTCTTCTTATAGACCTTAACTACCCGTTCGTATTATAGGACGATAACTCTCTTAAAGTTATAAATAGCTTAACCTAATGCATTAGATTTAGTTGCCTAAAGGGCTATAGCCGATAGAAACTTTAATGCCTAAAGTCCTAATTCCTCCTAGTCTTCCTAAGGAACCGGAAGTCCGATTTCTTAAGGTCTTAGCTAGGTTAACTTCTCTAAGGTTGTAATACCGCTTTTATAGCACCCTCGGCAGTAGGGCTTTTTAACTCTGCCTCGATCTCTTTCTCGTTAAAGGACGGCACTTTAGGGATTTTAGGGACGATATTATAACGACGACGAGGGGTGCCGTCGCACTAATAGCAAAAACCACTAGTGATATTAATTATATTACTACCCCTTACGTACACCTTATAAAGCCGGCTAACGCTACGCGCCGCCGCCTTATATTTATCCCCTCTTTAATAGCAGTATGTCCTAGGCTGCACGTGTCGCCCGACCTCGACCACGTGACCTAGCGCGCTATAGGCCTCGGCAACCGTAGGCAGGGATAACCTAATGTACGTTAACCTAAGGCGTAGATGCTATCGTCGCACTACGTGCGCCGCCTCTACGGGCGGTACGTAAGCTACGCCTACGCCGATACACCTGCCTTATAGCTAGCTGCCCTAAGCCCCTTTCTTTAAGGGGTCTCGAATAGGGAGGCTATTAATTAATATTACAATTATAACGACGACGAGGGGTGCCGTCGCGCTAATAGCAAAAGCCACTAGTAATATTAATTATATTACTGCCCTTTATATATACCTTATAAAGCCGGCTAACGCTACGCGCCGCCGTCTTATAGATATTTAAATAAGGGTTAACGTACTGCTAAACCTAAAGCAGCTCGGCTATAGTCTTAACCTAGCTATACCACCTAGTCTAGTCCTAAGGTTTCTTAAGGGTATACTTAGGGGTTATAAAGGTAGACTTTAATAATCAGTCTATAATAATTAAATAGTTATTAAAAAAGGGGTTAAAGTTAAAGTCGTAATAGCTTTAACTAGGGAACGTAATAAGAATAAAGAGATAAGACTTTAAATTAAAGTAGTCGGCGGCTTTTAATAAAAGGAGGATTTAATCTCTAAAAAAGCGTCTATTGCGAAGCTACGGACTTTATCCCGGGCTTATAACTAATATAGTTATTTAAGCGCAATATATAAAGTCTTATATATCTTTAAGTATATATATTGCTCTATCTAATCTAATCTAAGGACCGATAGGGGAGTAGGTATTTATAGGTACCTTAGCCTTCCTAGCCTAATAGCTTTATATATATTTTTAGTAGGTAGTCGTTTAAAGTCACTATAAAAGAGACTTCTACTAGCCTCTTGCCTTATTTTAACTACGTTTTCCTTCGTTGTACTAACGCCGCCTTATATATACTAAAGCCGTTATATATTCCTAAGGCCTTTTAATAGTTAGATTAAGCATAATAGAAAGTCTCGTAGCTTTTTTATCCTATTGCCTTTAATTAATAACCTCGCTACCTTACCCCTTTCTTTTCTAATCTCCCCTCTTCGCGACGCGAGTCCGCCTCTTTGCTAGACCCTTTCGACCGAGTTTTCCTTAATTATTAGAATTTTCCTAGTATAGATACGCCGTCTCGACGCAAATTATATAAGATTCCCTTCTCCCCCCCCTTACTCCCTCCCCGTTGTCTTCTTCGTTGCCCTATCTAATCTACGATATCTAACCTCGTTATAGAGACCGATCCTTTGTCCGCTGCTACCCCGGCCGTTACTCCGCCGGCTCCCGCCGACCTAAAGCCTTAGAACGACTACCTTTCCCGCTATCCCCGTCTCGCCGCTCTACTTTAGGCCTAACAGCCTATATTCGACTTATTCGCCTATATCTAAGCTTACGCTACCCTTAATTTCTACGCCCTATAGGCCGAGTCCTTTACTTACCTTAATAATGCTTACGCTAAGTTAGATACGGGAGTGCTTATCTTCTAAAAGCACGCCGCCGACCTTTAGCGGTAGCTTAACTATGCTACGTCCTTTCTCCTCGTCTTTACCGAGCGTAATATAGCCCGGGACTAGGCCCTTGCCCTTGCCCTTACCTATTCCTATATCGCCGACCCCGAGAGGTTCGCCGGCGACTCCGGCACTTAGAAGTAACGTTAGGAGGATTTCCGGACCTAGCGTAACGGCCTTGCTATTAAGCTCCGTTAGGACGCCGCCTTATACCCTACGGAATAGGACCGCATTCTTTACGCAGCTAGCCGGCTATAAGAAGACAGACTAGAGGTACGTTTAGGAAGGTAGGAACGATAGTTAAAAGTACGAATAATCCTTTACTATAATACGGTTGCCCTCTTATAGTAAGACTAAAGCTTGCCCTTCTTCTAAGATATATTAGGGCCTTAGGGATATACCCTTAGGCCTTAAGAGGGGTTATCGGGGACTAGTTAGCGACTAATAGCCGAATAGTTCTTAAGCTAAAATGCATTATCTATCGTATATATATCCCTATCTCCCGGCTTTATAGTTATATAGGTAGCTGCGTTATAATTATCCCCCCCTTCTAAGGCGGACGCCTTAGACGCTAGGATAGCTTTAGGTATAATTAAAGTCGTAATAGCAAACAGGACTAAAATAGGATTAAACGTAGTATAAAAATTAACGACGATAGTTATTATTGTATATATTATAATAATTATCGTATTAGTTACGCGTTATAATAGTTACTACGCAATAGGGGGCTAGTCGCCTATATATAGTTAGCGAACTATAATAAAGTACTGCTCTTTATATATAAAGATTCTTTTCTTTTCTTCTCTTATTATATAACTATATCGAGATCTTATAGAGAAGTATATTCGGAATTAGACGAGTATATTCTAAATCTAACGAGCATATTCCGAATAAGACGAGTATATTCCGAATTAGTTTAACGCTATAGGTCTTAAGAAGAGAGATATACGCTATGTATATAGAAGTCAATAACTAAAAAGTGGGTCGAAGACTTAGACAGTTTGTGTAGAGCTGTTTAAATCTTATGCAGGTAGGAAATATAGTATTAAAGTAATTGATTAATCTCTAACCTCTCCCTTCCTTACTAAGGGGGACTGCCCCCTTTTACAGGCAGTCCTATCCCTCCTAAATTAGTAGCCCCTTTTAGCTTTCCACCCGAATGTCTGAGTTTAAGACACAGCCCCCTGTTTCCTTTTTCCGGCCTAGCCTTTTTTTCCTAGCCTTTTTCCCACGCCTTTTTTCCAAAGCCCTATTTTCTCAAGCCTCTTTTCCACGCCTCTTTTCCAAGCCTCCTTTTCTAAACCCTTTTTCTAAACCCTTTTTCCAAGCCCCTTTTTCTAAGCCTCTTTTCTAAGCCCCTTTTCTAAGCCCCTTTTCTAAGCCCCTTTTCCAAATAGCTTCGGGTGCCCTATAGGCCGTAGAGCGATGCACGGGCCGCTAGTAGTCCCCCGGGTAGTCCTCTAGGTCGAGAGCCCGCCTAGGCTACCTAAGTCTTACATCCGTCACCTTACTAACTTAATTAACCGCCGCGAACACGGGCCGCATCCGGCCCGACGCCGATATAGATAGACGTTATATAGGTTTTCCCCTAGGCCTCCTAGTTTTTCCTAAACCCTTACCCTAACCCTAAGCTTCTTTAAATATTCAGCCGTGTCTATAGATTTTCTCGCGTCGATAGTAGTAAGCTCTACGAATGTAGAGTAGAATATTACCTTAGGCACTTCTATAGAGGTTATCTTAATCCTCTTTATAGTCTTAAAAGCTATTATCTTTAGGTCTTAGCCTTCTTTTTAGATTTAATCCCGTAATTTAGGGGAAAGGCTCGTAATAATATAATGCTTTATTACTCTATCGTTTATATCCTATTTCTTAAAGCCGGGAGAGCCCTCTTCTACAGGCTAAATCTTACTATTAATATGCCCTTCTAAGTGCCTAAAAAGAGTTCTTAATAGCCGGGGATTCTCTAGTACGAATAGAGGGCTATAGGAGGGTAAATTGTCTTATAAAGATACCTTCCGGTCACCGGGTGCTTCGACTAAAGAAGGTTGCCTACTGTCTAGGCTTCTCTACCAGCCTAGTCTCTTTCTAGCTACTCCGCGAAAAAGAGATACACTAGGATACAATCCGAGATCCTACGAAGCTAATTAAAAACAACGAGGTTATCAGACTCTACCGGAGCGAGATAAGTCCCTACTAGACCTCCTATCGTAGCTAGTGCTGATAAATATTAACGTACCTAAGCCTAGTTAATAGCATATTGGTTTCTTCTATAAATAACCTAATAGTCTAAGTGTTATTACACTCTAGGACTAAAGGAGTCGGAATTTAAAGCTATAAAGACGTAAGCAACCGGCTAAGGAAAATAGCCTCCTTTACTGCCTCTAAAAAAGCGAGCATTTCTACTTCTATGCTCGACGTTATAACTATTGCCTGTTTAGACGCTTTCTAGGCTATATAGCCTCTAAATAGAGACATAATATATCCCTAAGAGCTTTTCCGGTCGACTAAGTTATCGGCAAAGGAGGCATCGCTAGAACAGAGGAATATCTTAGCCCCTTTCTGCTTATGCCCTCCTAGGCGTAGTCCGTGGCTTCTAGTTAAGTAAAGGTAGAGAATAGCTCGGTCTACTGCCTCTTAGTGCTTTACAGAGGGATTCTAGTTATACCGGGCTAGCCGGGAGACTGTAAAGGCTATATCGATCCTAGTAGAAATTGCTGCAAACAGTAGTAACCCGACCCTCTAGAGGTAAGCGTGTTTTTCTTGTTCTATTGCGTGGTAGGTCGATAGAGATAGCAGAAGCTCTTCTTCTAGCATCGGAGTAGCCGGAGCTCTTAATTCTAGCTGATCTAGTAGAAACTTATAAGCTACCTTGTCGATATAAGCATCCTATGTCAACTAGATCGTCCGTTGGCTTCTATTTCGTAGAATTCGAATGCCTAGAAACTACTTTAGCTCTCCTAAAAGGGTTATCTTATATCTTTCTTATAGACCTTGCTTTGCCTCCTTAGCAATCTGTTGGTCTTCCTTTCGGTAGGCCTAGATAATATCGTCTATATAAAAGAAGACGATTACCGCCCCTTTTATTATAACATAGGGCTCTTAAGGGACCTTTTGGAAGCCTAGGGTCTCGAGAGACGCTATAAGGTGCTGCTGCTAGAGAAGGGGAGACCTACGTAGACCGTATAGAGCTTTTCGAAGCCGTATAACTTTACCTTCTTTCTGAAATCTAAGGGGCACCCGCATATAGACAACTTCGTCCTCGTCTAAGGGGCAGTTCACAAAGGCGTTTACCGCATCTATTTAATCTAATTCGAGGTCGTACTCGGCTGCTATAGCTATAAGAGCCCTAAAAGACATCCCGGCTAAGGTTATAGCTCTTGTTAGAAGGTCTCCTTTCTCCTATTGATTCCTATAAACCATTAGGCGAGCTTTACACTTCTAAAGGTACCTGTGTTTATCTGTTTTATAAATAAAGACCTATTTACAGCCTAAGACCTAGTGGCCCCTTGCTATAGCCTATAAGACTTCCTGGAAGGAACCTATCTCTATGTGTAAGGCTAGGTGGTCTTTCTAGGCCTAAATAAACTCCTCTTTATATAGATGGTTTTACAGTTGTGACTAAGTCTAAGGCGGTTCTAGGAGAGCTCTTTTATAGACCTTCTTCTTTTCTTAGGGTTTAAACAGTCTCCCGGCTGTAAAAGCTCTATAGACTCTATCTTAGATAGGGGTAAGTCTAAAGTCCGAGAACCGGTCCTCTAGGCAGAGGCTAGTAGCCCCTAATAAGGGTACTGCATTCGGTCCTTCTAGTTCTACCCCTATTAAAGCTGCTGTTTCTTTGACTTATTAAAGTAAGGATAGAAAAGCTGCCGGGAATTCTTTCGAGGTTGTATTTCCCCCTACCCCCTTAGGGGTAGAAACTAGAAGATGTACTAGAAAGGCTTCTTTTAAATCCTCTAACGGGTAGGTCGGGGATAAGTAAGCTTTCTCGAGCTCGATTGCTTTCTTAAGGTCTTTATCGTCTGGTTAAGCTTCCTCTAGGTCTTCTTCCGGGTCTTTTTCCTGTATTTCGTCCTCGTTGCCCTTAACTTCTTCGATATTAGTTTCCTCGTCCGTTTCTTCGTCGAGGGCCTCCTCGTTGGCTCGAGTCTCTAAGGGTATCTCTATCCTCTAAATAAGCTATCGAGTGCTTTCTAGAAGGGGAACTTATTCTCTTTTTCCGTCGAAGTAGCTGTATTCGTCGAACACTACATCCCGAGTTAAAATAACCTTCTTTAGGCTTAGTACCTAGATCCGGAAGATATTAGTAGACCTATAACCGACTAAGAACCCTATAAACGCTCGAGGATCTAGTTTCTTCTTCTTCTTTCTTTTTAGCTAGGCGTTAGGCGTTATAGCGTAGGCCTTGCATCTATAGGCTCGAAGGTAGGCTAGAGAGGCCTTTTTTCCAGTAAACTTGTCTAGGGGAGATTCCTAGTCTTCTAAGCCGTCCTTAGGGTCCCTTAGGGTCCGGTTCCGAAGGTAGCACGCTAACTCGACTATTTCTCTCCAAAGGTCGTAAGGTAGGCTTACTGCTAGTCTTATAGTTCGAGCTTTTTCTATTGTAATACCCCCTAATCTCTCGGCTCCTCCGTTTTAGGCCTAGGTGTTTAATGCCGATAGAAGGGGTAAAATACCCCTTTTCCGCAGCTAGGCTAAGATATTTTTTGTAAATAACTCTCTATCGGACCTGATTTTCTTAACCTCGAGGCCGTGATAGTTCTTTATCTAGTTTATAAAGTCCCGTAAAGGAGACTAGTTATGCTTGCTGTAATAGGTCCGTAAAAAATAGGGAAAAACCATTCCTAAGAACGCGTTAGTAATAAACATAACCCTTACAAAGTTTTCTTAATCCCGGGCTATATCTGTCCAATCTATCTAGATCTCTTCGCATAGTTTCGAGGGCCGAGAAGGGGTTCTTTTAGAAACTTATCTTCTAGCTTTCCCCTAACTATAAAATTCGCACTCGACTGTTTTTAGCCTCTAAATGTAGACTCCCTGTTAAATTCCGAGCTTATAAAGGGCTAAAGGTCCTAGGTGGCCGAGTCTTATATGCTAGAGCTTCCCGTCTCCCTTAGCAGCTAGCAGAGGGTCTTTAGAACTAGCCCTTTTTGCCGCCGGAAAGGCAGCCTAGCCTAGGGTCGAAGCCGGGTTATTAGGTCGGTATTCTATAATAAACTAGCCGTATTTCTGTTCGATTAGTCCGATAACCTCGTTGTTTTTAATTAGCTTCGTAGGATCTCGGATTGTATCCTAGTGTATCCCTTTTTCGCGGAGTAACTAGAAAGAGACTAGGCTGGTAGAGAAGCTTAGACAGTAGGCAACCTTCTTTAGTCGAAGCACCCGGTGACCGGAAGGTATCTTTATAAGACAATTTACCCTCCCGTAGCCCTCTATTCGTACTAGAGAATCCCCGGCTATTAAGAACTCTTTTCGGGCTTTCTTAAAAGAGCGGAATCGAGAGAGGTCGTTGTAGACGTGTAAAGAGGCTCCTAAGTCTAGAATAGACTATTTCCGAAGTGGATATTCCGAAGGTTTAAGGGGGGCTTCTAAAGTTTTAAACATAAAAGCTGGATTTCCCGTTCTTACTATCTTTCCTTAGGTTCTTCTCTTAACTCGGTCTGCCCTTAGTAACCACTGTATAACCTGCTCTTGCCTTTGTGATTGCTATTATAGAGAGGCTCGAACCTTAGCCTTAATCTCGTCGATCTTTTTCTATAGGCCTGGGTTTTCTCGGAGGGGAATCCTAGACCGTTTTTAGGTTTTTAAGGAGGGGATATCGTCTATCGAGCTATAGATGTTTAAACACTGTCTAGCATCTTGCTAAGGGGTGCCTAATCTTCTTAAAAGCCGGGCACGAGATTTTTAGTCGTTTTGCCTTAGGGGTTTCCGTATCCTTACTGTTTCCCCGTTTTGCCTTAGGGGTATCCGTATCCTTATTTCCCCGTTTTTCGGTCTAGTAGACACTTCCTCGTCTAACCCCTAACTGTTTCTAGGTTTAGGCCTATAGTATCTCTTCGACTATTTCCCTAATCTTCCGGGATACTAATTAGATAGTCTATTTAGCCGTAAATAGGGCTCGTATAACTTCTCTCGGGTGAACCCCTTAGACTAAGAGGGCTGCTTGCTGCTATACTTAAGCTACTGCTTCGTTAATTTCCCTACTAGCTTCCCGGAATATAGATAAGTATCTATCGCTTAGTAGTTAAACTCGTATAGCAATATCCCTTAGCTACTGCCTAGAGATAGCTTTAGAAAGGAAATACTAGTTAGCTTCTTCTACGGTTTCTTCCTACTTATCTAGCTAGGTCGATATCTCTATTATCGAAGTCCCGGTTAGAAACACTTATAAGTAGGCCGTATATCTCTTCCGGATCCGGTCGGTTATATAACCTAGAGATAGGGCTATCGAGGTTTCTAGCTTCTTTATCTACTATCGAAGGGTCTTATTATCTCGTAGGGCTAGAAGCTTAGCCGCTAAGATAGACTCGGAAATCGTTATCCGGGCAGCTAAGACGAGAATATATATACGATAATTTATATAAAATAATCGAGGAGAGTAATCGCTAAGGAAAAGATAAGTAGGCGAAGCGTCTTTTAATTATTACGGAGTTTATAAGCGAGATAGAAGTAAGAGACTTCTATTGTATAGATATTAAGGAATAAAGGCGAAGTAGCGGCGGAATAGTAATAGAAAAGTTAAGGTAAGCTAAAAAGAAGGTATTTCGTAATATATAATTTCCGTCTTTTCTTTAGTTATATCTCTAGGTATTCGTTAATAATTTCTTAAGCATTCGCTATATCGTCTTAAGCAACCTACTCGTTGTATTCGGCTAGCTAACCTTCCTATTTCACTAAGTAATAGGTAACGCCTTTTTTCTTCTTATAGTCCTTAATTTACTAAACCGACTATTCTCCTTCGGTATCGTTAAGGTTAGGCATCGGCAGTAATTCGCTAGGGTGTTAGTTAATAGCCCGTTCTACCTACGGCTTAAGAAGACTAATATAAAATATATTATAAAGCCGGTCGTATTTCTCTAGTAGGGCTAGGCGGTACGCCTACTTGCTAATAGCTTAAAGGACTTTAAAAGGTCTAATATATTTAGGTAATAACTTCCTTCTTTAGTCCTTAAGACATAAGTTTTTCGTAGAGAGTCCTACTAGGTCCTTAACCTTAAGGGTAAGTGGCTTATAATAGAGGTTATAGAATTTCTTTTACGACTTAATAGCTTATCGCTAATAAGTCTCTAGCTTTTTCCTTAAGTCTGCTAATTTACTAATATAAGCTCTTGCTTTAAGCACTCCCCTACTAATAGCATCGTCCGTAAGGTAGATATAGTAGTCTAGTTAGTATCTAAATAATGCCTTATTAAGCGAAAAGCCTATAGTTATATTCTTCGCATTATTATAAGCGAACTAAGCCTCTTATAGTAGTCTAGGCTAGTTATTCTATTCGGCATTCGTATAATACCGAAGTTAGTATTATAGTGTCTAATTTACCTATTTAGTCTAACCGTCGGTTTATAGGTAAAAGGCTATTAATAACCTACGTTTTATCCGTAATATATAATAGAGGTCTAACTAAAACTTACTAATAAATAGAGATCCTCTATCGGAAATAATGCCTTTCTATACTCTATAGATAAGCTTAATCTTATAATAAAAAGTCTTAGCTAACTTAAGCGCTATAATTATCTTAGGGACCGCGAGAAATACGCTATACTTAGTGTATCGATTAACGATTATTAGTATTACGTTAACTTCTCTACTATCGAACTATAACTCCGGAAAACCGGTAGTAAAGTCTATAGACACTTCTTCCTAAGGTCTTATAGGAATAGGCAGCGACTTAAGGGCGCTATATAGGCGATGCCGCTTTAGAATAGCGCTTTAATAGATATAATATAAACGCACGTAGCTGTTTATATTACGAGCTATTCCTTCCTAAAAGAAATTTCGGGATAGGAGGTCTTTCGTATAGGCTATTCCGAAGTATTTTATAAAGGGATCGTCGTAGTAAAGCTAAATAAGCTCTTACCTTAAGGCAACCTCTACGGGCATTACGATTCTTCCTAAATGTAAAATAAGTCTATCTAAGCTTAATAACTAAAGACTCACCCTTTCTTTTAAGGTACTTTCGGCTTATACTCGCTATATAGTTTACGGATCTTCTGCTTAACTCCTCTTAAGGAGCTTAAAAAAGGGCTTAGAGATATTACTCTTATAGACCCTTTTATAACGAGCTATTAACCTAGCTAATTATCTTTAATACTATTATTTATAACTAACGATATCTTTAACCTAAGTGTCTAACTTAGCGGGACTTATTACTAAATGCTAAGCGATTGAATCTTAGAGAGCTCGTGTATTTTCGTTACGTAAAGATATCTTATTAAGCTTAGAGATAGTAAAGACCTAAGAACTCGTCTTTAAGTCGCTCTATAAAGAATCTATAGCTATATATACCTACTAAATAACTACTAACTTCTATTATAGTTCTAAGAGTAGCTCTATAGACGGTAAGACTTCGCTTATAAATTCTAGCTTCCTTAATAAAGTATCGGTAGGATTTAATTTACCGGCTAAGTATTTAATCGTAAAATCGAAAAGAGCTAGGTATATATACTAACGTGCTTATCTTTTATTAAAGGATACTTACTTTATAAAGCCTTAAAGGTTTTAGTAATCTAATAAAACTTTAATAGTATTCGCCGCCCTTTCGATATAGTATCGCTAGTGTTTAAATAACTTAACGATAGTAAATATCTCTTAATTAAAGGTACTATAGTTAAGCTTAAGGCTAATAAACTTCTATAACTAAAAAGCAATCGGATAATAGTAGCCTTCGTTATCGGGCTACGAAAGAATGCTAGCTATTGCGAAAATTAAGGCATTAGTCTTAATACGAATCGGTCTTTAAGGGTCGAAGTATTAGAAAGGTAGGGCTATTATAAAGGCGTTCTTTACGGCGTAAAACGCTATTAATTCACTAGTATTTAGCTATATTCGTCTAGGTTTTCTTCCCTTAACGCTCCCCTTTAATAACGTAGTAAGAGGGGCAATAATACTAAAGTATCCTAAAATAAATCGTTGGTAATAATTTATAAAACCGAGAAAAACTTAAATATTATAGAAAGAATAAGGTTCTTCCTAATTTATAATAGCCTTAACGCGGGCTAGGTCTATTATAACTCCGTTAATAGATAAGATAAATTCTAGAAACTCTAAAGACTACTTATAGAAAGTATACTTCGATAAATTAGCGAATAGCTCGGTATTCCTTAGTCGTTTAAGGACTTATCGTAAGTATTCTATATACTCCTTATATATCTTAGAAAAGATTAAAATATTATAAAGGTAGACGACGTAAATAGTATCTATAAGGCCTTTAAGAGCTTAGTTAATATATAACTAAAATATAGTAAGGGCGTTAGTTAATCTAAACGGTAATATTAAATACTTATAGTAACCGTAGTAAGTACGAAAGGCTATCTTCTATTTATCCCCTCCTTTAATCCGGATGTATTAGTATGCGTTTTTTAGGTTAATCTTCGAAAAGTACTTAGCCCTTTAATAACGGTCTATAATCTCTAAAATAAAGAGGAGTAAGTAGCGATTCTTATCGGTAATGCTATTTATAGACCTATGCCTTATTCTAATACTTATATAAAAGTTTCTACGGTAAGCGTAATAATACCTTAGAAAGTTAGTGTTTAAACTATTAAGCGCGTTTAAAAGGAATAAGATAAATATATTCCTAAGAAAGTGCGGGTATACTAAGCAAAACTAATGCGTCGTTAGGTTTTAATCCGTTATCGACGCTAATATAAAGGCGAGTAACTATCTTTTCTCTATAGCGATTGTCTTAGGGTTAGATAGAAACTTCCTAGACTCTATATCGTCTTCTAAGCGTATTCCCGACTACCTTTAATCTAAGGGTTAATAAAGGAAGCTATTATAGCCTATATTTTTAAGTAAAATTTATATCTATTAAGTCTATTTTACTACCGTAATTAAGATTAACGATAATTTTATAAAGTATTCGCCTTAGTAGCTTTCTAGTAATACGTAGTCTTTTAACTACCTCTACCTATAGCTTAGTTAAAGGAGAGGCATTTACTTTAACTTTTAGGCGTTTCCTTCCTTCTTTATCGTCTCTAAATCGGCTACGGCTCGGTTAGCTTTCGCTATCGCTTAGCAATTAGCTTATATATAGCCTAGTTTCTTATAATATTAATAAATAACTATACCGGATTAGCTTTCGCCGTTTCTATACGAATTTCCTCCTTAGTTATTACTATAGCTATTCCTACTATATCTATTCCTACCGTTACGACTATTGCGACTATTTCCTCAGCCGTTCCTATAGCCGTTACTACGACCGTTTCTATAGCTATTTAAGGTCGATCTAGCGGCGTCGGAATCTTAATAATTATTAATAGATCTATTTCGGCTTTTACGTCGGCGATAGCCTATCGAATAAGAGCCTTTTGCTCTTTAAGTAAAGGTCGACTAATCGTTAGTTAGCTTTATAAAAGCGTTTCTTATTTCCTAAAGTATCTTAAAAGCATTAAGCGAGTTAGACTATCTCCTTACGAGTATTATCTTAAATAAACGCTAAATAAAAGGAGATTTAGTCCTAAAGATCGGGACGTAACTTTATAAAAAAGGAAAGTATATAAGTTTTTTCTAGCAGACGTTCTAAGTATTGCTTAAGGGAATTTAAGTAAAGACTAAAATCGAAGGGGGACTAACTTTCTTATTAGCGTGCTTCCTATAGTTATATAGCTAAAAGAGTCTCGCGATTAATAATATCTTTAATTAAAACTAAAGTCTAATTATAAAAATTATCTTAATTAGTACGAAGTAATTCCCTCTCTATAAGGAGCTTTTATCGAGGTATTGCCTCTATCTCGCTTTATAGTCTACGTATATATAGTTAAAGGTATATAAGATTTTATTCTTATTACGCTTAAAACGATGTAAAATAGTAATAAAGGCATCCTTAAGATCGCTAATCTAATTAAGACGTTTTTAAAGGTTAGTTAGTTATAATAACTAAGGAATGTTTTTTATTTTAATTTCCTTACTATAACTCTCCTTTAATTCGGTTAACTATCGGCGACGTTTATATAAGTCCTTATTAAATAAGTTACCCTATTGCGAAAATTCCTTTTAAAGTTCTATAATCTTATTTCTTAATCTCTTCTCCTCCTTTAGCTTTACGGCTCTTACTTAAAGGGCTATAAGGACATCTATACGTAAAGGGGTAGGTCGTAAAGGGCCGGCTTACGTTTAACTTCGCGAAGGGATAGATTAAGCCCTTTCGGGTAGTAAAAAAATTAGTAATAGCGTCTTAAGACGCTTATTATAGCCCTTATATAAGTTAGTATATTTATCTTCTAATATTAATTCCGTTACGTAAGGTAACGGCGATAGGCTAGCGATTCGATAGCTACTACGACTTATTTAGCCTACGCGGCCTATACGTCCGGAAATACGCTTATTACGCGGCGCTATCGCTCTTAAATAACTAAAAAAGAAAAGCTTTAGAAATTATAAAAAGATAGACTAAAGATATATTTAAGAAGGTAAGAACGATAGTTAAAAGTACGAATAATTCTTTATTATAATACGGTTGCCCTCTTATAGTAAGACTAAAGCTTGCCCTTTTTCTAAGATATATTAAGGCCTTAGGGATATAGCCTTAAGCCTTAAGAGGGGTTATCGGGGACTACTTAGCGACTAATAGCCGAATAGTCCTTAAGCTAAAATGTATTATCTATTGTATATATATCCCTAATTCCCGGCTCTATAGTTACGCAGGTAGCTACGTTATACCGGCTTACTAGCTAAGCCGCTTTTATTATCGCTAGCGTTCCTTAGGACGTCCTCGATAATAAGTCTTTCGCTAATTAGTAGTATACTACTATTAAAGCCCTTCCTAACGACCTTAGCCTAGTCTTTAGTGCTAATTTTACCCGCGCTTAGTTAAAGGCCGACTTTAACGCCTTATCGATAAAAAATATATTTTAGCCGGACTTCTATTCGAAGTTTACCTAGCTTTAAGCCGACTTATCGTTTAATAGCACCGCTTACGTCGCCTACCTTTATTTAAAGTTCTCTATCGAACTTACTAACGCCGCCGCTCTATAGGTTAAATACCCGGCCTATAATAACTTTACGGCTTAGGCTAAGATATATTCCACGCTTTAGGACAACTAGTAGCGTAATAACGCCTATTCTTAACTCTAGCCGCCTCGTAACCCCGCTTGCACCGGCCTTACCTCGCCCGCCCCGCTTACTTCTCCTGCCGGTAACCTAATACAGCTCGATATATTCCGGGCCTAGCTTACTAACGCTAAGATGCAACGGCGGTTTAAGAACCGTCTTTGCCTCTATTACGCTTAGCCGGCTACCGCTACCTATACCGCCCGGACCTGCTTTAATAAGGATATTAGTGCTAATCCCGGCGCTAAACTTAGCGCTAGTCCCGGCGCCGGTTCCGGCTTTAGCCGCGGCCGTGGCTGTAGTAGCGGTACGTCTGCCCTACGCTTGCTTAAACCCCTTCCCCCCCGCTATTAGGTTCGCGCTATTAAGCAGGGCTTTATTAAAGGCGAAGTAGACGACCTCCCTGCCTTTTCCCCGTCCTTAGGAAATACATAGCTCCTTCGCCTTATTACGCGATAGAGCTCTTAGTATCTAAGTTTATAGCTTTATATAACGCAGCTACCCGCGCAACTATAAAGCCGGGAGATAGGGATATATGCACGATAGATAATATATTTTAGCTTAGGGACTATTCGGCTATTAGTCGCTAACTAGTCCCCGATAACCTCTCTTTAAGGCCTAAGGGTATAATCCTAAGGCCTTAATATATCTTAAAAGAGGGGCAAGCTTTAGTCTTACTATAAGAGGGCAACCGTATTATAATAAAGGATTATTCGTACTTTTAACTATCGTTCTTATATTCCTAAACGTACCTTTAGTCTATCTTCTTATAATTTCTAAAGCTTCTCTTTTATAGTTACTTAAGAGCAATAGCGCTATACGGTAGGCGTATTTCCGGACGTATAGGCCGCGTAGGCCGAATAAGTTATAGTAGCTATTAAGTCGCTAGCCTATCGCCGTTACCTTACGTAATAGAACTAATATTAGAAGATAAATACACTTACTTATATAAAGGCTATAATAAGCGTTTTAAGACGCTATTACTAATTTTTTTTCGCTGCTTAAGGGGGCTTAATCTATCCCCTCGTAAAGTTAAACGTAAGCCGGGCCTTTACGACCTACCCCTCCGCGTATAGATATCCTCGTAGCCCTTTAAGCAAGAGCCGTAAAGCTAGAGGAGGAGATAAGATTAAGAGATAGGATTACGGAACTTTAAGAGGAATTTTCGCAGTAGGGTAACTTATTCGGCAAGGATTTATATAAACGTCGCCGATAGTTAACCGAATCGAGGGAGAATTATAGTAAGGAAATTAAAATAAAAAACATTCCTTCGTTATTATAACTAATTAACCCTTAAAAACGTCTCGATTAGATTAGCGATCTTAAGGATGCCTTTATCGCTGCTTTACGTCGTTTTAAGCGTAATAAGAATAAAATCTTATATGCCTTTAACTATATATATATAGACTATAAAGCGAGATAAAGGCAATACCTTAACGAAAAGCTCCTTATAGAGAAGGAATTGCTTTATAATAACTAAGATAATTTTCGTAATTAGACTTTAATTTTAATTAAAGATACTATTAATCGCGAGACTCTCTTAGCTATATAACTATAGGAAGTACGCTAACGAGAGGGTTAATCCCCCCTCGATTTTAGTCTTTACTTAGATTCTCTTAAGCAATACTTAGAACGTCCGCTAGAAAAAACTTATATACTTTCCTTTTTTATAAAGTTACGTCCTAATCTTTAGGACTAAATCTCCCTTTATTTAGCGTCTATTTAAGATAATACTTATAAGGAGATAGTCTAACTCGCTTAACGCTTTTAAGATGCTTAAGGAAATAAGAAGCGCTTTATAAAGCTAACTAGCGATTAGTTAACCTTTACTTAAAGGGCAAGAGGCTCTTATTCGATAGGCTATCGCTAACGTAAAGGCCGAAATAGATCTACTAATAACTATTAAGATTTTAACGCCGCTAAATCGACCTTAAATAGCCGTAGAAATAGTCGTAGCAACGGCCGTAGGAACGGCTAAGGAAATAGTCGCAATAGTCGCAACGGTAGGAATAGATATAGTAAGAATAGCCGTAGCAATAACTAAAGAGGAAATTCGTATAGAAATAGCGAAAGCTAATCCGGCATAATTATTTATTAGTATTATAAGAAACTAGGCTATATATAAGCCGATTGCTAAGCGATAGTAAGAGCTAACTAAGCTATAGCCGATTTAAAGACGATAAAGAAAGAGGGAAACGCTTAAAAGTCGAAGTAAATGCCTCTCCTTCGACTAAGCTATAGGTAGAGGTAGTTAAAAGACTACGTACTATTAGAAAGCTACTAAGGCGAATACTTTATAAAATTATCGTTAATCTCGATTACGGTAGTAAAATAGACTTAGTAGATATAAATTTTACTCGAAAATAAGGGCTACGATAGCTTCCTTTATTAACCCTTAGATTAAAGGTAGTTAGAAATACGCTAGTAAGACGGTATAGAGTCTAGGAAATTTCTATCTAACTCTAGGATAATCGCTATAGGGAAAAGATAGTTATTCGCATTTATATCGGCATCGATAATAGATTAAAACCCGACGATGCATTAGTTTGACTTAGTATGCTTATACTTTCTTAGGAATATATTTATCTCGTTCTTTTTAAACGCGCTTAGTAGTTTAAATACTAACTTTCTAAGGTATTATTACGCTAACCGTAGAAATTTTTGCATAAGTGTTAGAAAAAGGCATAGGTCTATATAGTTACACCGGACCTAAATTTTATGCTATTTCCCGATAAAGATAATAACTCGGCGAACCCTAAGCAAACGGGGGAGGAAATACCGGCGACTCTTTTAGACTTTAAAGACGTTTTTTCTAAGCACGAGGCCGATTTATTGCTAAGGAAGAAGGGCACTAATTATACGATTAACCTATTGCCCGACTCTAAGCTACCTTTTAGACCTATCTACCCTCTTTTTTAATCTAAACTTTAGGTTCTTAAGGAGTAGTTAGATTAGTCCCTTAAGCGTAGCATTATTCGGAAATCTAAGAGTTCGGCCGGAGCTCTTATTCTTTTTATGCCTAAGAAAGACAGCACTTTGCGCTTTTATATAGACTATCGGGGGGTTAATAGCATTACCGATAAGAATCGCTACCTACTCCCCTTTATTTCGGAGATTATAGACTATTATTAAGGGGCTAAGTACTTTTCGAAGATTAACCTAAAAAACGTATACTAACGCATCCGGATTAAGGGAGGGGATAAATAGAAGATAGCCTTTCGTACTCGCTACGGTTACTATAAGTATTTAGTATTGCTATTTAGATTAACTAACGCCCTTACTATATTTTAGTTATATATTAACTAAGCTTTTAAAGGCCTTATAGATACTATTTGCGTTATCTACCTTAATAATATTTTAATCTTTTCTAAGACTTATAAAGAGTATATAGCATACTTACGATAAGTCCTTAAACGATTAAAGAATACCGAGCTATTCGCTAATTTATCGAAGTATACTTTCTATAAGTAGTCTTTAGAGTTTTTAGGATTTATCTTATCTATTAACGGAGTTATAATAAACCTAGCCCGAGTTAAGGCTATTATAAATTAGGAAGAACCTCGTTCTTTCTATAATATTTAAGTTTTTCTTAGTTTTATAAATTATTACTAACGATTTATTTTAAGATACTCTAATATTATTTCCCCTCTTACTACGTTATTAAAAGGGAGCGTTAAAGGAAGAAAGCCCGGACGAATATAGCTAAATACTAGCGAGTTAATAGCGTTTTACGCCGAAAAGAACGCCTTTATAATAGCCCTACTTCTCTAATACTTCGACCCTTAAAGACCGATTCGTATTAATACTAATGCCTTAATTTTCGCAATAGCTAGCATTCTTTCGTAGCCTAATAACGAAGGCTACTATTATCCGATTGCTTTTTAGTTACGGAAGTTTACTAGCCTTAAGCTTAACTATAGTACCCTTAATTAAGAGATATTTACTATCGTTAAGTTATTTAAACACTAGCGATACTACGTCGAAAGGGCGGCGAATACTATTAAAGTTTTATTAGATTACTAAAACCTTTAAGGCTTTATAAAGCAAGTTTCCCTTTATAAAAGATAAGCACGTTAGTATATATACCTAGCTCTTTTCGATTTTATAATTAAATACTAAGCCGGTAAATTAAATCCTGCCGATAGTTTATTAAGGAAGCTAGAATCTATAGGCGAAGCCCTACCGTCTATAAAGCTACTCTTAGAACTATAATAGAAGTTAATAGTTATTTAATAGGTATATATAGCTATAGATTCTTTATAAAGCGACTTAAAGACGAGTTCTTAGGTCTTTACTATCTCTAAGCTTAACGAGATATCTTTACGTAACGAAAATATATAAGCTCTCTAAGATTTAATCGCTTAGTATTTAGGAACGAGTCCCGCTAAGTGAGCTATTTAGGTTAAAGATATCGTTAGTTATAAACAATAGTGTTAAAGACAATTAGCTAGGTTAGCAGCTTATTATAAAAGGGTCTATAAAAGTAATATCTCCGAGCCCTTTTTTAAGCTCTTTAAGAGGACTTAAGCGGAAGATCCGTAGACTATATAGCGAGTATAGGCCGAAAGTACCTTAGAAGAAAGGGTAAGTCCTTAGTTATTAAGCCTAAACGGACTTATTTTACATTCGGGAAAAATCATAGTGCCTATAGAGGTTGCCTTAAGGCAAGAGCTTATTTAGCTCTACTACGACGATCCCTTTATATAATACTTTAGAATAGCCTATACGAAAGACCTCCTATCCCGAAAATTCTTTTAGGAAGGAATAGCTCGTAATATAAATAGCTACGTATGTTTATATTATATCTATTAAGGCGCCGTTCTAAAGCGGCATCGCCTATATAGCGCCCTTAAGTCGCTGCCTATTCCTATAAGACCTTAGGAAGAAGTCTCTATAGACTTTACTACCGGTTTTCTAGAGTTATAGTTCGAAAGTAGAGAAATTAACGCAATATTAGTAATTATTAATTAATACACTAAGTATAGCGTATTTCTCGCGGTCTTTAAGATAATAATAGCGCCTAAGCTAGCTAAGGCTTTTTATTATAAGATTAAGCTTATCTATAGAGTACCGAAAGGCATTATTTCCGATAGAGGATCTCTACTTATTAGTAAGTTTTAGTTAGACCTCTATTATATATTACGGATAAAACGTAGGTTGTCTATAGCCTTTTACCTATAAACCGACGGTTAGACCGAATAGGTAAATTAGATACTATAATACTACCTTCGGTATTATATTAATGCCGAATAAAACAACTAGCCTAAACTACTACGAAAGGCTTAATTCGCTTATAATAATACGAAGAATATAACTATAGGCTTTTTGCTTAATAAGGCATTATTTAGATACTAACTAAACTACTATATCTATCTTACGGACGATGCTACTACTAGGGGAGTGCCTAAAGCGAGAGCTCGTATTAGTAAATTAGCAGACTTAAGGAAAAAGCTAAAGACTTATTAGCGATAAGCTATTAAGTCGTAAAAGAAATTCTATAACCTTTATTATAAACTACTTACCCTTAAGGTTAAGGACTTAGTAGGACTCTCTACGAAGAACTTACGCCTTAAGGACTAAAGAAGGAAGTTATTACCTAAATATATTAGACCTTTTAAGGTCCTTTAAGCTATTAGCAAGTAGGCGTACCGCTTAGCCCTACTAGAGAAATACGACCGGCTTTATAATATATTTTATATTAGTCTTTTTAAGCCGTAGATAGAACGGGCTATTAACTAATACCTTAGCGAATTACTGCCGATGCCTAACCTTAACGATGCCGAAGGAGAATAGTCGGTTTAGTAAATTAAGGACTATAAGAAGAAGAAAGGCGTTACTTACTACTTAGTAAAATAAGAAGGTTAGCTAGCCGAATATAACGAGTAGGTTACTTAAGACGATATAGCGAATGCTTAAGAACTTATTAACGAATAACTAAAGATACGACTAAATAAATAGTGGAAATTACGTATTACGAAATAACTTCTTTTTAGCTTACCCTAACTCTTTTATTACTACTCTACTACTACTTCGTCTTTATTCCTTAATATTTATATAGTAGAAGTCTCTTACTTCTATCTCGCTTATAAACTCCGCAATAACTAAAAGACGCTTTACCTACTCGCTTTTTCCTTAGCGACCGCTTTCCTCGATCTTTTCGTATAAATTATCGTATATATATTCTCGTCCTACCCGCTATAGGGTAAAACCTACGTCCTTAATCACTAGGCGAAGCTTTTAGTCCTTATTCTTACGTATAGCTTTCCGTCGCTCTATCGATGCCTGCCGGTATTTAAGACGACGTTTCGTATATAAACGTTTAGCACTTAATACCCCCTATTCCTCTCGGTAGGCCGTTATTACGGCTATAAGCGACGTATAAACTTAGTAGAAGATTAACTTTATCTTCTTCTTCTCCGTCTCGTCCTAAGTAATCTATAACTTAGCTATCTTCGTCTAAATAGCGCATAGATTAGCTATATCTCCGGATATTATTGCCGGCACTTATAATTTTATTAGCAACTATATCCCGACTTAATAAAGAACGAGGAGCTTACCGATTTATAAAGGTTACCGCGTAAGTTATATTAAATATATCTGCTTAATCGTATATCCTCCTATATATAATATAGTTCGACTATTCTAGTATCGTCCTTATTATTACTAAACCCTTATATACTGCTATTAAGGCACTTAATATAGTATAACTTAGTAACTTAGGACCCTTTCGCCTAGTGACTTTTTATATTCGCGGCCTTTTTGCCCTTTTTCTTAGGCGATATCCCTTTCTAGATATTCCTTTTATCGCCGGTATCTCCTTTAGTATTCGCCTCTATATCTTTATCTCTATCGTCCTTACTAAACGACGAAAATATTTCGGATTTAACAACCGCTAGCGTTATACGCTTTATATTCGCGTAATCTTATTAAGACTCTACTATAATAGGTTTTTTTATGCTTATAAAAGGTCCTTTAAATAATTAACGATATAGTTAATCTTCGGATTTTTCTTTTAATAAGGATATCGACTTCTCTAAGGCATCTCGTATGTTTTTCTCTATAAGGAGTCGTTCTAATAGGGTTATTTTCTCTCCGCGCGTCTTCTTTAGCTTTATCTCTTCCGGTGCTATCGCTACGGCGTCTTTAATCGATACTCTATTCGCTGATAACTCTAGGACTTAAGCAATAACTAAAGGGCCTATCGGCTAAATATCGTCTATCTATTTTCCTCGCTTTTAAGGCGTCTATACCGTTGCGCTTGCCGTTCGCTTAAGACCTATAGCGTTAAACTAATTCGGAATATGCTCGTCTAATTCGGAATATACTCGTCTAATTCGGAATATGCTCGTTAGATTTAGAATATACTCGTTTAATTCCGAATATGCTTTTCTATAAGATCTAGATATAGTTATATAATAAGAGAAAAGAAGAAAAGAATCTTTATATATAAAGAGTAGCACTCTATTATAGTTCGCTAACTATACGGAGGCGACTAGCCCCCTATTACGTAGTAACTATTATAATGCGTAACTAACACAATAATTATTATAATATATATAATAATAACTATCGTCGTTGATTTTTATACTACGTTTAATCCTATTTTAATCCTATTTTAGTCCTATTTGCTATTACAACTTTATTTATACCTAAAGCTATCCTAGCGTCCGAGGCGTCCGCCCTAAAAGGGGGGGATAATTATAACGTAGCTACCCGCGCAATTATAAAGCCGGGAGATAGGGATACATACACGATAGATAATGCATTTTAGCTTAGGGACTATTCGGCTATTAGTCGCTAACTAGTCCCCGATAACCCCTCTTCGAGGCCTAAGGGTATATCCCTAAGGCCCCGATATATCTTAGAAGAGGGGCAAGCTTTAGTCTTACTACGAGAGGGCAACCGTATTGCAATAAAGGATTATTCGTACTTTTAACCATCGTTCCTACCTTCCTAAACGTACCTCTAGTCTGTCTTCTTATAATTTAGAGCTCTTAGTATCTAAGTTTATAGCTTCGTTCGATATTAGGGAGGATCTTTACCTCCCTATAGGAATATAACCGCGTGCTTTACTTATGCCTTTATCCCTTATATCCGCCGATGTTAGTATAAGTGCTTTAGTTAACTCCGGCTATCCCGGATACGCCTTTATATACGCTTAGACCGCGTACCGCCTTACCCTTTTTATCCGCTAGCTCTAATTCCTACGCCGGCTTTCTCTCGCCGATAGTAGCGATTATAAGTCCGGCTCTATTACCTATTGCGCCTTTTCGGTCTCCCGGATTAGCGCTTATACTAAGTCTATTTACTTCTTTCTTACGAAGCTTAGCTATAAGGTCTCCCTTAGCTACGCCGGCACGACCTTATTATTAGCTAGCGCGGTAACTCCCTTTCCTTCTAGTCACCCTTTTATCTAGCCTCCTACCTCTCGGACTACTAGCCTTATCTTATCCTAGGCCTTTCGGCCACCCTTGCCCGCCTTACCCGCCCTATCTTAGCTCCCTTTGCCTTTATTTTAGAGGGAATATAATTAATAAATATAATTCGTTTCCCCCCCGCCCTCTTTATCGAAGACTTTAACGACGAGGGCGAACCCTCTACCGCCCCCCCTATCGAAGACTCTAACGATAAGGGCGAACCTTTAACCGCTACGATCCTTATCCCTACCGCTACGATCCTTATTCCCGCCGCTATAATCCTTATTCCCGCCCGTACGGCCTTAGCCCGTCCTCCGGCCTTTATCTATTCCGTCCGCTTTAGCGACGTTCTTAAGTTTATTCCCTTATCCCTTAGCCCCTCTCTCTCGGCGTTTTTTAAGGATACCTTTAACGCGGGTAAACCCGCCTATCCGGACTCCTCCCTCTAGGTTAATAACGCCGACTCTAACTCCGGCTACGACTCGAACTCCTTAGCTACCTTCTACCCTTACCGCTACGTTTAACCTCTTTGCCTTTATCCCGTCTATAAGACCGCTAGCTACCGCCGCCTTATATCGCGACTAAGTTATAAGACTATTAGACTTTATCCCTTCCGCTTTTTATCTTTTAACGATTCGGCGTTTAACGTCTAAATGCTCGACGTCGACGTAATAGTAATATTCTACTAGCAACCTAAAGTCTAGACTTCTTAGACCTCGATTAAAGCCCTTACCGCCGAGCTATTACCTACCGAGCCTCTACTACCTATCGACTAGGATATCCTTAAGGACTTTTATTAAGCCGTTTTAATTGGAAATATAGACGCTAAGGAAGTAAAGGCCTACTTTAACCCCCGCTTTTACGACTTCGTCGACGATTACCTTAATAAGATCTACCTTAATAAGATCTCCTTTAACGGTATCGCTAAATTCTTTAAGAAGTAAGAGAAGGTCTTTTATACGCTCGATAAGCTTTAAGCTAAAGTCCTTAAAGAGCTCTACTATATAATCTATATATAGCTTAAGAGTAAGGCCGATAAGCTCGCCTTTTACTATACCGTTAATACTTAAATTAACCTTAAGGAGGGAATATAACCTCCTTATACCCGCCTTTGCCTTTTTAATAAAGCTAAGAACTAGATCGTCCGCGCGTATATTAACGAGTAGCTTAAGAAAGGCTTTATCCGCCGCTTTACCTCCTTTACTATTGCTTTTATTATGCTTACTTATAAGCCGGGTAAAAGCGTCCGTTTTTACGTGAACTATCGCGGCTTAAATAAAGCTATAATTAAGAACTATTTCCCCTTACCCTTTATCTACGATACCCTCGCCTATATTCGGAAGGCGAAGTTTTTTCCTAAAATCGACGTTATCGCGGTATTTAATCGCTTTTATATTACTAAGGGATATAAGTAAAAAACCGCGTTAACTATACGGTATAGGCTTTTTAAGTATTATATTACTATTTTTAGCCTTACCGCCGCTTTATCTTACTTTTAGAGTTTTATTAATATAACCTTTTGTTAGTAGGTGTCTTAAATACAAATGCAAATGTAGGTCTAGTAGTCTTATTGGAATTATTAATACCTATCTAACTAAGGGCTATACTACCTTCTTTATAGACAAGACAAGAGAAAGGTTAGGGCTACCCTCCGGGAACCTTCGGTAGCTAAGAATAGAAAGGGATCCGTAAACAGAATGTAAAGACGGATGCGTTAGTCGGGGAAGACCTTCTACGGACGGATGCGTCTATCGGGACGACCGTAGAAGTCTATAGAAGGAAGTAGAATTCCATCTATAGAATTCACCTTAGAAGGGAAGTCCTTCTACTATTCTATCTCTGGAATTCACCTTAGAAGGGAAGTCCTTCTACCGTAGAATTCTATTAGAATTCTATCTAGAGAATTCATCTTAAAAGGGAAGTCCTTCTACCGTAGAATTCTACCTATAATTCCTATACTAGCAACTTTTTCTTTTATGCCGTTTATAAGAACCTCTTAAACCTCTCTTATTCTTCCTTAAACATTACCCTTCTTTAAAAAGAAATAGAAATGCATAATAAAATCGACTGTTCGTTATATTAGAATAGTTCGTTATAATATTATATAGTGTTATAACTATATAACCGTTAAAAGAAAGAATGTATTAGAAGGGTTATAGGCGAATAATAAACCCTTCTATTCTAATAGTTAATTTGTTTATATCGAAGAAACGTTTAAGGGCTTAGTTTAGTAATGCTTTTGTTATTGTATTAGCTAGGTTATCGGCTCCGTTAATCTATCGGACCTCTATAATCTTACGGCGTTTATATAACTATCGTAAAGCTATAATATCGATTATTAATCCTTTCTCCTTTATAGTACTTAGTTTAATAAGGCATTTATATAAAGAGTACGAATCGGTATAGATAATTAATAGAACCGGAGGAAGACTAAGGCGATCTATAATTATCTTAAGAGTTATAGTAAGAGAGATCCTAATATCGAATCCGTTTACTATACTATAGATTTCCGAGGTAAGGACGCTTTAGGTAACTCGTTTGCATTTCGTAGAGTTCTAATAGACAATATTGCCTTTAATCGAAAATTGCTTATCTATTCGGTCGGTCTCGTAAACTTAAGCAATAACGAATCTAAGCTATAAAGATAAGTCTTTATTATTTATAAACGATCTATCGGTAAAGACTAAGAGCTTAGCCGATGCGAGGTTAATTAGAAGATATATTAGTCTACGTTATTAATTATCTAGTTGCTACTATAGTCTTTTATTTAGGATTATATAGTCTTTTTATTCTAGGTTCTAGACTTAAGTAGTAATAGAGATATTAAACGATGCTTTTAGTTAATAGATAGATATAACGTATATACTACGAGCTCGTTGCTCTATATACTTTTACGCGTAGTTAATAGCTTTTAGGTTTACGGTTTTAATCTTAGCTGCTTAACCCTTCTATTATAGAAGTAAACTTCTATCGTATTATAGGGTTAATTTCGCGCCGTTAAAGTCTATAAATTGTCTAGCAGTTATTAGAGTTTTCGGTTTAGCTCTAAATTATGCTTTCTAAAGCTCTTTTTCTTCGTAGTCCGAAAAACTCTAAGTCCCGAGCATTAACGTATCGTCTATCTATATGCCAATGATTCTAAAAGGTATAGGAGGGCTATAGTTAGAAATAAGTAAGCATACGTCGTATATTAAATAAACTATATTAAGCTCTTAGATATAGTAACTATAGTATATATTAAACTAGTATAGTCCGGATTCCGTAATACTATATAAAGGTCTAATTATACGGGTAATTATGCCTTCCGGATACTTCTTTACTAGTTTAGCGGGTAGAGCTATTAGGATTATTCGGGATAACTCTATAGTAGCCTAAGGATATGCTTAGGTAATGTCTCGTAAAGATAATATTATTCCGTATTCTTTAAGTATTCCGGCTGTAATTGCTATAATTAAACGTTAACTAACTCGCTAGATTATTAACGACTATATAAGTATAAATGTCTTCTTAATATTACTATATCCTTAGATTATTAGTCTCGACTTTTCGTATAGTTTAGTATTACGCCTTTTAACCTCTCTAACTATCTAAGAACGAAAGATTCGATATCCTCTATATTTTTCTTCGTTATATTATTCGAAACTAAACACACTATAAATAACTAGGTCGTTAATCTCTTTTATATAAGATTCTTCGAATAGGTTACCGGGTGTTATAATTATGCTATAGGCACGAAGTTTAAGTATAAGATTATATACGTTAACCTCTTTCTTAGCTAAGCATTGCTAATTCTTTAGTTTATTTTTCGCACCGGGTAGGCGACTACGTTTTTAAGGCATACGAGGAGGTTCTTTTATAGTTTTATATTCTTCTATTAGTTTATTATCTTAAGAATTATATTCCGGTATATCTACTAGGAGTTCTTCTAATAGTAGTACTAATTTTTCAGCTCGGAAGTATAATTGCATATATATTAATCTAAATACTTATAGTCTATTAATAGTATTAATTATTATATTATAGCCTTTAATTACTGCGATTTTAAATAGACCTTACTAACCGTTCTTTTCTCTTTAGATATAGACCTTACTTTATAGTAGAAGATTAAGAATCTCCTTTATTAATAGTCTGTTTCGGCTATAAATAGCATCCTTAATTCGTCTTTTAGTAGAGATTTAGCGAAGCAATTTTATAGCCTTTTGTATAGCTATAGCTCTCTATATCGTTATTATAGAAGGGGGTAATTCCTATATAATCTAAGGGTAAGCACTAAAAACTAATAATATAGGAACTAAACTATTAAGACTAGCTATATTATTAATTGCCTTAACTGCTATTTAAAGGATGGCTTTAGCTAATATAACGTTCCTAATTTCCTCCTAAAGAATACTAAATATTCGTTTAAGTAGTCTATAATATCTTTTAATCTTTCCGATAGACTAGTAGGCTTTAACCGGAACTTACTTATATATAATCCCTATTACTTTCGCTTCGTTTCGGAATTTATTAGAAGTAAAATTCGTTCCTACGTCGTATTTAATAATATCTAGTAGACCGAGATATATATTAATCTATAACGCATAAAGTGTTTCTTACGCATCTTTAGCGGATATTAATAGAAGGAATCTTACTGCTTAAAATAAAGTTGCTAAATCTACTATATATAGCATTAGTCGTTATAGGTTTCCGAGGTATATAACGTTAATAATAATCTTATAGTTAAATTCTCGATTATCTTTTAGTATAAATTTAAATCGTCTTAAAGCCTAGGAGTGCATCTAGTATTAATAATAAAACTTAGAAATAGTTTTAAGTCTTCCGATTAAGATATTATTATATCCTGCTTAGCGTAGTAGATAATATAGTCTTATAACTACGGGATATCTAAAACGACGATAGAGTATTTAGATCTTAACTTCTATAAGGAAGTTAATAGATTCTTTATCTTTAGAAAGAAAGAACTATAGATATCCCTATTTTCGTATTATAGGAACTACGCCTCGACTAATAATTATATCTATTGTGTTATTAAAGTATACACCTAGTCGGTCTATATCGGCTAAAGAGAGTAGGAAAGGTATAGGTGTCTCTAAAACGTAAAAAGTAATCCTTCTAATTAGTGTTTTAAGGGCAATAGAACTAAGTAAGTTAATAGCATCTCTATTACTAAACTTAATAAAAGCTTATCTTACCGTTAACTTATTAATAGTAATAGAAGGGTCTTCTTTCTATAGAGCAATATATTGGTTAAATCCGGCTGTTAATACTTTTGCTATACCTATATTAACTATAATGCCTTAAAAGCGTGTCTTAGAGTATCTTTTATTAATAATAAACTAGTTAGATATAGTAATAGGTTTTTATTTACTATATAGGTCTTCGCTAGTAAGCCGATATATAAAGGCTTATTAGCAAATTATCTTACTAGCTTGCTATTATCCTATAAAGTTATCGTCGTCTCTTAGGTAAGATTTATTATTAAACTCTTCTACTATATCGTCTATCTTATAACCTTTATATTATATTACGTAGGCTATAAAACCTATTGTTAGGATATTCGTAAAGTGGTATTATACGATATACTAGTCCTTTAATTTCTATCGTTCCTCGGGTGTATGTTTAGTTAACTAGCATCTTTGTTTTCCGTATATAAAATACTTCTTAGTCTATAGACGATTGCTATAGTTGCCTCTATAGCTGCTGCGGGCTTAGGACCTTGCTTATAATCTAGTAGCTAATAGGGAGTATCCTCTACGGAATCCTCCGCGGAATCCTCTACGATTAAATAATCGGCTATAGTTTCGTACTCCTCGTCCTTAGTATCTATATCTTCCGCGGTTATTGTTATTATACCTCCGATCCGTATAGAATGTTTAATTATATAGGTCGAAGTTATCCTCTTTAGTATCTTAGTTATTAGACTAATATTCCTAGATATATTAGTTAGATAAACCGCGAGATAGGTATATTTACAACGAGGATCTTAGGTCGGCAAAAAGTGCTTCGGCATTAGTTAAGGGTTTAAATAAAGCGTACTCTAGTTTAGGAACGCCTTTATATGCATTAATAAGTGTAGTTCATAGGGGAAGATCGCTTATAAAGTCTTTGCCGAGTGCCTATTAGCAAAGTTGTAATTTATCGAATAAAGCTTAAAGGATTTTATATAAAGGCTTAGCCGGGTGTTCTCCTCGCAACTTATAGAAGGTCGTTATTATCTAGTCTATATAATAATATATATAATTGACTTCTATATTAAAATATCTCTTAATTATATCGTATGCCTTGCTAAATATCGCTGTCTAGTTAATATATTAAATATAATAGGTTTACGTACGTCTTGCGAGGATCTTAAGGAATAGAGCATAGAACTAACTTAGTTTAATTTATAGGTTGTAGCATAAGTTTATAAAAACCTAAAGTTTATCGTTAAGTAAGTTATATAGTTCTCTAGTATAGTTCTTATCTTTCGTCTAAAGCTTAACAAAGCGTTATTAGATATTTATATTAGCGATTGCATTTGGAATATTGTCTAAAGGAAGTCTTATATATGCCTTTAATAAAATAGGGTTAGAATTGCTTAGCTATTTAGTTATCGCTATAGAACCTTAGTCCGTTAGATTTATAAAGAGATTTAAACGATTAAATCGGTATAATATTAGGTAAATAGTTGTACCCGGAATATTAGTGTTAAATAGCTATTGTTTATATAGAACTATCGGCTATTGCCTATATAGAATAGTCCCTTTAGAATCGAATTACGGAACCGTTAGAAGTGTGTTAGACGTCTATAGCATCTTTAGAATATTCGCTATAGTCTATAGCATCTCCGGAACGTTTGCTATAGATACTGCTTTTTCTATTAAAACTGCTTCTAATAGTTAGAAGGGGGCTTTCTAGCGGTAATAGGCGTAGAAGGATATATCGTATTTTTTATCTCTATTTTCTTAGTGTATTCCTTTATGCTATTGTTAAATTTCTATATTATTATGTCTTCTATAGGCTATTCTAATAGTTTCTTAAGTGCTTATAACATTAGGAAGATCGTTATATAAGAGGCATTACTACGACCGGTGTATATTCCTCTTTTCCTTATTAGAACTTTTAGCGCTCGTTTATAGTCTGCGTGTGTTAGACCCTATATATTCGCTATCTATCCTTAGAAGTAGTCTTAAAAGTATAATAGGATCTTATTTCCTTAAAAATCGATCGACGCTTTATAGAGGGCAATAAACTTAGCGACGGATATTATAATCGCGATACTATTATTTTCGTCGGGTTTAATATTGCTGTCTTAATGTTTTACGTTAATGTATAGAAAAAGGGATCGGTAGATAGTTATGCCTTCTATCTATTCCCTAAGAGTCTCCTTTATAGTATCGGATAAAGGACTAATAGGTTAGTATATCGAAGTTATAATACGTGCTTGTTTTTTACGCGGTTTATCGATGTGTTTATAGGGTTCTCTACGAAAAAATTTATCGTTCGGCGTTATTAACGCACTTTCTGCTAGTACTACTCTTCTTCTTTTAAAGCGGTAATCGGTTAGCAAAAAGTTTAAAGAAGAGCTATACGCAACCCTTAAGGGCGAGCTAGACTCGGAAGGTAAAGTCTTCTTATTCTTAGCATAGTTATCCTTCTCTAAGTGCATAGAATAAGATCGTCGGGCGGAAGCCGTTCGATAAAGATCTATAATACGTTCGAAGGATATAGAACTATCTCGTCTACCTTACTGTCTATAATTAAGCCTTATAATTATTAATTAGTATTAGAAAGTGTCTTAAATATAAATGCAAATATAGGTCTAGTAGTCTTATTAGAATTATTAATACCTATTTAACTAAGGGCTATACTACCTTCTTTATAGATAAGACGAGAGAAAGGTTAGGGCTACCCTCTAGGAACCTTCGGTAGCTAAGAATAGAAAGGGATCCGTAAATAGAATGCAAAGACGGATACGTTAGTTAGGGAAGACCTTCCGCGGACGGATGCGTCTATCGGGACGACCGTAGAAGTCTATAGAAGGAAGTGGAATTCCATCTATAGAATTCACCTTAGAAGGGAAGTCCTTCTACTATTCTATCTATGGAATTCACCTTAGAAGGGAAGTCCTTCTACCGTAGAATTCCATTGGAATTCTATCTATAGAATTCACCTTAGAAGGGAAGTCCTTCCACCGTGGAATTCCATCTATAATTCCCACACCTTTTATAGTATCTTTAATAAGTTCTACTTTACTTATCTAAACGACGTTTTAATCTTCTTATAGACGTAGGAAGAGCACTAGGCCTACGTTAATACGGTTTTTAAGCGCCTTAACACCGCCGGCCTCTAGCTTAACGTAGATAAGTATAACCTTTACGTTACTAAGACTAAATACCTTAGCCTAATTATCTTAGATAAAGGCATTTGCATAGATCTTAAAAAGATTCGTGCGGTCTTAGACTAGCTTACCCCCTCTTTTATTAAAGACTTCCGGCGCTTCTTAGGATTCGCTAATTTTTATCGGCGTTTTATTCAGGGGTTTTTTAAGCTTACGAACCCTTTAAACGCTATTACTAAGAACTCTGCCCTTTAGATTTAGTTACCTACTTACGCTTACGCTTTTAAAGCCTTTAAGCACGCTTTTACTACCGCCTTAGTCCTTATATACTTTAACCTTTATCGTAAGACTATAGTTTAAATAAATGCTTTTAACTAAGCCGCTAAAGGTATACTAATATAGCTCCTCGACTATACTTATTACTATCCGGTTGCTTTCTTCTCGTTAAAATACTCTGCTTAAGAGTGTAATTACGAGATCTACGATAAAGAACTCCTCGCGATTATAAAATCTCTTAAGGAGTAGCGCTTTAAGCTTAAAGGCCTACCTAAGTTTAAGATAGCCTTAGATTATTAGAATCTTTAGTATTTTATAACTATAAAGCTCTTTAACTAGCGATAGGCCCGTTAGGCCGAATTCCTTAGTCGTTTTAATTTTAAGATTGTCTTTTAGCCTGGCTTTTAAGCTATCCTCCCTAACGCCTTTAGCCGCTTGCCTAGCTCCCGCCTTTTCTCCTTTACCGACCGAGCCGACGAGAGGATTAACCACCGATATTAGGTTATCCTCCTTAAGTTTAAGGTTAATGCCTCCCTTTACCCTAATACTACTACCGCCTTTAATACCGTTAAGGAGTCTAATTCGTTTATAAATATAATTTATAAATATAATTCCGATTGCCTCGACCTTTACGCCCTCGATAACTATAAGCCGATCGATAACCTTATTAACCGGGCTTACTCCTCCTCCCCGCTTATCTCCGCTATTTGCGTAGCCCTTTAGTCCCCTTAGCCCCGCTAGCCTTACCCCCTCTAAGCCCCCTTCCGCTCGATCCCTAAGACCGCTCTCTCTAAGGTCTAAGGCCGGTTCTATTTCTAAGGCCGGCTCTTCGTTCCCTTTAACGACGCCTTAATTCTTTAGATCTTCGTCCGCGCTTATACCTCCCCCTTTACTAGCTACCTTAGATATACGAAGCCCGCTAGCCTCCACCGCCGGTCTTATATCTAGCCTAGCATATATAAGTCTATTTCTAGCTTTATGCGAAATTATTATACGTGCCTACGTGCTAAATCCCTTTATTCCTCCCCTTAGAGCTTGCTTTAGCCCTTAAGTATTCCCTTCGCCTTATAGACCGATATATCCGTCGACTTTATTACCGACCTCCCTATCTACCGCCGTAACGGCGTTAAGTTTTCTAATATCCTCGTTATTATCGACCGCTTTATAAAGATACGCTATTACGTCCTAATACCCTTAATAACCGTTAAAGACGTTATTAACGCGTTTATTTCCTACGTTTAGTCCCTCTATAGTACCCCGGCCTTTATTATTAGCGACTATATCACTTAGTTTATTTTAGCTTTCTAATAGTAGCTTAATCGTCGCTTTAATTACCGCCTCTACCTTAGCTCCGCCTACTACCCTTAGACCGACGGTTAGACCGAGATCGCGAACGCTTAGATAGAGGTTTACCTTCGTTATTATACTACCTACCTTTAGGACGATTAAGTCGACCTCCTTCCCCTCGCTAAGTTTACGGCTTATAATTAAGTCTTTAAATCTACCGGCCTTTCCCATTTCTTCGCTAATTATAGCCTTTACCTAAAGCTTAGCATTAAGCCCTTTAGTCCCCCCCCGCCCGGTATAACCCCTTAATAGCGGAATAAATACCTCTGCGGTAATACGCTTGCTTCCCGCCTTTAGTATATCTTTAACTTCCTCCGCGATATAATTAAGGATACTTAGGCTACTTAAGCTTACTATATAGACGCCCGGCGGACTCCCGCCCTAGCGTATTAGCCCGGCGATATAGTATTCCTTAGCACCCGCTAGATCTAGACCCTCCGTCTTATAAAGAAGCTCGACTATAAGCGGGAGGGCCTATATAAGGTCCTTAAGGTATATAAGACGGCGTATCTTCTTCGCCTCCCTAAAGGCAGCCGCCTTTACCTTATTTTTTATTACTCCCTCTTTACTAAGACCTAAGAGCCCTTTTTGCCCGGCTAGTCGGAGCTTAACGTCCGGCCCGCCGATAACGGCGTTTTTCTTTCCCCCGGCGACGACGATAGCGATAACGCGTAACTTAAGTAAGAGTTTTCTTCTATCCTTACGTAACGCTAGTACGCCCCCGGGAAGATTAAGTATCGCGTTTAATAGCATTATAGCCCCTTTATATAGGAGGACTCCTCCTACCTTAACGGCTGCTAGGACGACTTTAAGGCTTTTTACGCCTTTAACCCGACTAAGCTTAAACCGGCCTTTTATACAGCCTTCCTTACGTCTTTACCTTCGCCTAAGTAATAATAAATATAATTTCTTAATAGAATTTACGTTACGACGGCATGTATTAGTTTCTTAGTTTTACCTTTTATTTCTCTCTATTTCTCTCTCGTTCTATATTAAGCCCGCTTTTAGGACTAATTAATATAGATTTCCTTCGGTTTTATTAGCCTATTGCCCCTTTTAGGCGTTTAAGTCGAACGCCGATTTAAGGGGGATGTACTATTACGGTGTTAGGTTATATTATATATCATCCTACGTGACCTCTATATCGTATGTATAGACATTTAGACTTAGGTCTATAGCTATGTCCCTTCGTAGATTAACAACAATTATATACCCCCCCTAAGCTCGTTCTCTTACAATCGCCGGTAAAAGTGCCGTTAGGCATAACACCGTAGGAAAGGCTTACCGAGCCTATCTAAGTGTTATTGCCTTTCTACTATATAGCGATAAAGACGTCGTCGCTAACACTAAGACCGGGGATCCCTCTAATGCCCTTTATAGTAGAGGAGACCTATAATAGGTACGGGGCGAGCTTATTTATAAGGGAAGAAGAGACGTAATAAGCTATAGACCTATAGTCGAAAAAAGGAGAGAGAGTTAAAGATAGGGAGGCAGTCGAGAAAGAAAAATACTATACTACTCCTTAAAGCCTTCTCGCAGAGGCTACTATATAGTATCGATGCTACCGCCTATAGCTATATAGTAGGCGGTATCGCACCCCTATTAGCAGTTCGTATTTATACCCTCTTCTATTATAGCGAGGATAGCCTCTATCTCTATATTATCCTCTTCGTATTAATACGCGGGGTCTTAATCTTCTTTAGTATTATTAAGGACCTCTATATTATAGTAGACGTACGGGCGGCTAGCTTAGCCTCGCTAATTGCCTTGTATTCCCCCTCGGGTGCTTCTGCCTTAGTCTATATCTCTACTACGGTGGCTGCCGCGACTACGGGTGCTATTGCCTTAAGAGCGCTAGCGGGTGCCGAAAGCCTTAGCGGCTTCGTATATTATGCCCTTAATTATAACTTCTCGAGGCGTGCTAGACGGTATAGTAGCGGGTGCGGGCTAAGACAATAGTCTATAGTCCTCGGCCTAGTGGCTAGCTTTACTATAGTTAAAGCATATATTCGACTTCGACGCAGCCGCGAAGGTAGAAGTAGCTATAGCTTCGTCGTTATCGGAGGCGGTAGGGTAGACTATAGTATTAGTCGTACGTAGGTCGGCGATAATAATACCTAGGAGACCCGAATATAATAAGGCTAATAGTAAGCTAGGATTAGGCTTAATGACTTCTATCGTCGCCGGCTTATTGCTAACGGCCTCGTTAATCCTCTAGGTTTAGTATAGCTAACCTTCCTACGTGCGAATAGACGTAGTAGGTTTACCGTAGATATCCTCTATAGGCTAACGCGTCTGCTCGCTAGCTATTAGTGTAAGACGCTAAATAAGGGCTATGCTATATAGCATAGTAATATCGGAACCGATCTATAACTAGATATAAGGGAGGTTATTCCGAATGTGCTAGAGGGTAATAGTACGGACGCTAGGGCTGCGTTTCTTAATGTCGGGAAGGTTTAAAAACGCATTACGGATGCATTAGGCAAAGTTAACAAGGGCCTTATCCTTCACTAGCGTTAGCTAGGCGTAAATAGCTAGCGGCGCGTCTAAAACACTATAGTCCCTTAGGAGTATAAAAATGTCCTTAAGGAGCAACATCTAGTCTAAGTGCCTAACGTTAACTTAATACGCGATAGGGCTAAAGTCCTTAAACAACTCGTTAGCTATCCGAGTAGGCTAGAGGTTATATAGTATCTGCCCGATAAGAAACGCGGATTATATCTATTAAAGCTTTAAGAGGACGGTATAGTCCGCTTAGTATAACTTCTATTTAGGCTTTATAATAATCTTATTTCGGTTATTAATTACCGTATCGTCTATATCCTTAGTAGCGTTCGCTTAAGGCTAGATGCTTCTTACGAGAGTCTTAGTAGCTCGATTATAAGTGGCATTATACGGAATATATATAGGATAGTCGAAGTTTAAACGTAAGTTAAGACCTCGTTTTAGGAATGCGTATTAGTCGACGGCTCTATCGTCGAAGTATAGGAAAGGTTTTACCGGCAGCTAGTGCTACTACGGCTAAACCGGTTGCTAAACGGGTTGCTTATACTACGGCTAAGCTAGCTGCTCTTACTACTGCTAATTCGAACGAGTAAATCGCTGCTCGCTTATAAGGTTAGCAGTAAGCGTTATAGAAACACTCTTCGGATCTACGGGAGGACTAGGAACGGGAGGAGACGAGTTGTCTAGTAAGATAGGAGGTACGGGCACTAGTCCTAGGCTAGTAGGACCTAAAGGACTAGCGGCCGGCAGTATAGGCTAAGGTAGGTGTTCCGTAAACCTTAAGAGCAAGCGTTTAATCTTTAAGTCTAGTTGTTTGTATAAGGGTCTTTAACCTCTATTATACAATCTAGTGCACGTGACTAGATAACCTATATTTAGGTAGCTCCGCAGCCTTAAAGGCTGCGCCCGCACTTCTCTTCCTTTTTCCTCTCGTAGTATTATTCTACCTCTTTTAGGGACCTCCTCTATGCCTACTCGGAATAACCCCGTTATATAATAATACTACCCTTCTAACTTACCTCTAGCCTCTTCCGCTTCTAGAAGTACTATAATAAAGTTTCTCCGACGTTTAATTTAAGGATAATTAAACCGCTTACGCCCGCGAGACGATATATCTACTTAATCCTAGAATCTCCTCTAGTCGTAGAACTAAGAAGAACGCGACCGTTAATTCGTATAGGCAATTAAGGGATTGCTTTAATAGCAGCGTAAACCCGCGCGAAAAGCTATTCTTCCGTACCTTATAAAATTTAACGGTTCTACTAACGACCTTAAACTATAGATTCTTTACGTAAAAGCGAAGCTCCGCACCGACGGCGCCGCTATTAGTAACCTCCGCGCCTAATTTGACTATCTCTACGCGAGCCTATTACCGAAAATTTAACGGCAGCTACTGCCCTTTGCCCGCGTTGCTATAAACGCCCCCGCCGATATAATCGCGAAGCTCTAACTCTCCTACGGAGAACCTAATATAGCTAAAACTACGGCTCTCGAGCTTAGTTCGCTCCGTTAAAAGCGGACCGAATCTATGCCGGCCTACCTTATGCGGTTCGAAGAAGTGCTATTCCGAGCCGACGCGAATACTTAGCCTAATACGGTAAAGACTAACTATCTTATAGCTAGCTTAAACATAGACTAACGCGTACGCTTAAGCGAGAAGACTAGTCTTCTAGACGTATATAACGCCCTTATATAGTATCTTCGCGAGCTAAGCGGCAATAAATTTCTTTTATTAGTTCCTATTTCCGCCCCTATAAGTAAGGGCGGCCCTTTAGGCGATGCGATAGATATCTACGTCTTAGCTACAAGCGCGATTAAAAGAAGGAAGTAGCGAAAAGAGGGCCGCTATATAGGATACGGTAGTAAGACTTACTAGTCTAAGGTATGCCCGAAGCGGGTAAACATCCGGCGTATAGCGGTAGGGCGCACGTAGGAGAGCGAAAGCGACGATAACTCCGGCTCGAGCGATAAGTAGTTAGGAATGCTTCCGCCCGCAGCCGGCGGCGATATTAGGAGGCTATATAAGGGAAGCTATACCTATGCCCTAAGGGCCGTAGAGAACGGACGGAGCCCGTAAAGCCTCGTATAGGAAGAACAATAGGTAATAGTAGCTATAGTAGCGTATAGAGACGAAGTCGTCGCTATAAGGCGAGTTCCTAAGAGCACCTAGGCGTGCGAAGTGCACGAGCCGGAAAGGAAAAACCGGCCTTACTTAAAGTAGTCCTTTAGTTATTCTTAGCAAGCAGCTTGCCCTCGTTCTTATAAGCTAATAACGGCCTAGCTAACATTCGTTGCGTTAAGGGAGCTATAAGGAGAGTTGTTTTCCGCATTTTCTAGTACGTAGGCCGTACGCGACGTTTGCTCTCTACGTTAGGGTACGGCATCGGGTATTATACGTTAAGGGCCTTAGCGGGGTAGGGTCTAATATAAGGGTCTTTAACCCCTATTGTAGAATCTAGTGCACGTGACTAGATGACCTATATTTAGGTAGCTCTATAGCCTTAGAGGCTGCGCCCGTACTTCTCTTCCTTTCTCCTCTCGTAGTATTATTACACCTCTTTTAAGGACCTCCTCTATGCCTACTTAGAACAACCCCGTTATAGTTCGATCTAGTTTAACTATTAGCGAGATTATTAGCGTACCTTACCTTAGAGCTTGTTAATTCGTGCGTCGAAATGCTCGTTCTACTAGGCTAGCTTTTACTCTGTCTATTTGCCTAAGCCTAAGGCGGATATAGTTTTACTAGGTTTAGGGCCGAGAGAGGAGCTTATAGTCGAAGTCTATAGAGTGTTTCGATCGCTAAGCTTATCCTTAGACGGAGAGGTCGGCGGGAAAGCTCCCGGCTTTAGGAATCCCGACATACTATAGATCGTCGGGCTATACAACGTCGGGCGTCGGGCGGAAGAAGAAAATAGGGTAGAAAGTAGGCTTAGGGTAATACAACAGGTTGTATAACGTAAGAAAATGCGTGGTATAACGCGAAACGCTAGGGTGCGTAGTTTAGTCCGATTCTTAAAGAGGCTAAGGTTCGCTCTTTAAAAATACGTATTTTTAAGGCCTTTTAATAGTCGGATTAAGCTTAATAGAAAGTCTTATAGCCCCTAGCTTAGAAGCTTCGTTAAGACTATGTTCTATATGTGTTTAATTAACTAGCTAAGGTTATAGGCGCTTAGGGCTTTAGGGAAAACCCTATAGCGGGGTGCTAACTAATACGCCCACCTAATAGGGATCCTTATTCCTACGTGTAATAAAAGTCGCTAAGCAAAACGCATTTTTCTACCGCTAGCCGCCCCGACTAAGTCGAGGCGGTAGTACGTGCACTTTACACTTTATATACGTCTTCGCGCTGCCGCTGCTGCTATTACTACTGCTGCTTCTACCGCTGCTGCTGCTGCCGCTGCTGCTGCTGCTGCCGCCGCTGCTGCTGCTGCCGCTAAATAACGCTGCTGCCGCTAAATAACGAGTGGAAGAAACACGCGGGGCGCGAAAGCGGTAAGGAAATTCGCTAACAAGGGTATACGACGGTATAAAAGGACCCGGCCCGCAAAAGAAATATAGGCTATATTTCTACGTGCGTCCGCCTTAACTTAGTAGAGGCGTTATAGATTAGGCTATTAGTCTTCTAGCTAAAGCTACTAAGAGAAGCTACTATTTAACTATTAGGCCCCCTTTAATACCGTAAGACAGCCTAGCTAATTATGCTCGGCAAGAGGACTTAATTCCTCTTCTATCGAATAAAAGCCCGGGAGAACTACCTCGCGGTATTATATCGAAAGAAAGCTAGTAAGACACGTAGTACTACTATATCGAGAAAGTCCGCACTAAGCGGTACTAATACATCGAAAGAAAGCCCGTAAGACACACGGCACTACTATATTAAGAAAGCCCGCACTAAGCGGCACTAATATATCGAAAGAAAGCCCGTAAGACTCGCGGCACTAATATATCGAAAAAGCCCGTAAGACTTACGGTATAAATACATTAAATAAAAAGCCCGTAAGAGACTACCTCGCGGTACTTTTAAGGTCTTCGACTATTAGTAAGATTAGGTCTATAACCTAATCCGCATTCTTATATACGAGTAGGGAAGAGGCATGTACGGGCGGGGAAAGGGGCTCGTGCGGATAGGGGTAAGGGGCACGTGTGGATAAAGGGGTACGTGCGTAAAGCTATATATCCGCATACATAGGTACGCTTACACTTAGTTCTTTATAGATAATTTTTACACCTATATAGAGGGCACCTATGTAATCACTTTGCCTATCCTATTATAGTATTATCTATTTTTTTTTTACGGACTTATTAATACGATAACGTCCCGCTTTTATAATAGCGGCACGTATTAACTAGAACAATAGGCCGCTATAATAAAAGCGGCATATATAGTAATACTAGCTGCTATTATAGACTTACTAGACAACGATATAAAGGACGTCTTTAAGCAATAGGCCGAAGGGTCCTAGCAACTATAGCTGCGATAAGAGTCGCTAAATAAGCGGGCCTTTATAGAAGCCCGCCTTCGATAGGAAATAAAAGAAGCCCGTTTAAGTAAGGCGACGGCGGACGCCGTACCTTCTATAGCGGAAGAGGAGCGCCTTTTAGTGCTGCTATAGAAAATAGCCGTTAATCCGGTTAAACGAAGGGGTTGCTAAAAGTCCTTAGAGTTAAAATAGGATCTATAGCGCCTACCTCTATAGATACGCTACTCGCGCCTACGGCTATATCGATAAACTCTCCTACGGCTAAGGACGCTAGTATAGCTAACCCTAGGACGGCCCTTAAAGCTGCCTTCGGCAAAAGGAAGCCTTTACCGTAGCCTATATAGGATAGTAAGCTAGAGTCTTTTTACTTCTTCCTATATCGCCTCTTTAGTAAGTTTACCGTTAACGAGAAGTAAGGCCTTAACGGTTGCCGCGATACCGCTTAGTATTCGCTACTCTATACGCTGCCTAAGCCTTAGATACGGCGGATTTTTAGGTTCTAGGAGAGTAGCGGGCCTAGTAGCGCCTACGACCCTTATGCCTTCTTTAACTACCTCATCTACGCGTTCGGCAACGTATAGGAGCAGGAGAAAGCGTAAGATAGGTTATAGAACCTCTTTTAGAAAGACGGCTAAACGTTTAAGGACTTCCTTCCCGACTTTAAGGAGACTATTACTCGCGCCGCCGGAAATAGCGTTTAAAGAGATAGCGCTAAGCTTATATAGCTAATAAATTCGATTACTCTATAACTATAGGAAATGCTTATCCTAATCGAGATGCCTACTAACTTCCGGGAGTACGTAGGTCGCTTTATAAGGGTAGCTTAAAACTATAAGCAAAGCCCTAGCTTCTAGAAGTTGCGAAAGCGCGCTCGCATAAACTGCGTTAGCAACGGGAATAGAGGAGTTACTACTAAGAACGCTATAACGCTCCCGCCGCTTAAATCTACGCCCGATACTACGGTAGACTACGAGGGCGACGTTATAATATCTACTACGCGGCCCGCTTATAGAAAAGCGAGGATACTATCCGCTACCTTAGGCAGCGCGCTTTCCTCTTTTCTATAGCGAGCTAAGTAGGCATCGAAGGCGGAGCTTTAGAAGCGGAGAGAGGAGGGGCTTTACGTACGCTATAGCGCGGATAGATATTTCTCTACGGACTGCCTGTATCGTCCCGCTCGCCCTACGGCGAAGCCAGCCGAACGGCCTATAGCGATTCGCGCTACCCGACCTTCTCTTAAGTCTAATATTAAGGAGGATAATATAGTCCCCGCCGCTACTAGTGCGGAGGAAAACGCATAGCTCTAGAGTATAGATAGGCCCTAGAGCTTAATTCGCTAGTACTAAAGAAAAAAGAGTTAACTAACCGTATTAAGACTTCTCTTACCTTAATACCTATTGTTATTAACTATATAAACCTTATCTTTTCTCTTATAGACGAAGGTTGCTAGTGCTAAGCCGCTATCGATAAGGCATTTATATAAGAACTACGTTTGCTAGTTTAAGATATAGGACCTTAGTACGTATAAGGAGCCTTAAGTATAATAGAAAAAGCGAAGATTAAAGGTATCGCGTAGATAGCTATAGAGATTAATAGGCATAAGCAATTGCTTATAGCATACGTTATCCCTTAGCTAGAATTTAACCTAATCCTTAGTAAGCCTTAGCTTTTTTATATAGAGTCTTACTCTATACTGCACTAAGGAAGGCTTTAGTATAGGAATTTATAGCGTTAGCTACGGCATATTAATAAGAATAAGCCTAAAGACACCGAGTGTACTACGGAGCTTTAAGAGGCTAAGGAGGTTATAGCTTTAGTATTTATCGGTATAATTAACCGAATCCGTAGACGATACGGCTTAAAAGCCGCTTTAGCCGCTATTTGCGTAATTAGCCTTATAGATATCGAAAAAGCCTTATGACTAAAGAAGCTAAGGACGGAAGCCGAATTGCGTTAAATAATCCTTACGTAGTTCTATAACCTACTACCGCTCTTTTAGAAAAGCGAGGCCGATAAATTAAACCTATATAAGCCCGGCATTAACTACGCGATACTACTTCGTAAGGATTCCTACGGATAAGATATAGATCCGCCCTTTAGGCCGCTATACGCGATATCTTAAGACAAGTTGCTTATATTAAAGAAAATACTACGCGGCCTTCTAGATAAAGGGTTTATTTAAGCTAGCTCTTCTAAGGCCGCCGCTTTAGTGCTATTCGCGAGGAAGACTACGTTTCTATATAAACTACCGAGCACTTAACGCAATAATACGACCGGACCGCTACCCGCTTCTACTTATTAAGGAGATACTCTATAATATCGCTAAAGCGAAGTAGTTTACTAAGTTAGATATCTATTAAGCGTTTTATAAGGTACGAATTACGGAAGGTAACGAGTAGAAGACCGCGTTTCGCACTCGCTATAGGCTTTTCGAATAGATAGTAATACCGTTTAACCTTATAAAGGCTTTTAGCACCTTCTAACGGTATATTAATAATATTCTTCGTGAAATTCTAGATAAGTTTATTTTTGCCTATATTTATAATATTCTTATCTATATAAGCGGAAGCCTAAAGGATTATATAGATAAAGTATAGAAGGTACTAGACTAGCTCTCTAAGTATAGGCTATACCTCGACCTTAATAAATACGCATTCGGCGTCTACTAGGTTAAATACCTTAGATTTATTATTATTATAGGCGTTAGTATATAGGCGGACCCCGTAAAGATTTAGGTTATTTAAGACTAAATAGTCTTAACTTCGTAAAAAGGTATACGGAGTTTCTTAGGATTTACGAACTACTACCGGATTTTCATTCGTTAATTTTCTTATATCGTCGGTCTACTTATAGCTATTACCGGTAAAAGGGTAGCCTTTTATTAAGTCGCTATATAAGTAGAAGCGTTTTAAACGTTAAAAGACTTATTTTCGTAAGCCTTAGTGCTATTATAGTAAGACTTTAATTATCCCGTAATACTTAAGGCGGACTATAGTAGATTCGCGCTTAAAGGCACGCTTTCGTAAGAGGTAGACGGCTAATGCCGCCTTATGGCTTTTTACTCCCGTAAGCTTACCTCCGCCGAGCGGAACTACGCTATCTACGATAAGGAAATATTCGCTATAATTAGCTATTTAAAGCAATAGTAAGCGAAGCTCTATAGCTATAAGAACTTCGAGATCCTTATAGACTATAGTAACCTTAAGTATTTTATAACTTAACGTTATCTCTTTAAGCGATAAGCCCGCTAGGCGGAATACCTTTCGCGGTTCTATTTCCGGATTAAGTACCGACCCGGAAAAAAGGCTATAATACCGGACGCTCTATCCTAAAGAGATTAAGATCGGCCTTCTAACGAAGATTATAATGCCTAAGAGCTGTAAATACTCCCGGAGGAGGCGCTATATATATATCTTAAAGCAATACTTATTAGTATAGATAGCGTAGTCTTAGTTAATAGTAAGGGCGATAAGGACGAGGACGATAGCGAGGAGGATAATAATTCGTCCTTTAGTTTAGAAACTAATAGGATAATCGAAAAAGACGTAAAGTATAATACTTAGGAAGCGGACTTCGCAACGGCTACGACTTAGGACGACCTTAACGCGTAAGACGTAAAGCTAACCGCTAATATAAGCCTTAACCGATGGATTTTTTAAGACGAAGAGCTTTAGCGTATATAGGACCGCTTAGCAGCTTAGGACGTTACCTACGGGAGTATACGCTACGCTATAGAGGCAAAAGCACGACGATTCGACCTTAAGCTTAACCTTAAGGTATAGGTAGCCGACTGCTACGTAGACCTACGTAGGCACTTACGGTTCTATAGACGGCTTTAGGTTTTTAGTTCCTCTATAATTATAAAGGCCGTAGTAAAAGACGCTCCCCTAGAGCTAGAAGAAGGGAACGCGCTTTAAGGACGGCTTATTTAAATAGTATACGACGCTAGCGTTATTAGCTACCTTAGCCGCGAAGGAATAGTTACCGCTATATCCCGCGACTTCTATTAGCCGCTCCTTTAGCTATACGTTAGACGATTTCTTTATAACTATTATATCTATAGGCGTATAAAGATTTAGCGTACGCTTAAGAAAAGGCTGCTTAAATCGCTTCTTATACTAGACCGGTTCTATACGTATATTTAGATAGACTTTATTATAGACCTCCCTTTTATAGAGAGCGGTAACCGTAATCTTTAGGTAATTAAAGACCGTCTAAGTAAGGAAGTTATATTAGAACCTATACCCTCTATAAAAGCGGAGATCTACGCGAAGCGCTTTCTTATATACTATATATAGTACTATTAATAGCTAACGTTAATTATAAGCGATAAAGGCTTAAATTAGATAAGCCGCTTTTAGTAGTACTTATATCGGCTGCTATAGATTATATAGCTGCTAAGCATAATATATTATCCGTAAACCGATAAAAGGCTAGAACGGCTTAACTAAGAAGTTTAAGCTTACCTCTAAGGCGTTATTATAAGGGGCCGGCATAGGGTTTAACTTAATACTGCGTGGCTAGACAATTGACTATCTAAAGCTAAGGAGGAGGGGAAGAAGAGCCCGCCGTAGCTCGCCCTTCCCGTAGGTTTTATATATACGCCTTGCCCCTATACGGGCCTTATATCGGCCCGACCGTGCCCTCGTTTAGGGCATTGCTAGGCTATACGTGCTAGTAGCTAGCTTAATGCCGGGCCTACGCAGCGGCTAACCTAAGCGCCTACTACGGTATAGCCGTAGTACGTACTATAGCGTAGCCTATAACATTAGTCCCTTCCCCTTTTAATAGAAATAACGTTACGCTCCGCTTTACCGCCGAGCGGGGTAACGCTTTTTCTGCCCCTCCTACCGCTATAAAAGCTCGTCGCCCCTCCCTTAGGTTCTCTTCCTCTTTTCTTTCTTTTCCTTAACTAATAAAAAACAAATATAGCGACTCCCGCGTATACTTATTCGCCGCCGGCCCCGCTTACTCTAACACCGGGCAAAACCCTATCGAAAAGGAAGCCGCCTATATACTCTGATAAAAAGAGGCTAGTCCTATATGCGCCTTATATAGGCAGGATAGCCCGCGGGGAGGCGGAGGCTTGCTAAAAGCAAGCCTCCCCTCTCGCGTAAGCCTACTACGCGTGCGTAAAAACGGGCATATAATGCCGGGCCGTAAGTCGCCCCTATTATTACTAGACGTATCGGTAGTATTAACTATTCTTAGGTTATCGCCGCTAAAGAGCCCGCCGCTCGTGCGCTAGTAGAATACCTAGCTATATACGGCTTTAACCCCTCCGCCGAGGGAACGCGCGACCTATACGTAAGCAACTCGCTATATAAGAATAAAAAGACCGGCCGCTAACTTATCGATTCGTAGTTCGCCCGTTTAGCGCGTGCCGCTATATCGACCCGAAAGTAAACCGACATAAGGTAGAAAATAGTAGGAAACGGGGGTTAGGTAGTAGCGGCTTCTTCCTATCTTTCGTAGCTAATATATATAGCTTCTTAGCTTCCTCGATCCTCGTCGTAAACCTTATCGTCGTCGCTCGTCGCTTATTACTATACTATCGTTTTCTAATCGCGGGTAGTTCTAACGGCCTATAGTTTAAGGCCGACTAAGAGCCGGGCTCCTAGTAGTTTTACTAGGCGTGTATAAGGCCCGCCCTCCGTCTGTATTTACTCTACTTACCGGCGCTCCGCCCTACGCGAGCTAATTACCTTCTATAGCGCGATAGGCTCGTCGACTAAAGTATGCTTAGTCGCTATTATACTTAAGCACGTCGCTATATAACCCTTCGAAGTCATCGAGCGCTTTTATATTACGGAATTCTTCTAAAGGCTCTTAGGTCGGCTCGGTATACCTACGCTATTAAATAAGCACCTAGCGCTTTCGGCGGGGGCCTCGCCTTTTCTATTACGCTACGAGGATCTCCTTTACGCCCTATTCGCGGCCGCCCTTATACACGATAACTAGCGGCTGCTAAGCGTTATAGAGGACCTAGCCGGGGAAAGGATCCGCGGCGGCGCGCCGCAATAGGTCTACGTAGAAGCGTAGGTATATGCCTTACGGCACTTTAAGCTCGATAGTATATAAACTAAGGACTGCCTTTACTAAGTATTTATAGTAGATCTAATCAATCTTTAGGTAAGGTCTATCCGAAAGGTAGTTGCCTATATAAAGCTACGCTTTATCGCCGACTTAGAACCTTTCCGCTAGCTAGCGATAGCGATTAGCGAAGTCCTTCTATCGTGCTTAAGCCGCTATTATCGTAGCCTATATAAAGTTAGTTACCTCTTATATTTTAGCAATAAGGTCTTATATACTACGTTAGTTAAGCGTCGCGCGTGCCGGCTCGTCGTATAGCTAGATAGTATTAACGTCGTATCTATATTTTGCGAAGAATAGACTTAGCCCTATAGTCGACGATACTCTATTATTTATTGCTAGCTGCGCGGCGGGCGATAGGTCCTCTTAATCGTTCTATATATAGCATACGTACGCGCGAAGGTAGGCCTAGATCTCTTAGTTTGCTCTTTCCGGGCTACCGTTAGTCTATAGGTAGTATATAGTGCTAAGTTTCTACTTAATATCGTAGAGTCGATAGAACTTAACCTAAAACTCCTTAAGCTAATTGCTTCCTTAGTCTATTACGATAGACTTTAGCATACTATAGAAGCGGTAGTACGCTAAGAGGAACCTCGCGGCGTACGCCTTTGCGTTTATAGTCTCTATCGCTTCTAACGTTACCGCCTTTATTAAACGGTCGACGATTACCTATAGATACCGGGCGCCGCTTTTAGTAGAACTTAGGAAGTCTATTATAAAGTCTATCGAGAGGGATGCCCGTAGCTAATCGGGGATAGGCAGCGGCTTTAGCATTCCGGTTTTTATCTAGCGCTAGATATAACTCTAACTATATATATCGTAGTTTTAGATAAACCTTTAAACGTCCTATAATTAGCCTAGCTAAAAGAACTACTAGGAAACTACTATAATCGTCCTGTCTTTCCTTAAGTAGCTATTTACTTACGAGTTATATATCTATTAGATAATATTAGTGCGAAGTATACTATCCTCGCCGGGCACTTAAATACGGTTACGAAAGTAAAGACGGTTGCTAAGGTCGATTAAGCACTTAGCGATTTACGTCTTAAGCTTAAGCTACGGCGGGAAGCGTCGCTCTCCCTTCTATACTGCCTCGAAGGTAGCTTAGTACTTATAGTCTTAGGCTACTATCGTCTCTTACTAACGTTATAAAGCGTCGTCTAGGAATACTAGCGCTTATTCTAGCGCTTATAGTACTCCGATTCGTCCTACTATAGGCCTTATATAAGGCCGTTGATTATTAATATTAAGGGAATATAGGGCCTCGTCCGGACGTAGCGAGTCGTCTTATCGAAAGCGGTACGATAGATCCCCCTCCGGAACTCGTGCTATATTAGAGACGCACCTATCGGGTAAGAGCTAGACTACTCGTCCTTATTCGCGGGCGTCTTTAAACCTAGAGGGCTTATCCTATTCTCGGCGAGATAATACGTTTAAGACGACTGCCTAACTGCCCGGACGGTACGTTAGTGCGAAATTTTAGATTAAAAGTTCTAAGGCCTAGCGACTTTAGCGCTTATTTAACGTCCGCTTTATTATAAAATACTTTAGGTTATCGTAGTCTATAAGGATCGTAAACCGCCGATTATTCTAAAGCTTAGCCCCTTAAAAGGCTAAGCAATAGACAATTGCTAGTATCTCTTTATCGTAGATTAAGTAGTTAAACTTAGTAGGGTTTATCCGTTTAGAAAAGTACCCGACCGCGTATTATATCCTATTATAGCTAACCTATATTAGCACGCTACCTATAGCAAAGCTAGAGCTATCGGTCTTAAGGAACGTCTTTAGCGAGGGATCTTACTACGCGAGGACCGGCGCTTCGTAGAATAACTGCTTTAGACGGAGGAACGCTTGCTCTTCGACTGCCCCCTACCGGAACTATACCCCCTTCTTATATAACGTATCTAAGGCTTAAGCTATATACGTATAGTATAGGAATAAGGGATAAGGGATACGTAAGGTGCTATTACGGACACGTAATCCACGTGATTACGTATACGCAACGAGACTATATCTCCGCGATGCTTTCCCCTCTTCTAGCTAGGAAGGTAGACATAATACACCCCCTTTAGTTAAACCCTATATAGTAGAGCCTAACTAACACTAATTAGTGGTTGACTTAGTTAATTATAGACAGCTAGGTATAGAAGAGGCAGATACGTATCCTCGAACGTGCTATAGATCTTCGTCTTTAGTAACCCTATTCCGTGTATTTAAAGAGGGTTATCTCGTGCTAAGAATAAGGATCTCCGCTGGTTTTACCTACTAAGAGATTCCTTCTAAGCTTCTAGTTAATAGTCACCGCTTTCGAACGATTAAAGAGTAGCACTAATTGCAAGTGCGTTAGCAACGCAATAAACCCGATAAGAAGAAGGCATCTCCGCTAGTCTTACCTACTAAGAGATTCCCTCCGACCCGTTACGACAACTATCGCGAAGAATATCGCGATCCCTATATATAAACCTAGTTATTACGATAACATCTACTAGCCCGACTCCTATCGCCGTAGCTAACGCGGCACCGAATCCTATAGCCCTCGCCCCTACGGCAGACAACGCCGCCGCTGCCTATACGGTAGAGAACCCCGACGCCGAAACCGCAGCCGCCGCCGCCTAAGAACTCTAATAGTAGCTCGAATAGATAATAAAGAAAACGACTATTCTATAAGCCCTTTATAAATACGTCGATGCTAATATTATCTTTAAGCGTCGCAAGAATACGCTAGATAATAAGATCGCGGCTACGTCGTACGTTGCTAAAATGCTAGCAAATTACAAATACGGCGACGATAGCGCTCTTTTTTACTATTTTCGGGAAGACTTTAACGGCTAGACCGAAGAGACCTAGAATAAGGTCTATCGGGAATATAAGAGGGCTTTACGAGACTTCTTAAAAAGGCGTGGGATCTATATAGGCAAGAAGAATAACCCTTTCGCGAAGTAATTCGCCGCCCTATAAGCGCTTAAGGACCCGCTAACTTAGCCTTAATAAGAATATCTCGAGATAGACTTTAATATAACGACATACGACTATAGGAAGTAAGGCGAGATGCGAATTAGACTCGGCTAGAGACTATCGCTAAAGCCGGCACTATTACTAAAGCCGGCACTATTATCCTCGTTAGTCTCGATAGTCTCGGCAGCCTTACTAACGTCGCCTTTCTCGCCCTCCCTAGCAGCAATAATAGCAGCTCCCGCCCTTACAAGCATGCCTGCTCCGCTGACTCTTTAAAGTCCGCTAGTTGCTGTAAATCCGAAGCCGTAGCCGCAGCTATACGCTTCGCTAAGCCGGCTTCTTCTTCTAAGCCGAATCCCCGTTCCGAGCCGGCTCCCTATTTCGCCTACTTCGCCCGCCCTAAGCTCTCGCAGCAGCTCTTCGGACTGCTCCCTTAGCCCTTAAAGCAGCTCGTTAAGCTGCTCTTCTAACAGCTCTCGCAGTAGCTCTCCAAGCTGCTCTCCTATAAAGCTGCCGCTTATATAGCAGCTTCCCTATCAACCGCGCGCTCTTTAGCATGCCCTAAAGCCAAGCAAATACTGTTATTGCAAAGCGCCCTTTAAGTCTCGTAGCGCACTCTTTCGCTACCTCGGCGAAGGATGTTACTACGTAAAGCGCGTATAGACTTCCTCCTAAACCGTTATACCCTAAGTCCGGCAGACACTAAAGACCGTTATGCCCTAAGCCCGGCATTTACTAAAGCAGGCCAATTGCTAGCACTATAAATCCTACTTCGACTCCTAAGGCATACTTTTTTATTACCTCGCTAAAGGATGTCGCTACCGGAAGCCCTTATAAGCTTCCTCTTAGCCCGTTGCTTAATAAGACGAATAGTAGGGCAAGAGATAGTCTCCCCGGCACTAGCTTACCGCCTAGCCACTCTCTCGCTACCGTAGAGCAAGAGACCGCTACTAGAAGCCTATATAAGCTTCCTCCTAGGCAGTCACCCGGAAGACGCCTTCCTCGCCTTCGTCCCGGCAGACGCCTCCTACGCCTCCACACGTTGTTCTTCCGAGCTTTAGCAACGCACCCTTCGCTCCGCGTGGCTAGCTTTAACTAACCTCGCGAGCTTTACGAGCTTCCGTAGCCTCGCAAGCTACGAAGAAGAACTCTTAAGGGATAGCCTTACGAGCTTCCCTGCCTACTTCTTTCGGCCCCGTTGCTCTGCCTAACCGTTCCTTTGTGTGTTCTCGCTGCTCGTTGCTTTGCCCGACTTTCTAACGCTCTCTTCCTTCGCTTATTGCGTCACTCGATCGTTGCTTCGTTGCTTATTGCTTATTGCTCGCAATACTACTCTTTTAGCTTAATCCTTAATAGCATCGCAAGATCCCTCTTTCCTCTTTTCGTATGTTCGGTGCGTTCGATAGTTCGTTGCGTTTAATTAGGTTACGTTCCTTTAGTTTAACCTTGCTAGGTTATTAAGATGTGTTTATAGCCTTTTAAAGAAGAACTACTAGTATAGGAACAAGGGATAAGGGATACGTAAGGTGCTATTACGGACACGTAATCCACGTGATTACGTGCACGCAACGAGACTATATCTCCGCGATGCCTTCCCCTCTTCTAGCTAGGAAGACAGACATAATACACCCCCTTTAGTTAAACCTTATATAGTAGAGCCTAACTAATATATAGAGCGGAATAAAGATATAGTAGTAGTTAGCGAGTCTAAGGAAGCTTTATATACCCTATACGTTAGTTAGTGCCTTCTACTCGCGGATAGTATAAAGCTTATCCGGGTCGTAACTAATTCCCCGTCCGGCCGTTATAATAAAGCTAAGGTATTTTACCTATTTTATATAAAACTCGTACTTCTTTAGGTCTAAGTGTAACCTTATATTGCTAAGCGTTTTAAGCATAAGGCGGACCTTTTGCTAATAGTCTTTTTTCGACCTAGAGGAGTAAACGAGGATATTATCTATAAACGCTATAATAAAGTCGTTAAGGAACCGCTAGAGCGTAGAATTAAGATACCGTTAGAAGGTCTCTAGGGTCCTAGTAAGCCCGAATAGGTATACCCTCTACTCGAAAAGACCTAGCCGCGTGCGAAAGGCGGTCTTATACTCGTAGCCTTAGGCGATACGGATTTTATAAAACGCCGCGACGACGTCGAGCTTAGTAAATTACTTCGCCTTCGCTAAGTTATTAAGCGTCTCGGCGATTAATAGCGGCGTATACTAATCCCGCTTTATAATCTTATTAAAGGCCCGGTAGTTATAGTAGAACTAAATGCCCCTATTAGGCTTCTTTACGAATAATACTAGCGCCGCCGCCGCGAAGCTATTAGCTTAGATAAATCTATAGTCGAGGAGGTCTATTAACGTCTTCTTTAGGATTAGTAACTCCTTTCTTAATATATTATACAATAGGCCCTAAGGCAGCCGTAGCTCGCCGCCCTCTAAGGTTAATTCTAAATAGATCTTATAGTCTACCCCCGGCCGGAATAGCGGTAGTATTATAGACTTATCTCGCGTAAAGAGGTTAAGGAAGTCCTAAAGTAAGTCCGCCGGGATATAGTCCGCCGGGTTAACCGGCTTCTTTAGCTCTAACGCCTATTTAATCTCCTTTAACGAGATCGCCTTTACTACGCTTATATCTCCTTATTGCTCCTTAAGCCGTCTTATCTTAGCGGCGAATACCGACGCCGAGACTAGCTTCGCGTATTTTAAGCGCCGGATCTAGGCCGTCTTAGCCTAGCCTAATAATCGAATCTAAATATCGGCCTTCTTATGCTAGATTATATTATTCTTTGCGATAAAGGTAACGTAGTTCCTTCTTATCTAAAGGCGGCCTAAGAATACGTCTTAGCTAAGGCCCCTAACGATATAAGCGAAAATACGCTCTTTAATACCGTTAATATCTATATCGAAATAAACTATACCTTTAGAGCGCATAGGCTCTATATCGTCTAAGAAGGGCAGTAATGCCCTCTCCTTCTTCTCTATATACTTTAACCTAAGCCGTCTTACGACGTTAAGGTCGACTATAGCGTAGCAATTATAGCCTAAGTCGACGAAGGCGCGAAAGTCGTTTACTTTATCTATCTTAATAAGTATCGATATAGGCTTTATCGTTATATAGCCCTTCGCCTTCTACTACTCCCGCTTAACCGCTTTGTCTACCCTCCTAGCCTAACTTCGCTAAGGGGTTACTTATTTCCTAAGTCGTTACTATTATCTACCTCCCCGATGACTTCGCCCTACGGCTATATGCTTTAGACCCTTAGAGGCGTTTGTTAAGGGCCTCTACCTTTCTTATCCGGATACTTAAACGCCCGGTAGCCGGTCTTAGCGTATACCTAGCAGGCTCCCGATCTTAACGAGGACTTTCCCTTGCCTCGGCCTCTACCGCCCTAGATAGTACCGCTACTATAAGGGGCACTAACTCCTCTAACTCCCGTTATCGTAGTATCGCCTTCGGTATCTCGGCCGTTTCCTTCTATAACTAGATAACTACGGCCGCGGCCGCTCCTTTAGGTAAAGGCGCTATATAAGCGCTCGATTTTAGCCGCGATTTAGGCTACCTTTATATAGAACTTATAGAAGCTATCCTTCGGCAGCTCTACGGTTACTAAGGCTATACGGAGGCGTAAGTTTAGAGTGCCCTTAAGGAAGATAATTAATACACTAAGCAGCGTGGAAAGGTAGGTAAAGAAGGATGGTTTATTAAGGTAGGTAGCGAGCCCCGGGAGCTAGGAATAGCTCCCTACTATCTAATCTATGGCTAATGTAAGCAGCCCCGGCCGACAGGCTAAAGGATGTATTACATACATTAATAATCTTTACCTTAGGCTCCTATAAGCTGCCGCCGGCTTTTACTAGCTTCTATTCGAACTTAGGCATAAAGGTAGTAAAGGTCTAGTAGTCGCTTTACTTTATAGTACGTAAGGCCGTCGCAGCTTATAGCTAAAGGTCTACGTTAAGGTATACGCTATCGAGGTATTCTAGGAATTTTACCGGGTCGTATTAGTATACGTCGCCCTAGCTATAAAAGGTCGCTATAGTCTACTAAGGTAATATATTTAGGCACGCGTAGATTAAATAAAAGATCTCCCGGTTAGTTAGGAAGAAGCCTTAGTCTAACTTATATTTCTCTTTTATCTAGTGTAACTACGCGGTGTAGTAGCGCCGGTAGCCGTTAAACTTACTCGGCGACGGGAGTAGTTTCTAGTTTAGCGGGGTCTTCGGCAAGAGCTAGATATTCTCCGTTCTTGCGTTAGGTAGTATTATCGACGGACCTAAGGTTATATCGGGGGCGGAGGCGGTCGGCGGTGTCTAATTTAGCCGTTTTATAAAAGACGAGATAACGTCTATTAACCTTATAATTGCTTCCTACTATATCGCGTCTACTGCTCGGACGCGCTCTATAGCGGCTGCTTATACCTCCCGAATTCGATCTAACTTAGCCCTAAGCGTAATCTCGTCTAAGGCCTACGCTATATCGGTATCGGCGCGGTTGTCTACTATTATAGCGTCTATTATAAGAGCTTTAGATATATAAGGGGCCGGCATAGGGTTTAACTTAACACTACGTAGCTAGATAATTAACTATCTAAAGCTAAGGAGGAGAGGAAGAAGAGCCCGCCGTAGCTCGCCCTTCCCGTAGGTTTTATATATGCGCCTTACCCCTATACAGGCTCTATATCGGCCCGACCGTGCCCTCGTCTAGGGCATTGCTAAGCCATACGTGCTAGTAGCCGGCTCGATGCCGGGCCTACGTAGCGGCTGACCTAAGCGGCTATTGCGGCATAGCCGTAGTACGTACTATAGCGTAGCTCGTAATAGTTATCGACCGTAACTAAAGGGACTAAGATAAATAGCTCTCTATAGCGTAAATAGCGCTTAATAGGAGAAATTACTCTTTAATTAGTATATCCCTTTTCTTTATACTATATAGGTATAAACCGGTATCCTTATTTCCTTTCGCCGTAGATATAGTAGCGGAAAAGCCGTCTAAGAATAGCCCGGAGGGGCACGTAGCCTCCTTTATATAGTAACTTAAGTAAGTCTCGGACTTTTATTAATTATTAATAGCCTTAATAGCGTAGGACTAAAAGCGGTATATTAATAAACAGCGGGAACCTATAGAGCGATTTACGGTAGGTAATAAAGTCTAAGTAGACCTACGGAACTATGTATCTTTAAGGCCGAAGAAAAAGCTCGATTAGTTATACGTAAAATTTACGGTTAAGAGAGTGCTAAGCCCGTAAGCCGTCGAGCTAAAAGGACCGCCTAACGGAATACACCCGATTTTTAACGTAGACCTTCTTTACCGCGTAGTAGTAGATCTAATGCCCGGCTAAGTAATAGCGGACCTATAGCCTCCCGTAATCTTAGTAAAATAAGAAAAAGAATTCCTAATAGAGGAAATTCTTACTATACGATAGAAGAAGGTCGGCTGCGGTAGTAAACGTAAGGTGCTCGTAAGGTAGTAAAGGTACTAAGACCTAACGTAGCACTTAGCAGCGGACTTTGTAGATATAAAAGCGCTCGATCGCTTTAAAGAGCACTTTAAGGCTATTAAAGAAAACGACGGACCGTCTAACGCTACGTTGCCGGCAAAGATACGATAGAAGAAGGTACGGTTTACGCTCCCTAAATTAAGCCGCGTAGCTTAAAGCGCGGCCGGGCCTTATATAATACGTCGTTAATTTTCGCTTAGGTAGGGTAAGAGTCTTATATAAGGGTCTTCGACTATTAGTAAGATTAGGTCTACGACTTAATCCGTATTCTTATATACGAGCGGGGAAAAGGCACGTACGGGCGGGGAAAGGGGCTTATGCGAATAAAGGTAAGGGGCTCGTATAGATAAAGGTAAAAGGCACGTACGGACAAAGGGGTACGTGCGTAAAGCTATATATCCGTATATATAGGTGCGCCTATACTTAGTTCGTTATAGATAATTTCTATACCTATATAAAGTGCACTTATATAATTACTCTGCCTACCCTATTATATTAAGGGCTGCTTTATATACGACTATAAAGGCCTTTATTACGTATAGCCTTTAGAGACGGCCGTAATAAAGAGGAAATACAATGCCGAAGTCTAATAATAAACCGACGATAACGAAGAATAGCTACGTAATAAGTAGGAGCTAGCTAATAGCGTTAGACGAATTAACCTTAATAGGCAATAGCCGGGCCGGAAGCCTACTTAGAAGTTTATATAAAAGACTAGAAAGTAGGTACGGTCTACTAAAGGGGGGGGATTAACGCAATTCGTTATTCCTATAAGGTATTAATATCTCTTTACTTTCCTTTTCTAAAAGGCTTACTAAGCAACGATTAGCTAGCCTAAGAGGATAATACGTCTCCTTACGTAAGCTAGCGTGTTATAGAACTACTAATCTAGGTTCCTAGTTTACTTTCTTTTTTCTAAAGTACGGGACGACTTAAGTACTAAGGGACTTAAGTACGGAAATACTTAGTACGAGGGTACCGGGGTACTTAGTACTTTGGTACTTAGTACTTTATGACTTAGCATAAAGATGTTCGCCCCGGACTTACCTATTATCCGGTCACACCCCTTTTTAGCCTAAGACACACCCCTTTTACGAACCTAAGTCCTTCCGGACTTAGCTTCCTTAGGTACGGGACGTACTATATAGCTACGGTTACGCCGACGATCTTATTAGGCACCCCTGCCTAATAAGACCCGATGATTGGCTCGATGCCCCGCATAAGGGACCGACACCTAGACTACCGGGAGCTATAGGCCTAATATAGCCCCCTCGGCTTTCGGGACCGATTATTCGACCGATCCTTCGCATAAGGAGGTTATACGACTTATATCGTATAACCCACCTATATAACGTTATGCACGTGGTGCATAAATGGACCCACATGACCTAGTTTAGTCTATAAGGGCTTTAGAACGACGCGGGAGGCAGCCCTCTTAAGGCTAGCCGACCTATATAGCTCCTACGTAGCCCTAGGGACCCGCATTAGTTTAGGGCAATGCAAGGGATACGTAGCAGAAGGTGCTAGAAGGAAAGGGACGTACCGGGACCGTCCGGACGGACGGGAAGAGCTATATAAAGGAACTTTAGTCCGCCCTTCCTTAGGCTCTCCTTCCTTCCTTTCTTCTTTAGCTTTTATTATAGTTTTAGTTCAACTGCCTACTAAGTGACCTACACCTCTTATAGTAGTGCCCTTAGTGTTTTAGCCTCGAATATCCCTGCTTGCTTAGACTTAGCTAGCCGGTCTAGTATAAGTAACCCCGAGTGCTCCTTTGCTTACTATTCCGCCCCTATAGCTTTTAAGGATAAATAACGCCCTCTATTAGTCTTTAACTATTAGAGAACTAGTCCGGTTATACTGTCTTCTGTCTTCTAACCGTTCTATCACATAGCGTAATAAAGAGGTTAAAACGGAAAGCGGGTTTAATTACTTACGTTAGCCCTTAAACTCGCCGGATCTTTTACTTATTAAGCTAGCCTAAAACATCCTTAAGCGGTATACGACTAAGAAAAAGGTATTAACATTACGGAAGAAGCTTATTACTCTCTAGCAAGAGACATAGAGGACCCTTAAGCAAGAGAAGCTATAGTAATTCGTATATCGAATCCTAAGTTATATATAATAGGTATTGTAATTACGCGGCGGCAACGGCTATAAAAGGGGGTAGCCCTACCGGTGCTCTTCAATAAAGACCGGGAGGATCTTTATAATAAGATTAAGGAGATTTTAGTAGGGCTAACGATAATAGCAACGGATTGTTTAGATAACCCGGGTTAGGAGGAATAAAACGATAAAGAATAGCTTTACTTTCCTAATTAGGTAATCAGCTTATATAGTAGCTCGACTTACCGACTTATATAGTAATAGGGATACCTAGTAACCTTAAGGCCTCTACTTTCTTATAGGCGGAACCTTCGTATAAATCCTGCTATTAGTAGAGGCGAGAGGGTAATTCCCTCGTTAGCTAGCTAAACTCGCAATAAGCCGTATAAATAAGGAGTAAACCCCTCCTCGGCATTAAGTCTATACAAACGTGGCATTAAGTCTATATAAATAAGGAGTAAACTAATAAGGAGTAAACCCCTCCGTAGCATTAAGTCTATATAAATAAAGAGTAAACCCCTCTACGGTAAGTCTATATAATTAGGAGTTAACCCCTCCGTAGATAAACATAAGCCTATATAACTAAAGAGTAAACCCCTCCGTTGTAAAAAGTCTATACGATTAGGAGTTTACCCTTCTATAGTATTAAGCCGTATAAATAAAAAGCAAACCCCTCCTTAGCTCGTCCGTACGATTAGGAGTAAACCCCTCCGCGGTATTAAAAAGTCTATACAAACGTAGCATTAAGTCTATACGATTAGGAGTTAACCCTTCTATAGCATTTTATCTTATATAGTCGGGAAATATATCTGCCTACTATTTATAGTAGTTCCCTTATATAGTCGGGAAACATATCTGCCTACTATTTATAGTAGTTATCTTATATAGTCGGGAAATATATCTATATGCTATTTATTTAGTAGAATAAATAACGCGGCGGCGGGAAAAAGAAGACTCTCTCGTCGTAATATAAGCATTTCGTAGCGGCGGGAGGAAGACTCTTTCGTCGTTACTATAAAGGTCTTCGACTATTAGTAAGATTAGGTCTACGACCTAATTCGCATTCTTATATACAAGCGGGGAAGAAGCACGTGCGGGCGGGGAAAGGGGCTTGTGTAAATAAGGGTAAGGGGCTTATACAGATAGGGGTAAGGGGCACGTACGGACAAAGGGGTACGTGCGTAGAACTATATATCCGCATGCATAGGTGCGCTTATACTTAGTTCTTTATAGATGATTTCTACACCTATATAGAGGGCACTTGTGTAATTACTCTGCCTACCCTATTATAGTTACGGCAAGCTCGCGGCGGCGGGAAGAGAAGAGAAGACTCTTTTATCGTCGTAGCAAACATAGTCGCAGCAATAATATATTTGCAGCGGCGAGGGGAAGAGAATAAGACTCTCTCGTCGCGGCAAACACTCGCGGCGGCGGGAGGAAGACTCTCTCGTCGTAGCACATACGTTTCGCGGCGGTAGAGAGGAAGACTCCCTCGTCCGTGTATTTATCTAACGCACAAGCTAATAGCTCTCGACGAGCTAATAGCTTGCGGCGGCGGAGGGAAGGAAAAGTCCTTTTCCCTTATTACGAATACTTACTTTAGCAAGTAGCTCTTATAGCGAGCTCGTTGTAGTAAGCAGCTCTCGCGGCGATAGAAGACTTCCTCGTCGTAGTAAATATACTTAAATAAGAATAACGCGGCGAGCGGAAGAGTCCCTCGTCCGTATACTTATTCGAGCAAACGGCTCTTAAGCAAGCAGCTCTTATAGCGAGCGGTAGAGTCCCTCGTCCGTATACTTATTTAAGCAAACGGCTCTTAAGCAAGCAGCTCTTACGGCGAGCGGTAGAGTCCCTCGTCCGTATACTTATTTAAGCAAGCAGCTCTTATAGCAAGCGGTAGAGTCCCTTATTATAGCGAGCGGTAGAGTCCCTTATTATAGCGAGCGGTAGAGTCCCTAGTTATAGCGAGCGATAGAGTCCCTCTCCCTCGTATATACTTACTTCCTTAAGCAAATAGCTCTCGCGGTATCGTAGAAAACAAATACTCGCGGCGAGCGGAAGACTCCCTCGTCTATACCTATTACGGCATTTCGTCCGTATCGCTTAAGTAGTAACACTCGCTTAAGCAGCAACACTCGCTTAAGCAGTAACACTCGCTTAAGCAGTAATACTCGCTTAAGTAGTAACACTCGCGGCGTCGGGAAAACTCCCTCGCTTATATACGGCTATACGAGCCTCGACGTTACACAAGCCTCGGCTATACGAGCCTCGACTTTATATAAGCTTCGGCTATACGAGCCTCGACTTTACATAAGCCTCGGTTACACAAGCCTCGACTTTATAGAAAGACCTCGGCAATATAAAGCCCTCGGCTATACACAAGCCTCGGCTATATAAAGCCCTCGGCAATATAAAGCCTTCTTCTATATATAAGCCTCGGCTATATAAAGCCCTCGTCCGCCCGTAAACTCTAATAAACTATACGAACCTTCTAAAGCGATCGACTAATATAATATAGGAGGAATAAAAGGAATAAGGCGTGTTATTACCGCTAAAGGCTTATATAGCAGCGTAAAGGCATAAAATGCCGAGTTATAATCCCTTACTACTACGGTCGGTCGGTCGTAAGAAGGACCCGGAAGAATACGATAATCCGCCCTAATTAATAGATTAATTAAATATTAGTAAAAGACAACGGATTAAAGCTATTTAAGCTCTTTAGTCTAGCTTCCCTCGTATTACGATCGAAGCTAAAGGGGTGTGTTAGATCCGCGGGTAAAGAGATTATATATAGGATTACGTGCGTGATTACAGACGGGGAATTCGGCTAAAAGGCCCTTTAAATAAGGTCTTAAGGCAGCCCCTCTTCTAGTAGAACAAGCATTATTATTAATATACTGCTTTTAGCGGTATTATAGCCTCTATAGCGCTTTAACGGCCGCTATAACCTATCTCTCTCGCATCCTTATTTAGTAGGCCGTAGGTCTACGATCTAATATATACTAGTATAAAAGGCTAGAGCTATATATATTTTAAAACTCTACTACGTTAAGAAAAGTAAACTAGGCCTATACTAATATATATAGAGTCGTATATATTAATATAATCCGATAAAACTATATATTAAAGCATATAGAACGTACTTATAAAGTATTTAGGTCGCGAGTATACTTTTTACTTTAGTAGAATTCTCTTCCTACTATATAACTCTTCCTACCTATATAAAGTCGTATTATTACTTACGAACGCACTTTCTACTCGATAGAGCTTTCTTCTCTTACTATAGAATCGTTTCTTTTAATATAAGGTCTTATAACTCCTTTCGATAAAGTATATTTATAATACTACCTACCGCCGCCCCCCCTCCTTTAAGCCGACCTATTATCGCTTTATCGATTAATATAAGTATAGTAAAGTTAAGGAAGTTTATAGTAATACTAGATTTTACTTAAACTGCTATTAACGCTTGCCTACGGCTAAGATAGTATAAACTATCGACCTTACGGCGGTATTACCTTATATAACCTAAAACTATAGAAGAGCGATAACGATTCTAATAGAACGGACTCGCTTTACGCTAAACACCTACGCTAAGGCCTTAAAATTAGCCTTATACGCTTATATATAGAGTATCGTAAGTATATAAGCCCGTCGAGCCTTATTATCGGTCGATGTTTAAGCCGTATTTTAAGTTATAAAGGGATATATAGATTAATTCGCCGGTAGAATAAGTAGAATAATATATACTAAGTATACGCTTCTTCTATATTAATATTACTATTATACTAACTAGGCTAAATAAAAGTAAGATATATCCCGACCGTAGACGTAATATAATAGCTTATAAATAAAATGTCGATATACCCCCTTACGTATATAGTAGCCTGCCCGACCGTGCTAAATAAGCCGTAGTATTAATCGCCGCTAAATATACCGTGCCGAATGCCGTAAGGTGCCTTAGCGTAAATGCGCCGCCGGTGTTACAATGTATAACTGTTAATATATAACCTTGCCGATCGAAGGCGTAAGGTAGCGCGCAGCCGCTAAAAGTGCGACCGGGCCCGAAAGTAGCGAAAGTAGCGTTTATAGCAAAAATATAACGAATTAACGCGGGGTTTAAAGAAAGAATGTTAATAGAAGTTATAGCTAGGTCCTAGTAAAATTAACTTTGCTCCCGGGCTTATAACTATTAATATTACTATTATACTAACTAAGCTAAATAAAAGTAAGATATATCCCGACCGTAGACGTAATATAATAGCTTATAAATAAAATATCGATATTCTAAAAGCCGTATATAAAAGTAAAGGCAAATACGCCTTTTCTTTAGACTATAAGTATAAATCTTATAAGAATATAGTATAAGAAATCGTAACCTAATATCGGCCGATGCTTATTAATAAGGATTAGTCTATAGTTTAAAGCGTATAGCTTACTAAGGCAGTAATTAGGCCTATATACTTTAACTATACGGTATATTAAATAACTTCGATTTTAAAGCTTTTTAAAAGGCGAGTATCCTCGTAAGTAGAGAGATAGATAAGGTCTAGCTCTCTTTCTAAGTATTCTATAATATAGGCCGACCTACTTCTCTACCTCTTATACGATTAAAGAAGAGATCGCTTAAAGGTAAGTACGATACCTTACTACTGCTTAATAAGCCTAAAGTCCCTCGTATAAAACAGGAGTAGGTAATTAAGTACGAATTTCGACTAATTAAGTCTAAATCTCGATGTATTAAGTAGCACAATACTCTTACGACTTTAATAAAATATAAACGGCCGACCGACTTTAATATCGATTGTGATTTTCTATCTCCTTCGCCTCTTAATACATAGGGCGATAGATAAAGATACGTAAAGCGGCTAGGACGAAGATATATAAGGCAATAATGCTAAGATCGATAATATTTAAGGCAATAATAGCTAAAGCGAGGTTATAAAATTAATAAAGATTAAGGTTAAGATTTAATTAAGTAGGTTAAGGAAATAGGTTTAGCTAAAAGCGGGGTATTATAAAACGATTATAAGCGTATAGTCTAATACTAAATTTCTATATTACTACCGTCGCTTATACTACTACCGTCGTATAAGGAAACGAGCTTAAAGAGGGGTATATAATTATTATTAATCTACGAAGGGATATAGCTATAGACTAGGTCTAAATGTCTATATATATAATATAGAGGTTCCGTAGGATAATATATAAATATATAATATAACCTAGCACTATAATAGTATATCCCCCTTAAATCGGCGTTTGACTCGAGCGCTTAAAAAAGGCAATAGGCTAACGAAAACGAAGGAAATCTATATTAATTAGTCCTAAAAGCGGGCGTAATATAGAAGAAGAGAGGAATAAGGAGAAATAAAGGGTAAGGCTAAGAAACTAACGCATACCGCTATAATATAAATTATATTAATAAATTATATTTATTATTATTTAGGCGAAGGTAAAGACGTAAGAAAGGCTATATAAAAGGCCGGCTTAGGTTTAGTCGGGTTAAATACGTAAAAGGCCTTAAGGTCGTCCTAGCAGCCGTTAAGGTAAGAGGAGTCCTCTTACGTAAAGGGGCTATAACGCTATTAAACGCGATACTTAATCTTCCCGGAGGCGTATTAGCGTTATATAAGGATAGAAGAAAACTCCTACTTAAGGTATATATTATCGCCGTCGTTATTGCTTAAGGAAAAGAGAACGCCGTTATTAGCGGGCCGGATGTTAAGCTTTAACTAGCTAGGCAAAGGAGGCTCTTAGGTCTTAGTAAGGAGGGAGTAATAGAAAATAAGGTAAAGACGGCTACCCTTAGGGAGGCGAAGAAGATACGCCGTCTTATATACCTTAAGGACCTTATATAAGCCCTCCCGTTTATAGTCGAGCTTCTTTATAAACTAGAGTGTCTAAATCTAGCGAGTGCTAAGGAATACTATATCGCTAGGCTAATACGCTAGGGCGGGAGTCCGCCGGCCGTTCGCGTAGCGAGCTTAAGTGGCTTAAGCATCTTCGATCGTATCGCGAAGGAAGTTAGAGATACGCTAAAGGCGGGAAGCGAGTGCATTACTATAAAGGTATTCCTTCCGCTACTAAAGGGTTATATTAGGCAGGGGGGGGACTAAAGGGCTTAATGCTAAGCTTTAGGTAAAAGCTATAGTTAGTAAAGAAAAAGGAGAGGCCGGTGGATTTAAAGACCTAATTATTAGTAATAAACTTAGCGAAAGGAAGGAGGTCGACCTAATCGTCCTAAATGTAGGTAGTATAATAACGAAGGTAAACCTCTATTTAAGCGTTTGCGATCTTAGTCTAACCGTTAGTCTAAGGGTAATAGGCGGAGCTAGGGTAAAGGCGGTAACTAAAGCGACGATTAAGCTACTATTAGAAAGCTAAGATAAACTAAATGCTATAGTCGCTAATAATAAAGGCCGGGGTGCCGTAGAGGGACTAAACGTAGGAAATAAACGCGTTAATAACGTTTTTAATAGTTATTAAAGGTATTAGGATATAGTAGTATATCTTTATAAAGCGGTCGACGATAATAAAGATATTAGAAAACTTAACGCCGTTACGGCGGTAGATAGGGAGGTCGGTAATAAAGTCGATAGATATATCGGTCTATAAGGCGAAAGGAATACTTAAGGGCTAAAGTAAGCCCTAAGGGGAGGAATAAGGGGATTTAACGCGTAGGCATATATAATAATTCCGTATAAAGCTAGAAATATACTTATATATACCGGGCTAGATATAGGACTAGCGGTAGAGGCTAGCGGTCTTCGTACGTCTAGGATAGCCGGTAAAGGGGGAGGTATAAGCGCGGACGAGGATCTAAAGAATTAAGGCGTCTTTAGGGGGGACGAAGAGCTAGTCTTAGAAATAGAACCGGCCTTAGACCTTAGGGAAAGCGGTCTTAGGTATCGAGCGGAAGGGGGCTTAGAGGGGGTAAGGCTAGCGGGGCTAAGGGGACTAAAGAGCTATACGAATAGCGGAGATAAGCGGGGAGGAGGAATAGCCTTAGTCGATAAGGTTATCGATCGGCTTAAAGTCGTTAAAGGCGTAAAGGTTAAGGCAGTCGGAATTATATTTATCAATTATATTTATAAATAAATTAGACTCCTTAACGCTATTAAGGGCGGTAGTAGTATTAAGGTAAAGGGAGGTATTAACCTTAGACTTAAGGAGGATAACTTAATATCGGTGGTTAATCCTATCGTCGGCTTAGTCGGTAAAAGAGAGTAGGCGGGATGTCGTATCGGAACGGAGCTAGGATAACGCGGTAGATAGGGCCTAGTATACGTAGTCGATATAGTATCCGCTGCCACGCTTATTTAAGTAGGCTCAAGGGATACTAAGCCCCTATAGAACATATATATAGAATAATAGACTTTTTACCCCTTAATTTAGGCCTTAATCTACGACGCTCCGCGGTGCTTAATTAAAGATACCTTAGATATACGTTCCGGCTAGAGGAGTATTTATCCCCCGTTTAGTCGTAATTTTTACCCTAAATACAAGGAGACGTACTCCTCCTTCTATAGCTATATATCTACCCCTACTTATAATATATCGAGCTAGTAAGGGTCCTTAATTAGGGGAAGTTGCTAAGAAAATTAATAAATTCTATCGAATTCTGCCCTAGCGATATATAAAATTCGTTAGGCGGCGCGGCGCTTAATAAAACTTATATATCGCCTATATTAGATTTCTAAAGCGCTTTTAAGGCATTCGTTCGGCGCTTTTAAGGCATTCGTTCGGCGCTTTTAAGGCATTCGTTCGGTACGGCTAGGCACTTTTAAAGCATTCGTTCGGTTATTAGGCTTAATAGCCTTAATAAAGGTCTTTTTTAAACAAGGGAAGCATCGCGAGAGCTCTACTAAGTGCGATTAATAAGTATTACAAGGGCGATTAATAAGTATAACGAGGGCGATAAAGTACGAATACGCCGATAAGGATATAAAATAGTATAAAAGGAGCCCCGTACTTAAATTAAGTAGAGTAAGTCTCTCGCTACGTCTAACATTTTTTTTATTAAGCGCCGCTCTACGTCGTAGATTAAGGCCTTAAGCCCTTTTCCTATGCCTAGTGCTATATACCCCTACCGGCGGATGCGATAGTTATAAGCCCGGTATACGTCCTACGTAAATTACTACCTAATACGACTAACGTAAAAAGCATTACGTCCCGCGAGGAGGCGACCGTAGTGCTAAGCTAATCCCCCTTTTTCTTCGGCGCTTAAAGCGCTACGTATATACTTCCTTAGGGGTAATAAACGCCCCTTTAGCCTAGCCTTAATGCCGCCGTCTTCCTAGGCTTTATTGCTATAACGGCTTTATCGCCTTTGTCTTATTCTAGCTTTACTACTACCGCTTCGGCTGCTCCCGCCGTATAGTATTATCGCTATATTTAGGGTTCGTCGCTACGACGGCTTTATCGCCCCCTCTCCTCTTTACATCGGCTTTACTAACCGTCTCGGCTAATCCTACCGCATAGTACTATCGCCGCTTATATCCTCCTCTCTTCCGGCTTTATTACCGCCGCCTCGGCTGCTCCCGCTATACGGCACGTACTATCGCTATACCTAGGCTTTATTACTACGACGGCTTCGTCGCCCTCCTTCCTTTACTTCGGCTTTACTAACCGATACAGCTACGCCCGCCGTACGGTACTATCGCCGCCCGGCTTTATTACTACGACGGCTTCGTCGCTACGACGGCTTCGTCGCCTTCTTTGCTCTTCTAGCTTTAATACTACTGCCCTCGGCTTTATGCCGAACGGCATTATCGCTATATTCGGGCTTTATTACCACGACGGCGTCGTCGCCCCCCTGCTCTTTGCATTGGCTTTACTAACCGACTCGGCTATATACGCCGTACGGCACTATCGCCGCCTATACCTCCCTCTCTTCCGGCTTTACTACCGCATCGGCTGCTCCTACCGAACGGCACTATCGCCGCCCGGCTTCGTTACTACGTCGGTTCGTCGCCCTCTTCGTCTCGGCTTTACTAACCGCCTCGGCCACGCCCGCCGTACGGCACTATCGCCGCCCGGCTTCGTCGCTACGACGGCTTCGTCGCCTTCCTTTATTCTACTAGCTTTACTACCGCCTCGGCCACTCTACGCCGTAGGGCATTATCGCTATATTCGGCTTCGTCGCTACGACGGCTTCGTCGCCTTCCTTCTTTCTTAGCATTGCTGCCGACTCGGCTGCTCCCGCCGTACGGCACTATCGCTACATCCGGGCTTCGTTACTACGACGGCTTCATCGCCCTCCCTCTTATCCTAGCCTTACTACCGCCCTCGGCTTCGTGCCGTACGGCATTATCGCTATATTTAGGCTTCGTCGCCCTCCTCCCTTTACTTCGGCTTTGCTAACCGACTCGGCTAATCCCGCCGCACGGCACTATCGCCGCCCGGCTTTATCGCTTCGCCCTCCTTTATTCTTTCGGCTTTTATTAGAACGGAGGTTCTATAGCCTACCTAATAAGCTAGAATACGCTTACGGCTAAAGAGGCTATTCTATAGGATGTATATATATGTATATTTAAGGTCTATGCCTATAGCTCTAGCCTTAATATAGACGAGAGGTAGGCACGTAATTAGTATCTATATAGGTATACGTAATATATATACGTAACTATATAATATACCCCCTTAGGTTCGCTCTTAGAGAAAGGGAAGCTAAATAAAATAATAGCTCGAGCTAATTCCTTTAAATCCGAGGAGTTTTCTAAAAGCTTAAATTAATCGGCCTAAATTAATATAACGCCGGTCTTAGGTCGTAGGATATTACGTTCCTACTTTATCGCGTTCGCGCTATCTTATCTACGTTTTTACTCTTCCTACCGTATATATATTTCCTTCTAAAGGGTATTCTCGTCCGATTTAAGTAGCTCTCTATTATTAAAGAGGCTTATAATATCGTAGAGACTAATCTAAGTAACGAATGCTTAGAAGCTATCGCCTTAAAGTGCCTTCGTAAAGCCGTCGGCTATTATCTTCGTAGTCGGAGTATATATAACGTCGAGGGTATCGTTTATTATCTCCTATCAAAGCTAGTAGTTATATATATTAACGTAGCGGAGCTTCGTCTATAATATCGTTACTTTAGCGGTAATTAATCGGATTATCTACTAATTATCGTATTATATTCTAATATAAGAGTCGTCGAGGGATATATTAAGCTCTTTAATAAGTCTATTAACGTAGATAGATTCTTTCGCGGCTTATAAGAGCGTAAGTAGTTCTACCTCTATCGTTTAGGTCGTAACTATATCCTGCTTATTTACTCTTTAGCCGATAAGCCCTTTAAATAGCTTTATAGCAAAAGCCTAAAAACTCTTCCGATTAATTATATTATTAGCGAAGGAAGCATTACTTATAACTTTAAAGTTATCTCTACCCCTTAAGTAGAGCGCTAGTGCCCGAGTATACGCTAAGTAGTAGAGAACTTAGTCCGCCGCTTTATAATATTTTAGCCTTAGGTTAGAGTTAAACTTCGTAAGCCGTAATATTATAAATGCTATATCTAGGCGAGTAATTACCGCTACGTATAGTACCGATCCGACTATCCCTTAGTAAGCATTAATCTCCGCGTAGGTAGCGATTTTATCTTATAGGGGAAGCTCGTTTAGTCCTATCGGTATTTCTACTAACCGTCGTGACTTCGTAAGTTAGGAGGTAATCTTATCGATATATACCGCCTAAGAGAGCTAGATATATCCCTTCCGCCTATCGCGTAAGATCTTAATGCCTAAGAACTATTATAGGTTATTACCTCCTATTAGTTTATATATCGCCTTAAGTTAAGCTTATAGAGCCTTAGCCCTCTTACGATCCCTTTTATAATACGTAAATATAATATCGTTAACGTAAAAGAAAACAATAATACCGTTAAAGGTAAGGCAGTATAGCTTATATAAAACCGACTAAAAACCTATATCTCGTAGCGTATTAGTAAGGTCCTTATACTATAGTAGAAGAGATTTCCTTAGACTATAGAGTGCTTTATTAAGCCGAAGCACTACGCTATATTTCCTATATCCTAGCGGGAGCCTTATAAACATAAGCTCGTTAAAGGTCGCGTTAACGAATGCGTTTATAGCGTCGTATTAGATAAATTTAAGGTCGAATCGTACTAAGATAGCTATTAATATATAAAAACTCCGCCCGGCTAACGTAGCCGCGTAAGTCTCTTGCCTATTTTAAAGCTATTAATCGCCTCGCACTATAAGCCTTGCCTTATATTTTAAAAGCCTCCCGTACTTATCTATTTTATATACGTAAACCTATATATAGTCGAGCACTTATGCCCTTATAGGAACGTTAGAGCACTTAGTTTCGTACTAGGACTTTATTTCCTTATAGCTAGCGAGGTATACCTTCTTAGCTTCTTCGAATTAAGGACCGAGTAGGTAAGTTCGTTGTTATATATAGGAAACCGGCGGTAGTAAAAGATCCCGTCGGTAGACTCGTCGTTTAAAAATTAGGCGATCTATCTAAGCCTTATCGATAATCTTATCTATATTACGGTCTCGTGCGATTAAAGCGGCGCGTATGCCGGCTAAGAACGCAGCGTGCTAGTATATCTTCCTAGCTTATATAAGTAAAGGGTTTTCTTTAAGCGGAGGGTTTTCTTAAAGTTTAATATATATAAGGAAAGGGTTCCTTTCTCTCGTAGCGGAGGGATTCCTTTAACGCCTTTCTTTCCTACTAGAGGGATTCCCTCGACGGTAGTCGCTTATAGCAGAGGGGTTCCTTTAACGCTATTTGCTTATAGCGGAGGGGTTCCCTTAACGCTGTATTCTTATAGCGGAGGAGTTCCCTTAACGCCGGTTGTTTATAGCGGAGGGGTTCCTTTAACGCTAGTTATTCGTAGCGGAGGGGTTCCCTTAACGCTAGTTGTATTAGTATACGGGGAAAAAGCTCCTTCCTCTCGCGGCGGAGGGATTCCCTTAACGCCTCGCTTATATAATATCTACCCGACGAATTACGATTAGATTACTACCGCGAATAGGGCTATAGGCGGTATAGGTAGAGGATTTAGGAGGAGCTTAAATCGAGCAAGAGTATATTCTTTCTAGCTATCGCGTCCTTAGCCTCGGTTTTCGGCAATTAGTAGGATGCTCTCGTCGTTATCGACATCGAGGTTAAAGATCTATTCGTCGGTTGTTTAAACCGATCTTCTTCTAACGTAGTCTTCGTCTAAGAGCGTAATAGTTATAAGAGTTTCGGCGAGCTCGTCGAGGTCTATTTCTTTTACACTTTCCACTAAGGTCTCGAGTATACTATTAAAGATCTAATCCTCGTCGAATATAACGTCGTAAGTGGTACTAACTTTGCCTTAAGACAGGACTTAGATCCTAAAGATATTAGATAATATATATCCTACTAAGAAGCCGACCTAAGCGCGTAGATCTAGCTTTTTAAGTCGACTAGACCCTTCTTAAGCAAAGACCTTTATTACGAATGCCTTATATCTATATACTCGTAGATATTATTAAGACGGTTTATTCCCGGTAAGCCTCTTATATAGGGACTCCTACTTATAGTTATACCTTAGCGTTCTATTGTTTAAATATACGGTAGACTTATAGATTTCCCGCTATAGCTAAGCCGGGAGATTCTTTCTTATAGCGCGAGCTTTATCCTTAATAACGCCCGCGGAGCGTTCTACCCCTCCGTTTTATTCCTATGTATACGGTGCCGAGGGTTCGATCTTAAATAGCTTACGCTTTAAGAAATCGTATACCCTCGTATTCTAGCTTATTAGCTTGTTATCGCACTTAATTGTCTTAATCTTAAAGTTATTCTAGTACGTAAAGTAGTTAAAATAGTGTTTAAGCGCGTTAATAATCGTAGGGCCCTTCCGATTTTTTAGGTAGTAATCCTATATAAAGCCGCTCGCTTTATCCGTAATTAGCATTAGGGAGTTATAACCCTTATTGTCTTTATTAAAGTCGTAGAAAACGATAGCAAGCCTCTCGCCTACTAGAAGTTTAGCTAGTAGACGTAGTTCCTAACGGATGACCCTCTTTGCCTTTACTATGCCGTAGTAGTCGCACTAGACTATTGTTAATCCCTTAATCTTAGCGCCGTTAGAGTAGTTAACGAAGTATTTAAGGGCCTAAGGGCCTAGGTAACTAAGTCTATAGTGCTATAGCTCCGCTATAGCTTTCTACGGCTTCCGTATTATTATAGAGTTAAATGCGTTCCTACGAGTATAAAAGGCTTGCCTTATTATATATTCTAGAATATATTCTAGCACGAACTAGCTATAATATTGCGTGACTAAACTAACGACTATATTATCCGCCGCTCGTAGAGCGGAGGCTTTACTAGGCTTATTGTCCTACTAGATTCCCTAATATTTAAGCAACCTATATAAGACGAGGTTATATATAAAGTTCTTATAGTAGGCAGTATCTAGCAGACGTAGCACTTATAAGCGTATCGGGCCTTAGAGACGTAGGTCTATATTACCGTAGCCTTATATCCTTACTTTATCGTCTCCCGCTTAAAGGAAGTCTCCTTCCTATACGGTTCTAAAGTTATAGAAGCGGGAAATCTAGTTAAAGATATATAAGGTCGTTCTATAGTTAAAGATAGACGAGTGATAAAAAGGGTAGGCGTTAACGTAGAAAGTACTATTAAGTTTTAGGATAAAAAAGGAGGCTAATAGGCATTTCCTTTTCGCCTTTACGAGTTAATCTATCTTATTATAGTCTTTAATAACGACCCTTTTCTTTCCCGTAAGCCTCTATACTTCTCTAGCGATATTTAGGTTCGCTATATTAGTATCGATTATTCTTTTTCTTATGCCTATGCCTAGCTACTATAGTAAGGCATTATCGCGCTTAATCTCTTAGCAATCCTTTATTTTATAGCTAGTAAGAGAGCAAAGGCGGCAATAAGGGGTACCTTCTTCTTTATTATAGCTTAGGAGTATTCTCTTCCTGCCCGGCCTTGCCTTAAAGCCTCTTTGCTTCTAGCCCTAACCTTAGGCGTTCGGCGCCTTAGTGTTAGATTCTCTAGCCGGCCTCTTATTATTATTCTCGTTCCTAGCAAAGGTTAGGCCGAAGGACCCCTTCTTCGTATTAGGGATCGACGAGTTCGATAGGGTGTCGAGGTGCCTCGTAAACGAGTTAATTATCGTATGCCTATCGAAATCGCGTTCGTCTTACTAGTTTCCGTAGATAAAGGCCTAAGCCTATTATAGGTAAAAAGGGGCAACGACTTTAATAAAGTTCTTAACCTAAGTGCTCTTAAATATAGCTTCGGGAAGTTCTACCTAGATTCTATCCTCTATAACGACCTTTTATTAATTAAGCTATATATTCTAGCTCTAAGGCGAAGACGTTAACGCCTTTATCGCCTCTTTGTACCGTGCTTAGACTATACGAATAGCGTCCTTACGATTTCCTTTATAGCTCTTTCGGAGCTTTTCGTACTATATTAAGAGTTCGTTATCGTAGCTATAGTACGATTAGTAATTTAAATCTAAGACCGTTTTTAATACCTATTCTTAAAGGGCCTCGAGGTCTTTATTCTAGTCCTTTTATTCCTTTAGAGCCGCGTTATATATATTCTATTTCTAGTTAGTCTCCTACGCGGTAGGTATTGTATTTTAGCTACGAATATCGTTATCCGCCGTACGGGCCTAAGTGTGAGGTGGTTCTTTAAATATAGGAGGCGACGGTTTTATAAAGAGCTCTTTACGTCGTTCGACGTACTCCTAGAGTTAAGCGGACTTAGCTTAGAAACGGAATTTATTATCCTAGACGAGCTATTCGGCCGTTCCCTTAAGCATAATATCCCTTCTTATAGTCGTTATCGTATTAAGGTTAATATAGCGAGTATAGTAGCAATAAGGTAAGGACGGTGCTATCTCTACGTTATTTAGGAGGGAAAAGGAGAACGGTAGGGGGTAGTTGCGATAATTTACGATCGATATAGTATATACGCTATAGCGTGTTTTCCTTCGTTATCTAACTCTAACTTCTTATTATAGTGCCGAAAATAAATAAGAAAACTCTCCTTAAGTATAACGTATACTAGTATTCCGTTATTAAGGAGGGAGGAGGGAAAACGGTTAATTATACTTAGTTTCTACGCTTAGATAGTATGCTCGAGCGTATCGTAGCGCCGGTATATTCCCCGGTTGTTAGTTTTAGTGTTTTTCCGATGTTTTTCGTGTTTTTCGTGTTTTTTATGTTTTTAGTGTTTTTAGTAGTTTTAGTCGTTTTAGTAGCTTAAAGAGGGCCTATTAATTAACTAATAAGGTTTAAATTAAGTGCCGGAGAGATTAATTAAAAGGCTAAGACTCTTAATTATTAGAATAGAGGTTCTATAGCCTACCTAATAAGCTAAAATACGCCTATGGCTAAAGAGGCTATTCTATAGGATGTATATATATGTGTATTTAAGGTCTATGCCTATAGCTCTAGCCCTAATATAGACGAGAGGTAGGCACGTGACTAGTGTCCACGTAGGTACACGTGATATATATACGTGACTATCTAATAGCTTTACTAACCGCCTCGGCCACGCCCGCCGCACGGTACTATCGCCGCTATATACCTCTTCCCCGGGCTTCGTCGCTACGTCGGCTTCGTCGCCCCACGCCCTAGCTCGCGCCCTTCCTCGCGCCCTCGTGCCTTCTCTCTACATCGGCTTTACTAACCGTCTCGGCTAATCCCGCCGCACGGCACTATCGCCGCTTATACCTTCCCCTAATTAGCATTGAATTTTCTTTTCCTATAGAGTAGCTAATTAGTGTATGTATATTCCGGGAATTAAATTAGCCGCTGTTTAAACTTAGGGGTAGAGGGCAGGGCAAAACAAAGACTAGACCGACCGCCTTGCCCTTGCCCTTAGGGACTTCTTATATCGGAGCAAACGAGGGTACTACTACCCTTCTTAACTCCTTAATAGCGAGACCTATTGCCTTACCCGGGAATAGACGCTTATTCCGACGGGGCTTTAGGGTCTATAGACTATAAGCTTAGTGCGAATACTAGACCCGATAGGGTCCTAGAGTTCGTAGCCGTAATAAGGTTATCGTTAGATATCGGACGAGGATATATATATCCCTCCCTCGTCCCGGAGCCTTAGGAGGTAAGGGCATAGCCGTAGCCCTAGCTCGGGCGATCTCTCCTTACTACTTAGAACTACTATACCCCTTCTTTTTAAGAGACCTAGCTTACGACCCGGCAGTCGCTTAAACATACGGAGGAGATAGGCCTATAGAGCCTATAGCTATACGTCGACCGAGAGGATCCCGGTTATAATAGTATAGCTCTTATAGAAAGATACGTAATGCCGTAAGCCCTAAGACGGGTCTAGCTAGCCCTCGGGCGGGCCTACCGGATCCGTAAATACGATACCGTATACCTACGAGAGAAAGGCTACTACGGATCGCAATACGCTGCGAGGCGAGTCTCGCTATATTAGCATTATCTTTGCCCTTTTCCTATCCGGCCTCGTTAGCCCTTTTTCGGCTTCGTCGCTATAGCTAAAGACTCTACGTGCTACGAGATCGTTAATCTTTTATTTATAAGCAATTTAACGACCTCCTAACGAAATAAGAAATTGTTATCTTCGATGGAATTATATTTAATAGGGAAGCCGTACTATTATAGAACTTTACGGAAAGAGGTAAGGTAGACCCGCTAGTCGCTCCTCCTTAGTAGGTATACGCACTGTAATTAAGTAGGCCCGGCTAGTCGTAGGGGGTATAGGCGTTTTTTAGGTATACTTAAAGTATTACTAGGCTAAATAGAGATTTATACTAGGCTAAATAGTAATACTCTATATTATATGTATTAAAATGCCGGCATAAAATAAAAAGCTTTATTAACTATAGTAGTTATAATAATATATTATAATAATAATCTTAATTAGGATTGCCTAGGTCCTTCGTTCCTTTCTTATAAGTTATACTTACGCTAGCTAATAATTATTATCGTTTAGATCGAATTCCTTAATCGCTAAAAAGGGTATATAACGGCGATCTCTTTAAGCAATAGAGCATTCGGCTACTCTTTAGTCCTACTATAAGCGTTTAAGTCGGTGCTAATCGATGCGCTAAGGAGCGTAAGGCCGGCGGGTCGACGATACTATTAGTATAAGTTAAAAGCATCGCTATAACGGCAATAGCTTACCGGCTAGGTAAAGATACTACTACGTAGAGAACTTACTAGTAGGATAAGGTTGCTATTGCGATAGCTTACCGGTAGGAAGAAGATATCGAATAAGGCGAATAATAGTCGTATAGCTAGCGTTAATAGTAGGCGAAGCGGCCGCGGGAATAGCTATGCTAACGGCGTTAATAGTAGGCGAGGCGGCGGTAGGAAGAAGAAACTATTACAAAGACTTATCCGGAGGAGCAGCCGCGGGAATAGTCGTATAGCCGGCGTTAATAGTAGGCGAGGCGGCGGTAGGAAGAAGATACTACTACGGCGGCTTATCTAAGGGAGTAGCCGCGGGAATAGTCGTATAGCCGGCATTAATAGCAGGCGACGCGGCCGCGGGAATAGCCGTGCTAACGGCGTTAATAGTAGCAGTAGGTAAGGCGGCCTTAGGAAGAGAAGCCGCGGTAGGAGCGGCTATAAGGCGGCGAATAACAGCCGCGAGAATAGTCGTATAGACGGCTTTAATAACGGTAGAGAGTCCTTAAGCAGAGAAGCCGGGGGAGACGCTCTTAAGACAAGAGGTAGGGTTGCCGGTAGGTTAGGGAATAGTTAGGCAACCGAAGTCGTCGTTAGTAATAGGCGAGGCGGCCTTAGGAATAGTCGGGCAACCGAAGTTATTATTAATAATAAGCGCGGGAATAGTCGTAATAACGGCGGTAAGCGCTTTCTACTAGCCGGGGTAGGTTTAATAAAGGTGCTTAAAAAGAGCTTTCCGGGAAGCGAAGGGTGCTTTATACTTTCGGCACGTAGAGGGCTTTAGGGCTAGGGGAGCCTTAGAAAACGGCGAAGACACTATAGGACGCGCTATAGATATCGTAGTAGGGCGTATAGTAGGCCGCGAAATAAAGCGCGCTATAGATATCGCAATAGGGCGTATAGTAGGCGGCGAGGCTATCGTCGCAATAAGGCATATAGTAGACGGCAAAATAAGGTATAGTAAAGGCGGCGAAGCTGCCGTTATATAGCTAGCGGGCGGTAAAGACCTCGTCGATTAAGCTCCTTTCGCTTCTTCCTCTCTATATTCCTCGCCTTAATAGGCAAGGCGGCGTTCGTCCCGTTCGTAGCGTTAGTTATTATAGGTTCTACCGCGACGAGAAGAAGGATCTTAGTCCCTTAAGACTTAAGCGGTCTTTTAATAGCGGCGGTCTTAGGTCTTTTAATAGTAGCGTTTTTAGGTCTCTTAACGCTTTTATCGGCGACGATCTTAATAAAGGTGCCGTTAGACCGTAGCCTTAATTAAAGCCGTATTTTTCTCGAGTACTTAAATCTACTTTAAGATAGTAGTCTTTTTTTTAAGAGAGGTAAAATAAAGGTAATCGCAAGAGGGATAAGGAAGAAAAGCTCGGTATAGATACGCTACTCCTTCCGGATGAATTTCCTCTCGAGATTTTAAGTAAGGTAAGCTCTTTCTTTATATTAATCGGGAAGGGAAACCCTATCTTACTATATCTTAAGGGTATATAGCTCCTAAAGGGCACGAACGAGATAGGGGTCGTACTTACGAGGATTAAAAGAGACATCGGTATAAGCAAATCTCGGTTGCTTAAGACAAGGCATTATAAGGAAGATAAGTAAGGGCTAAAAGATTGACTTAAGAGAGAAGGAGATCGTAGGTACGCGCTAAAGTAATAGTAGGGCAAGCGGTATATAGAAAGTCGGGCGGTATATAGAAAATCGGTTTATATATATAAACCTAAAATAGGTGCGAAGAGGTTTAGGCATATATAGAAAAGGAAGAAAACATATAGAAAAAGGGAAGAAAACTTAGTGGCTTTTAGACTCGCTAGAAGAGAAAGAAAGGTTATTATAATAGCAAAGGCGCGTTAATAAAGCGCTAAGGCGGAAGAAAAGGTAATTAGCTTAGCTATCGGTAGCTTAACGTAAGCTAAGCCAAAAACAGCGGGGTGGTTATCCGAGAGTAGATAGAGGGTTCTTAGCGAGCTAGGGTGCTTTAAAGCAACGTAAATAAAGGCGTCGCTAATGCGGCTTTAAGAGGCGCTTAGTACGGCTTTAAGAAGCGCTTAGTCGAGGGCTTATAAGGGCCTCTATTACTTACCGAAGAGAAGAAGGTAAGGTATTACTACTATTTTAATATACTAAATAGCGTAGAAAGGTAGGTAAGGAAGGATAGTTTATTAAGGTAGGCGAGAGCCCTATAAGCTAGGAATAGCTCCCTACTATCTTATCTATAGGCTAATATAAGTAGCCCTAGCCTACTGGCTAAAGGATGTATTATATATATTACTTATATATAATAAAATACCCCGCTATCTTCCGACCTAGCACTATATATAGTCCGCTTGCTCCTTTAAGCCTTTATTAATAAGAATATCCTAGAATATAATATTAGACCTAAACCTAGACTAGCTTACGACTTTTATAAAGGACGTTAAAGTCTATAAGACACTCTATAAGTATATCGACCTTACCCTTAAGGAGGAAGACATTACCCTTAATAAGTACCGATAAACTGCTATAACTACGTACGTAGCACGCTTTATAGTAGAGTATTGCTATTTACATAGATATAAATCTCTATTTATATAGAAGTTCGCTAAAATCTCTACTTTTTCTACGCGACCCCGCGCGCCTATATCCCGCCACTAAATTTTCCGTATAGGTATATAGCAATTAAAAGGGCCGCGTAAATCATATATAGCCTTAATTTATTTAGTTAATTTAATAGCTATAGTAGGTGCCCTCTACTATATGTCCTACTACGTGCCCTTTACTACGTGCCCTACTGCGTGCTTTGCTCCGTGCCCTACTGCGCGCCCTTTACTACGTGCCTTTTACTACGTGCCCTCTACTACGTGCGCGGCTCCTTAATGTATGCTTCGTGCCCGGCTCTCGGCTGCGTGCCGTCTACTATATGTGCGGCTCCTTAATGTATACTTTATGCCCGGCTCCCGGCTGCGTGCCCTCTACTATATATACGGCTCCTTAATGTATGCTTTATGCCCGGCTCCCGGCTACGTGCCCTCTACTATATGTGCGGCTCCTTAATATATGCTTCGTGCCTAGCTCCCGGCTGCGTGCCCTACTGCGTGCCCTCTACTATATGTGCGGCTACGTGCCTTCTATTGCGTACGGCTCTTAGATATATGCTTTATGCCCGGCTTCGTGCCTTACTACGTGCCCTCTACTATATGCCCTTTACTACGTGCCCTCTACTATATGTACGGCTCCTTAATATATGCTTTATGCCCGTAGTGTTTTTCGATTTACGCGGCTCTCTTAATTGCTATATACCTACACTAGATTTTAGTAGTAGGATATAGGCGCGCGGGGTTTACGCATAAAGAGTAGGACTTCCTTATAAATAGAGATTTATATCCGTGTAAATAGCAATACTCTTATAGTATATACGGAGTTCGACGTATATATTTAAGGGTACGAGCTACTCGACTACTTCCGAGACTACTTTAAGGGATAGACTAAGGCTACCTAAAATACGGTCTAATAGGACTTTAAAAAAGTATTGTAAATACTTATATAGAGGCGCGGGGTCTATCTTAGACTTAGGAACGGACCCCTCGCGCTTTAATTCGTAATACTATAGACTATAGAAGACCTTTTAGCTTAGACTACCGACGAATTCTTAGAAGCGTAATTTAATATCGGCACCGCGGCCTAAGTAAAGTAAGCAGCTATAGTTGCTATTACTATAATATTACTCCCGCCGTTGCCTTTCCCTACTGCTTTAACGGCTGCGCTTTTGTCTATCCTAACGTCCGTTATTTAAAAAGCCGTAAGAGTATCGTTACCTATATCTTCGCCCGTTATCCCGCCGCTAGTTATTCCCGGCCCGCCTCCGCTAGTTATTCCCGGCCTATTCGTTCCTTAGGTTCCTTAGGCCCCGTTCGTTCCTTAGGTTCTTTAGGCTCTATAACATACGGTCTATCCGATAAGTCACTAGTTCTAGCACCTTAAATTCGTCCCGGCTATCTAACCGTTCTAGCCTACCGCCGTTCTTACCGCCGTTCTAGCTGTCTAAGTTCCCCGTGCTCCTGCCCTTAAATTCCGCCGTAGTAAATCTCTATTCGTCCCGGACGTACCGAAGTACTATATATCCCCGTATCTCCCCGCGCCTCCCCGCGCCTTCCCGCCCCTACACCCGCGCACCTAAATTACGTGCGTATGCCTAGCAGGCTATAGGCCTAACTAGTCCTGCCTAATACGTACTTCGTAAGAGCGGGCGGGCAATTGCGCACGCCGTAATTTAAGGCTATCGTAAGATAAACGCACGTATATTTATTCATTCGGCTTATTAATTTAACGTATATCCGGCTGCGTTCCTACTACTACGGTCGGCTACGTTCCTACTACTACGGTCGGCTGCGTTCCTACTACTACGGTAGATAAAGCTAGCGTAGCCCTCCTACCCTAAGCCTGTTTCCCTTAAGATCCCCTTCCCCTTATATTAGCGCGCGCACGCGATCTTCCCTACGACGACGGCTAAGTAGAGCCCTAACTGCCTGCCTTTGCCTCTCGCTCCTCTATCTTATATTATATACGCGTGCGTCGCACGCTTGCATTAAGGCGACGAGTGCTGCCTTAACTAGACCGTAGTAGCTGCCCCTATATGCCTCGCCCACGCCTACGCCTACGCCCGCGCCCTCGTAGCTATAAGCCCGGCTGTAATGCTTGCCCGAGGGTATTATCGTCTTCGTCGTCGCCTTAGTCTCGGTAGTGCATTAAGGCTTAAGGCACCTCTTAGTAGGTGTTTTTAACTAGCCGAGGCCGGCCACGTAGGTTTTACACAACGTTAGGGTCCCGGATTTAAAGCAATAGCTCTTTAAGGTCCTAAAGGTAAAGATTAGCGTAATTTACATAGAAAATAGGGGGGTGCCTTACTAAAGGCTTCTAGAGCAACCACCGAGGGTAAATATTATCCTTTATAAGCGAACTATCCGCTTAAAGTCGTTAAAGGATCGTATAAGCGTAAAGAAGCCCTTACTGCTAAGTAAATCGCCCTATATAAGGCGGTAGCGGGCGTACCTCCCGCTCTTCCCTTAGACGCCCGCCTTCCCTTAGCGTTAAGGGCATCGCGGCCTTAGCAAGCCGGTGCTATATCGTAAGGAGGTTTACGGCCTAATATATAGCTTCGAGGTTAAGCCTACTAAGCCACGTTTAGCCGCCGTATTTATACCGCAGCCGCTGCCGCTACCGCTTAGCCTCTTACGTATAGGTAAGCTCTTTATTAGCGATTATCTATAGTAGCGCGTTATAGACGTAAAAGAGATCGCCGGTGCCTATAAGAAGGTAAGACTTTACGTCTTTATAGGCGGTCTTAACTAGGCTATTAACGATCTACCCGAAGTTACGATAGCGGCTAATATAGCAACAAGCCTACTGCTTACGCTACGGTATATACTCCTTAGAGATATACCGGATAATATAACCTTAGTGTTCTCTAAAGGTTTAATCGAGGGTATACTAGCGTGCGTAGAAAGCTTCCTCTATAGATGTATAAATAACTAACTTCTACGTGGCAAATATGCCCTTACGGCTATGCTCTTTATATAGCTTAGGCAGGTCGTTCTTAGCCTCTTCCTCTTCTTCCTTAGCTATATTAGCCTCTTCTTATATAAAGGCAACGTCGCGCGTAGCGTTAGTAAGGTCGTTAGCCTTATTAGCCTCGTTACCTAAAGACTTATCGTCGTCGTCGTCGTCGTAACTATTAGCACCCGGCTCTTTTTAACGTGCTTTAATCCTTAAGTTAACGTTAGCGTTAATGTAATATACATAAAGCTATTATTGCGCGAATAGGAAAACGCGTAAGTAGGCGTTCTTAAAGGCCTTTTCCTTATCTATAATAATTATAGTCGGCGCGGTAGCCTTAATCTATTAGCGAAGCTCGTCTAGTCGCTTATATAGCTAAAGGAAGCCCTCTTCCTTCTCCGTATTAATAAGACCGAAGGCGAAGTTAGCTATAGACCGTTAATCGGTAACTCTAGTAGCTTAGAAGCGATACATCTTAAAGCGGTTCGTTTTATATATATTATTAAGTCCTAAGACTTCCGGAAACGTCTTCGACATCTTCTTACACTAAGGGTATATCTAGAAGATCGCCTTAACTTTCTCGTTATCGTCGGCGGCGTATTTAACTATATGCTTAAGGTTATCGCGCTAGAGGTGCTTAAGGAAGGCCTAGGTCGCTATCTTACCCCTAAGGACGGCGGCACGGATCTTCTAACGATTGTTATATATATCCCGTTGCCGGAAGAAGGACTATTCGGTAGTGTCTCTAATAATCGCAGCTATCTCGCGGGCCGGCAGGGCATAATGCTTCGAAAGGTTCTTCTTAAGCTCTTATTATGCTAAGGTACGGCGATAAACGTTATAAGCTAATAGATTAAGTAACTGCCTATAATTATAATAACCTTTAACGTAGAACGTCTATAAGCCTATCTCTATTATTAACGCTATAATCTTAAATTAGTAGTTAGTCTTTTAGGTCGATATCTTACGCAACCCGGCACTTTAAGAGGCGCGGCCGTACCTATAATTATATATTAAGATGCGAGTCGTAGCTTATACGACCCTATTAACCATACGCTTGCCCTAGCTATTTCGCTTAATTAAGGCGGCGCCGTTATTGCGATAGAACGTCTAAAGGGACTTAAAGAGATCGTCGAATATATTAAAAGGGTCTTCTATAGGGGGCAAAGGCGGAATTAGGCCCCTAACGAGCTCGTCGGCAACGAGCTCGTCGGCCTATTCGTTAGCCTGCTATTCGGCCTCCTCGTCGGCCTACTATTCGGCCTATTCGTCGGCCTGCTGTTCGGCCTATTCGTTAAGGCCCTTATTAAGCAGCTTGTCGAGTGCGTCGTCGAATTCCTCGAGCCCCTCGTAGAGCAATTCGTCTAACGCCGCGTCCGCTGCAGCTGCCGACGCAGCGGCGGCCGCGGCGGCTACTACATCGAATATAGCATTAACTACGTCGGCCGCTTCGTCGGCCGCGGCCGCTAGGTTAAGTATAGCTTTAAGGTCTATTATAAGGGGGTTACATCGGTGGCTTAGTAAGGGGTTACTAGCGCTACTACTACGGCATTTAACTTTTCCTATACGTTAGCACGTAAATTTAGTAGGGTAAGGTAGGCGCGTGTAAAATAGGGGGGGATCTAAGTAGTACTCTAGTACCTTTAGGATGAATAGAGATTTACTACGGGACAAATAGTAAGACTCTATAACTATACCCCCTCCTAAGGTCCCGAACGTCCCTACCGGCGGGAACCTTATAATGCAATTCGCTAAGGTATAGTAGAAGGACTATAATTATATAAGAGAGCTATATAATATCTTAGACGATAAATTCCGGCTCTTTATATAGACCTACTATAGCTTTTAAATCGCCTTAGGCTAATTTTACGGACTAGTTATTTAAATCCTTGCCGGTCGTGCTAAGGATTACTATATCCGGTAGATTAATTAGTCTATAGCTACGTTCCGGGCTATATATAATGCCTTTAAACGCCGTTTCGATATTAAGTAGCGATAGTACTTTACGGAGTAGACTATAACGTTATTTTAAAAGCTTTAGATATAGAATCCCAGCAAGCCCTTTTAAGAAGTGCTCGAGCTACTATTTAATAAGTTATAGCTTTACTAACGTGCTTTTAGCCTTACTTTTGTAGGAGATATCCCTTTGCGATTAGCTATTACGAACGCTTATTAATACGTTCCGGAACTCGAATAAGCTCTCTTTTGTCCGGCTAAACGGGTAGAAGAGCTGTTTTCCAACCTTCGCTTATATATTAAAACGCATCTCGCACGCCGCCTTAAATAGCAATACTTTAACTAACGCGGCAATACGAGAGGTCGTATATAAGGCTCCGGACGATAATAACACAGCTACGTCTTAAGCGAAGAGGATAATAGGACTAATAGGTTCGGCTAGCTAACCCTTTTAAATACTCCTTAGTCCTTAAGATAACGTCGTTGCCTTTGTTTTTACTCTTTATTTAAAGACTGCTAGTATATTTACTATTTTTCTTTATTCCCGATTTTCCTACTTCGACCCGGCAACGCTACGTTCCGGCCTTACTTTAACCCTACGTCGCACCGGCTACGTTCTATTCCGGCCTAAATACGCTCCTTTTATCTTTTTGCAATTTATATTTATTGTTTATATTTATTTAGCAATTTGGCCTAATTTATATTTTCCCCTCCTTTTATTTAGCCGGATCTACGATAACAATTACGGCCCGTTAGACCGGGCTATAGATCCCTACTTTCCCTTTTGCTTTAGCCGGATCTAAGATAATAATACGGCCCGTTTAATCAGGCTATAGATCCTATTTCTATTTGTTATATTCGATTAGTCCGTTAATACGCTTTATAGCTTCTTTAAAAAAGAACTGCTAGTATCGGACTAATCTAGTTATATAAGGAGGAAAAGGGTTATAAGTTATAACCCTTAATAACCCCGACGATAACGCCGTTATTAGCCTCGTTATAACCTAGGCAATAGCCTCGTTATAACCTGGATAATAGCGTTAGCGGCTAGGTCACGTGCTTTTAATAAGGCTCTATTAAGCGCCGGCTAAGCCGGGCAGGCTCTTCGCAGCACCTATAAAGGGGCCCCCCCCTTTTTCCTCTTATTATAGAACTACTAATCTAGGTTCCTAGTTTACTTTCTTTTTTCTAAAGTACGGGACGAATTAAGTACTAAGGGACTTAAGTACGGAAATACTTAGTACGAGGGTACCGGGGTACTTAGTACCTTAGTACTTAGTACTTTATAACTTAGCATAAAGATATTCGCCCCGGACTTACCTATTATCCGGTTATACCCCTTTTTAGCCTAGGACACACCTCTTTTTCGAACCTAAGTCCTTCGGGACTTAGCTTCCTTAGGTACGGGACGTACCACGCAGCTACGGTCACGCCGACGATCTTATTAGGCACCCCTGCCTAATAAGACCCGATGATTGGCTCGATGCCCTATAGGAGGGACCGACACCTAGACCACCGGGAGCTATAGGCCTAATATAGCCCTCTCGCCTTTTAGGACTGATTATTCGTCCGATCCTTCGCATAAGGAGGTTATACGACTTATATAGTGTGCCCTACCTATATGAAGTTATGCACGTGGTGCATAAATAGACCTATATAACCTAGTTTAGTCTATAAGGGCTTTAGAACGACGCGGGAGGCAGCCTTTTTAAGGTCAGCCGACCTATATAGCCCTTGCGTAGCCCCGGGGACCCGCATTAGTTCGGGGCAGTGCAAGGGATACGTGGCAGAAGGTGCTAGAAGGAAAGGGGCGTACCGGGACCGTCCGGACGGACGGGAAGAGCTATATAAAGGAACTTTAGTCCGCCTTTCCTTAGGCTTTCCTTCCTTCCTTTCTTCTTTACCTTTTATTATAGTTTTAGTTTAACTAAATACTAAGTAACCTATACCTCTTCTAGTAGTGCCCTTAGTGCTCTAGCCTCGACTACCCCTACTTGCTTAGACTTAGCTAGCCGGTCTAGTATAAGTAACCCTAAGTGCTTATCTGCTTACTATTCCGCCCCTATAGCTTTTAAGGATAAATAACGCCCTCTATTAGTCTTTAACTATTAGAGACTTAGTCCGGTTAGACTGTCTTCTGTCTTCTAACCGTTCTATTATACGATAAAAGCTCTTACCTTTTGCTTAGCCGCGGAGTGTGTTTTAAAGACCGTTGCTTAATCTTTGTTTAATCTTTGCTTAGTCTTTGTTTTTATTATAGAACGAGCTTAGGGGGGGTATATAACTATTGTTAATCTACGAAGGAGCGTAGCTATAGACTAAGTCTAAGGGTCTATATATACGATATAGAGGTCACGTAGGATAATATATAAGCTTATTGAGAGTATAAAGGACTTTATCGTATTTTAAAAAGAATTTAGCGATATTATTAGGCGAAACCTTATTAAGGCATATTTTATTAAGGTAGTTATCGACGAAGTCGTAAAGGCGGTGGTTAAGTTAGGCTTTAGCGGTATTAGGATTAATAAACCTAAATAAAACGGCCTAATAGAGTTCCTTAGGGATCTTTTAGTCGATAGGAGGCGGAGGCTTAATAGGCAAAGGTTTAGCGGCTAAGGCTTTAATTATAGTCTAAGAAGTCGTAATAGAGGGCTAGCGGTAGAATACCGCTATAGCGGCTATATTAAGCATCCGGATAAAGAACGTAAGGTCGCTTAGAAGGATTATAAAAAGGCGGGGTCTTAACGCTTAATGCTTAGGTCGGGGAGCCGGGTAGCGGGAGCCGGTAGCCTAACGTATAAGCTAAAGGCGGGGGGGGTAGACGTAACGGTAGGGGTAGAAGGTATCTAAAGGGTCGGAGTCGTAGCTTAGGTCGAGGTCGGTCTAACGAGAGGAGTCTAGGTAAGTAGGTTTACTTACGTTAAGAGTATCTTTAAGGGACGTTAAGAGGCTAAGGGAAAAACGAGGCGATAAAGGAATAAACTTAAGGGTATTAGAAAAGCGGACGGTATAGGCGGAAGCTCGGGGGGTAAGAGGCGAAGATAAGGTAAAAGGCTCGCCCTCGTCGTTAGAGTTAGCGATAGAGGGGGCGGGGGGGAATAAATTATATTTATAAATTATATTCCCTTAAAAGCGGGAACGGGAATAGCGGGAGCGGCCGGGAGGCTAGGGATAAGATAAGACTAAGGGTCTTAAAGGTAAGAGGCGAGGTAGAATAAGGACTAATAGGAGAGGGAGTTATCGCGCTAGCTAATAATAAGGTCGTAGCGGCGTAGCTAAAGGAGGCCGAGAATAACCTTATAGCTAAGCTTCGTAAGGAAGAAGCAGATAGACTTAGTATAAGCGCCGACTTAAGCGATTAAGTAAGCGTAATAGGTAATAGCGCTAGACTTATAGTCGCCGCTATCGGCGAGAGAGAGCCGGCGAGGGAACTAAAGCTAGCGGACGGGGAGGGTAAGGCGGTACGCGGTCTAAGTATATATAAAGGCGAATCTAAAATAACTAGAATTAATTAAAGTACTTACGGCGACGTTAGTAAGCATAAAGGAGAAAGGTAGTAGTAAAGCGTAAGGCTATATTCCCGTCGGGAGATAAAGGTCTTCCCTTATATTAAATAAAGGTATAAAATTAGAAACCGAAAGCTCTATTGCGTAATAAAGCGAAGGAGTTAGGCGTTTCCTAAGGGGGGGGAAGCGCCGGAGGTAGGGGTAAGAGAGTTAGTAACCTCGCCCTCGACGAAGCCTTACTTAATCGCCCGGACGTTAAGCTAAGGAGGGGGCGCGAGGAGGCGTAAGGCGGGAGTACCGCCGCTTTAGCCGCGACCCCGGCTAGCACCCTTCTTAGGATAGGTCTAAGCCGTATAGGTTAAGATCACTAAGGCGGCGTAGTAGAGATAGAGACGGTTCTTATACCGTCGTTGCTTTTTAGCGTCCGTAAGACTAGCCTAAAACGCGTTAAGGTCTATCGGGTCGCTAGCGGGCGTTAAGGCGGCGGGGCTAGCGGACCCGGTAGGGGCGGGGAGGGGGAATAGTCTTAGGCTAGACGAGCCTCTTACGGGCTTAAATACGCTCGTAGTTCTCCTAAAGGGCGGCGTAAAGCTTAGCCTAGCCGTAGAAGTCGTTAGTATTAAGGCTAAAGACTTAGAGAGCGGCGGCATTAGCGAGCTCGTTAGTAACCTTTTAATAAAGGTATCCGATATAAGCGCTCTCGTTATAATCGAGGTCGGCTTATAGCTAGGTAAACTACGAGAAGAAATCCGGCTAAAAGGTGCCTTTTATAGCAAGGGTATTAAATTCCGCCTTAGACTAAGCGCGGTAGTTCGCGGTACTAAAGATAGAGGCGAGCTCGTAAGTATAAGAGTCGAGGGACTAAAAGCGCTACTACTTAAAGAGGGTATCGTCGCGGATATAGCGGGGGACGCTAGCGGCGATAGAAGCAGCCCGGCCGGAAAGTCGGCCGGTCGCGTAAACGACTTAGTCCCTATCGGTAGGGAATATATAGGGGTTAGAGGCGATCTTAAGGGATATACCGTCGCGCTAGACGTAGAAGGCGTTTTAGCGCTGCTTTTAAGTGCCGATATCGCTAGAGAAGCGTTTAAGGTCGGCGAAGCAAGTATAAGGACTTACGGTAGGAGGGGTAAGGGCAGCCTAAAGGGCGGTAAGGTAGGCGAGGGCGGCGTTAGATTAATTAAGCTAGTCTTAAAGTCCCTCCGCGTGCTACCGGTAGCCGAAGGCCTCCTTACGGGCGGTAGTAGCGGAGGTAGCGGCCTTAAGGAAACTAGACTTAAGAAAGACGAGAAACTAGGTCTAATCGGTATACCGGAGGAAATTCGTCTAAAGGTCGGCGAAGACAGACGAGGCGATAGAGGAACCCCGGAGAATAAAGGCTAATTAAGGGAAGGCGGAGAGGGCGTTAGGCTAAAGGACGTCCTAGAGGGGAACGCCTGCCGGAGGGCCGGGCGAAGGGGAGAAGGAGGGGGTAGAAACGGGAGTAGCTATCGTAGCGGCGGGAAAAAGGGGTAGCGGCGGGAAAAGGGGCTAGATAAATCTATAGGAGAGTAAAAAAGAGGCGGAAAGGTACGTAATAAGATAAAGAATAAAGGCAGGCGTATAAGCGAAGCTAAAGGGACTAAGGAATCGTAAAGGCTTAGCAGAAGGGCAGAAAAATAGTAGATTAAACTATTATAGAACGAGCTTAAAGGGGGTATATAACTATTATTAATCTACGAAGGAGCGTAGCTATAGACTAAGTCTAAGGGTCTATATATACGATATGAAGGTTACGTAGGATAATATATAATATAACCTAATACTATAATAGTTATACCTATTAATCTTTTTCTAATCTTTCCGATCTATTAGATCTTAGATCTTATTTTAATCTTTATAGATTCGAAAAACCCTTTTTAGAAAAAACACTAAAAATAACTACCTCTTTAAGAATGTCTTCTTCTACTTATTTAACCTCTCGCCCGGCAGCTCGCCCGGCAGCTCGCCTAGCAGATCGTCCGGCTATAGCTACGGCTACTGCTTTTGCTACTACGCCTACGGGCCCGGCTCCGGCTTACACCGCCGCCCTAGGACCGCCGCCGCCTCTAGGCCCGGCCGGGTTCGCCCCGGTCCCGGCCCCGGTTCCGGACTTCCGCCCCCCCGGTAGTTCCGGGAAATTGTTAAAACCCCGAAGCCGGCTATTTACACCGGAGAAGCCGGCAAGCTATAGGAATTTCTTACCTAGCTAAAGGCCTTCTTTCTTTCCTTTCCGGATTCCTTCTCTATTAATAAAGCGAAGGTCTTCTTTATAGCTAGCTGCTTAAAGGGATTAGCTTTAACCTAGTTTAAACCTATCCTTAGGGATAGGGTTACTAAGGCAGAAGGGGACTAAGATAAACTTACGGACGATATCTTTAATAGTTATTAAGCTTTTAAAACTAACCTTTAGTAGACCTTCGGTGTAAGTGATAAGAAGAGAGCCGTAAAGCATAAGCTATAGTATTTACGATAAAAAACCTCTGCTTTTAATTATACTGCCTCGTTTAGGCAGATAATATCGAAATTAGAATAGGACGACGACGCTATAATAGCGGTTTTTTACAAGGGGCTAAAGGACGATATAAAGGACGAGATCTTTAAATAAGACCGTCCCGACACCCTTATCGAGTTTATAGCCTAAGCAGTTAGAATCGACGACCGGCTTTTTAAACGCCGGCAATAGAATAAAGACCCCCGAGGGGGGTATAAGGGTGTTTCGAAGAAAAAGGGGAAATAGACGAATTACGGCGACCCTATAGACCTAGATGCTATTCTAAACCCGGGAATAACTAGCTATTCGGCACCGGCCGGAAGCTTAAAAAACAATAGCATTTATAAGAGCCTTACCTACTTCTTTAGTAAGAAGGCAGGGCATATTGCTAAAGGTTACTACCGGAAGAAATTTCTAGCTAAAGGAAAGCCGGCGGCTTTTAGAAGCCTTAATACCTTAGAGCAAGGACCTTTTAGGCTTTCTCTACCGCCTTTAAGAGAAGCTCTCGATCCTACGCTTTTTAATAACGATCCTATAGGCTTTCCTACCTATCCCTACTACGAAAAACGTTTTACGACTATTAGGGATCCTAAGGATAAAATAGCACTTATTCTAGATAGCCTAGTTAAGCCCTCTATCGAAGAAGAGGAGGACCTATTTAGATAGTCGGATCCGGACGAGGATCCGGCCGGACCGGAGGACCCGGCCGGCCCGGATAGTCCGGACGCTCCGGACAGCGTAATAGAGGATCTAGTGATCGACTTAAAGGACGGAGAGATTATAGATAACTCTATAGATAACGCGGGGGTCGGTTTAGTGCCCCCGGACTCCCCGGACTCCCCGGATTCCTCTATAGAGTCCGCTCCGGACTTAGAGGATCCGGAGCCTAGGCCGGAGCCTAGGCCGGATCCGGACGACGACGACGATATACCCCTAACAACCTAATACGACTCTAAGGAATTCCCTTAAGAAACCTAGTACTAGCACAACTATAGCTAGGCCTTAGAGTTAGAAGATCTTACCGGAGGCTATATACCTAATGCTTATAGCCCCGCTAATACCGAAGAATTCTTAGAGGGGAGCGTAGCTACGGCTGCCCTATATAACGGCTTAGAGTCCCCTCCGGCCTACCGCGAACTTAAAGACGTTAAGGACCTTCTCGATAGCCTTAACCCGGAATATAGCAGCTATAGGGAATACCTAGCTATTACGAACTATTTAGAAAGAGTTATCGAACGAGAAGCCTAGGGTTACCCTAGCGCCGAAGATAGGCCCCCGGATTGCCTTACCGATATAGCCGAAGAGACTTTAGCTTTACTTCGAAGCTATAAGCGTAAAGTAAATCGGCTATAGGCAATGCTTCTAAATAACGAGCACGAAACCTACGAGGAATTTAGCAGGGAAATTACATCCTTAGTAGACCTTATAGAAGAGAAGGAACGCGAGAAGCTTAACCTCCTTACTAGACTAGACCGTCTAGAAGGTTATATCCCGGAGCTATACCTAGAACCCTCTTTCGAGGTCCGGACTCTCTAAGAGGCCCTCCGGAGGCTAGAAGGCGTCTACTGCCTCGCCTCTTAGACCCTCGGACTCGCTTCTTAAGTTAACTGAGACCTACTTAAACGGGTCCGGCAACTATAAGGTCTCCCTTTCGAGACTACTAATTATAGGGTTATAATATAACCTATACCCTAGGGAACTACTAATAGACCTAATAGTAAGTCTATTAGAGAAGAGCCGGGTTCTACTAGGTTTAAAAGAGAACCCCCTAGGTTTAAAAGATAACCCCTAGAGCTAAAAAGAAAGCTTAATCTATATAGACTTAAAAGATAGTCTAGTAGGCTTGAAAAAGAGTCTATTAGGTTTAAGAGAGAACCTAATCCCCTTAAGACTGTTTTAAGGGAGGGGATATAAGGTAATAGCACCTTTACTACCGAGGATATAAAAAACCTCTATTATTAAAAGTAAAAGGGCTACTTATTAGTAATTAAGATCTTCTTATTATTAATAAAACTAAAGTCTTGCTATTTGCATAGTATTAAATCTCTATTTGTATAGCAATATATTTAAATCTCTACCTTTTCTACGCCTACCCCGCGCGCCTATGTCCCGCTATTAAAATCTAGTGTAGGTATATAGTAATTAAGAGAGCCGCACAAATCGTGCGAAGAACGCGAAGAATACTACCGATACGCAGTAGGGCACGCAGTAGGGCACGCAGCCGGGCACGCAGCCGGGCATAAAGTATACGTTAAGGAGCCGCGCACGCAGTAAAGGGCACGTAGTAGGGCACGCAGTAGGGCACGTAGTAGGGCACGCAGCCGGGCATAAAGCATATATTAAAGAGCCGCACATATAGTAGAAGGCACGCAGTAGAGGGCACGCAGTAGAGGGCACGTAGTAGAGGGCACGCAGTAGAAGGCACGTAGTAGAGGGCACGCAGTAGAGGGCACGTAGTAGAGGGCACGCAGTAGGGCACGTAGTAAAGGGCACGCAGTAGGGCACGCAGTAGGGCACGTAGTAGAGGGCGCGCAGCCGGGAGCCGGGCACGAAGCATATATTAAGGAGCCGTATATATAGTAGAGGGCACGCAGTAGAGGGCACGCAGTAGGGCACGTAGCGAATTAACTAAATTAAGGCTATATACGATTTACGCGGCCTTCTTAATTGCTATATACCTATACGGAAAATTTAGTAGCGGGATATAGGCGCGCGGGGTACGTATAGAAAGAGTAAGGGTATACCTATCTTACTATATAAATAGAGATTTCGTGCTATATAAATAGTAAGACTCTAAAACTATTAGTAAGAAGATAACTCTTACGATTAACTACTAAAGGCATAGACTTTCCGCTTTAGTAGATAGCGGATCTATAAGCAACTATATTACCCCGGAAACGATAAATCGTCTACGCCTTTGTTACCGGTAGAAAACTACGCCTTATACGCTATTTATAGCTAAAGGGAAACCCTTTACGTATAATAACGGGAATATTATCTACGAAACTAATCCTTTCGAATACTCTATCTAAAACTTATCGTTTAAAGACCTTTTCGATATCCTATCTATACGATACGATATTATACTAGGACTACCCTTCTTATAATAATATAACCCTTCTATCGACTAGAATAAAGGCCTTCTAAGGTTTAAAGACGATACCTTAGATATTCTACTCTATAACGAATTAAAGGACTTAACCGGACTAAAAACCTCGGAACTTAATACTAGCTTAGAAAGGCGAAGCCTAGGAATTAAGGAAGTTGCTACCTTATTCGAAGAGGAACTTCCGGACTAATTTAATTCGGTCCCGGAACCGCTAAACCTATTATTAGAAGACGCTTTAAATAGCGTCTCTATTAAATAAATAGAGACAGACCTTAAAGCGGATAGATTTAAGACTATACCGCACGATATCCTCGTTAAATTCGGTGTAATATTTAACGACCTACTAGAGGATATATTACCGCCTCGAACGCAATAGGATTACGAAATTAACCTTAAAGACGGAGCGAAGCCTCGCTTCCGTAAGATATATAACCTCGATGAATTGCATTTAAAATTGCTTTAGGGTTATATCGACGAAAACCTTCGAAAATATTATATAAGGGAGTCGAAATAAGAATATTAGGCCCCGGTACTATTTGCTCTAAAAAACAGTAAAGATAAGGTTAAGACTAGGCTATGCATCGACTACCGCTAGCTTAATAACGATATTATTAAAGACCGGACCCCTTTACCCCTTATTGTCGAATTAAGGGATCGATTATCTAAGAAAAGATATTATATAAGATCGACCTTAAAGTAGCTTATAGCTAGATACGAATTAGGAAAGGAGACGAATATAAGACCGCTTTTAGAACTCTATACGGCTTATACGAATTTTTAATCCTCCCTCTAGGGCTTACAAATGCCCTAGCGACTTTTTAGAAGCGTATTAATAACGCCTTATACGAATACCTCGATATATTCGTCTTAGCTTATTTAGACGATATAATCGTCTATTTAGACGATTTAGAAACGCATAAACTCGACGTTATAAAGGTGCTTAAGGCTCTCGAAGCAGCTAGCCTTTATATTAAGCTAGAAAAATGCATATTCTACTCGCAGGAAGTCGAATTCTTAGGCTATATAATTACCCTAAACACTATACAGATAGACCTATATAAGTTAGAGGCAATTAGCGGTTGGCCTATTCCTTCTACGATTAAGGAAATATAGAGCTTTATAGGCTACGCTAATTTCTACCGACGCTTTATAGTAGATTTCTCTAAAGAGTTAATCCCTATACTAGCAGTAATAAAGCTAGCTAAGACGAAACCCTATACCTAGACGGACGAAGCTAATAACGCTTTTATTAAGCTTAAGAGCTTATTAACTTCCGCCCCGGTACTATACAGCTACGATGCGGAAAAGCCGTGCGAATTAGAAACCAATGCTTCTAATTTCGCATTAGGTGCGTAGTTAAGCTAAAGGGACGACGATAATATATTGCATCCTATAGCTTTTTACTCTAAAAAGCTAAGTAGGGCAGAGATATATTATCCGATCTACGATAAAGAATTTTTAGCGATTATAAACGCCTTTAAAGAATTTCGGCATTATATTCTAAGAAATTCCTATAAGACGGAGGTCTATATAGACCATAGGAATATCACCTATTTCGCTAATACGCAGCAGCTTAACGCACGGTAAATCCGTTAGGCAGAGTTCTTAGCAGATTTTAACTACGAAATTCTATATAAGTAAGGAACCGAAAATTCCCGTGCCGACGCTATTAGTCGACGTCCCGACTATAATACGAAGATCGAACCTTATAACGAACGGCTTTTATATCTTAATACGGAAGGCAACTACGAGCAGTAATCACTCGATGCCGTATTTAAGATCGAAGGAGATAATTCTATTTTAGAATTACTTAAAAGCACTTATAAGGATACCGATTTCAGTAGGTTTAAGAAGCATATAACCTAGGAAAACGACCTCGCCTACTATAAGGGAAAGTTATTTCTTACGTCTAGTAGTAAGGCAACGATTATAAAGGATTTCTACGAAAGCCCGATATACGGCCACTAAGGGATATCCCGGACTTATAATCGAATTCGGAATTACTATAACACGTATAATCTTCGCCGCAAAATTTAGAAGATTATTAAGGCATACGATACTTATAATAAAGCTAAGGCTATACGGCATAAGCCATACGGAAATCTACAGCCTATAGAGACCCCCGAATTACCTTAGGAATCTATTGCTATAGACTTTATTACGAAGTTACTAAAGTCTATCGAACCTATAAAAAATATAGAATACGACTCTATATTAGTTATAGTAGACCGCCTTACGAAATACGGTTATTTTATTCCTATTAAAGAAGCTATATCGGCTAAGGAATTATCTTACGTCTTTATAAGATATATTCTAGCCGATAGAGGTCTACTAAAAACCCTAATTAGCGATAGGGACCGAAAGTTTATATTATACTTTTAGTAGAGCCTTATGCGAGCTCTAAGAACTAAGCATAAATTATCTACTGCTTATTACCCTATTACCGACGGAATTACGGAACGGCTAAACTAGACCTTAAAGCAATACCTTCGAAGCTATATTCACTACTAGTAAGACGACTAGCTAGTTAGGCTACTAATAGCCTAGTTAGCTTATAATACTTCGGTCTCGGAACCTATATAGCAAACGCTAGCCTTTGCGAATTACGGATTTACGCCCGAAGCCTATAGGTCTTCCCTACCGGAAGTTATAGCCGAAAAAGCTATCTTAAGCTCCGAGCAGCTAAGAAGCTTATATTCCGCTATTAAAGACGAGCTCGACTTTATAAAGGAGCGTATAACTTATTATTATAATAAAAAGACCGAAAAAGAACCTACTTTTAATAAGGGCGATAAAGTCTACCTTATTAAGAAGAATATTACTTCTAATAGGCCTAATAATTCGTTAGACTATAAGAAGATAGGACCTTTTCTTATATAGGAAAAATTCTCCGACTTAACCTATAAGCTAGACCTACTAACGGCTATGCTTATACATCCCGTTTTTCACGTTTCGCTACTTAAATTAGCGCCTAAGAATAGCCGCCTAGCGAAAGATATCGATATACTAGTCGAAGAAGACAAATACAAAGTCGAAGAGATTTTATCTAAGAAGATAGGAAACGGCTAGCATTTCTATCTTATAAAGTAGAAGAATTATCCTTCTTCCGATAACACGTAGGAACCTATTAAGCATCTTAAGAACGCTCTTAAGAAGATTAAAGCCTATAATAAATCTAACCCTTAGGTTTAAGGGAAGAGGAGTTTAAGGGTTTAAAGGTAGGTCGGCTACCTTATACCCGGCTGCTTACCCTATACCCCGAGGTATAGGGTAGGTCGGCTGCCTTATACCCGCCTAGCACTAAGTTAGGCTGCCTACCTTATACCCGAGGTATAGGGTAGGTCGGCTACCCTATACCCGGCTGCCTACCCTATACCCCGAGGTATAGGGTAGGTCGGCTACCCTATACCCGTCTAGCACTTAGTCGGGCTGCCTACCTTACACCCGAGGTATAAGGTAGGTAGGCTACCCTATACCCGGCTGCCTACCCTACACCCGAGGTATAAGGTAGGTCGGCTACCTTATACCCGCTATTACGGCACTAAGTAATAGCTAGATAACCTTATTATTCTATAAAGAGGAGAAGAACTATAAAGGCTAAAGGCTCGTTTATATATAGGACTATATATTACGTAGTATATTACTATATACTATATTATATAATATAGTACTATAATAGTACTCCCCCTTTCAAGACGATTTAGTCCTTAAATCGCTAAGAAATATTATTTTCGCTAGAAGTCCGTATATAATAAAGGAATCTTTTATAAGCGGGCTTAATCTAAAGGGCCCAGCGTATTTAAGTTATATCTATAGAAGCGTTAAATACCTTTAATATAACCTCTTAGGTTATCTTTAGGCTATTAGGTCGGTTCTTAGTAATATTTCTATTTAATTAGATAAGTTAAGATTAAGGCTTCGTTATCGTATACGTTAAGGATCTTCTTAAATTCCTATATTTCTTTAATATTGCCGTCGTTATCGCGTTCCGCAATACGGCTTACGACGTTACGTCGTTCCTCTCGATTAATCTATGCTTAGCCCGGTATTATTTCTATTATCTAAAGCCGTACCTTAAACGTATAGAAAGACTTATTAACTTAAATATACTTTAGGAGGTCGATAACTATAGCGCTATAGTAGACCTCGAGAATAGGATAAGGACCGTCTTATTTATCGTCTTATTTTTTCTTTAGGCGATTAGTAGTTATATTCTTTAATAAAACTATAACTATATTACTAGGTTAAAAGAGAAAGCCTTTGTCCTGCTTTATATTAGCATTATCCTTATATTTCTATTATAAGGCTTATGCGAGAGCTTAAAGCTAAATAAAGATATAGTCGAAACGATTAGCTATTACGTCCGCGCGAAGGAATTCCTTCTTTACTTATAATAAGAGCGTCGGCGGTCGGGGGCTTATAGGTTCGATGCTAAGACGAGGATTAAAGCCGTAGTTAGCGAAAAACAGAGAAATACCGGTTGTTTCGTTTACCTAATTATTTATTGCGAATTCCGCGAGCGGGAGCTAGTCGACCTAGTTATCTTAGGTAAAGCTAATATAGGCTCGAATATATTTATTTATCGTAGCGTTAACGATTTCGGTTTAACTATTAGTCTTTAAGTGCTATACTAAGCTTTGTTTTAACGTTATTCTTAAACGAGTGCTAAGCTATCGTTAAAAATTAGAGATAAACTAAGTGCCTTAGTTAGAGATAATAGTATTAAGTGCTTTATATAAGCGATAGACTATATAGATAAAGGAGTTAATTAGTTCTTTTATAGAAAGGCCGGTAATAAAGACGAAATATCTTATCTTCGTAAGCCTATTAACTATCGTAAGTATATTCTTATAAGTCTTCCCGTTTTAGGTATACTTAAGGAGTATCGTAATATAATTGATTAATTAAGCAAAGCTTGCTTTACGCTACGAAGAATATAGAATATATATAAGTTGCGGTAAGCCGCTTTACTTACTTAATATATATAGTAAGCTTTTTTACTATAAGGGTCCCCTATTAGAAAACGAAGTACGGCGATTGGCTGTCGCGAAATAATACGATATAATTAGATAGAGTCTAAAAATGTAGTGCGCTTATTAGCTATAGTAGGGCTAGGGTTAAACCGGCTAAAAAATCTAATACGGCTATTAGCTATCTATCTAATAGAGTTAAAATATCACTTATTGACTAATAATATCCTATACGGCTATTAGATAGTCTCCTCCCGGGGATTACCTATATTTCCTAATAAGCAGCTCGTATTATAATAAAAAAAACGCGCCCTCGTTATAGCTCGCCTCCTTATCCCTTATTACGGCTTATATCGTCGCCTCTTTATCCTATCCCTTATTACGGCTTATATTATCGCCTCCCTATCTTATTACCTACTAATAGCTTTTATAGCAGCTACTCCCCTACCTCCGCCTCCGCCTCTACCTCCGCCTTCGCCTCTATAACTAAGTCCTAGTCGCGACAACGACCTATATGCTTTACCTACTCGTCGTTACAACCGTTATAACTTATCGAAGCCTTCTAATTAATTCATTAGCCTTAAAGACTAAAGGAAATAGACTATAAAGTGCCTTATATATCGCTAAGCATAATATATTTCTATTTACTCCTTAACACCCCTTTTCCCCCTTTTCTACTACTAATTAACTATAAATAGGCTTAACGGCTCGGTATAGCGACTCGCAGTATCTCGGCTTTCTATAAGCGAACGTCTAGCAACGTATAGTCCCTCGAGATTTAGAACCGGCGCTCTCTTAGCTTACCTCGCCTACCTTCCCTATACCCTCGCACTTAATTATTAGTCTAGTCATCCGTCTAGTCACCCGTTCTCCTAATAGGCGGAACACAAAGCCGTAGAATATACAGCCCGCGCTATTACAATACGTATAATATATTAAAGCCTAATAATCAATTTATTAACTTTAAAGACTAAATAAAGCGGACTATAAAGTGCCTTATATATCGCTAAGGTTAATCTACTTCTATATACTCTCTAACCTCCTTTTTCTATCTATTCCTACTAATTCTAAATAGGCCTAACGCTTCGGCATTCGTAGCCTCTTCCGACGTAGTGTTCGCTCGTAGGATAGCCTAGGCTAGGCTTAAGCATACGCCCGTTAGGTTAATATTCGCCGTTAATATAAAGTCCTACGCCGCGTAGGTGAAAAGCCTTCTTTAACACCGAGCATATCGCAGCTACTCTCTTTAGCTAAGCCTTCCTCTTAGCTATAAGCTCCGCCTTCCTCGCCTACGGCCTTTATATAACAACCTCCCCTATCCTCGCCTCCGGCCTTAATATAATAACCTCCCCCGTCCTTGCATCTAGCCTCGATATAATAACCTCCCCCGTCGCCTCTTTACTAGCTAGACTTTATAGGCGATCTTAATATACCTGCTATATCTCCTTCTAACTAAGATCTTATAGGTTAATAGAATAACTATCTTAAAGCTAATATCCTAAAGTACTATAACCGCTATAAGGAATTATGGTTTAGTATATAGCTTATAGCTTCTATCTGCTAATACTATCGTCGTTAAGATAGTAAGATATAGGATAGTTAGCCTTACTTCTTCTCGGAAGAAAACAACCTCGATTTTAGCAGCGTTCTAAAGCATCTTCTAAAGCTCTTATAAATCGAAGAGATACTTATTGCTTAGGTCTATATATATATCTAAGTCTTTTAGTATCGTAGTTAGTAATATAAATATTAGGGCTATATTATTAACTTCCTATAAGATATTAGCTATATATATATATAGCTTCCGCTTTTACCGCGCGACTTAGATATTATTATCCTACGACTATAGGAATTAATAGACTAGCCCTATCTTCTTCGATAGTTCTAACGTTAATTCTAGGTTTAATAACCTAATATCTATGCTTAGCTTATATATCTTTAGCTTAATCACCCTAGCTATTATAATATTATTATCAACGAGGACTATATTAGCTAACTACCTATTAACGGTAACGTTAGTAACTAGCTACTTAGCGAGGTAAGCGACGCTAGTTTAAACGCTAGCTTCGACGCTATGTATCCTAACCCTAATGCTGCTTAAATCGCCGAGGCTGCCGATATTAATAATTACGATGCCGCGGCTGTCCTAAACTTTATCGTAGCCTAGCCGGACCTTAAGCGTCTACGGGCTAGATATACGATCTACTCCTCTTAACGAGTTTAATCGCTTATAGCCTCTCCTATCTCTCGCCTTTCTAACCCTCTACCCTACCGGGTAGGGAGACTATATAGCCTTTCGTTAAAGAATAATTTAGTATAGCGAGTATATCGAATGCGCCTTAAAGTACTATAACGGCCGTTTTACTAAGCACCTACGCTTTTATTATATTAGCTTTAATACGCTTATGCGTTAGTAAGTTAATTCTTAAAGCTCCTTTTATATTAAGAGGTTACGGTCCTATCGCCTAGTAGAAATTAAAGAGCTACGCGCCGCTTTTAGCGAGGATACCCCCGATTCTTAAGCTCTGCTTAATTCTATTATTCGCTTCTTTAGCAGCTTAAGAGGCACGCGGGCTTACTAAGGTAGCTAAAGATATTAACTTAAGGCTATAGTTTATAGCCTAGGCTGCTTAAGAGTGTTCCTAACGTTCTTAGCCGCCGATTTATATTAGGATAGCCTATAAAGGCATATGCCGTTATATCACGAGTGGTATAAGGCTAACGCCCGGGGTAAGGCTATAATCGCGTTTAGGAACTTACGAAAGAATCTATATATTACCGCCTACTACTTCTATAGCCGATTTACCTCCTTCCTTAAGCTCGTCTTAACGCTTAAATTTAATATTATAGACTATTGGTTTCGGTATAAGTAGTAGGCCTATAGGAGCACCTATATATATAGTCTCTATTAGGTTAACGGAAGCCCGCCTCTTAATATATCTACCGATTCTACTTAAGAGGATTTTACCTACTTTTAGGGCAAATACGTCTCTGCCTTTAACCTAGAGCTATAACGAGTAATATAGTAAAGGGAGGCGAACCCGCTAGTAGTAGTTCGCCCTAGGTTTAACTTCTAATTCCTCTCTAAGGTTATTAACCGAGTGTAACGTTACCGCTATAACGAGGCGTATTGCCTACGCTTTCGCCGTCTCTTAGATAGATCTTAATCTAATTTAAAGAGCTACCGTTTCTATTTCCTACGTACGGGCTACGCAAACGCCTACTTCGCTAAAGATCTTAATCTATAATACTTTATATTCGATAGCGTCCGGAACGATCTTCTTCTTAATAACTATAATCCCGCCTTAGCTATTAGCTAGCTAGCGAATTACGATATATCCCCCTATACCTCTATATATGCCGTTATTAACTATATTAGGAAGTACTACTCGAAGGGAGAGACGTAGTTAAAAAGCTACTATAATATTACCCGGGCTATCCTACCTAGGACTAATACATAATAAGGCCTTATAAGCTTTATTGCTAAGTTTATAAATAAGCTTACTATAGAGCGTAATTAGTCTATAATAGAAGTTAGTCACCTATTGCTAAACTTACCGCTTTAAAAAGGCATAAGAGCTTTTTAGTCTATTAATTACCGCCCCCTTAAGCTTTAGTAGCAGGCGGATATTATTAATGCGATAGAGGGTATAGACGGGGTTCGTATATCTTACAACGTCTATTAGAAATACCTTATATAGGACGACGAATAGGCTAATTTAACCTTCTTTAAACTATTAGCTAAGTTCGACTTTACGCGTACTCCTTAGCGACCTTTTCCTTAAGCGGCCGATTATATCTTATACTACTTTCCTCGCTATAAGCCTTAACGGAGGCACGACTAATACTAAGACTTTTGCCGGGTTAAGTTAACTCTTTACTATCCTTATCGATATGCCTAAGAGGTTATTATAGTATTAGGTTATATTATATATTATCCTACGTAACCTCTATATCGTATATATAGATATTTAGATCTAGTCTATAGCTATATCCCTTCGTAGATTAATAATAATTATATACCCCCTTTAAGCTCGTTCTCTTATAGTTTAAACTACTATTTTATCCTATTGCCTTTAATTAATAATCTCGCTATCTTACCCCTTTCTTTTCTAATCTCCCCTCTTCGCGACGTAAGTCCGCCTCCTCGCCGGACCCTTTTAACTAAGTTTTCCTTAATTATTAGAGTTTTCCTAGTGTAGATACGCCGTCTCGACGCGAATTATATAGATTTCCCTCCTTACCCTTTGCCTTATAATCTACGATAACCGACTATATAAAGGCCGATCCTCCGTCCGCTACCCCGGCCGTTACCCCGCCGGCTCCTACCGACCTAGAGCCTTAGACCGAGTACGTTTCTTACTACCCCCGCCTCGCCGCCCTTCTTTAGGCCGTTAGGCCTATATTCGGCACGTTCGCCTATATTTAGGCTAACGCTACTCCCGACTTCCGCGCCCTTTAGATCGAGGCCTTTACTTACCTTAATAATGCTTACGTTAAGTTAGATATAGGAGTGCTCGTCGCTTAAGAGCACGTAGCCGTTGCTTAAAAGCACGCTGCCGATCTTTAGCGTTAGCTTAACCGCGCTACGTCTTCTCTCTTCGTCTTAACCGAACGCGACGCGGCTTAAGACTAGGCCCTTACCCCCGCCCCCGCCCCTACCCCTACCCGTTCTTATATCGCCGACCTTAAGAAGTTCGCCGGCGACTCTAGCACTTAAAAGCAACGTTAGGATGCTTTCCGGACCTAGCGCGACGGCCTTACTATTAAGCTCCGTTAGGACGCCGCTTTATACCCTATAGAGTAAGACTATATTCTTTACGCGGCTAGCCGGCTTATTAGCCGGGCCGCCTCTATTATCGCTAGCGTTCCTTAAGACGTCTTTAATAATAAGTCCTTCGCTAATTAGTAGTATACTACTATTAAAGCCCTTACCGACGACCTTAGCTTAGTCTTTAGTGCTAATTTTACCTACGCTTAGTCGGAGGCCGACTTTAATGCTTTATTAATAAAGAATATCTCTTAGCCGGACTTTTATTCGAAGTTTACCTAGCTTTAAGCCGACTTATCGTTTAATAGTACCGCTTACGTCGCCTACCTTTATTTAAAGGTCTCTATCGAACTTACTAACGCCGCTGCTCTATAAGTCGAATGCCCGGCCTATGATAACTTTACGGCCTAGGCTAAGATATATTCTACGCTTTAGGACAACTAGCAGCGTATTAAGGCCCGTTCTTAGCTTTAGCCGCCTTATAACCCCGCTCGCACTAGCCCGAGCTCGTCCGCCCCGCCTACGCCTCCTACCGGTAACCTAATATAGCTTAATGTATTTTAGGCCTAGCTTACTAACGCTAAAAAGCAACGGCGGTTTAAAAACCGTCTTTACCTTTACTACGCTTAGCTAGCTACCGCTACCTATACCGCTTAGACCTACCTTAATAAAGGTATCGGTGCTAATCCCGGCGCTAACCCTAGCGCTAGTCCCGGCACCGGTTCCGGCTTTAGCCGCGGCCGTAGCCGTAGTAGCGGTACGTTTGCCCTACGCCTACTTAAACCCCCTCCCCCCCGCTATTAGGTTCGCGCTATTAAGTAAGGCTTTATCGAGGGTAAGGTAGACGACCTCCCCGCCTCTTCCCTATCCTTAGGAAATACGTAGCTCCCTTACTTTATCGTGCGATAGAGCTCTTAGTGTCTAAGTTTATAGCTTCGTTCGATACTAAAGAGGATCTTTGCCTCCCCGCGGGAATATAACCGCGTGCTTTACTTATGCTTTTATCCCTTATATCCGCCGATATTATTATAAGTGCTTTAGTCGACTCCGGCTACTTTAAATACGCCTTTATATACGCTTAGACCGCGTACCGCCTTGCCTTTCCTATCCGCTAGCTTTAGTTCCTACGCCGGCTTCCTCTCGCCGATAGTAGCGACTATAAGTCCGGCTCCGTTACTTATTACGCTTTTTTAGTCTCCCGGATTAACGCCTATACTAAGTCTATCTACTTCTTTCTTACGAAGCTTAGCTATAAGGTTATTCTTAGCCTCCCTTAGCTACGCTAGTACGACCTTATTATTAGCTAGCGCGGTAACTCCCTTTCCTTTTAGTCCCCCTTTTATCTAGCCTTTTGCCTCTTAGACTATTAGCTTTATCTTATCCTAGGCCTTTCGGCTACCTTTACCCGCCTTACCCGCCTTATCTTAGCTCCCTTTGCCTTTATCTCTAAGGGAATATAATTAATAAATATAATTCGTTTTCCCTTTGCCCCCTCCGTCGAAGACTTTAACGACGAGGGCGAACCTTTTACTACCCTTTTTATTAAAGACTCTAACGATAAGGGCGAACCCCTTACTACTATAATCGTTATTCCCGCCCGCCTGGCTTTAGCCTATCCTCCGGCCTTTATCCGTTCCGTCTGCTTTAGCGACGTTCTTAAGTTTATTCTCTTATCCCTTAGCCCGTCCCTTTTTACGTTTTTTAAGGATACTCTTAACGTAAGTAAACCCGCCTATCTAGACTCCTCCCGCTAGGTTAACGACGTTAACTCTAACTCCGGCTACGACTCTAACTCCTTATCTACCTTTTACCCTTACCGCTATATTCGACCTCTTTACCTTTATCCCGTCTATAAGACCGCTAGCTACCGCCGCCTTATATTACGGCCGAGTCGTAAGACTATTAGACCCTAGCCCTTCCGCTTTTTATCCTTTAACGACTTAGCGTTTAACGTCTAAATGCTTAACGTTAACGCGATAGTAATATTCTATTAGTAGCTTAAAGTCTAGACCTTTTAGACCTTAATTAAGGCCCTTACCGCTAAGCCTTTACTTACCGAGCCTTTACTACCTATTAATTAAGATATCTTTAAGGACCTTTATTAGGCTATTTTAACTAAGTATATAGATACTAAGGACGCGAAAGCCTACCTTAACCCCCGCCTTTATAACTTTATCGACGACTACTTTAATAAGATCTACCTTAATAAGATCTCCCTTAACGATATCGCTAAGTTCTTTAAGAAGTAAGAGAAAGTCCTTTATACGCTCGACGAGCTTTAGGCTAAGGTCCTTAAGGAGCTCTACTATATAATCTATATATAGCTTAAGAGCGAGGCTAATAAGCTCGCCTTTTATTATATCGTTAATACTTAAATTAACCTTAAAGAGGGGATATAACCTCCTTATATCCGCCTTTACCTCTTTAGCGAAGCTAAGAACCGGATCGTCCGTACGTATATTAATAAGCAGCTTAAGAAGGGCTTTATCCGCCGCTTTACCTCCCCCGCTATTGCCTTTATTATACTCGCCTATAAGCCGGGCGGGGGCGTTTGTTTTTACGTTAACTATCGCGGCTTAAATAAAGCTATAATTTAGAACTGTTTCCGTTTACCTTTTATCTAGGATACTCTCGCCTATATCTAAAAGGCGAAGTTTTTCACTAAGATTAACGTTATTATAGCGTTTAATCGCCTTTATATTACCGAAGGATATAAGTAAAAGACCGTATTCGCTATATAGTACGGGCTTTTTAAGTATTATATTACGCCCTTTAGCCTTACCGCCGCTTTATCTTACTTCTAGAGTTTTATTAATACGGCCTTTTACGGCATCTATAATAAGTTCTACTCTACCTATCTAAACGACGTCTTAATCTTCTTAAAAACGCGGGAGGAGCATTAGGCCTACGTTAACGTGGTTTTTAAGCGCTTTAATACCGCCGGCCTTTAGCTTAACGTAGATAAGTATAACTTCTATATTACTAAGACTAAGTACCTTAGCCTAATTATCTTAGATAAAGGCATTCGTATAGACCTTAATAAGGTTCGTATAGTCTTAGACTAGCCTACCCCCTTTTTTATTAAAGACCTTTAGCGCTTCTTAGGATTCGCTAATTTTTATCGGCGTTTTATTCGCGGCTTTTTTAAGCTTACGAACCCTTTAAACGCCTTTATTAAGAACTCTGCCCTTTAGATCTAGTCTCCCGCCTACGCCTACGCCTTTAAAGCCCTTAAGCACGTCTTTACTACCGCCCTAGTCCTCGTATACTTCGACCCCTATCGTAAGACCGTAGTCTAGATAGATGCTTCCGATTAGGCCGTTAAAGGTATGCTAATATAGCTCTTCGACGATAGTTATTACTATCCGGTTGCCTTCTTCTCGTTAAAGTACTTTACTTAAGAGTATAATTACGAGATCTACGATAAAGAATTCCTCGCGATTATAAAATCTCTCGAAGAGTAGCGCCTTATGCTTAAGGGCTTACCTAAGTTTAAGATAGCCTTAGACTATAAGAATCTTTAGTATTTTATAACTATAAAGCTCCTTAATTAGCGATAGGCCCGCTAGGCCGAATTCCTTAGTCGTTTTAATTTTAAGATCGTCTTTTAGCCTAGCTCTTAAGCTATTCTCCCCGACGCCTTTAGCCGCTTGCCCGGCTCCTGCCCTCTCTCCCTTACCGACTAAGCCGACGAGAGGATTAACTATCGATATTAGGTTATCCTCCTTAAGTCTAAGGTTAATGCCTCCCTTTACCCTAATACTACTACCGCCCTTAATACCGTTAAGGAGTCCGAGTCGTTTATAAATATAATTTATAAATATAATTCCGACTGCCTTAACCTTTACGCCTTCGACGACTTTAAGCCGATCGATGACTTTATTAACCAGGCTTATTCCTCCTCCCCGCTTATCTCCGCTATTCGCGTAGCTCTTTAGTCCCCTTAGCCCCGCTAGCCTTGCCCTTTTTAAGCCCCCCTCCGCTCGATCCCTAAGACCGCTCTTTCTAAGGTCTAAGGCCGGTTCTATTTCTAAGGCCGGCTCTTCGTTCCCCTTAACGACGCCTTAGTTTTTTAGATCCTCGTCCGCGCTTATACCTCCCCCCTTACCGGCTACCTTAGACGTATAAAGACCGCTAGCCTCTACCGCCGGTCTTATATTTAGCCCGGCATACACGAGTCTATTTTTAGCTTCGTACGGAACTATTATACGTACCTATATGCTAAATCCCCTCGTTCCTTCCCCTAAGGCTTACTTTAGCCCTTAAGTATTCCCTTCGCCCTATAGACCGATATATCCGTCGATTTTATTACCGACCTCCCTATCTACCGCCGTAATAGCGTTAAGTTTTCTAATATCCTCGTTATTATCGACTGCTTTATAAAGATCCGCTACTACGTTTTAATACCTTTAATAACCGTTAAAGACGTTATTAACGCGTTTATTTCCCGCGTTTAGTCCCTCTATAGCACCTTAGCCTCTATTATTAGCGACTATAGCACTTAGTTTATTTCGGCTTTCTAATAGTAGCTTAATCGTCGCCTTAATTACCGCCTTTACCTTAGCTCCGCCTATTACCCTTAGACCGACGGTTAGACCGAGATCGCGAACGCTTAGATAAAGGTTTACCTTCGTTATTATACTACCTATCTTTAGGACGATTAGGTCGACCTCCTTCCCCTCGCTAAGTTTACTATTAATAATTAGGTCTTTAAATCTACCGGCCTTTCCCCTTTCTTCGCTAATTATAGCTTTTACCTAAAGCTTAGCACTAAGCCCTTTAGCCCCCCCCCGCCTAGTATAACCCTTTAGTAGCGAAAGGAATACCTCTATAGTAACGCGCTTGCTTCCTATCTTTAGCGTATCTCTAACTTCCTCCGCGATACGATCGAGGATGCTTAGGCTACTTAGGCTCGCTACGCGGACGCCCGGCGGACTTCCGCCCTAGCGTACTAGCCTAGCGATATAGTATTCCTTAGCACCCGCTAGATCTAGACCCTCCGCTTTATAAAGAAGCTCGACTATAAGCGGGAGGGCCTATATAAGGTCCTTAAGGTATATAAGACGGCGTATCTTCTTCGCCTCCTTAAGGGTAGCCGCCTTTACCCTATTTTTTATTACTCCCTCTTTACTAAGACCTAAGAGCCCCCTTTGCCCGGCTAGTCGGAGCTTAACGTCCGGCCCGCCGATAACGGCGTTCTCCTTTCCCCTAGCGACGATAACGGCGATAACGCGCACCTTAAGTAGGGGTTTTCTTCTATCCTTACGTAGCGCTAGTACGCCTTAGGGAAGATTAAATATCGCGTTTAATAGCGTTATAGCCCCCTTACGTAGGAGGACTCCTCCTGCCTTAACGGCAGCTAGGACGACCTTAAGGCTTTTTACGCCCTTAACCCGACTAAGCCTAAACCGGTCTTTTATACGGCCTTCCTTATATCTTTACCTTCGCCTAAGTGATAATAAGTATAATTTATTAATATAATTTATATTACGACGGCACGCGTTGGTTTCTTAGTTTTACCCTTTCTTTCTTTTTATTCCTCTCGTTCTATATTCGGCCCGCTTTTAGGACTGATTAATATAGATTTCCTTTGTTTTTATTAGCCTATTAACCCTTTTAAGCGTTTAAGTCGAACGCCGATTTAAGGGGGATATACTATTATAGTGTTAGGTTATATTACATATTATCCTACGTAACCTCTATATCGTATATATAGACATTTAGATCTAGTCTATAGCTATGTCCCTTCGTAGATTAATAACAATTATATACCCCCCCTTAAGCTCGTTCTCTTATAGATAGCGAATATCTAAACCCCTCCTAGCCGCGTTAATAATGCCTTAAGGACTGTCTACGACTTCGTCTAGAATGCTAATATAGACGACCCTTAAGCGCACCTACCCTTTACTATTTTAGTCCGCTTTAATCGCTATATAGGTCCGCCTTACTTTAACGACCTAAAGCTAGCGACTATTATACCTATCTTTCGCATAACGCGAGACTTCTTTAAGAGCGGCGCCTCTTGCTATCGCACTTAGTTCCCCTAACGATTGCGTATGCTATTACTATTTATAAGGCATAAGGTGCTACGCTTAAGTAGGTTATAGCGGATATATCCTATTACGATTTCTAGTCTAGCCTTACTTACGTAGCTGTCTTACGGGCTAAGACGCTACGTAGCATTATATTTAATGCCTACTTTAATCTTAATAATATTATTCGAGGTAATAACGTCTCTATGCTATCGCGGGAGGCTAACGCTATTTGCCGTGCTAGTTAGGGTATTAGGTAATAAGGAAGAAGGGTTATTAAAGAATAGCTATAGTAAGTGAATTAACTATACGCACTATATCTATGATTAGTTATATTGCTTCGTTGCGCGCTCGCTATTATACTGCTTTGTTACGCCGCTATTATAGTTGTACTGCTTCGTTATACCGCTATTATAGTTATACTGCTTTATTACGCCGCTATTATACTGCTTCGTTACGCCGCTATTATAGTTATACTACTTCGTTGCGCCGCTATTATACTGCTTCGTTGCTTCGTTACGCGCTTGCTATTATGCTACTTTATTGCGCCGCTATTATTATACTGCTTCGTTGCTTCGTTACGCGCTTACTATTGTGCTACTTTATTACGCGCCGCGACTGCCTATAATAAGGTTATAAAAGGGTATTGTAATTGTAATTGCAATAACCCGAGAATATAAGATCGTACTAATAGTATATCGGTAGGGCGCTAACCCTCTAAGAACCGGAAGTAGATAGGTAATAGCCTTTGCCTTAAGGTCTTATATTTCGAAAGGTTAGAGCATAGTGCTTGCTACCTATTCGGTCTTTAGTCTAAGTCTGCATTCGTATAGCTAGCTAGAGAGAAAAAACTCGAGGGTTTCTTTCGCTTAAGCGTCTACTATAATAGTAAGCCGGGTGTCTAGGTTAATTAATCTAGCCCGTAGAAATTAGTATCTATTTAAGCATAAGTTTTTGCTTATTTACCTTTTTAGTATTATTCCTTCCTTTGTTATAGCGTTAAATAACTTTCCGTTTCGGTGGCCGAAAATACGTAGAGTGTATAACTCGTAATAATAACGCGTGGCCTTGTCTTAGCCTTGTATTTAATTATACGTAAGGGCCCGCGCGCGGGGTAAAAAAACCGTATAATAAGCCCCGCTTTTATTAAGGCTTAAGGTTTAAATCCCGCTTATAGCTAAAAAAAAGGTGCCCTAGCTATAGCAAAAATTTAAAGGTCCCCCGGCTATATTAAAGCTTTGCTTATAGTTATGCCTTACGGCATACTCGTATTTTAATTCTTTACGTACGAAATATCCGTCTACGGCTCGCTCCCGGCTGCGTGCCCTCTACTACGTGCTCTACTACGTGCTCTACTACGTGCCCTACTGCGTGCCTTACTGCATGTCCTCTACTATATGTGCGGCTCCTTAATATATGCTTTATAGCCGGCTGCGTGGCCGGCTGCGTGCCCTACTGCGTGGCCGGCTGCGTGCCCTACTATATGCCCTACTGCGTGCTCTACTACGTGCTCTACTGCGTGCCCTACTGCGTGCCTTACTGCGTGCCCTCTACTATATATACGGCTCTTTAATATATGCTTTATAGCCGGCTGCGTGGCCGGCTGCGTGGCCTGGTATATAGCCGGCTGCGTGGCCTACTGCGTGCCCTACTACGTGCTCTACTGCGTGCCCTACTGCGTGCCCTCTACTATATGTATAGCTCCTTAATGTACTAAGGAGTAACCCCGCTTCGCGGGGTGCACTCCTTAGTTAGTAGCTAGGGGTTTATACGTAACTGCCTTAGAGAGTAACCCCGCTCCGCGGCGTACACTCTCTAATTAGTAGCCCTACCCGCTCCGCGGGGGTATTAGCTTAGTTAGTAGCTTAAGGTTGCGGGTGTACGTAACTATAGGCGCTACGCGCTACCGTAATTAATCCAAAAGTAGAATAGTGCGCTACTATAATATTATTATTATCGTAAAGCTTCTTTTTCTTTCTCTCTATAAAAACACTATTACGACGCGTTTTATAATATAATATTATAATTATAATATACTACGTAACGTTTAAATAGGGATTATAGCCCGTTAATTAAATATACTTGCTAATATATATTTTTACTAATAGGAATATACTACTATCGATCGCTAGTAGCTCGGAGGGGTCGATTAACGTAGGAAAGAGCTTAGAGCGCAATATAAACACAACTACGATAGCGACGGCGATAGCGACGGCGACAGCGACCCGTATATTAACCCGTAAAGCCCTTATAAGCGCATATATAGGGAAGACTACAAAAAATATAGCGCAAATGCTAGAGCTACTAAAGATATAGGTTATAATAATACGCTTAAGTAAAGAGCTTAAGCTTAACCGGCTAGGAAACTTCGAGGCGGCCTTAATCTAGATTATAGGCGTAGAGTTAGCTTAATATAGCAGCTGCGACGTAGGCCTTAGGCTATTTGCCGGTTGTTTCGCCTACGTAAATATCGGAAAAGGAGTATATAGGAATTGCTATTATAACTTAAAGGGGGTAAGGTGCTTTTTCCGTAAGTTAATAATTAATCTATTAATCTTCCGATCTATTACTAATTTATTTAGACTATAACTAAGTTATTTAACCCGCCCCGGATGTTACGCACGATACGTAGACTACTATAGCCACTCCTAAGAGAAAGAGATAGGCGGATAAGGCCGTAGAGAGGATATTAAAAAAAAGGCGTATTAAGGTTTAATTAAAAGGGCTAAATAGTCCGGCAAAGAGTCTAGTAAAGCCTATTCGCATAAAGCCTATTCGCACGCCGGGTCCTTTTAGCACTAAGGCCGGCTATTTTACGCTCTTAATCCTTAATAGGGTATTAGCCGCTAAGCGTCGCCACTAAGGTAAGGTTTTCCTTACGGTCGGGCAGGCACTATTAATAGCCGATAATAATAAAGAGTAAGGTATAAGGTATAGGGTATAGGGTGTTTTTTTGTTTATTTATTATATATAGGAGTTTAAGGAGAAAGGAAATATAGGAGTTTTAAGGTATCTAAAGCCGTAGAAATAGAGACTGCCTTTATGCTTGCCTAAGTAAAACCTCTAGATAAATAATATTAAGAACGGTGCTTTAGTTCCCTTTATTAAGTAGTAAGAATAAGGAAGAAACACTTATAACCTAAGATATTATAACGTAAAACTAGCCGTATATAAAAAAAGAGTCCTATAAATCAACGCCTATAGCTTTAAAAGACTAGCCTTATAACTTATTAATAGTTATACTAAAGTAGAGATAGATAGGAAACTATAAACGTATAATAAGAAAAGTAAACTTATCCTCGTTAGTAAAGAGCTTAATGCGAGGGATTAAGCGTCTTTAGCCGATAAAATCCCTTAATAGAATCTAGATATCTAAAATATGCCTAGTAAACCGGATAATAGATAGACGGGTGCCGTTATAAAGACCCTGCTTAGGATCTAAGTTACGGAGTAGAATAATAAGGCATTTTATCTTAAGTTTAAGCCGGGTAGGAGGGATAGAGGGAAATTAAAGGGAGGAAATAAACTTAAGGGAAAGTATATACGTAGCGCTATCGGGGTTATTAGCCTTATTTTTAGCCGTAGTACTCGCAAGAGATACATAGACCGAGCCTAGAAAATAGGCTTAAACCTTACTATTTAAGACCGTAATATTCCTATTTATTGTTATAAGAATATAACGGTCCGCGAGAAGTATAGGCTCGAAAGGGGCTTTACGTAAGAGAGTATCCGGATAAACCCTTAAAAAGAAATCCGGTAGGGAGACGTCCTTATAGATAGAAGGCAACGGTAAAACTAGCCCGTTTAAGTCTGCCCTATAAGGTAATTCGCCCAGCTATTAAATAAACTCGCGATTTTCCGGCGTAGTACCTTAGACCCGTATATTCTCCGTAAGGTAACGGACCTTTAAGCCTAGCTAAAGATAGGAGCGTTATAAGCATGCCGAAACAATCTAGGCTCGAGAACTATTTCGGACTATAGGAAGGATCTATGCAAAGTCCTTACTAAAGACGGTAGGTATACTACTAAATAGGAGGTTATTTAAGCGTAGGTCTTAGAGGGTACGGTCTATAGCCTTAAAGCAGTACTTATACTATATAAGGACCTTATCTTAGATAATAAGAGAAGTCTGCTATAAGAGCTTACCCCTCTATAAATTTCGCCGTATATTATATATTAAAGTCGAGTTAATCTATATTAGTATCTTAAAATAGGAGTAGGCTATACGGCTACTAGGAAGCAATAGTATAGCGATGCCGGATAAAGCAACGCAAAGAATAATCTTACCTTAAGCCCGGTAATAGGCTATAAGTCTACGGTATAATAAGGTCTTCTTAATACCGCTTAGACCTTATAGGAAGAAGGAAGCGGAAGCCGGAGTATTATCGATAGTAGAGATACACTCGTCGAAAAAACGGCGCTGCCTATTATTAAATATACGGTAGGCATCCTCGTAGGTTAACTATTGCTCGATTAAGTCGTAAGAATGCTCGTAACGAAAGAGAGGATTAGACTCTAAGTCGTCTTACTAATGCTAGAAAAGGGGAAGGCCGAGATCCTATAAAGACTTATCGGCTTCTTATAGAAGCTAGTTAATAAGAAATAGGCCGTAGTCGAGATACGGGGATAGGAGATCCTATAGAAAGGCGAGGTCGCGGGGGCGTAACTAATGCCAGAGGTTATCGCATAGCTCCTCCGCGAATTCACGCTATAAAGCAGCCGGGTTAAAGATATCCTTAGTCTATAAATATATAATAAAGAGCCTACGCAATACAAACCTTATTTTCTAGACCGAGGCCTCTCTAAAGCAAGACGACTAGCGGGTGTTATCTTCTAAAAGGCCTCTAGCTAAATAGGCTATACGGAAGGTAGTGTGTACCTAGCCCTTAAAGGTACGTGTATGCTTAAATAACTAAAAGCTAGGCACGGTTGTAAGAAGGAGCCGTAGGTAGTGTTTCTCCTTAGCAATAGGGGGAATAAAGGCTATACGGCTAAGAGAGCGTCCTCTTTATTAAGGCTACTACTTAAATAGGCTTTAGTCCTTCTTAAAAACAAAGGCAGTAGGGAAGTCGGGATATAGGATCCTACGGCCGTGTTTATTTACTTAGTTATAATCGAAGAAGGCTATAAGTTCTATTTTATAGCGCTCGGCGATATTCTAGACCTCTTCTATAGATGCGTCGTCCGGTAAATATATTGCCTACTCGCCCTCGAGATGCATAGGTAGACGGATAACCGGGGGGTATTCCTTATAGACCGGAAACTCGAAGAGCTATACAACCGCCTTAGCTAGAAAGACGTAACGACCTTACCTATATATCTCTATCTTATTGTTTAGTACTATATTGCCGACCTATAAAGTAATTCTATCTAGCCCTTTATAATAATACTTATAGATATATTTAATCGCTTTAACCGTCGGGTAGATCTCGACGTTAATATACGTATTATACCTTAAATATAGGTATAGGCTATATAGCATAATATATCGGTTATTAAGCTAGACTTCCCGGCCGTTTACGCGGCGGACTATAAACTATCCTATGTCCCTACGCCTATAAATAGGGTACCTATCTTCTAGGACGATTGTTTCCGCTATAAACGGCTTTAGGAATCGCTTTAAGCACTATAGGGGACTATTTCCTTAGGCCTATATATATAGTAATCGCGGGTTATTATCCCCGTAAGGACTATAGGTTAATTAGGACGTAATAATCCCGCGTAAAGTGCCTATAAGGTCCTCTTCTAGCGTAGGAATCTCTACCTAAATAACTCTATCGATGTTTGCTAGTATTTTATAAAGTCTAACCGTTACGGCCGTAAGGAAGAGAAGGATATACCTATAAGGGAGGCCTTATTTTTAGTACTTAATAGTCTAGACAATATTAGCAAAGGTGCTAAATAGACTATTTCGTAACTCTACGTTTATAGCCTAGCACTTACTATTAAATATACACCCGATAATATTAGGGCGGTCTAATATAGTCTAGCTAGCCTAGAGCTCCCTTTTAATCTCGACTTAGTTTAGATTTACCGTAACTATAATAAAAAAGGTTAAAGGTCTAAGTGCTTATATAATCGCTATAGAATCTTAATAGCATTAAGCGATAAAACGGTCCCCTCCGATATATATTACGGGTAGTATAACCTGTTAGCCTATATCTACGGCGTCTTTATCCTCGATAGAAAGCTAGTCCTAAATGCCGTTATATAGGTCCGCTCGGAGGTTAGCTTAATAGTTTGCTAGCTAGTTTAGCTTAATTTAGTCTTTAGCGGCCTAAAGGTCGATTAGAAATTATTAAAAAAGGCGACGAAAAGCAAATAGGACTATAAACTACTCGCGGCGAGGGTAAAGGATATACCGGCAATAAGCCCGCTACCTTAGACGACTATTAGTACGGCCTTAGTTACGTAAGTCTTATAACTATAAACCTTAGTAAAAACTAAGATCTCTATAGGGTAAGAGCAATAGGTAAGCGAGTAAGAGATACGATATATAGTAAGGGTATACCGTATAGAATACCCGTTTATAACTATTTTAGTCCTACTCTACTAATACGATATCGCGGAAACCGGGTTTAGCGTATTCGTCCGGAATAAGGACTATAACCTCGTCTACGGTAGGTAAATTCTCGCGGCGCCTATCTACACCGCTTTCTAAGATTAAATATAGCTACGGGCTAAGCACTACCCTTACGGCTCCCTCGCTAGCCTAGAAACGCTTACGGGCGGTAAGGTAGATAAAGATAAACGGATTTATCTTATAGAGGTATTCTATAAACTCTATTAAGAACCGGTTATCTAAGTCTTAGTTAGAGATCGACCTAATTTCGGATATATAAGTAAGGTTATAGAAATAAAGCTATACGTACTAAAGGCCGTAACTAAGAGCGGCCTTAAATAGCCTAATTATATAATAAAGTATACCGTAGATCTAAAAGTCTATTAAGCCCTTAGCATTAACGCTATAGGTTATTAGTATAGTCTTAATAAACGTAAAGGCAAATATATTATTATAATAGCGGAGATTCTTCCGGAAAGTAGATCCCCGCGGATAGATTAAGAAGAGGAGGTCCTATAAAAAGTATAGGATATCCTTAAATAGTAAGAGATCGACGTCCCTTTAGTTATAATAGCTCTTAAACTTAAGGTCCGTAAGTATAGAAGACTAACGAATTAGTATATATATAGTATTATTATATAATAGGCGATAAGACTTATAGATAAGCGCTTAGCTGCTTAGTAAAACGCGCTATAAAACGTATATACTATATTACGGGGCCTAAGATCGGCATATAGGACTAATATTAGAGAATCTAATAGTAATTAAGCTAGAGAGGAGGGTAGTAGAACGGGTAGGAGTAGGAGCTAGAGTATACCGGTAGGCTGCTATACTACTATACGGCGTCGGCGAGGCTATAGTATAGCGCGAGGCTAGGGAGCATAACGCGATTAAGTAACGCGTGCGTTACCTAAGATTTCCTATAGTAGCTGCCTTTAGCGCGTGGTTATATAACGGATATAGGTGGAATATAAAGCGCTATTACGTCTTATACGAAAGCTTATAATAGGTAGATACTCGTGATAATAAGAGCAATAATAACCTAGCGAGGAGTGGTTAGGCATTACGGCGGTAAATACAACGGTAAAAGGTACGATAGCTATATAAAAGGTAGTATAGTAACTTAAGGTAGTAAATACGGTAATAGACGGGTATATACGGCTTACGTTGTATATATATAAAGCCTATTAAAAAGGGGGTTTATAGCCGTAGCTAATTAGAATCGCGGGCTAGTACTAATAGGAACTATCCCGGTTATATTAGCAATCGTAAAGAAATAGGCCGTAAGACTAAACAGAATGTTTACGTATATATCCCGTCCTACTACTTTACTATACGGATATAAGTACCGCGCTAATCCCCCTACCCGCTAAATGAAAATACGTAAAAATACCTAAAAGCGGGCCTTCGGGCGTTAAGGGCAGAGTGTTACAATAGGCTATAAGGCTAACGGGGCCGCGGGAATTTATTAGTAACCGTCGAGTAGATCTACCGTTGCTTATGTATATAGTAGATGCTTCGTGCCCGGCTGTATGCCCTACTGCGTGCCCTCTACTATATGTGCGGCTCCTTAATATATGCTTTATGCCCGGCTCCCGGCTGCGTGCCCTCTACTACGTGCTCTACTGCGTGCCTTCTACTGCGTGCTCTACTACGTGCTTTACTACGTGCTCTACTGCGTGCCCTACTGCGTGCCCTACTGCGTGCCTTACTGCGTGCCTTACTGCGTGCTTAACGATGCGATTTAACGATGCGATTTAACGATGCGATTTAACGATGCGATTTAACGATGCGATTTAACGATGCGATTTAACGATGCGATGCGACGATGCGACGATGCGAAGAATTAGCCTACAGCCTGCTAGGCATACGTACTGTAATTAAGTAGGCGCGGCTAGTCGTAGGGGGTATAAGCGTTTTTCGGGTGTGCGTAAAGTATTACTAAGCTAAATAGAGATTTATACTAGGCTAAATAGTAATACTTAATAAATATATTTATAAATGTTAGTTAGTTAAACAAATAAAAGGGGTTATAACTGCTAGATTCTAGTCTATAATATTTATTAACTAAGGGGCGACGAATAGCCCTTTTATATAGGCTATAAACGCGTATATTAATAGGGCCTAAAGCCGGACCTTTATAAGCCCTTGCTTACGACGTTAGGGCTATTCCTATAAAGGCGATTAAGTTAATAACTTAATTATTATAAGGGCGGCCGAGTTAATAACGCTATTACTAAGGTCCCCGATGTATACGATCGATATATCGTATAGTTAATAGCGCATCCGTTTAAGCGTTACCTATACGTAATCTATTTAATTACGTAGATTACAATCGTGCCTAAAGAACGGATATCCCTTATTCCTATACTAGTAACTTTTCTTTATAGTTGATATATAGTAAGCCTATAATCTGAATAAGGGGAGATAGGAAGAACGATATATTAGGTAGAAGACCTAATAAATACATTTAATAAATATAAATAAAAAGGGGTAGAATAAAGGGAATATCGTAGGGATAACTGCTAGTAACTATAGGCGAAGGACAAAGGCTTTTATCTTAATCGAGAGGCTATTTATATTAATAAAGCGTTTAAGGGCCTTGTTTAGCGATGCCTTCGTTATAGCGTCGGCGGGGTTATCTTCCCCGTAGATCTACCTAATCTCCTTAATCTCCCGTCGCTTATATAACTAACGCAACGCTATAATATCGATTATTAAGCGTTTCTCCTTTATAATGCCGAGCTTAATAAGGCACTCGTAGAGGGAGTATAAGTTAGTATATATAATAAAAGGGATTAGTAAGAGCTAAAGCCGTTCTATAACTATATAGAGGGTCGTAATAAAGGAGATGCTAAGGTTTATACCGTTAACTATACCGTAGATTTCGCTCGTAAGAACACTATGGGTTACTCGCTTATACTTCGTCGAGCTTTAATAGATAATATTGCTATTAATCCGGAAGTACGTATCCGTTCGCTCTATCTTATTAACGAGCGTAATAATAAAGCCTAACTAAGACGAAAGGTCTCGGTTTTTTACGAATAAGCTATCCGTAAACACTATAAGTTTAGCTATCTCGAGATTAATTAGTTAGTACGTAAGTCTACCTTGCTAATAGTCGATCTACTACTAAAGGCGCTTATTAAGGATTTTATAATCCTTCTCCTTAAGGGCTTAGACCTAGGCTGCTATAGAGATATCGAATAAGGCCTTAGGCTAATAGATAGAAGCGACGTACGTAGTATAAGCGCGTTGCTTAAGGTACTACTAGGCTTTATTATAAGCCTATAAGTCGACTACCTCGATCCTTAAGGCCTATCCCTTCTGCTATAGGAGTAGAACGTTGTCGTAGAGCGTTAGTTTTGCTCTATTAAAGTCTATAGCATTCCCTAGGGTTATTTAAGCCTTCGGCTTAGCGCGAAATTAAGCTATCTTAAGCTCTTTTTCTTCCTAAGCCGAAAAGGTGTCTAAACCGAGCATTAGGGTATTATCGGTTGATATTCCGACGAGGCTAAAGTCGTCGGGTCCTTAATTCGTAATTAAAAGGCATAAGTTATAGGTTAAGGGAGCTATATTAAGGCTCTTAACGTAGTGCTTATAGTAGGTCTTCTACTAATATACACCGGCTTTTATAAGACCTTATAACGGTCTAATAACTCTTATAATTATGCCCTTTAGGTACTTGCCCTAAAGCTCTATCGGAAGAGCCGCTAATACTATACTATTAAGCTCTATTTAAGCTTAGGGATAGGCCTATATAATATCGCGGAGAGATAAGCTTATGCCTTAGCGAAGTAAGGCGGGGGCAAGGGCTAGGATTAAGCGCTAGCTAATACGTTAAATAGTAGGGGAATAGGTTAGAACCGAGCTTTTCTCTATACCGCTATAGCCTTAGATTACTAGACGGGACTTTTTATAGGGTTTAACGTTACGACCCTTTACTTCCTAGACTATTCGGGATCTAAATAGATAGTATTATCTATAAATAGATTCGTCGTACTATTCGAAGCTAAAGACTCTACGGGCTACGAGATCGTTAATCTCTCGTTAGTCGGATTCTTTAAAAGGGGCGCTAGGTGTAGTAATAACGCCGTTATTATATAGCTTAGTCGAAAGGCGTAGTATATTTTCTTCCTTCTTAACTAAGAATTAATTATAGAAGGTTATAGTCTTTAGCTTATTCCTTAAGCCTAGGGGACGTCCGCGTTTATAAGGCTACGGCGGAGCCGGTAGTGCCTATATTAGGGAGGGGGACGGGTTTAGCTCGGGAATTTCGTCTAGAGTAGAGGAGTCGACCTTAGAGAGGGTGTCTATATCCTCGAGGGCAAGGGGATCTAAGGTATCGTCCTTACTATAGTAGTACGGCTGTATAAGGGTAGAACGGAAAACTATAAGGCCGTTAACGGTCTCGATAGTAACGTTATAGCCGTTAATAAAGGCAATCTTATATAGACCTTACTATCCTTGCTTTTCTCTTTAGACGCGGACTTTACTCTATAGCGGTAGTAATAGAGTATTAAGTGTTAAAGGGCCGTTTCGAGCTTATAAGGCATCCCTAACTTATCGTACGGCGGAGAGCTACCGTAGGGCTTTTATAGCCTTTTAGATAGTCGCGGCTCTTTATACCGTAGTTGCCGAAGGAGGGGAGTCTTAAGTTATCCGTAGGTACGCTCCGAAGACGAAGAGCGTAAGGACGAGGCCGTTTAGTCCTACTATATTATTTACGGCTTTAATAGCTATTTATAGGACGGATTTAAGGGCCGTTGTTTAACCGATTTCGGCGTATATTATTTTAAACGCACGACGGAGCGGGCTATAATACCTTTTAACCTTACCTATAGACTAATATACTTTAACGCGGATTTAAGTATACGTAATACCTATAATATAAGCTTTATTACGAAACTTAGTTAAGGCGAAGTTAGTGCCTACGTTATACCGGATAAAGTTAGGGGGTCTAAGGTATATATCGATCTATAGTGCCTTAAGTATTTCCTATATATCTTTAGCCGATATAGACGGGAGGAATCGCGCTCTTTAGGAAGATATCGCTATATCGACCGCGTATAGCACCGGGCGGGTACTATTGCCAACCTTTAGGTATATTATATTAACGACGACCTCGAAATTAAATTCTTAGTTATCCTTTAATATAAACCTAAACCTCCGGGGCGCCGTCGCGTAAAGCTAGCAGTAATAGCAGAATTTTAAGATATCCTCGAGTGTTTCTACTAAGATATTATTATGCCCTGCTTATTTTAATAGGTAGTAAAGTCTATTAACGACCGGATAGCTAAATCGGCGGTAGAGCGTTCGTATCTCGGCTTTAGTTAAGAAGACGATTACGTTCTCTTCCTTACTAAAGAAGAACTATAGATATCCCTATTTGCGAATAACGGGGACGCTAATACTAGGACCGATAATCGTATCGGTAGTATTATTAAAGTATACGCTTAAGCGATCTATATTAGCTAGGGAGAGGAGGAAGGGGGTCGTTATTCTTAGCATATAGAACGTAATACGGCTAATAAGGGTCTTAAGGGCAACGGAGCCGAGGGAACGTACGTCCTCGCCGCTGCCGAATTTAATATAGGCCTAGCCGGCGGTAGATTCGTCGAGCATAATAGACAGGTCTTCTTATTGTAGGGCGAGATACTAGTCTTAACCTACCGTAGAGACTATAGCTGCTCTAGTGTCTACGAGGATGCCGTAAAAGCGGTCCTTTAAGTAATAGTCGAAGACGAATTGCGTAGCTAAGACGCTTAACTAGTCTATCCCTTATGCGTCTTCGCCCGTAATTAAATAGTTAAAGGACTGCTAATAGAGGATTTACGAGGCTTACTACTTAGTTAGTTCTTCGTCGTTACTAGCCTTATCGTTACGCTACTCGATAGCGGCCTATAGAGTCTCGTTACCTTTATATTCGGTGAGATAGGCCTTAAATCCTATGCTAAGGTTGCCGGTTAGTAGGCATTAAGCGTAGTATTAAGCCTTAGACCTAGCTCGTTCCTATAGGGTATGCTTTAACGACTAGCAGCCTTCCTTCTAATAAATAAAGCACTTGCTCGACTATTAGCGGTTCCTAAAGCTACTACCGCCGCTTTAAGGGCTATAGTAGCTTCGTCTACTACTCCCGCTAAACCTACGGCCGTTGCCGCGGTTATTAGTATATCTACGGTTAGTATAGAATACGCCTAATAAATAGTATTTATTATTTATATTTATTACCTTATTACGATATTATATAAACGTGCCGGACGTGCCGTTCTCGGCCTATATCGATAGATAGGTCTTTAAGGAGGAACGTAGCGTGGAGAATAGCTTTTCTATAGTCTTAAGGGGGTTATATAGCGTATAGCTAAATTCCGGGACGTTTTAGCATACGTTAAGCAATATAGTGCGAAGGGGGAGGTCTCTAGCGAACTTAAATCCTAAGGCGCGTTAATATCGTTATAGCTTATTAAAAAAGGTCTATAGGACTTTCTATTAGGTCTTATTTAGATATTTAACTTATAGCTTTTTAAAAGTTATAGTGCTTTAATCTACCTAATAGTACTAATAGTTTACTTTAGTATTAAAGTAAGCCTTTAGTAGGTCGTAGGCTTACTTAAATATACTATCTTACTCTATATGCTAGATATAGTAGTCCTAGGCTCGGCCGGTAAGGATCTAGGGAAAGAGGGCATAGAAATACCCGGGCTAGGCCTTAACTATATAATAAACGTCCGTAAAGATATAGACTTTATTATTAAGAATATTATAAAGCTCTCCTATATAATTCTTACTCTTATCCTATAACTTAATAAACTTTTATAGGAGGTCTACGTCTATCTCCTCGTTTAAAACGTCGTAGGGGGGAACTATCGTATATGCTGCCTTTACCGTTATATTAATCGGAGGGGTCTTAGAGAACTAATATAAGGTTAAGTAAAGTATTATTAGCGTTTCTAACCTATCTTAAAACGGAGGGGCCTAAGGGTTTAGGAACGTGCCGGGTATTAAATCTCGCGGGTATAAGCCGGGATCGACGGAGATAGCACGTATTAAGGTTATTAAGGCAAAGGAGGGTTCTAGTGCGAATATAACTACCGGGGCGGTCGGAGGCGTAGGGGGGATAGCCGCGGGCGTAGATAGTGCTATCGCAAAGGTTGCTATAAGAGCTAGGGTTAAGGTAGTAAAAGGTGCCGTTAGGGCTATGCTTAAGACGATTAGTAAAGAAGGGCTAGTTATAGCAGTCGGGGCTATAATAGATGTATTCCTTATAAACTCTTAGGTTCGCTCGTCGTAGAACTTTAACAATTCTAGTAGTAGTTCGTCCTTTAGCTAAATCGGGGGGATCTATTAGCGCTAAAGCATTAAAAACGATGCTAGATAGCTAAGGTTTTTAGCGCCGGTCTAAATCCTACGGGCTTATAAGAAGGATTTAAGGGTCCTTTTAAAATATTTATCTACCTAGTTCTATATAGCCTTTATCTATCCGTTAAAGTATTCTTAAAAGTCTAAAAATAGTTCGTATCTATAAATAGTTAAGCCGATATTAGTAATAATAAACCGGGCTATATAAGTTATAACTGCTTTATTATTTATATTATTATAGGTAACGTCTATCTCTTAGAATGCAATATTAGCTTTATTTTAGTTTAAACCGATTATATTAATGCCTGCTAGCTAACCGGGAAGGGGGTTATCGTTAGGCTTAGTTAATTCCGGTGCGGGACCGGGAGCGTTAAGGTTATCGGTAGGGTCCGATATAGTATAATTAAATAAAACACACTATTGTTATTAAAGGGGATCGCGAGGGTCGTTACGACGGTTATCTTACGGTACGGACGCACTATTGCTTAACGTAACTCTTCTTCTTCTCGAAGCGAGACGGGATTAAACAAAAGCTAGGAAAGAACTTATCGGCGGTTACAAAGAGCTAGCTATATCGTAATAGCTTCGTCGGCTCTAACTCGCGTAGGTTCCTTATTCTTAGCATAAAGGACCGTCTCTAGGTATAGGCAATAGAATCCGCGGGGGATAAAGATCTATACACTTTCGACGATTAAGCTCTGCCTCTTTTACCTTACTAATCTATAATTAATAGTTTAATTACTAATTAGTATTAGTTAGTTAAATAAACAAAGGGGGTTACAACTGCTGGATTTTAGTCTATAATGTCTATTAACTAAGGGGCGACGAATAGCCCCTTTATATAGGCTATAAACGCGTATATTAATAAGGCCCGAAGCCGGACCTTTGCGAGCCCTTGCTTACGACGTCGGGGCTATGCCTATAAGGGCGATTAAGTTAATAACTTAATTATCGTAAGGGCGGCCGAGTTAATAACGCTATTACCGGGGTCCCCGATATATACGATCGATGCATTATATAGTTAATAGCGCATCCGTTTAAGCGTTGCCCGTACGTAATCTATTTAATCACGTAGATTACAATCGTGCTTAAAGAACGGATATCCCTTATTCCTATAATAAATGTTAGTTAGTTAAATAAATAAATAGGGTTGCAACTAGTTAGATTAGTCTATAATGTCTATTAACTAAGGGGCGACGAATAGCCCCTTTATATAGGCTATAAACGCGTATATTAATAAGGCCTAAAGCCGGCCCTTTACGAGCCGTTATTATAACGTCGGAGGCTATGCCTATAAGGGCGATTAAGTTAATAACTTAATTATCGTAAGGGCGGCTAAGTTAGTAACGCTATTACCGGGGTCCTTATAGGAATAGCTAGCTATATAGCTACGTGCGACGTTATTATCGCATACACACACGTAATCGTAGGGATTACGTGTCATCCGGGAAGGCTATATTACTGCGATAGCTTCCCCTTACCTAGCTAGCAACTAACCTAATACAACTATACTGTTTACCCTATAAGGGCGACCTAGAGACCTACTAACACTAATCAGTAGTTGACTTAGTTAATTATAGACAGCTAGGTAGAAGAGATAAGATCCTTAACTATCGACGGTGTAAAACACCCTACGAGGGAACACCTAGAGGTAGTTATCTTTATGCTTTAAACGAGCTCTCTTATCTATAATATTACCGCGTTAACGCTATTTCGAGATCTCCTAAGCTATCTATTAATCCCGTCTCGCTTCCTAAAGGAAGAAGAGTAACGTTAACCTATAGTGCGTCCCTAACGCAAAAGACAACTTCGTGAGAAAATCCCTTACGCCGATAAAACACGTAAAGACTATTACGTATAATATTATAACTTTATTAAGCCCTACCCGCGTAGACAATATAAGGCGCGATAAGCTATTAAAGATTACCCCTATCTTAGAAAACGACTACTAGTACACCTATATAGGTATCTAAGATACATAATAATAACCCGATCTCGAGAACCTAAGTAAAGCAAAGGCTACTACATACGTTATAAGGTTCCTCTATAAGTATACGTACGATAAAGACAACTAAGGCTACGAAGCTATTGCCTTCTTCTAAGAACACTTTTAAGGATAGCTTCTACAGACATAGGATAGGGTATACTAGACCTATAAACGTTCTTTGCGCAAGCTCTTAAAGAGACGTAGGATCTACACTAGCCTAGATAATTAAGGCTTTAACATACAGTTCCTTAAACTATAGACTATCTTAAAACTACTATAATAGCCTACAAAAGAGTATATAAATCAGACATTTAATTAAGGCACGATCGTTGCATTTATACTACTAAATATAGCCCCGAGCCCGGCCCCGGACATAGCTCTAGCCCCCGATTAGACAACTATGCCCGGTGTAACGCAATAGCAATAGACTATACACCTAACAATATACTAGTTTAACCAGCCGACTGTCCCTATGCCTGCCCCTATCCCCGATGTGCCTACTATAACTATTGCCCCTATTTCTTAAGCTGCCCTTATTTCTTAAGCTCCTATTCCCCCTGCTAATAATACTATTGTGACTATTGCCCCTTTGCCGTCCTTTAATGCTTATACTACGATCCCTCTAATCGATATTCCGAACGTCGATATAGATATAGACCTTTAGTAGAAATTCGCAAAGCTATAGAGGAAGGATAAGTGTTATACGTAATAGCCCTATAACCCCTTCGACGATAAGGTCTATATATTTATAAGGACCTGCTATAAGCTTAAGGTCTAATTAGGTTAATTCTATAACCTATTCTCTTAGATCCTAACGGATAGAGCCGAGACCTTCTATATCTACTACGTTAAGTTAACTACATCGTTCCGTGCAACCTATAATGCTATTAAGCAACATTTTAACACGGATGTCAACTATAGTTATTACTTCACGGACTAGACAATAACTATATTTAATAAGGTCCGCGTAGAACATCCTACGATGCCGCTTTATAAAGTACTATAGACTCTCTTTAACAAGCTCTAGCTGTATTAGAGAGCCCTAGGAAAAGACTACGAAGGTAATATACCACTTCGTACGTCCTTTATTAACGCGTGCCGTAGTATACCGGAGCTAGAATACGCTCTCTTTAAGCCTGCCTAGAAGGTCGAAACCGTGTTTACAGACTTACGTGCATTTATCGAGACACACCTAGCACGCAACCCGTCTAGCTAGTTCCTATAGGATAAAGCATTTAATTATAACGATTAATAGTACCTAGACCGAAGATACTTAAGCAGTCGTAGACGAGGTAGATTCCGTAGACAAAGCTACGGACGAGGTAGTAGACGTAGAGGCTATCTATAAGGCTTTAGATATAACCGTAGTATACCTTCCGTCTACGAAGACGCGGTAGCAGCTACGGGAATAGCTCTAACAACCGCTTAACCTAGACTAAGAAGTGTTTCGTCTATTATAGGGAAGGCTATTAGTTAACTAAACATACGCCTAAGGAACGTTACGGTCTAAGGACTAATACCTTACGCAATGTTTTAACGATAGCATTTCTACTACTAACTTTATAGCATATATAACCGAATTTAAAGGTTACGAACCTAACGCTAAAGGCGACGCTAATAAGTACTAATAATAATCCCGACGTAGCGCCGGTCGTATCTAGCGCTTGTTTAGGCTTAGCGTAGGGCCTAGTCGTACGCTAGTCGTAGCTAAGTAGGGCTAGTCGGGCGCTAGTCGTGCGCTAGTCGTGCCTAAAGCGACCGGTCGGGCGTAGTACGTCGCTATATACCCGTCGGTTCGCTACGACCGATTTAATTAAGCGACGAGCCCTAGAAGGCGTATACGACGATAGGCGCGTTAATACGCGATATATTTCCTACGGTTTATTAATTAGGCGTACGTCTACGTTATCGATTATATCCGATATATACGCGACGGACGGACGGCCGTATATCTAAAGTATAATCGACGTTAATTAAGCGTATATCTCGAGTCTTAGTATACGGTATATACCTAGCGATAGCTCGGTATATAGTAACGTATCCTATAGGCGAGTCGGTTAGCCGCGATTAATTAAATAAATCGATAAGCCTAGGACGGTATATACGTTAATATATACGTTAATACGCGATATATCCTCTTAGCGTTTATTAATTAAGCGTACGTTTACGGCGTCGATTATATTTAAATACGCGCGATAGATAGGCAGCTATACGTTAAAGGTATAATCGATGTTAATTCTTATATCTTAAGACGTTATAATACGTAGTACGTAGGTAGGTAGGGTACGTACTTACGACGGCGGCTGTATATAGTAATATATCCTATAAGCGAGTTAGTTCGCCGCGATTATTAAATTAATTAAGCGTACGTCTATATCGTCGATTGTATTTAGCATACGCGCGATAGACGTATAGCGATATATCTAATCGTATATCTCTAGGCGTAGT